>CM042801.1:4712432-5927020 GCA_018691245.2 Ips nitidus | reverse complement strand
GNTNTAATNGTTAGANGTATTTACNNAGGGGANGGCGCTNNNNTNNTGCGNTCTCCTNTCACANCCCGGTGGGGCNACGTGNNAGNNACCNATANACGGTTGTCCATGNNNGACTNATTGTTTNCTGGACTGCNCCATGCTGGACNTGNAAGCTNCTCTGCGNGGANGACTCGNCGACNCTNATCTCACACCTCTGGCGGATAGGGACTTTGGAAGTAAGNGGNACACGNAAAAATCGTTCTTCCTTGTTATTTGCGGCTGTCCATTTCTGTTTAAATTGGAACTTAAAATCCTTTAAGGCACGGTTTATTGATCGTTGTTCATTTTCAGGACACTTGGCCATAGTTTTGAGGTGATCTTCCAAAAACTTGAATTTTCATCTATTTTCTTCTCGAACATTGTTTCAAGACCTCATATAGTGATTTTCTAGTCATATTTGTCTTCTTAGCTTGAAATTCTAAAATAAAATAGGGATTAAGAGTTTTTTACACATAACATCTTTTTTGTAGAATTGGTTAAATAAAAATAATTGCAGGTACATGCGGGGCTTTTTTTTAAATAAACGTCAACAAGGAAAACGGGGTTATGTATTCCGTACAAAATCATAACTTAACTAGACTTAACTCATATTACAAAAGCACCTTTGAATATGGTATTTACAAAAAAATCAGTTAATTTTTAGTGGCAAATGTGTGTGACGATAAATGTCACTTTAATAAGTACAATGAGAGAAAAAAATACTATTTATTAATGTACATACCTTCCTCCTCACTATCCATTAGTAACAATATAGAATTTTACTGCACAAAACCTCAAAAAAGTGTCAAAATATTACGTTCCAACGCAAAGCGCGCGCGCCGCGCGCCGATAACAAAAAACAAACAATGCACGGGATGGGCTGGGTTTCGACTGCAGGAACAGAACAGGTTATACCTAAGATGCCGTTTAGTGATGTATCCTTTATTAAGCTTTAACCATGCATAGATAACAGACGACTTTGGACGATATTTTGTAACCGACTTTTAATCAATTTTTTTTGTAAAAATACTCCTCTGTGTCGGCGTGAAAAATAGAAAAAATTGCTATGTTAGTATTACCTATTATTTGTGTTATGTTTTTGTTTAATAAACAAAAAACTAGTACCCTACAACAATTTATTTTTTTTTGCTTACTATGCATCGATACTTATTATTACGATTTATATTGTTCAATATTTGGTCCCCGGAGCTTCAAACGAGTGTATCGGAATGGAATTTAAAGGTGAGTGGTCGGGTTCCCTTTTTTTCTATTTCCTTCAGGTTTCTGGTCGTCTATTCCAGATTCGCGTGGTTTCCCCCTCAGTTTGCGCCGGCGGAGAGTGATCTCGTGCCTGCGTCGTTGGGCACCCGATCTTCCCCAGGTAGGTCCCTGTAATTTTAGCTTGATGTTTACTCGGTTGCCTATGCCCATTGCTGCTTTAGGATTTCCGAGCGGAGGTGTATTTCTTCAAAGTACGTGGGGAAGACTGGCCGCCGGAAATCCCTCCAGGGCATGTTGTCGTCCAGCATGGTTCGTGTTGTGGGCGACTATGCCTTGTAACCTTTGTGTCACGGCTTCGGAGACCAATAGTGCATTGTTACTATTAAAAAACAAAAAAATAAAGTTTTTAGACTATGATATATGGCTTATCTATTAATTCTCTAATCCTCCTTATCCCTGCTGAGGTGGCTTCGTGCCTGTTTGCAGTTGGCGGGTGTCCGTCATTTGTCGCTGAAGTTGACAGACCATGCCTCTCTCTAGTTCGCTTGCGAGATCGGACGATTCGTCGAGTTTTAAGATAAAGGTGTTCTGTCCGCGCATGATCTCACCATCTTCACTTTCTTGTGCTGCCGTGTGGGCATTGCCTTGTAGGTGTTTACTCTCGTCTTGATTTTTTCCTTTCTTGACGGTGCTTTTGTGACTTGTGGGTAAGAAAATGTCTTATGAGACTGTAAATGAGGACCGCAATAATTAGTGCCCCTGTCGACCAGGTACATATCAATAACCAGGAGTTGCTATCGTCCAGGTTTTGGTCCAAGCTTGGTGCCGACGTGGATGATGCCTCTGTTTGCACCGCGTGGGCGACCGCCATTATGGCCGGTCTTTTCAGGAGTAGGTATATTACCGCTAGGGACAATGTGATGTTCCAAAAAAACATGAATGAATGATTCCCGCTATGGATTCCCGAAATGTTGGCCGCGGGTATTTTTTGCCACTTTTCCTCTAGTGAACGTCTGATGGTTTTTTCTGAGGAAAGATTAAAATGCGGTAGGCTGGTGGTCCAATTGACGTTCAAGCATTCCGTGAGGTTGTGGAAGGTAGGTAGGAATGCTTGGTTATTCGTAGGTTTTAGTACGAACGTCTTTAGATTGGTCCATGCGGCCGGCAAAATATGTCGAACCGAGGCCGTTGCCTCCTCTATTTTGCATGGGAAGCGTTTTTGGATAATGGTTTCCCCGTTTACGTCCAGCTGGCATTGCAAGGTAGGTTCATTTTTAGTGCTCCCGGTAGATTTTAACAACTCAGTTCTTAGGTTAGAAGTTTTCCCCTGGGCATGTTTATAGATGTGTTGGGCTTAGGGTGGGGTTAGCAGGAATTCTTCTGACCCGGTCTCTGAGATAATCATAAGGTTCGACTGGTGGCAGTGCATTGGGCAGTGTTCCGCTATGTCCTCTACTGTTGCTCCATGGAACAGTTTTCGTGCACAAGAGGGGCCCTGTGTTTGATCCCCCGAGAACCTGGGTAGGTAGCATAACCTATCTTGGTAAGGTTTGCATTCGTGTAATGCAATCCCCGTTATTTCTTTTAGTATGGTTCTTGTTCTCGTGGTGGCTACTGCCATCAGTAATGGTGCATGTTTTATTGTGCACGTCTGTCCCTCCCATGCGAAGGGATTTGTTACCAGCTGGAATAGCCGCCATTTCCTGTTTAGAGATATCAATGGGATCTTCACGTGTACCACTAGTAGCCCATCGGAGAAGGTACATTCGCTGATGGGGAGGCGAAAATATGATGACACCTGTGCTGTGGATATGGCAAGTTCGAATTCATTTTTCCTTATTTCCCCTTTTATTTTCTTTAAGTCAGACAGAAGTGTTTCTGGTTTTATTAGTGATAGTGGAATTTGTTTTTGTTTGCATTCTTGCAGAGCTGCCTGACTACGCATTTTCCTTACAAGGAGAATGATCCTAGTTGCCATTCCCAGATTTGCCTCCATATTTGCTTGAACCATAACTGTCGCCCATTCTTTTTCCAGCTGTTCTTTGTTGACAAACTCCTCTAAATTATGTATCTTTGATTCCGTCATTCTTATGGCCTGATTCGTTTCTTCCTGACAGCGTTTTTGTTCTTCCGAGCGTGTGCTTAGCATTTTCAACGTGTCTTCCATGGTGTCGTGGAGTGCCGTGATGTGTGCTCTAGTTTCCCTTCCTCCATATACATTGAATCCATTTTTTCTTGCGTGGCTACGCCGCAACAGTAGTTCAAGCCATCCGCTATGAATCCCAAGGAGAGCGTACTTTTTTCCCTTCTTAATGTTTTCGTTGATTCCAGTCTGGATACTCGTTTGCCCTGTATAAACTTATTTCCTTGTCTATTGCCTCCTCCAATTCCCTCAAGTGTTTTCTTCCTTGACAGATAGAGCTTTGGTTGGCCCTTTCGCAACTTCCCGGGAGATTTCCCCTTGGGGCTGGGTTTACCTTCGGTTCGGACCAGGGTATTACATAGGTTAGGGGAATGGTGCTTTCGTACATAATAGTGCTGGGGAGTTCCTTCCATGTGGCCCCGGCCGTCACTTCTACGTGTTGGGGCCTTACTACGCCGACCCTGCAATACGAGTGGAATCGGTTAGTATTTTTTTGTGGCGCCTGGGCTTCCCTGTATTCTTCTTCTTCTGTTTCCTCTGCTATTTCCCCCAACGTCCATTCGTCGTGGAATGGCAGTATTCTGCCTATATGCACTACGTCTGTTTTTCTTCCCCCCTCTTGTTTTACTTCGTAGTTTAGTTCGCTGAGTTTTTTGGTTATTCTATACGGTCCGAACCACCTTAACATTAGTTTTTCGCTTTTTCCCACTTTTCTTACTTGGATGAAAATTTTCACCCTGTCCCCAACTTCATATTCCCCCTCTCTGTGTTTGTTGTCGTAGATTTCCTTATCTTTCCTTTTGTTTGTTCTGAATGTTTTCTACTGCCTGTGCCCTTATAAGCAGTGCCTTTTCCTTAGTTCTTTAGAGTTTGAATTTGAATCATTCACCAGTAGGGTGGCGTCCAGTGGTAGCGTGGCTTCTTGCGAATGTTAACTCGAATGGGCTAAATTGCGTCGTCTCCTGTTTTGCCGTGTTATAGGCAAAAGTGACGAACGGTAGATATGAGCACCAATCCGTTTGTTCGGTATTGCAGTAGAGAGATAACATGTCTGCCAGGGTTTTGTTTAGCCTTTCTGTCAGGCCGTTACATGATGGATGATATGCCGTCGTGAAGGTACTTCTCACCCCCATGATTTGTTGGAGTTCCTGCACAATTTCCGATTGGAACACTTTTCCCCTGTCGCTTAAAATTGTGCGTGGCATCCCATGTATCAGCAGCACCTTTTCCAACAGAAATTTCGCTACTGGTCCTGCCTTACCACTGGGTAGAGCCGCTGTAATGGCATATCTTGTAGCGTAGTCTGTCACTACTATGATGTTTGTTTTCCCTTGGTTGCTCCTGCGAAATGGACCTAGTAAATCTATTCCCAACTTGTCGAATACTTTTCCTACTGGGATTGGCTGTAGCAGCCCCAACGGCTTTCTATTCGACGGCCCTTTTCTGGCTTGGCAGTCCCTGCATCCCCGGATGTACCTATGTACGTCTTTTGACATATTCTCCCAGTAGTATTTGTTATTTAGCCTGCTCAGTGTTTTTGTCATCCCCATGTGCCCGCTGGTCGGTGCGTTGTGGGCTTCCCACAGTATCTCCTCCCTTAGCGCTCGTGGGATTACTAGGGCGTACTCCAGGCCGTCTTTTGTTGCCGTGGCTTTGTATAATACCCGTCCTTGAGTCTGAAGTTCTTTGCTTTTCGCCGAGTTATGGCGTCACATTCATTCGTATTTGGGTCTTTTATTGTCTTTTTGAATTTTACCAGGTCGGTGTCCTCGTCCTGCAGTTTGCCTATTTCTATTGACGATGTGGCGAAGGTGGGTATATCGTCCAGCCCTTCTATTTCTTCCTCATTTGCAGTCACTGCAGGGTTTCGTGATAGACAGTCGGCGTCCTGGTGTTTACTGCCCTTTTTGTACTCCACTGTGTAATCGAACTCTGCTAGTTTTAGAGCCCAACGTGCAAGTCGTCTTGAATGGTCTTTTATATTATGGATCCAGCATAGCGCATGATGGTCCGTGACTACTTTTACTGGTCTGCCGTAGATTAAGTGTCTCAAATACGTCATGCCCCATACTGCTGCTAGTAACTCTAGCTCGCTTATTGAGTAATTTTTCTCAGCCTTTGATAATAATCTGCTTATGTAGGCAATGGGGTGATTTAGTTGGTCCTCCCCTACTTGAAGCAGTATCGCCCCGATGCCTTCCGTGCATGCGTCCGTGTGTAGCGTGCACCCTATGTTAGGGTTTATAGTGTCTTAACACGGGGGCCGACGTCAGCCTGTCTTTGAGTGCCTGGAAGGCGTCCTCTTGTTCTTTACCCCACTGAAATTTATTCTTCTTTGTGGCCTCGTGTAATGGCCGGGCTATAATCGAGTAGTTTTGAATAAATTTCCTGTAGAAGTTACATAAGCCCAGGAAGCTTTGCAGTTCTTTTGTTCTTTTTGGTGTCGGGAATTGCTCAATAACCGACCAGCTTGCCATCCTCTGGGCATATTCCGTCTTTACTTACTGTGTAGCCGAGTATTCTCACCTTTTCCTGTAGGTACTCGCTATTGCTAGGTTTCAGTGTTAGATTTGCTTCCCTCATTCTCGCCAATACTTTTTCTATTTTTCTGACGTGATCTTCCAGGTTTTCTGAGAATATTATTATGTCATCCAGATATATCAATATGTCCCTCCATTTCAGATCTCTAAAGACTTTGTCTGCCAACTGCTGGAATGTGGCTGGGGCATTACAGAGTCCAAAGCTCAGCACATTGAATTCGTACGAGCCGTGGCCTTGTGCTGTGAAAGCCGTGTATTGCTTTGATGACTCTTCTATTGGAATCTGCCAATACCCCGAAAACATATCCAGTGTTGTAAAATACCTAGCGTTCCCCAGATAAGTTAGTATGTCATCTATTTGTGGTATGGGGTAACAGGATTTCTTTGTTACTGGATTAATGGTCCTTTTATAGTCCACACAGAATCTTGTGGACCCATCCTTTTTTTTGACTAAGACCACCGGGCTTGCCCATGGAGAATGACAGGGTCTTATCACTCCGCAGTCCAGCATTTCCTGTATCTGATTATCTATTATTTCCCTTTCATTCTGAGAGACTCTGTACGGGCGGCATTTCACAGGTTTATCTTCAGTTACCTCTATTTTGTGTTCGATGAGGTCTGTTTTGCCCATGTATTTTGGTGATTTACAAAATACGTCTCCATAATCTGCTAATAAGCGTCTTAATTTTTCTTTGAATCCTCCTTCCGGTATGTGGTCGAGCTTGTGATCGTCTAGGGTCACCATTTCGTCACTTGCTTGATAGGTGGTGAACACCTGTCTCTCGGTTGTGCTGGTTACCCGTTTTGCGATCGTGGTGCCCTCATATATAATCCTACTTGTCGGCCCTATGTTCTTTAGCTCTAGTGAAACGTTTTCATCGTTCTGTTCCACGCAGCATAGTAAGTTATTTCTTACTAGCCACCCTTCGTTTGGTACAATGTATGTGTCTCCCATGGGGAAATTTTCTGCTTGTACTACTATGGTCTTAGTTTCGCCTGGTGTAATGACCATGTCGTTCATGGCCCTCAACTTGTCTGGTTTTGGCGAAATCTCGTCATAGTAGTTGGGTAGGATTTCCCATCCTGTTTTAGTCTTCTTAGACCGGGCTTTTCTTTTTCCCTTTCCTTTCGATACCCAGATTTCTATGTCTGTATCCCTGAAGGTATCTGATAAAATTTCTCTGTTTGTTGACCAGCCTGCGTGGTCGTTACGCGGGCTTATCCTTGGCAACGCAATGCTCCTGACATTTCTCTGGTTTGCCCAAATCTTTAATGCTGTGCAGCATTTCCTGAAGGGTTCGTCAGCGACCGGGCTGGAGCTATCCTTTTTGGCCGTCATTTGCACTATTCGGCGGTCGTTTTTTAAAAAAAAGTCCAATTTCCCTAGGTGCGATTCGTGATCGTCTTTTATCCCCACGTGGCCTCTGATAACCCTAGCTATCCCTTTGTCCTTGCTAGGTGTTGTCGACACTGTGAACGCCCAAGCCGTGTTGCTAGGAAAGAAAATATCGATTTAGATACCACGTGTATGGATGGTTTGTGTGTTTGTGCCTGCTTTGCTTTGCTTACTGGGGCTTTTGGGTGTGGCTGGTTACTGCTTTCTGTTTGTTTCGTATTGCTTTTTCGCGGGTTAGACTGCTTACTGTTTTTTGCTCGTTGACTGAATGTGATGGATAAGTCTTTCCCTAGGGTTATTGTTCTTTGTGCCAGACTGATCATTGCTTCTGTGTCCTCCAAAAATTCCATGCCCAAGATGAGCGGCTGGGGGGGATCTTTTAATATCGTTGCCCGTATTTCCATCTTCTGACATAATTTCCTAGTATCTCTAGTGACGCCTTTGTTTCCCCTAGGCTCGGAATTCTTTGTCCTCCCGCCGTAAGGAGTAGAGTGGGGTGTTTTATGACCAACCCCCTGTTTCCTACTAGCGGCTGCTTACTATATTGAGTTCCGCTCCTGTGTCAATTATCGCCGGAATATAGTATCCGTTTCAGCACTACGTTTATTGACAAGACCTTATTGCACGTTGGGCCCCAAGTGGAGAGGGTGACGGGGCCTACTTTTGCCACCCCCTGGAGTTTGGGTGTTGCTGTCTGTTTCTGCAGACTGCCGCAAAGTGCCCAATTTTACCGCAGTAGTAGCATGTTGGCCTGTTGTCTCGTGCTCTCGCGGGCGGGGCTCGTCTACCCGGAGGGGGAGTGCGTCTTGCGTCGTACACCCTTCTGGGCGGGGACGGGGTCCTGTTATATCTCCCAGGGTTTTCATATCGTGTATATTCTCTGAAGCCTGTGCCACTGTCTTCTTGGCGCTGCGGCCGGAATGTAGGGGGTGGTTCCTGTGCGTATGGTTCTGAAGGGGCGTTGTCCATCGTGATGCATAGTAACTTGATTTCTTCTAAGGATCTCGGAGGCTGGTTGGGAAAGTGTGTGAGCCAGTAATATCTGGCCCTTGTGTCGGATCTCAGCCCATTCCGAAAAATTTCTTGGAATTCTACCAGATCTACTACCTGCTTATATTCCTCATACAGAACCCTTAGGTCGTAAAAATAATTCTTCGTTGGTTCCGAGGGTTTTTGTGTTCTTTCCCGCATTTTTGAAAGTAGTCTCAGGCTGCCATTGTCGTCGCAGAACTCTGCTTTGAAGGCCCGGCCAATGAGGTGCCAGTTGCTGTCTGGGTGGGCCTGCTTGTATTCTGTGTACCATATATTGGCCGCCCCTTGCAGAAAGGAATGAAAATACAAAATTTTCAGGGCGTCATTCCAATTGTTTGCGACCGCTGTTCGGTCGTAGGTTGCTAGGAATGACTGTGCGGAGTCTGTGCAAGGGTTGAATGTGGGGGGGGAGATGAATTGTGGTAATGCCGGTGTCTTCTCCCCTGTTTCCACGGATGAAATCGTAATATTTGCCATGGTACTGACACTAGCTTCCTTTCCCCTGTTAGTGCCTTCGGGGTACCCTTGAATTGGGGCGGGTGGGGTTTCTCCCCTTATCGTTGAGTTATTCTCGTTTTCTGACCTTTCGTTCTCGTTCTGACTTTCCTCTATATTTTCTGTTATCCCTGTGTCTTCTCGACGTACCAAGGTGAGGGTGAAATATTCTGGTTGCCCTTCTGGCCCTTGCCTTAGCGTGTCCCCCACACTTGAGCTCCTGTGCCTTGGTTTAAATGGCTGTCGGGTTTGTTGATCTCAGATTGTATGTTTTCCTCAATTCATTCATGCCCTTAGTCCCGTGCCCTTAAGTGGCGTGCGTCTGCGAGGGTGTGTCCACTAATGTGAGGATTAGCAGACGGGGATGAAACCCGGCACCTCCACCATGTCACGTTAAGGGGTAGCTCAGAAGAAGAAAAACCACAGGTATACAGGTAAGCCGCTTTTATTTAAGATAAAAATGCAATGGTCTTACCCCCAGATTGCCAAGAAGGCGAGGATCATGATGCAAGGAGCGTGTGTAGGGTTTCGCGGAGGGCGCACGCTTACCGGGGGTGAATAGAACCCTAGACTAGTGTCCCAGGGCATTCACCACGCCGAATAAGACGCTTTGGTACTGTCAAAGGGAGATAAGCCGGTACGGCAACTAGTGCTGCTCGCTCGTGCTATTTCCTTTGACAGGCTGATTTCCGGGTGCTTGCACTTGGTTACCAACTGCTCCACTAAAAGCTACACAGATGGTAAACCCAGACTATCCCAGAGATCAGTGATTAGTACGTGCTTTGACGCTGTATTTATACCTACATCATGACCCCAATTCGCCGATCTTGTTTACATTAGTCAGGTATTGGGGGAGACCGAAGCAAATGTAGGTACGGAACATAGTGTAGTTACTATGTTAACACTATTATTGACCCATTAGTAACTTGAGAAATTAGTTTTCTCTATTAATGGTCATTGTTGACCTAGGTCAATAATAGAGTCTAATCTCTAGTTCTAGTCTGGCACAAACACAACAAAAATAGTTATTTATATATTAAGCGCAAAAAGTATGACTTTTATGCTCTGAGAATGACGTTTGCTGCGCGACACAAAGTGGAGCGCAGCAATTATTCGAGAGCATAAAAGTCACATTGTGCACGTAATACATACAATATTTTTTCTACAAACATCGCTAAATATCTAATGCAACTAAACTTACTGCGTAGGTACTCAAAAAGAGGATCAAAACTATACACAATTGAATACTGACATCAAACTGGTGACACTGACATTTCCAATAATGGCATGCATTGTGGCCGTTGCTCTGGACAGCAAGCGAAAAATGTTTTATCGCTTGCTACCCTTGGGAACGCGCGATAAAATAAACTCCTCAGTAAAGGGTAACTTTTCGTTGAGATTTGGAAGCGAAAAATGCATCATTACATTATTGAATATTTGTAGAAAAATAAAATTTTATAAACCTGGGTCAATAATAATGTCTATTAAGATATGACATATGAAATATACTTGACAGAGACAGATAAATTAGGTTGACTTTTCATGTTATCCTAAGTTTTTAACTTTTCAATAAAAGGGCCATCAAAAATATGGTTAATAGTGGAAAAAACGCAATATTATCCAGGGTTTAGATAGCTTTTATTGACCTTCACTCCTCGGGATTTAAACTTGACATATGGTCAATAAAAGCTTCTGTCTAAACCTTGGTTAATAATATACTATTATTTTTAATTTATAATAAATTTATATTGTAACCATTATTTTTTAGATTTCCAAAGAATGCAAATGTATGTAGATCTAGATGTCTTTATTGGGATTAAATTCTGATAACCCAGTTCCAAACCGTGCTGAGATATGTTCAAAACATTTTGAATCAAATGATTTTGTGGTTTGCTCAGATGGACGAACAATTTTAAAAACTGGTGCATTACCAATTCACTCTGCATTTGAATCAGCAAGTGGTGAATTTAGTAGTTCAAGGTAATATTATATCATTTTAAAATGTATAAATACTTTATGGCTGGAGTGCATGTCAAATAGGATTTCCTAGCAATGAACACAGCAATGAAATACCTACTGTTAATGTTTTGAATGTGAAATTTGCTTCTTTATTTGTCATAATGGGCACATTCTAAACATTTACAGCAGGTATTTCATTGTTATCTCATCCTAAGTTTGTTTGTTTTTCCTGATAGGTAATTTATCATCTGTTGTTTTTTAAAAAAATGTAATTGTTTAGCTCAACTTCATCGATTATTAGTGAGGCTACTACCTCTGTTGCTTTGGGTCAACAACCCAAAATGAACATTATAAACCCAGAAGAAGCTTATTTGCAGGGGGATAATGTTTTTTTTACAATCTGTGTCTGTAGAAGGAAGCCCTGTTAGAAAGCGGTAAGTTAATTACTTATTATAGTTGTTTATAAGTTAATTTTTTTTTATACTTTTAGAATAAAACTGGGAGATGAAGTTATAGATATTCCCCAAGCAAAAAGCCATGATTTTGATGAAATTCCTGGGCCATCAGGAAGGTAAAGTTTTTTCATGATTTTTTAATTGGCTGTTTTAAAGATTTTAATTTAAATTTTAACAGTGATGGTAGAGATGTCAATGAGCAACATAAATTGGTACCAATTCCACCAAGCTCATCGCCTGAGACATTGACAGCGTCAGAAGTTGGTGAACAGTTAGATGAGCCCCAGATGCCAGTTAAAAGTTTGAGAGACATTCTTAAAAAAAAGAGGTTTGTGGTTAAGTTGAGTTGAGTGGAAAATTTGTTTAGTTTATTATGTTTGTTTTTAGAAAAAAACGATATGCTGGTGATCTTTCGAGTGAAGATTTTGGAACTCCCCGAAAAGCAAAAAAAAACTTCAATATCATGAAGAAAGCACTTGGTAGCCAACGAAGAAAAAATAAAAGTCTTCAGTCAACTGTGTGCTATTTAAGGAATAGAATTCGATCGTCCAACAGCTTATTAAAATATCTAAAAGAGAAGAACTTTATAAAAGAATCCAGCGAAAATATGTTACAAGTATGTTGTCTTAAGTATTTTTATGATCTATTTTTACCATAGACTTATAATACAAGTACTTTGTTTTATACTCTATGATTTTTACACAATAATTTATTTTAGGCTTCATTGTCTGGATCAGCCTCCCATCTCTTAGAAAGAATTTTAAATGGATCTACTACTCAGAAATATGATGCAACTTTAAGATCATTCGCCCTAACATTGGCGTTCTATTCTCCCCGAGGATATAACTTTGTTAGGGATACATTTAATAGGAAATTGCCTCATCTAAATACCTTAAGTAAATGGTACTCTGCAGTGGATGGATCCCCAGGTTTCACAAAGGAGGCTTTAGAGGCTTTAAAAATAAAGCAAAAAGAAGCTTCCAAGAAGAATAAAACATTGGTATGTAATTTGGTCCTTGACGAAATGTCAATACGACAACAAGTGGAATGGGATGGACAAAAATTCTGTGGCTATGTGGACTTAAATACGGGAATTGACTCAGATCAGGTTCCTGAGGCCAAAGAAGTTCTGGTTTTTATGCTTGTGGCACTAAACGACTGTTGGAAAATTCCAGTGGGATATTTCCTTCTGGATGGATTAAGTGCACCTGAAAAGTTAACAAATGCTTGGAATTTGTGCATGAAGCAGAGATCAAGGTCACATCTTTAACTTTTGACGGCGCACCAATTAATTTTTCAATGGCCACAAATTTAGGGGGTAACTTCAAAGATGTCAAAAATTTAAAACCGTATTTTCCGCATCCAACTACAAATGAAAACATTTATATTTTTCCAGACCCAAGTCACATGATAAAATTGGTTCGGAATGCATTAGGATCTTTGTTATCTATACAAGATCCTAATGGAGATTTGATCGAATGAAACTTTTTAATTAAACTCGTGAATAAGCAACAGCTTGAAGGCCTGCATTTGGGAAGTAAACTTAGGCTTAGACACTTAAACTGGGATAAGGAAAAGATGAAGGTAAAGTTAGCCACACAAACCTTCAGTAAAAGTGTAGCTGATGCACTAATATATTTAGAATGTGACCTGAAAGATGAGAACTTCCAAAATGCAGGCCCAACGGCAACGTTTGTACAGAAATTTAACGATTTATTTGATATCTTTAACTCTAGAAATAGATTTGCCAAATATAACTTTAAAAAACCATTTTCTCCGGCGACTGCTGAAAACATTTTAACTTTTATTGAGGAAATGATCGAATATATATTAGGTTTAAAAGTTACAAACGCGAACATGCTTATTATTAAATCATCACGAAAAACTGACTAACGTTTGTTAGTTTATACGCAAATCACTGGACCTGAAACAGGTAAGGTCGTAATCAGGGACAATCTTACCATTTTATCATGTGGCAGTGGTCAAAGACTGACCCAAAATGAAAATGGCCACAATTTGTTACAAGATCCGTCCAGCATAGTTTTTGAAAAAAATCTCATCAATTCTATTGATAAAAATCAACTGTCGGTTGGAGCATGGAATTTAACTTTATACACAGCTGATGTATTTGCTTATATTGCCGGCTTTGTAGTAAAAATATTGCGCAACTGTGTAACTTGCTCAAAATGTCTAACATTTCTTGAAGGTGAAACAGTTAATTCCATGCTTCAACAAAGGAAACAGTACGGTAAGTTGGTAAGGGCCTCTGAGCAAGTAATTGAAATTTGCAGAGTGGCAGAAAAATATTTCAGGTTTTATTGCAAAACAGAAGGTATTTTTAAAAAGACAAATAATCTAATTGTCGTATTAATTAAAAATGCATTTGAGTTATTGCCTTCAACAATTTTGGACAAATTTAACGATCATTTGTTTGACGATGATCCTGTAGAAAGCCATGCTTTTTGGCTTATCAAATTAGTGCTAAGAAAATATTTTACGATAAAAATCCATCACGAAAATGCTAAAAAATGGATGTTATTAAAAAAAATCGAGTTAGAAGTATCTTGACAAAGACCATTTTATTTAAACACCAGTAGCTTCAAGTGATCATATCCCAACACTTATACCATACTCTTAGCTTATTCCCTAGGTTAAACCCATTTAAACCACTATTGTACAACCGGGCCTAAGCAGCTCGTTAGATTGTAAGGTTCAATAATAATAAGTTAATTTTGTCTTTAGTTTATATTTATATTATATTGCTCGTTTTTATTACAACTTTTATAGTTGTATTACAATATGTGGATAATTCTTGAAATCTAAAGGATTTTCAAGTGAACTGTTAATACAATGTGTGACTGAACGAGTGGACAATGACAAGCTTCTTTCACATTATGATTCCGAATGTCACCAGTCATTGTCAACCTGATCTATCACATCCTAGAAACTTGTTCCCTGCTTTCAAGAATTATAGCCAAGGTGGCATGGGTACTCAAGTCCATAAAAGAATTTATTTAAATCTTATTTTATTAATTAATAAACATAGAAAAACTTCGAAAACCTAGTATTAAGAGCCCTATAATTATAAGTTGCTATTACTTTAAATGTATATAGTTTACAAGCAATAGATTTGGCAATAGATAACAGAGAGTAAAATAATTTAAAAGTATGTTTTACATGTTTCATTTTTTTTTTGGAGTAGGTACCCATCCTGTGTAAAAGAAAGTATTTAGCCGTTTTCAATTAACCCAGTATAAAAAGTCCAAAATAACATAGTATATAATGCAGAATCAAAATTTTGAATAGGAAAAATATAATATTTAAATTTTTAATTGATACGGTTAATTATATAAATTAATCCATTGAAACCAATTATTATTATTATGGTATAAGAAAATAAAAAAAAACAAAAAAAATATTCCGATTAAAGCTTACATTTATATAACAGAAACATTGCAATATTATCTTTTTTAACACTTTAATAATTATTTGCATTGCTAACATAACGATAGGCTTTCCATGAGCAGAAGCTATTACTGAGAGTATACTTATGGAAGAAATTAAATTTAAGCAAATAATTTATAATCTTAAAAACGGTACGCCACTGGTAGACTGAAACGCGTTCCGCGTAAACATTGTCCCCACCTGAACAACAAACAAACACATGTACTGTCTCTGGCGGCCATATTTTTACGTCTCTCACGCCGCGCGCCCGCTTCTTTCTAAGTAGATGTTGTCGGTAAACAATAAGACGATTTATGAATGACTCGCGGGGTCTATACTTCTATTATAAGTCTATGGGTAAGTTTCACCCTTCTGTCATTCCTCCGCAATCTCATCATTTTGCGTTAGTGCGTTGTAAAAAGCGTATGTATACACGTATTCGATCGAAGCAAAGACGACTTATATGTTTTTTATGCAACGCGACCATCCAGAGTACATCGAAGAAGTGTCTTCACCATTTTGCGTAAAATTATTTAGCAAATAGCAAATATGTCTTTGTGAGAAACAAATTGTAGGTGAAGAATTTCCAATTCTTTATTTTGATGCCACAGGCAGTGTAGTACGAGCGCCAAATATTTTAAAAAACTGTAAAAGGATTTATTTGTACAGTGGTGTAATTCATTTGCAAAACACAAATAGGGTTGTATCTGCCTTAGACATGATCTCCGCAAAACACTTTACTACTACTATTTTTAAGTTTTTGTTCGATTTCAAAAGCAGAGCCTTCAATGGCATGACTTTACAATGCTACATTAACGAATGTTATGAGATTTGTCAACCTGGTAGCAATAAAGCAGTAAGTTCATCATTTGTTTTATTACATCTCTTCTGTGCTCATTTTATGAAAATGGTTTCCAAAGATTAAAAAAAAAATGTAAATAATGATCATATAGAAAAAATTTATTTGCAAAATGTATTATGTTAACAACACTTAATGATGTTGCTGTGTGGTTCGAATATATTTGCATTCTGGTTTTATCCCAATATGAAAATCAACATGTACAAACTGCTTACGAAAAGCTATGCAAACTCGAAAGTTGTGCTACGGAAAATGATGTCATAAGTAATGAGGAATCGGTAAGTAATGTAATTAAAGTTGAAGAAGAATTGTTGTCTTCTGATAACTCATTACACAAAGGTAGTCCATTTTATGTACTGTTTTATTCTAAATTTGAAGAAGCTGTCATACCATCAGATAGTGAAGGTAAGAAAAATGAGTTTTATTTTCCAGATATGCTTTAAAATATATGCCTTTTCTTCCTTTATGGTCAGGAATAATGATTTCCAAAAAACACTCATTAAATAGTAATTGTTATGTTGAAACACATTTCGGCAATTTAAAAACGAACGTTCTCGCAGGTAACCGTAATCTAAAATGTAGTAGGTTTGTGAGAAAGTCTAAGGAACTAACTTTGGCTGCTTATAAAGAAATTATATGCGGAATATCTAAATCGAACCTCGCTCGGCCACCTCTTATCGAGCCACCTCTTATCAACCCTTTAATCAATGAGTTAAATAGTCAAGAAAGTTGGAAGCAAAAAAAGGCTACCGTTTCAACGCATTTTTCTGGTAATTATTTAAAACACTTTCAAAACCACTCACTATCCAATGACAAAATAAAATGTCAATCAAATGGTCCAATTAATAGCGAAAATTGCCTATATTGTGGTCTTGGTGGATTGGATGTCACTGTGTCATGGCATCAATGCGATATGTGTAACGGATGGGTGCACGATCTATGTATAACAGAATACAAACATATTTCAAATACCGAAAACCATTTTTGCAAACAGTGTTTTTCGTATGATATGTGCATTATTTGTAATTGTGGAGCATTGACCACCACCGCTTATTGGGTTCAGTGCGATCTATGTGACAGGTGGGTACACCAAATTTGTGATCCATTGTTGGACCCAAATCAGTCGTACAGTTGCTTTCTTTGCACAAGAACAGTAAAAAGAATAATTTTAAGAAAAAAGATTCAAGACTTTCTCACTGTTTTGTGTGTAGAAGAAAAACTAAAAATCGTGTAGAAGAAAAAACTAAAAATCACAGAAAATCTCAATTTTGGTTAGAGGAGCGACGAAAGCGCTTAACTTGTTCTAATTTTGGTAAAATTATAAAAGCTAAAGACAATATATCAAAAATCAAGCTAGCTAACGTAATGTTATCTTTCAAAGATATCAGTCATGTCGATTCTGTTAGGCATGGCATCAAAGACGAAGAAAATGCCCTTCGAGAGTATAGTATGAGTCTGGCAATGTGGTGTTGAAAAGTGGTTTAATCATTCACAACAAATATCCATATCTAGCTGGTTCTCCAGATGGTTTGGTGGGCAATGACGGAATAGTTGAGGTAAAATGTCCCTACAGTATTCGAAATGAGAAAATTACTTTTACAAAATTGAAATACCTCAATTCGACTAATGGTCAACTAAATAAAACCAATGTATACTATTATCAGGTACAAGGATTAATGGAGGTTTCGAATCGCAATTGGTGTGATTTTGTTATATTTACAAAATGCGACATGATAATAGAACGAATAAACCGAGATAAACGGTTTTTTGATACGCAAATACTTATGATACTTCGAGAGTTTTATTTCAAATATTATTTACCCGCCATGCTTACACCAAACGAAACGTATTCGGAAGATAAAAGGAACTGGCTTCGTTCCTTATCATCAAATATTAGCGATGCTAGCACCGCAAAAAAAACATAATTTAGATCAAGATGATCTAACTAAAACTGAATCCAAAAGCTTCCAAATTTTGGAAAATGGATTAATAAATGATCCCAATTATTACAAGAAAATTGGCAAAACGACGACATATTACATTGCTACATTTAAAAAGTTCAATGTTAAAGTTGCACAAGTTAACTGTGTAGAATTTGAAAGCCTTTTTGGAGAGGGTTGGTTATATGATAACATATTTAATATTGGGTTGCATATTTGCAATTATTATTTGGATATAACCTTAGTGGAAGTCGTTTTAGGTGGATTCTTCGATCATGACTTTTTGAACGATTTTCGAATAACTGCCCCTATATTGGCGTTCCCAGTGAATGTAAATCAAAACCATTGGTGTCTCGCTATCGCAGATTTTGAAAAAGCTACGTTCGGTTTTATAGATCCACAAACACAAAGGCTTTAAATCAAAGTGAACGTTATTTCAAAAAGTTTAAACAATTTTTTAACTTCTCATTTGATTTAAATTTGAAAATAGTTACTTATGACCACGCCGTTCAGACAGATTCTTATAATTGCGATGTATACGTAATCTAATTCTTTAAACAATTTTCGCAAGGAAAAGCGTTAACACTCGAAACTGATTTTCGAGATGACATCAAATACATGTTTCTGTCTGAATCAGAAAATATGCAACATATTTGTCCATTGTGTTGTCGTTGCGTCAAAGAAAACCACGAATAAAATAAATGTAATTATTGTAAAAGAGCATTTTGTATTTCTTGTTTAGAAAGAAACAAAATGTCATTTCAGAATGGTTGTTATTTTTGCAAAAATTACCTTAAAGAAATAAAATAAATGCAAAAATTATACTGATCGAAATACAAATGTTGGATCAAGTCTATTGCACTCATTGTAGAATAAAAAGGTGCAATATACAATTCAGTAAGACATTATGCTATTTCCATAGCTATATATACAGGGTGATTCCAAAGTTGGTGCTTTCCTTTCACCTACGAATAGGGCTTCAATAAATAAGGTTTTTTTTTCTTTGACGCTTTTTCGAAATATGAACAATAACGAAGATACAGGGTGTCAAAGTTTTACTGTAATTTTACTTTTTTTTAATATAAGAAATCGAAATTTAATAAAATATTGTATAAAACACGTGACTTAAACCGGTTTAAGTCCCTTACTGTATAAATAACTATTAAGTTTTGCTGGTGCGATAAATTTCTCGTTGTACATGTTAATTCTACATACCATGTAACTCCAGCAGCTCCTCCTCCTTCTCCTCGGTGATGGATGCCAGAGTCTCTGGCATCTCACCCCCATTATTCATGTTTTGACTCCTGAAACAATTTGGTAAAGTAATTGCAAAGCGAGTAATTTAAAAAAACAACTATGTAGTCTATGTAAGGGGGTAATCATAAAATGCCATTGTGGCACCCTCACGGTCTCTCCTCTCGCACTCTCCTTCGCACAAATATCGATTTTTATAGGGGATTTACCTGTTTGAATGTGGCTTCCCTTCCCAAAATTGGTAGCTTTTCATTCTTTATAAAAAAATGTCGGGCCCGAGGCAGATATTTTATACATATATCGGCCGATACCGATTATAGCCGATATATTAGTACCGGTCGATCACTACTAGTCTAATTTTACTAAATTAAACGCTGGACAATTAAAACATATCACTTCAAAATATTTTAACTGAAATTTCTTCGAAAGAAATCGAGCGGTTTCTTTCAATATGCCAGCAATTTAGTTACTTAACACGAGATATCATTAGCGTTAGACGCGTACCTATTTAAATACTTACATTTTTTCACACACTGTAGGACCACGCGACCATCCAAATTGAAGAACAAAACGGAAATTAAGCCGCAGACAACACCCAACGAAACCGAGAAAGCCTTCAAACAAACAAAGACAAGAGACAAAAACGAACAATTCTGACCAATTACCATTGTATAACCAAATCAGTGTTGGTTGCCAACCCTTAAATGATATACTTCCCCAAAAGCATTTTAAAAAAGTTGCCAGATTACACTAAAAGTTTTGAATCGAACATTCAAAATTGCCACCCTCTGACGTGGTGTAAGGAGTTCTCACTACCCTCGAAAGATACGTCAGTAGGTGTCCTATAAACGTACCAAAGGGCATTTTGGGCCGTTGGACAGTTTTTGAAAAATCTCGATCTAAATCATGTCATGTTCCGGCTTGCTAGAATAGATAATTCAAAATTGCCACCCTCTGTTTAGGAACACCTGCATTCTTGCCTTCATGGAATTACCCAAAACGCCACTAAAAAACTGTTTTGACATTCCCCGATTTACCGCTCCCCGTTCTATGCACGTCCACGTCCTTTATATGGCGCAAGAGTGGAAATTTTCTGTTTGAACTTGTTAAACCACATACATTTGCAAAATACATTTTGCGATTAGACGCTATACTTGCAAAAAATCTAATTATTCTTCAACATGGCTCTACTATGGGTAATGTAACAATAACTGCAAGTTTCCATCCCAAGAACTCACTACAGTAACTGCAGCTTATTGTTTTTTCATGCATGGAGCATAGCCTTTCTCCCGTAAAATTAATTAAATCTGGACATACACCAAAATGTATCTACTAATATACACTATTATAGGCCAGAAAGACAATGTGGCAGATGGGACAGTTTGTCCAGAAACCAAGAAAAACCAACAATATATGCTTAGTATTCGTATTCATTATGTTCAATTTTCAAAGTCCCTACGGCATGCAAGGACAAGTGATTGGTACAAAATGTACCTACTAATAGTCACTATTACAGGCCAGAAAGACAATGTGGCAGGCGGGACAGTTTGTCCAGAAACCAACAAAAACTATCAAAATATATGTTTAGTATTCGTATTCATTATGTTCAATTTTCAAAGTTCCTAAGGCATGCAAGGACAAGTGATTGGTACCAAAATGTACCTACTAATAGTCACTATTACAGGCCAGAAACACAATGTGGCAGGCGGGACAGTTTGTCCAGAAACCAACAAAAACTTATCAATTAATATATGCTTAGTATTCGTATTTATTATGTTCAATTTTCAAAGTCCCTACGGCATGCAAGGACAAGGATTGGTACCAAAATGTACCTACTAATAATCACTATTGGAGGCCAGAAAGACAATGTGGCAGGCGGGACAGTTTGTCCATAAACCAAGAAAAACCATCAAAATATATGCTTAGTATTCGTATTTATTATGTTCAATTTTCAAAGTCCCTACGGCATGCAAGGACAAGGGATTGGTACCAAAATGTACCTACTAATAATCACTATTGGAGGCCAGAAATATATTGTGGCAGTTTGCTTTGTTGCCATGATGGAGGCTGAAAATGCAATTATAATTATTGATTCAGTTTTTACAATATTTGAGAAAGCGCCTATATAAGTAAATGCGGCAACGTTGTATTTGCTGTGATTTCCTTTCTTGGTGTATTCGAGTATTTTATATTCGTAGATTTGTTTACTATTTATCAGTCTGTTGAATGTGCACTTTTAATAAAAATTGAGTTAAAGGGTGGTAACTTAATAAAACATAATTATATTGCTTTAATGTGTATTGTGTCAGATGATTATAAGTAGAGCTCGAATCAGATGAGAAAAGGCCACCGCATCATCAATGACGCAGTTTTTAAAACTATTTCTCTCTCCTTCTACAGTTGCCGTCGCATTAGATATAATCAAAGGGCTTGAAATTGTCAGTAACGTCTTAGAATTTATGAAGAAAGAAGCAGAAGGAGTTTCCATTCCTTTGAAAAACTACAGGTAGGTAATGGTGGTTTCACACTGTTGTATGTTTTTGTCTTTTATTTCCCCTATTAAAAACGACGAAAACGTTGAATAATATAATAAATATCATTTTAGAGAGAGAACTATAGCAGCTACAGGGGTGTCTAGATCTACTGTGCAGAAGATATCTAGAGAAGCACTACATGTTGAATGGGGAGGGCCAACCTCATCATTTCAGACCCCTACAAAGAAGGTACAAATTAAAAAGTTAAAATTTTATAACATCAAACCTGATGAAATCAAAATAATCCGAGAAATTATTTATGATTTCTATATTCTTGAGAAAAAACTTCCAAACATTAAAAGGTAAGTTTATAATACATTAGGTATACAGAGTCTTCAGAGTTTTTCTAGCAGAACTAACCATGTTTTTTACAATTAAACGTAAGCCTAGTTTGCTATATGTATAAACCTTGATAATGAATTAATTAAAAATTTAAAACAACAAAATTTAGAGTAAAATGAGATTATTTTTTATCTTTACAGGTATTTTGCAAAAAATTGTTGACCAACAAGTCTTGACTGAATCCATTAGTGTAAGCAGCTTAGGGCGGTTGCTTAAGAACATTGGATTTAAGTATGTTTTACATCTTGGCAATCACATACATTAAAATAACTTTATCTTTTGTAGGTGGCAGAAGACACCAGACAAAAGAAAATTCTTGTGTGAATCCTATGACATTCGCTTAAAACGAATAAATTTTTTAAAAAAATTGATGCAATACCGATCAGCAGGTCGCAATATTGTATATACAGATGAGACCTACATTCACAGTAGCCATATTCATAACAAAGGATGGAATGATGAAAGTTTAAAAGGTTTACAAAAACCAATTTCTAAAGGACAACGCCTTATAATAGTGCACGCAAGTGGAGAAAAAGGATTTATTGATAATGGATTGCTTATATTTAAGTCAGGTAATATTTATGTACATCTCAAACCTACTTAAGTACTTCCTCCTGCTTAAATAAAATAAGTTTATATAACAAGTAATTAATAAGTTTAACCACATTTAACACATAGTATAAGAGACATAATGTTTGTATTATGATTTTTTTTTAGGTTTAAAAACAGTAGATTATCATGATGATACGAACCATGAGAATTTTATGACTTGGGTAAAAAAGCAATTGCTTCCTAATTTACCTGACCGCTCAGTTCTTATTATAGACAATGCAGCCTACCACAATGTTACTGTTAACAAAAATATTACAACGGCTACTAAAAAAGGAGATATGTTAAGTTGGCTAGTGGAAAAAGGAATCCCAGCAGATCCTCATTTAACAAAGCCAGAGCTTTATCAAATTATACAAGAAAATAAATTTAGATTTCCTCCACAATATAACTTTGTGTTAGAAGCTATTAGAAGAACATGGGCATCTTGTGTTGCGTTTACCACCCTATCATCCAGAATTAAACCCAATAGGAAAAATTTGGGCTTTGGTTAAAAATTGGGTAGCAGCTCATAATACCACTTTTAAGTTGTCTGATACCGAAGCTTTAACTAAATAAAAATTTCAAGAGGTGTCTGAAAAAGAGTGGTTTGACATTTGCCAGCATGTGAAAAAGTATGAAGAGGAGCTCATAAAAAAAGAGCATATTTTTGATGATACAGTGGACCAGCTTATTTTTACTGTTAACACTGGTTCATCTGACGATAGTGATGAAGATTATGATGATGATGATGATGAATGTGATGCCAGTTTATCGGAAGAAGAACTAGGATGCTCACTCCTAGACTCTTAAAGTTTCGGATTTTTGTTTTATGTTCATTTGTAATTTTTTATATGTATATGTATTTATAAAAAAACAAAGTTATCAAATTTATAAAAATATATGATTATTAAATTTCACAAAGATAACAAATTTCAAATATTACCTCTTCTTCATGAAACACCCTGTATATCAAAAACGATGCAAAGGCAAGCTGAAAGTTACTTTGAGACTTCATTTTCAAGGTCTAGCTGCACTGTAGGACCTTCAAATTAAGAATAATTGAAAAAAAAATCAGCTTTTTATCTTCCAATAATTGATTAATTCCCCCAAGACAATGTTTTTTTGTGGTTAACATTGCCCTAAGTTAAGTTATATAATTTGGATTTAAACTAATTGGTATTTAATATTCTTCATCAATCATCACCTTGCAGCTACAGCAGAAAAATAAAAATTTGCACAGATCTTTTTAACCGAAACACACTGTATTTTTTTAAATGTACCCTTTGCTTGTTTTCTTGTTTATTTTTTAAATTAATATTTAAAAAAATGGGACCAAAGACCTAGGCCAATTTTGTTCTCAAAGCGTCAATATTACGCTTTGCATATATGTATTTGGTTTCTTTTATAAAACCTACTTACCTATCCTGTTTTAATACAATTTATGAAATGAAAAAGCAAAAACTACACCTATTTACGTTAATTAAATTTCATTTCACTGAGCAGAGAATAACACGCCACTGACTCGCTGCATCAACTTCGAAAGTAACGAGAGCAACAATGTTTAAAGCGAGAGGTACAGATAATGTGACATCATCATTTGATGACGCCTGTGGCCTTTTCTTAGGTGATTCGATCTCTACTATAACATGTAAGTAATTAGAAATATACAAATTTTTTAATGCATTTTCCAATAGAAAAAAATAAACCGCGGCACTGACCAATCGGGCATCTTCGGCTCCGGCTTGCTGCCTTCACACCAGTTTATTGCTGGATATTGTTCAGGATCAACGGATAGCATAACCATTGAGTAACCCAAATCGCATTAATGTAATAGTTATTAATGGTCAAAACTAATTATAAAAAAGTTATCCTCATTAAATTGGCTTATTTGATGCATCATTACTCCAAATTTTCCTACTCTGACATTTTTTAAGGGTGGTTCAAGTAACAAATTGGGCCTATTTCACAGATCTGTATCCTGTATATGCTGAATACTTCACAACTTTTCCATGTGGATGAAAAAACACAACTTTTATGAAAAAATTTACCTAAGCAAGGAACAATTTACCCACTAAAAAGATTGCAACATAGTTGAAGAGTGAAATTGTGTGCAATGGGTTTAACTACTTACATTAGATTAGAACAGTGGATAAAAAAATAAGTTTTAAGATTAGTATACTGATTTTACTGAAATTAACATTAACACAACGTTATTGTTACGTTTAAGACAATAATTATCATTATAGACTTTAGGAAACTGCTGTGTTTGTTTCTAAGAGAGATTTTGGATTCTACAAACAATTCTTAACATATTTCATGCAACATACTCTATAATGATTTTCAATTCTCTTCAAATAAATGTCAAAAACACCTTTTTTAAAACTATAGGTCTATCGACTGTTTGATAATAACCAAGACTGTTTATTAACTTCTTTTAAATGTTATCAGTAATTTTTGGGGATGTTAATCTGACTTCTTGGAAAATTATTGGTTTCAAAATGTTAATATTTGCAGAACAATTGTGGTACAACTTGCATGGAATGATGTTTAGAATTGTTGCTAGAGTCTAGAAACTTATACAATAATAAACAGGTGTTGCCATTTAAAAGTTCAAAATTATTTTAAATACTTAGTCCAATTGACATAACACAACAGCGGTTAATAAAAATAAAAACATAGGGGTCTGTCGCGATCTCCGTTGCCTCCAGCCCGTTGATCACCCATCGGTGCCGTTTCTAAGGGCACTGGCGTGTCCAGCAGGCTCGCGGACACAAACGGGGCTACATCGTCCATGTAGATAGCAGATGGGTTCGTTGCAGCGGTTGGGGAACTGGTGTTAAAAACAGGAGGGAAATTGGGAACGTTATAACGTTCCATTGTCAAAAAATTCTAAGTTTACAAACACGAAAACACAAAAAAAAAAAAAAAGTAAAAAAGGAAGTATCAAACCCAGTTTAGAGGGTGAACTCAGTCTTTAATCATCATAAAAGTCCCTTTACGGCCTAACTGTATTTATTTTGACTTTAAATTGACTTTAGGACAAAAAATACCAGTTATTTCAGAAAGTTAGAACCGTCTACCGACTTCCCTGTCTTTATGGCACGATTCTACTTTACTCTTGACTTTTAAAACAGCAAAATCGGATAAATTTTGCTGTTGATTTCATCGTTTCCATGGATTTTTACTACACTTCTATTGTTGCATGTCTCACCTTGAGATTTTTGCTGGCACTGTCAATTTTGATTTTTGTTCGTATTGTTCTGGTTATGGCTCGATTCGGATAGAGTTCTACTGCAGAAAATCAAAAGAACCAGAAAAATGTATTACTGCCAGTGTTTGTTTGTTACCAGTACAGTTTCTGCTGGTAATTGTCTTATCAAATACCATTCGAGCTCAGATTTTGAACAGGATAATTTTTCCGTGTGTCTTCTCATACTTTCATTATGGTACAAAACTCGACCTGTTTGGCAAAATCACTCGAGCTACCCTCTCGTGATTTAGTTACAACAGGTCTCGTGCAGTTACAACACAAAGAAAGTGTTCTAAGACAAGCACCAAAATTATCCGGCTAAATCTGAGCTCTTATGGTATTGCCCCCGGCTCTTATGGTATTACCACCTATCTTTTTCGAATACGTTTTTTCCACTGTATATCCACTGTATATTTATACTTGGATGTCCAATGGACATGGCACTATTACCTGTCCATTGGATATCTGAAAGTGGATATCCAATGGATAACTATCTGAAGAAATGTGAATGGATGCCCATAATCTGTCCATGGACTTGTGGGATACTTAATGGATTTAAAGGGGTCGTCCACTGGATGTATTGTGTTTGTTGGGGATTGGCTGTGAGTTCATTTTACGCCGAAAACGTTCAAGATGACTATCATAATAATAATGAAAATATTAACGCCTTGTGACGTCATTTTAATTTACTTTGATTTTGCTTATATTATGACGATTACTATGCATTTTTGCAGTGTCCATTGAAGAATTTCCCGGAATCGGTCTATTTCACTGCGGTCCGAGTATTCGATTACTCCGTTCTCGGTCTCACTCTAAACACAGAGACGTACCGATTGGCCGCCATTGTTTGTTTATGGTTGGCCGAAAAGTACCACGGTCCGGGGATACTTGTGGTAAGTACATACAGTGCGGTTCACGGTACTTTGCGCGCACGTCATTCACGATTACTACGATTATTCCGTAAACTGTTTTTACCAAAATGTAGCTAAGTTTAGTTTAGTTTAGTTAACGTAACAGTGTTGCGTATAGACGAAGGAGCGACGCTGAGGCAAGTTTCGGGAGTTAAATAACCGGAAGAATCGGCGTTAAATTCGCTGGATGCGGACTGGAAAAGTGATTTTCTGACAGCGTCTAAAACGCTGCGTTTAATCGGAATGTGGGTGCTCCGTTTAATCGGAATGTGGGTGCTCGGCTGCAAACAAAATATCGCATTTAAACCAACAAAACGACTGACACCTGTCAAATATCTTAATGTTGCCATGAAAATTGCATTCTTTTTCCAAGAGTCAAACAGAGAATTTTCAATAAGAAAATGTTCGAGTTTAAGTCAGAACACTAGAAATTTGATCTGAAAATAGAAAACTTTAAAACTTTGTGTGTTTAGAGTCAAAATTGGCTTAAAAAATTAATTTAAAGTCTTCAAATTAATTTTAGGGTCATATTTTGATTTTCAAGTCAACTTTCAATAGTAAAATGGTGGCATTTAAGTCAAAACACTTGAAAATTGATCTGAAAGTAGAAAACTTTAAATTTTTAGGTCAATTTTTGGTGTGTTTGGAGTAAAAATTGAAAATCTCCGTTATTTGACAAAATATCAAAAAAGTCTAAAGAGGAGAAATTGTAGGGGATTTCATCTTCTACAGCATTGCTTCTATGCACTTTTTCCCTAGAAGGTCACCCTAAGGAGAAAATTAAACTAGATTGTAGTGACGTCACAAATTTTCCAATGCACCGTAAATATTTTTTTTTCCAGTATTCTAGCGACTTTCATTTTACGATTTTAGAAATATTTGCAATTTTATGTGTTTTTTAAGAAAAAAAAAGAGTAATTTTCTTAGTAGGATAAGTTTTAATACTTTTTATAATTTTTTGGTCTTTTTTTTCGCGCATCCACCAATTGTCAAGAAACTTTTACATTCTTTTGTATGTACAGGGTGATTGATTGAATTTTGACCACCCCCTTAACTTTCTTAATTTTGCTTTTAGCAAAAAACGTTAAATACAAAACTAGTAGATATTTAGGTCTACTTTATTTTTAGATCAACAGTTATTATACAGGGTGTCCCAAATTTGAGTAACAAACCAAACTTATGTTTTTTTAAATACGATGACCAACTTTTTATCCGATATTTGAATTCTACGTCAAATTCTAGGCCTAATTGTCTGTATCGATATTCAACTGTTTCGGCAGCAGCGTCCTTGATTGGTTGAATTTTGACCACCCCCTTAACTTTCTTAATTTTGCTTTTAGCAAAAAACAAAGTTAAATACAAAACTAGTTGTTGTAAACAATGAAACCGTTCATCCCTAGTTAGGTTAGGTTAGGTCTTGTCAGTCAGTTGTCACTGTCAGTCAGTAGTCATAGTGAGTCAGTTGTTATAAAAGGCATGTATGAAAACTGTTCTTTACTCTCTGAATTATAATTCTTATTTTTTCTCACATTTATCAGTTAATTAAAGTCTGTTGTAAATTACTCCTGCTTATTTATTTTTGCACAAGCACGACTCGATCCTTCCAACAGGTTATGGGCCCATCCATCGTAAAAAGTCGTTGTGCATGCGAGAAAAGTGTGGTACAGGTGTAGTGTCCTGGAAAAACCCGGTATCTTAAGGGAGAAATACGTAATTCGAAAGATTACTAAAGCAACACACTAATGATGGATCAAGCAGGTGGATTAACTGGTACTATTAAGCTCACAGGAGACAGGAGACAACTGGACGACCTGGAAATTTCAAACCCAGATAATTTTGAAATCAAAAGGGCTGTTTGAAATAGTTACAGGGGCAATCCCAAAACCTGAAGAGGGTAGGAGCGAGTGGGAAAAGAGGGACGCTAAAGCCCAAGAAATTATAGTTACCCGTATAGAAGAAAAGCCATTGACACACATATTGGCTTGTGATACCTCAGCACAAATGTGGGATAAGCTCATGTGTATTTATGAGCAGAAATCACAAGTTAGTGTCCATTTGATGCTACAAAAGTTTTTTGGCTTAGATTATGGTCAAGGTGGTATAGCCGAGTTTATCTCAAAGCTGGAGGAAATCCAAAACAACTTAAAGAAGCTAGGGGAGGAAGTTAATGAGAAAATGTTGATTACCAAGGTTTTAATATCTCTCCCTGAAAGTTTGAGACATTTTATTTCAGCCTGGGAATCTACCTCAAGTGACAAACAAACAATGAAGGAATTAACATCCAGATTGTTGATTGAGGAAGAAAGGATAAAGCAAACTGAAGCCAGTATGGCCTTGGCAGCTCAAAAGACTCCACCAACTGAGTTTAGAAGGTTTAAGTGTTATCACTGCCATCAAGAAGGCCACACCAAGAAAAATTGTCCAAAATTAGCAAATACTAGAAATAGAAACTCAGGTAAACCAAAGTTTTGTCATCATTGTAAAAAGCTAGGACATGTTATAGAAAATTGCTGGTTTAAGCAAAATAAAAGGCATGACAGGGACCGGAGTTCACAAATGCATAGTGAGTGTGGTTCATCAAATGCTTTTGTTACAATGAGTAATGAATCAAAGAGTGTAGCATTGGCAGGGTTGTCAAGTTTTGGATCTAATGACTGGTGTATGGATAGCGGGGCCAGTGATCACATGTGCTTTGATGCTACACAATTTGTGAATATGAACACAAATGTCAATAAATTGGTTCAGATGGGAGATGGTGCTACTGTGAAAGTGTCAGCCATTGGAAACATAAAGCTGAAAGCCTGGAATGGAAACTCTTATGTGGAAACTGAACTACATGATGTTTTGTACATTCCAGAATTTAAAATCAACCTATTTTCAGTGTGTAAAGTATTGGACAAAGGCTACACATTGCGGTCAAATAAGAACAAAAGTGAAATACTGGACAATGCAGGAAAGGTTCGAGCAGTAGCAGAAAGACACTGTAAGTTTTTCAAAATGTTATTTCAACCTATTATTGTTTCTGATGTAAATATTTTGCAATGTAATGTTGTTCAAAGTGTAAGCGACTGGCACTGCAGAATGTCACATTTAAATGTAAATCAAGTTAAAAAGGTTCTCAAAAAGAATAATATTAGTTTTAAGGAGGATGATCAGGTTATGTGTAAGGGATGTATTATGGGCAAACAGCATAGGTTACCATTTCCTGAAAGTAAGTCAGTGGCTACCAAAATTGGTGAGCTAGTACATTCAGACTTATGCGGACCTTTTGAGAAAAATTCTGTAGGGAATGCTAAATATTTCTTGTTGTTTAAAGATGATTTTTCTAATTATAGGGTAGTCTTCTTTCTTAAACAAAAATCAGAGACTAAGGACTGTTTGGTGCGTTTTATCAAGTTACTTGAAACACAAACTGGAAACAAACTCAAGACACTCAGAACAGATAATGGGTTGGAGTATGTTAATAGAGAAGTACAACAGGTTCTTCAGCAAAATGGAATCAAACATGAAAGGTCATGTAGTTACAGCCCACAACAAAATGGTCGCGCCGAACGCGAAAATAGGACACTAGTTGAGGGTGCAAGGTCACTATTACATAATCATAATTTAGATAAGAGTCTCTGGGCAGAGGCTGTTAACACAGTGGCTTTTGTATTGAATCGAGTGGGTGAGAGTAGAGACGTTGAGAAGACGCCTTTTGAAGTGTGGCATAGAAGAAGATTTAATATTTCCGTTTTGAAAGAATTTGGAATACAAGTGGCCTGCCATATTCCAAAGGAAAAACGATTAAAATTGGACCCTAAATGCAAACTGGGAATTCTGGTTGGTTATAGCGATGAAAGCAAAGGGTACAGAGTTTTCTTTCCCAAGTCAAACAAAGTAGAGATTCATAGAGATTTAATATGTCTACCTAATTCAGCAGAGACAGTGGTTCAGTTGGGTGATACCTCTCGGAAAAGGGAAGAGCAGCTGGCTGTTTTGTCAGAAGAAGAGGACTCAAATTCAACTATAAATCAACAAGACCTTACACAAAATGTTACATTGGAGGAAAGTGTAATGTTAGACTCAAGGTCGGATTTGGGATCAGACTATACACCTTCATCACATGAATCTGATGATGTTGATTCCTTGGGTGATGAAATTCCTGAACAGGTCCTGATGAATCGAAGGCAAGATCGAAGGGGACGTTTGCTAAAAAAGCCAAATTGGTTAAGTGACTATTCTACAAGTTTCTTCACAGAAACTGAAGAACCAATAACCTTGGAAGAGGCTGTGTCGGGAAGAGACGCTGATAAATGGACAAGTGCGGTTGACAGAGAGCTAGAAGCTCTTGCAAAAAATGATACTTGGTCGGAAGTGCCGTGGCCGGTTGGAAAACCAGTGATCGAAAGCAAGTGACTCTTTAAGATCAACAGTGACGGACAGTACAAAGCGCGATTAGTAGCTCGTGGTTTTCAACAAGAGTTGAGCGATGAATTATATGACATTTACGCACCTGTGGCTAAGCTTGTAACTTTTCGAATTTTGTTAGTTGTAGCAAATGAATTAGGATTACCTGTATATCAAATGGATGTGCAAAGTGCCTTTTTATATGGTGACATCACTGATGACGTTTACATGTCATTACCTGGTCAGAATGTAAATAACGCTACAACTGTGTGCAAATTGAAGAAGTCAATATATGGGCTCAAAGGTTCACCAAAATGTTGGAATTTCAAATTTAACACTTTAATGGTTGAAACTGGGTTCAGAAGATCTGAAAACGATCCTTGTCTTTATAGTAAAATTACAGACCAGTCAAAGATTTTTGTGCTACTTTATGTTGACGATCTTCTAATTTTGGGCACAGATATTAACGAAGTTAATGATTTAAAATTAGTACTAAATAAGAATTTTTCTATGAAAGACCTCGGAATTATTACTGATTATTTGGGTGTAAATGTTGTTCAAAATTTGGAGTTGGGATGTACTAAACTTTCTCAAGGTGATTATTTAAAACGGGTATTGCAAAGGTTTAAGATGCAAGATTGTAACCCTATTAGTACCCCAATGGATTCAAATTTTGATTCTGATATGTTAAAATGTTCAGACATCGATAAAGACCTAATCAAAAAGTGCAGACAAATAATCGGTAGTCTTTTATATGCTGTATCAGCAACTCGACCAGACTTATGCAATTGTCAGAAAGAAGTAGTAGTCCATATTCTTTCAGTGGAGTCGCAAGAGTACGAAAGGAAGGAAATGACAAACAGTCTTCTCCACAATACTTTATTATGACCTTAGATGGTAAGGTCTGCTCAACAAGTTTCGGTCACATAAATGACCATCTTCAGGAGCTCAAATCAGTCGATCAATGTGACTACTGTCTTTTTACAAGGGGAGAGACAGAGAGACCCATGTTATACCGAATTAGTGAATTTAACATAGTTCAATAGGCGAACAAAGCTCATTATGGAGAAAAAACTAACTCTAGCACATTAAATTAAAAACAAAAAACTTAAACTAGACCCATTTTAAGGGCTGGGTGAGACCCTATGGGGAAAAAAGTTTAAAACTTATACACCATCCGCAGAAGAGGCGATCAAACAGGAAACCTAACGCGATTTATTATAATTTAAGAGATGGTTTACTATTTAATTAATTTATAAACCCGGTGCGGGTTGCAGAATTTAGGACGACTACATTCTGTGGCGTGAGCGGGGTCTTCTGGCTAGGTACTGCCTTCTCCGACGTGGTGCACAGCAAAACTGGACTGACTGGAATGAACTGAACCCCTCTCTAGGGTATAACTTCCTTCTTATAGCATTCCAAACCTCTTATAGCGTTCCACCAATCAAAAACTCCCAGACCTGGTCTCCTCTAGCCGACAACTCGTGACGACCTTTCGACCCTCGGTACTTGGAAACATTCCACATATTTCGCAACTCAGCAATTGCATCATAAGTGCAGTTGCACTCTGACCGCATTCCACAATTTTAATGTTTCCGCTCAAGTAATATAAATTCCACATTTTTTAATGTTTCCGTTCAAGTGAAATAAATTAGATTTATTATTATTTACTATTAAAGAAAATCAGTCTTAATTAATTACATCTCAAAAGAGACTTAGCCTTAATATTTACGTTATATTAATTATAACTCAGTCTTATCTAATATCGATCTATCATAATGGAACCTCGTAACAATAACGAACAAAATGTATAACAAAAATAAGCATTCATCTTAAATCAAACTATGCCTAAACTAAACAACTATAATAAAGAAGTTAATCTCTCCTAAACATTCTCTCAAATGCAGAATTCTTATAAGATAACTGCTCTTACCCACCAAAATCTTCGGACAATCCAAAATTTATCCCTCAGACTATTCAGTACTACTCGAGGTGATTCATGAAGTAATCGAATGTGTTCAAATTGTATTAATATCTTTGTTAAATGACTAGAACCTGATAATAATGAAGGATGTTTCTGTGAATATTTCCCTCATGTGTTGAGTGATAATTGCATTTCGATAATTGCGGTTTCTTTTCTAAAACGTGTTCTTTGGGTAAATTCGAGTCGAAAATGTTCTATGAACATGGGTCCGCAAAATGCTTCCTTACCAAGATATGATTTTTTTAAGTTTAATAGTGTTGTGTTGAAAACTACAATAACCTCACAAAAATATTTTTTTAGATAAAAAATTAATACTACTTGGAAAATAACTTTTTATAATAATTGTTCAAAGTGTCCATTTTCCCATTGTAAGCATAGTCTAGCTTTAATGATGTGGATGATAGCCATTGTAGTTTTGGGCACAATCTTGGTAAGGAAGCATTTGTGGCAAAATCACTCGAGCTACCCTCTCGTGATTTAGTTACAACAGGTCTCGTGCAGTTACAACACAAAGAAAGTGTTCTAAGACAAGCACCAAAATTATCCGGCTAAATCTGAGCTCTTATGGTATTGCCCCCGGCTCTTATGGTATTACCACCTATCTTTTTCGAATACGTTTTTTGAAGAACATTTGATATTAAACGAAACGGGATTAGACACATAAAATTTAAGCTATTTTCTTCAATATTAACAATTAATAAATCACTATAACGTAGTTTCCATTAAATAATTACCTAAATTAAAATATTTCGACGTATGATTGTCAATCTGAAATGTAAACAAAAATATACTTGGTTGAACGAAAATCTGTCGTCTGCTGGGGTGAGTTCAATATTATCATTAATTTCATCACGTTTAGTTTAGTATTTGTGTTCTAACTAAAGTGTTTTCTGGTCAATAAACTAAAATGTGGGTTTTCGGGAAATAATCTTGACATATACCCCTCGGCGTTCACGTTTTATCAAGTAAAATGTGCATTGGTATTTTTTTGTATTTTAATTTTTCGTTTAGGCAAATGGTTTCGACTAAATAATTCTTTGGAAAAAATTTATCGTCGAATTATTTAGTCTCAATCATTTTCCAAGCAAAATTTTTCAAAAAACCACCTATGCACAGTTTACCCGATAAAATGTGAACGTCTCGGGATATAACCTATGAATATAGAGCACGTCTATTATTGGACAGATTCCTTCATAGTTCTATCTTAGTTGTCTTCTCAACCAGCTAGTTTAAAAACATTTGTAGCCAACCGAATATCTTTATTTCAAAATAAAAGTGATGTCTCTAGTTAAAAACACGTCAGATCTATGGAGAATCCCGCAGATATAATTTCAAGAGGTTTATCTCCCAAAGAGTTAGAAAACAATAAAATGTGGTGGTCTGGACCTGACTGACTTCTTAAAGAACTAAATCAATGGCCTACAGGACTAAATATTACATCCGAAAATATACCTGATTTAAAACAAATCAAATCATTGTCATTTTTCAAAAATTTACACGAATTTGATTTAATAAATAACTCGTCTAAAAAGAGTGACTGTTTATTGCATTAGGTTTTTAAACAACTGTAAAAATATAAACTCTCGTTCTAATGGTATGCTAACTACTTTAGAACTTACTGTCAGACTGTCTAACTGTCAGTATGCTGACGATACTTCGGTCATATTGGCATGTTCAACTAACAAAACCCTATCATCTTTTTGCTCAAAAACGCTACAAACCATGGAAGAATGGTGCGCGGAAAACTGCTTGAGATTGAATGTTGAAAAGACTCGGTTGCTAAACTTTGATAAACAAAAGCAAAACTACTCCCTTTACGTTCCCTGTAATTAAATTGAAAAATTAAAACCACAATTAAATTGGGAAATAAACAGCAAAGTCCTTGTTTCCAGACTAAGCAACATCTGCGCTCTTTTGCGCCGACTCCGAGATGTTCTGACCTTAGATTCGATTCGAATGTATTACATTTCCTGTGTCCAACCATTAATCTCATATAGTATCCTGTTCTGGGGTTCTTCAGCCGGCGGCTCATCGTCGGTATTCATAGCGCAAAAACGCATCATTCGTACTATATTCAATTTAAAACCTACCACTAGTTGTAAATCCTATTTTAGTAGTTTTAACGTTTTAACTGCTCCGGCATTGTATTTCCTGGCACTGGTGGTTTTTGTGAAGAAAAACCCTGAGCTTTTTAATAGAAACTGTGATATTTATACCCCCGAAATGTCGATGGGCACCAGGTGTGCTACTGATCTTCGCGAAAAAGGCCCTCTTTATAGAGCGATCAAAGCATACAACATGTTGCCACGTGATATTCGACGGGTTCGGGTTGCCGCCTCGTTCAGAGAGAGAGTCATCACTTTTCTTAAGGAAAAACAATATTATTGTTTCAATTTTACTAAGTGATTGTCATATTATTAAATGTTGTATTTTAAATATGTACTGTCACTTATACATCAATCTAGTTTTAAATTTTTAAAAAATGTAAACTCTACTTTTACTTTAGGTGTTTCAAACACCAACATGTGACGTTGCTTTGTGATCGTGGTATCATTTTGATGGCAAAAAATTTATTATTATTATTATTATTATTATTATTATTACTTAATAATGCTGAAACGGTTCTTGTTCGTTTGGTTCAGCGTATCGATTTTCCAAAGGAAATATCTAGTTTAATGAGAGGCTTACCATTGCATTCAAAGAGTAAAATACTTTCATTAGTCCCATTTTTGGATTACGGTTTACTCAGAGTGGGAGGTCGCTTAAGACATTCAAAGTTGGAATATACGGGGGTAATTGCACGAGTGCATAAAAATTACCGATAATTTTGCATGAAAACTTGTTATCTCTTAACTGCACGAGTTTACTTTCATATTTTTTTGGCGAAAGAGCCGGACACCGAAGGTGGGACAGGGGAATATTTCCCGAATAATTTTTCTGCAACTATAGATTGCTCAATGGAGCTCAATGAGCAAGTTCCAAACCGTTCATTAATTTTCGTTGACATCGCGTTTGACATTGTGTGGTTATAAAAAGTAAAAAAACTGCGCAAGGACAACAATTAGTGTACTAGCAATAGGCTCCACAACAATGCAGGCGTTATATAGGGTGTACCGCGAGGTAAGGGACAAAATTTCACTACGTGTTCTTTAGGTGAATTTGAGTCAAGAATGTTCTATGAACATGGGTCCGCAAATGCTTCCTTACCAAAATTGTGCCGAAAACTACAATGGCTATCATCCACATCATTAAAGCTAGACTATGCTTACAATGGGAAAATGGACACTTTGAACAATTATTATAAAAAGTTATTTTCCAAGTAGTATTAATTTTTTTTCTAAAAAAATATTTTTGTGAGGTTATTGTAGTTTTCAACACAACACTATTAAACTTAAAAAAATCATATCTTGGTAAGGAAGCATTTTGCGGACCCATGTTCATAGAACATTTTCGACTCGAATTTACCCAAAGAACACGTTTTAGAAAAGAAACCGCAATTATCGAAATGCAATTATCACTCAACACATGAGGGAAATATTCACAGAAACATCCTTCATTATTATCAGGTTCTAGTCATTTAACAAAGATATTAATACAATTTGAACACATTCGATTACTTCATGAATCACCTCGAGTAGTACTGAATAGTCTGAGGGATAAATTTTGGATTGTCCGAAGATTTTGGTGGGTAAGAGCAGTTATCTTATAAGAATTCTGCATTTGAGAGAATGTTTAGGAGAGATTAACTTCTTTATTATAGTTGTTTAGTTTAGGCATAGTTTGATTTAAGATGAATGCTTATTTTTGTTATACATTTTGTTCGTTATTGTTACGAGGTTCCATTATGATAGATCGATATTAGATAAGACTGAGTTATAATTAATATAACGTAAATATTAAGGCTAAGTCTCTTTTGAGATGTAATTAATTAAGACTGATTTTCTTTAATAGTAAATAATAATAAATCTAATTTATTTCACTTGAACGGAAACATTAAAAAATGTGGAATTTATATTACTTGAGCGGAAACATTAAAATTGTGGAATGCGGTCAGAGTGCAACTGCACTTATGATGCAATTGCTGAGTTGCGAAATATGTGGAATGTTTCCAAGTACCGAGGGTCGAAAGGTCGTCACGAGTTGTCGGCTAGAGGAGACCAGGTCTGGGAGTTTTTGATTGGTGGAACGCTATAAGAGGTTTGGAATGCTATAAGAAGGAAGTTATACCCTAGAGAGGGGTTCAGTTCATTCCAGTCAGTCCAGTTTTGCTGTGCACCACGTCGGAGAAGGCAGTACCTAGCCAGAAGACCCCGCTCACGCCACAGAATGTAGTCGTCCTAAATTCTGCAACCCGCACCGGGTTTATAAATTAATTAAATAGTAAACCATCTCTTAAATTATAATAAATCGCGTTAGGTTTCCTGTTTGATCGCCTCTTCTGCGGATGGTGTATAAGTTTTAAACTTTTTTCCCCATAGGGTCTCACCCAGCCCTTAAAATGGGTCTAGTTTAAGTTTTTTGTTTTTAATTTAATGTGCTAGAGTTAGTTTTTTCTCCATAATGAGCTTTGTTCGCCTATTGAACTATGTTAAATTCACTAATTCGGTATAACATGGGTCTCTCTGTCTCTCCCCTTGTAAAAAGACAGTAGTCACATTGATCGACTGATTTGAGCTCCTGAAGATGGTCATTTATGTGACCGAAACTTGTTGAGCAGACCTTACCATCTAAGGTCATAATAAAGTATTGTGGAGAAGACTGTTTGTCATTTCCTTCCTTTCGTACTCTTGCGACTCCACTGAAAGAATATGGACTACTACTTCTTTCTGACAATTGCATAAGTCTGGTCGAGTTGCTGATACAGCATATAAAAGACTACCGATTATTTGTCTGCACTTTTTGATTAGGTCTTTATCGATGTCTGAACATTTTAACATATCAGAATCAAAATTTGAATCCATTGGGGTACTAATAGGGTTACAATCTTGCATCTTAAACCTTTGCAATACCCGTTTTAAATAATCACCTTGAGAAAGTTTAGTACATCCCAACTCCAAATTTTGAACAACATTTACACCCAAATAATCAGTAATAATTCCGAGGTCTTTCATAGAAAAATTCTTATTTAGTACTAATTTTAAATCATTAACTTCGTTAATATCTGTGCCCAAAATTAGAAGATCGTCAACATAAAGTAGCACAAAAATCTTTGACTGGTCTGTAATTTTACTATAAAGACAAGGATCGTTTTCAGATCTTCTGAACCCAGTTTCAACCATTAAAGTGTTAAATTTGAAATTCCAACATTTTGGTGAACCTTTGAGCCCATATATTGACTTCTTCAATTTGCACACAGTTGTAGCGTTATTTACATTCTGACCAGGTAATGACATGTAAACGTCATCAGTGATGTCACCATATAAAAAGGCACTTTGCACATCCATTTGATATACAGGTAATCCTAATTCATTTGCTACAACTAACAAAATTCAAAAAATTACAAGTTTAGCCACAGGTGCGTAAATGTCATATAATTCATCGCTCAACTCTTGTTGAAAACCACGAGCTACTAATCGCGCTTTGTACTGTCCGTCACTGTTGATCTTAAAGAGTCACTTGCTTTCGATCACTGGTTTTCCAACCGGCCACGGCACTTCCGACCAAGTATCATTTTTTGCAAGAGCTTCTAGCTCTCTGTCAACCGCACTTGTCCATTTATCAGCGTCTCTTCCCGACACAGCCTCTTCCAAGGTTATTGGTTCTTCAGTTTCTGTGAAGAAACTTGTAGAATAGTCACTTAACCAATTTGGCTTTTTTAGCAAACGTCCCCTTCGATCTTGCCTTCGATTCATCAGGACCTGTTCAGGAATTTCATCACCCAAGGAATCAACATCATCAGATTCATGTGATGAAGGTGTATAGTCTGATCCCAAATCCGACCTTGAGTCTAACATTACACTTTCCTCCAATGTAACATTTTGTGTAAGGTCTTGTTGATTTATAGTTGAATTTGAGTCCTCTTCTTCTGACAAAACAGCCAGCTGCTCTTCCCTTTTCCGAGAGGTATCACCCAACTGAACCACTGTCTCTGCTGAATTAGGTAGACATATTAAATCTCTATGAATCTCTACTTTGTTTGACTTGGGAAAGAAAACTCTGTACCCTTTGCTTTCATCGCTATAACCAACCAGAATTCCCAGTTTGCATTTAGGGTCCAATTTTAATCGTTTTTCCTTTGGAATATGGCAGGCCACTTGTATTCCAAATTCTTTCAAAACGGAAATATTAAATCTTCTTCTATGCCACACTTCAAAAGGCGTCTTCTCAACGTCTCTACTCTCACCCACTCGATTCAATACAAAAGCCACTGTGTTAACAGCCTCTGCCCAAAGACTCTTATCTAAATTATGATTATGTAATAGTGACCTTGCACCCTCAACTAGTGTCCTATTTTCGCGTTCGGCGCGACCATTTTGTTGTGGGCTGTAACTACATGACCTTTCATGTTTGATTCCATTTTGCTGAAGAACCTGTTGTACTTCTCTATTAACATACTCCAACCCATTATCTGTTCTGAGTGTCTTGAGTTTGTTTCCAGTTTGTGTTTCAAGTAACTTGATAAAACGCACCAAACAGTCCTTAGTCTCTGATTTTTGTTTAAGAAAGAAGACTACCCTATAATTAGAAAAATCATCTTTAAACAACAAGAAATATTTAGCATTCCCTACAGAATTTTTCTCAAAAGGTCCGCATAAGTCTGAATGTACTAGCTCACCAATTTTGGTAGCCACTGACTTACTTTCAGGAAATGGTAACCTATGCTGTTTGCCCATAATACATCCCTTACACATAACCTGATCATCCTCCTTAAAACTAATATTATTCTTTTTGAGAACCTTTTTAACTTGATTTACATTTAAATGTGACATTCTGCAGTGCCAGTCGCTTACACTTTGAACAACATTACATTGCAAAATATTTACATCAGAAACAATAATAGGTTGAAATAACATTTTGAAAAACTTACAGTGTCTTTCTGCTACTGCTCGAACCTTTCCTGCATTGTCCAGTATTTCACTTTTGTTCTTATTTGACCGCAATGTGTAGCCTTTGTCCAATACTTTACACACTGAAAATAGGTTGATTTTAAATTCTGGAATGTACAAAACATCATGTAGTTCAGTTTCCACATAAGAGTTTCCATTCCAGGCTTTCAGCTTTATGTTTCCAATGGCTGACACTTTCACAGTAGCACCATCTCCCATCTGAACCAATTTATTGACATTTGTGTTCATATTCACAAATTGTGTAGCATCAAAGCACATGTGATCACTGGCCCCGCTATCCATACACCAGTCATTAGATCCAAAACTTGACAACCCTGCCAATGCTACACTCTTTGATTCATTACTCATTGTAACAAAAGCATTTGATGAACCACACTCACTATGCATTTGTGAACTCCGGTCCCTGTCATGCCTTTTATTTTGCTTAAACCAGCAATTTTCTATAACATGTCCTAGCTTTTTACAATGATGACAAAACTTTGGTTTACCTGAGTTTCTATTTCTAGTATTTGCTAATTTTGGACAATTTTTCTTGGTGTGGCCTTCTTGATGGCAGTGATAACACTTAAACCTTCTAAACTCAGTTGCTGGAGTCTTTTGAGCTGCCAAGGCCATACTGGCTTCAGTTTGCTTTATCCTTTCTTCCTCAATCAACAATCTAGATGTTAATTCCTTCATTGTTTGTTTGTCACTTGAGGTAGATTCCCAGGCTGAAATAAAATGTCCCAAACTTTCAGGGAGAGACATTAAAACCTTGGTAATCAACATTTTCTCATAAACTTCCTCCCCTAGCTTCTTTAAGTTGTTTTGGATTTTCTCCAGCTTTGAGATAAACTCTGGCTATACCACCTTGACCATAATCTAAGCCAAAAAACTTTTGTAGCATCAAATGGACACTAACTTGTGATTTCTGCTCATAAATACACATGAGCTTATCCCACATTTGTGCTGAGGTATCACAAGCCAATATGTGTGTCAATGGCTTTTCTTCTATACGGGTAACTATAATTTCTTGGGCTTTAGCGTCCCTCTTTTCCCACTCGCTCCTACCCTCTTCAGGTTTTGGGATTGCCCCTGTAACTATTTCAAACAGCCCTTTTGATTTCAAAATTATCTGGGTTTGAAATTTCCAGGTCGTCCAGTTGTCTCCTGTCTCCTGTGAGCTTAATAGTACCAGTTAATCCACCTGCTTGATCCATCATTAGTGTGTTGCTTTAGTAATCTTTCGAATTACGTATTTCTCCCTTAAGATACCGGGTTTTTCCAGGACACTACACCTGTACCACACTTTTCTCCCCTGCACAACGACTTTTTACGATGGATGGGCCCATAACCTGTTGGAAGGATCGAGTCGTGCTTGTGCAAAAATAAATAAGCAGGAGTAATTTACAACAGACTTTAATTAACTGATAAATGTGAGAAAAAATAAGAATTATAATTCAGAGAGTAAAGAACAGTTTTCATACATGCCTTTTATAACAACTGACTCACTATGACTACTGACTGACAGTGACAACTGACTGACAAGACCTAACCTAACCTAACTAGGGATGAACGGTTTCATTGTTTACAACAACTAGTTTTGTATTTAACTTTGTTTTTTGCTAAAAGCAAAATTAAGAAAGTTAAGGGGGTGGTCAAAATTCAACCAATCAAGGACGCTGCTGCCGAAACAGTTGAATATCGATACAGACAATTAGGCCTAGAAATTGACGTAGAATTCAAATATCGGATAAAAAGTTGGTCATCGTATTTAAAAAAACGTAAGTTTGGTTTGTTACTCAAATTTGGGACACCCTGTTGATCTAAAAATAAAGTAGACCTAAATATCTACTAGTTTTGTATTTAACGTTTTTTGCTAAAAGCAAAATTAAGAAAGTTAAGGGGGTGGTCAAAATTCAATCAATCACCCTGTACATACAAAAGAATGTAAAAGTTTCTTGACAATTGGTGGATGCGCGAAAAAAAAGACCAAAAAATTATAAAAAGTATTAAAACTTATCCTACTAAGAAAATTACTCTTTTTTTTCTTAAAAAACACATAAAATTGCAAATATTTCTAAAATCGTAAAATGAAAGTCGCTAGAATACTGGAAAAAAAATATTTACGGTGCATTGGAAAATTTGTGACGTCACTACAATCTAGTTTAATTTTCTCCTTAGGGTGACCTTCTAGGGAAAAAGTGCATAGAAGCAATGCTGTAGAAGATGAAATCCTCTACAATTTCTCCTCTTTAGACTTTTTTGATATTTTGTCAAATAACGGAGATTTTCAATTTTTACTCCAAACACACCAAAAATTGACCTAAAAATTTAAAGTTTTCTACTTTCAGATCAATTTTCAAGTGTTTTGACTTAAACGCCACCATTTTACTATTGAAAGTTGACTTGAAAATCAAAATATGACCCTAAAATTAATTTGAAGACTTTAAATTAATTTTTTAAGCCAATTTTGACTCTAAACACACAAAGTATTAAAGCTTTTTATTTTCAGATCAAATTTCTAGTGTTCTGACTTAAACTCGAACATTTTCTTATTGAAAATTTCTTATTGAAAATTCTCTGTTTGACTCTTGGAAAAAGAATGCAATTTTCATGGCAACATTAAGATATTTGACAGGTGTCAGTCGTTTTGTTGGTTTAAATGCGATATTTTGTTAGCTCCTCAATGAGATTTCGGGTTAAATCTCTGCTTAGACGATAATGCTTGCGAACCTCCGTTTCAGGAAACTCAAATGGGTTAGAATGGTCTCGTAGTGCTCTTCGTTCTACCCGCAATTCAGGTCGGATAGGTTCCCATTTTCTGTTGCCGATGTCTACCGAATGTGATAGAAAACAGCTTAGAGAGTACCAACTGTTAATAGAAAGAAATTTTCTTTCTTGTCTATCACTATACGTTTTCTATTTCATGCATCGTTAGGAAGTTCGCCTTCAGAGCTTTCTTTCGTTATTGGTTTATACAAGCATTGTTATGTACAGGGTGTCCGGATTTAGAGTATTTTGACAGCAAAACCCCATTTCCCGGCTAGATAGAAAAAAGTAGTATACATGTCTATAGCTCGATTTTTGAGAAAAGATTAATGGCAAAAACCGTATTTTGATATCTTGTCAGTTCGCTACCATAGAGAAGGTTTTTCAAATTTTGCCCATTTTGAAAACTCCTCGCAACTTTTTTGTTTGTAAAATTCGTAACGCCCTCTAGCGCCGCAAACTGACAAGATATCGAAACACAGTTTTTGCCATTAATCTTTTTTTAAAATACGAGCTCTAGACATGTGTACTAGTTTTTCCCTATCTAGCCGGGAAATGGAGTTTTCCTGTCAAAACACACTAAATCCGGACACCCTGTACTTAATTAAAAATAGCAACTCTTTAATAGTACCAAACATCATTGGCTGAGCTGCCTCTGTCGGTTTTTGAGGAAGAACCTTTGTGGGTACTACTGCTGCTCCATTTAATTAAAGAAGCAGCAATGCCTGTATAAAAAAAATGCAAGCTCATAGTGTTTCAAATAAACTGAAAGAGTAGTGAAGTTCTTGAGGCTCTTCATAACTCATAAGGTTACGACTCACCACTGTTAAAAGTTTTAATTTAACTTGGTACTAAAAAGTAGTTAATATGCATTAAGGCTACACGGTAATTTGTATAAAGCTCCACTGTACCAAAAAGACAATGTTATAGCCTAGATGAAAAAGTCAATTTTCTTAAGTTTCCTTTAATCGGATTCCACTCTCGTTATACAGCAATTGAAGACTCCTACAAAATGAAATGTTCTACACTGGACCCTAATTTAGCTTTTAGTGTATAATTACAATGTTTACTTCATTAGCAAGTCGCCAAAAAATAAATAAATAATTTGGCTTGGAAATGAGCGTTTTAATTGATATTCCTTTAAATTGATTTACGCAATTTGAATACATACATCAACAGGTTTATTAAACATAGCCCGACATTTAATGGATTTGCCAAACTGTGGCTAATAATGTGTTCAGCTGTATTGTTCTAAACTGCGTTCGCTTAAAAATAGGCTTTATAATAGAGGTGGGAGTAATTAATTATTTAATGAGAATCGCCATGAGGCCTTTAAGCCAAAATCCGGACGCCTTAATTTTCTGGATGGACTATTCCGACCCAGTCGGATATCTCGTAGGGTTGTACCGCATTTAGTCGGATTTGAACAAACGACCTTTGCGTTTTTCTAGCAATACTCAACAAATGTCCTATGGTGAAAAAACAGCAAAATTTGGAAAAATAAATACAAAGTTAGAAAATGTTTATTACTTTAATCGATTTATTTTGATCTCCTGAGGCATCTGACATAAACATGCTCAAACTTGTAAATATTAAAGTGACATCGGTGTTTGCTAGGCAAATCGTTCGCTTTCTTGCCACCAGCGACTTTGCAGCACTGGACTTACAAATCGTGCTTGGGTACTTCAACAGCCAGAGCGAGGCGTGGAGGTACATGGTCCCCTCGGTAATACATGACCCAAAGCCTCCCAAAATCGTTTGATAGTAAGATATGGCAACATCCGGCAAGCGGCTGCGCAGACTCCTAACAATAGCACTCTCTCTCTAGTAGCTACTGGCTTATATCGTTGCTCAGCCACCTGTACAGGGTAGGCAAATAAACGAGGTAAGCGGCTGTATCTCCGAAACTAATCATCGTAGAGAGTTACGGTAAAAAAATTTATAGGTTAAGGGCAAGGGAAAATGCTGGAAATTATTTTCAAGTTTCCAAGATGGCTGCCAGAGGTCGTTTGCGCCATCTTGAATTACATAAAGTTACGTTTCTTGTGATTTTCTGCAATGAATGTAACAAAAAATTATTTGCGTTTTAATGTTAACTTAAAGTCGAACATTTTTTGTAAAAACAGTTTTTCTCTATCTTTCGAAATAAAGTGGTGGGGGGTATTTGAATGTTGTTTTAAATAAATGCCAGTAACTTCGAAACGGCTTCAATAGATTTGGATAAATTTGGTATCATTGAAAAGAGCATTTCTTGGGCTTTTAGGTTTCTTGTGATAATAACAGTTGTGACCTACACGGCCGCCGATAGAGGGCGTTATTCGATATTATAATTTTTTTCTCGAAAAATTTAAATGCGATGATATAACTTTTTTTAGACTAGAAAATAGACAAATGACTAACCAATAAGCCTGCGCAAACCGCATCTTAATATCTTTTTACTAACTCAAATTATTTAAAAAAAATACCAAACCGAGAAAGTTCATATATCCTCATTTAATAATAATCATTTAATAAAATCCTCGATAAGAGTTGCTTTCGATAAGAAGGCAAGTAGTAAGTAGGCCATAAAAATAACAACACACAAACTCCTCACACGTTTTCGTATTTATAAGCTCCTTTTAAATAAAGTGAAAAGAACGTTTTTTTTAAAGATTATTGCCTTCTGTGTTCAAATTGCCTTCCGTCATATTCGATACATTGTTCCAGTCTTCCTTGAGTCGACAGAACCGCAGCCTCGATTTGTGCTGCTGATAGTTGACGAATTGAGTTTCTAATTCTGTTTTCCATATCTATTCGTGTTGTTGGTGGAGTTTGAAAAAAAATATATTTTAAGCGTCCCCAGAAGTAAAAATCAAGACATGTCAAGTCGGGAGATCTGCCGGCCAAGGAAATAGGCTTCCCCTTCCTATCCAGCGTTCTCGAAAGGGTCCGTTAATATGGTTTCGGACATTAATTGAATAATGTGCCGGACAACCATCTAATTGCAGAAACATAGTTCTCCTAGTTTCGAGTGGCACATCTTCCAACAAAATTGGAAAGTCGTTGATCAAAAACTCTAAGAAGCGGATACCAGTTAAAGCTTGATCAAAAAAATGAGGTCCAATAATTCTGTCCCCAATGATACCGCACCACACATTTAGGCTCCAGCGTCCCTGGGGCTGCACTTCTCTTAACCAATGCGGGTTTTCAGCGGACCAATGATGCATATTATGAAGGTTTACTCTACCCTCACTATTAAAGGTAGCCTCGTCGGTCCAGAGAATTTCCTTTAAGAAATTTCTCTTTTTATTAAGCATGCCTAGCATCCATTGACAATAATTTAATCTATTATCGAAATCTTGTTCATTTAGCGCTTGGTGCAAGACTATGTGGTAAGGATGTAATCTAAAAGTAAAAAACAACATATGCGTAAGAATAATATAATAAGAATAACACTGAATTGTGTATTTGAGGGTATGTGCTAAGATACTTGGAATATGATAAAATTATTTACCTATAATCTTTCAAAATATTTCTAACAGTTGTTCGTGCTATTCCCAAGTCTAAAGACAATGTTCTAGTTCCTACATGTCTATCAAATTCTATGTAAGCCAAGACATTGATAATGTTTTCTTCGGTCCTTCCATTGCGACGCCTGCGACGTTTAGGACAACGAAACCTTCCAGTATCGCGTAATCGCTGTACCAAGCGCGGAAACATTCTTCTCCCGTAATGGCGGCGATCTGGATACCGTGCCGCGTACTGTCTTGCAGAAATAGCTGCATTTTGAGAACACTCGAAATAAATTGCAATCATGTCAACGGCTTCATTATTGGTGGGAGTCATTTTGATTAAAAATTACTCAAATTATACGCAATCAACAATATTAAGCTGCGTGTGACAGAAGTTTGACGTTACTTGCCAATATTTTAGATTGGAGTTTGTCTTTTATTTTCATGGCCTACTTACTACTTGCCTTCTTATCGAAAACAACCGATGGATTTTTAAATAAGGATATATGAACTTTCTCGGTTTGGTATTTTTTTTAAATAACTTGAGTTAGGAAAAGGATATTTAGATGCGGTTTGCACAGGCTTATTGGTTAGTGCATTTAAATTTTTTGAGAAAATCCATTATTTTGGTTATAATATCAAATAACGCCCTCTATCGGCGGCCGTTTAGGTCACAACTGTCATTATCAGAAGAAACCTAAAAGCCCAAGAAATGCTCTTTTCAATGATACCAAATTTATCCAAATGTATTAAAGACGTTTCGAAGTTACAGGCATTTATTTAAAACAACATTCAAATACCCCCCACAACTTTATTTCGAAAAATAGAGAAAAATGTTTTTTTCAAAAAATGTTCGACTTTAAGTTAACATTAAAACGCAAATACTTTTTTGTTACATTCATTGGGGAAAATCACAAGAAACGTAACTTTATGTAATTCAAGATGGCGCAAACGCCCTCTGGTAGCCATCTTAGAAACTTGAAAATAATTTCCAGCATTTTCCCTTGCCTACTTATATATATAGGCGGTTGTCGGGCAACGGGTAAACATTTCATTGTTGCTGGTACGGTTGCTCGACAACCGCTTATACAGTGCAGGTAACAAGTTTAAATTTTCGCATTTTTGTTCGTGTTTTACGACGAAAGGGCTCAAGTTAGAGATCCGAAAAAAATACAGAAAATTAGTCCGTGATAGGTACTACAACTTTCATTAATACGATTTTTCAATCAAATCAACCGTACAGGCGCAAAAAAATCAAAACCGTTTTTCCATGTTAATCTCCTATGTCCAGGGTGCTCTTGGACACCTGGTATATAATATGTTGAAAAGGAACATATTATATACAGTAACGACAGTAACTGGCAAATGACCTCGTTCTTGTCGTACAGGATCGTATTTTCCACGGAATTGAAAAAATGCTGGAGAACCAAGTGAACTCACTGAAATCAATCCTGGCGAAAACCGTACTCTGCGTCTTCCACCTAAAAAAGCACGAAACGTGCCCACTCCGACTCCCTCAGAACCAGTCACCAAATAGAGTCACCGAACAGAACGCTAACCTACAGAACTCATTGTCATAACACCACGATTTATGTCAAGACACGAAACAACCTTCTGAGGAGATGCGAGACAGCAAATGAGGCGCAAAGCCAAGCGCTCTGATTACAACCGCCAAAGCCTTATACTACTTGACGGCCTAGTATGCCAGTCCTGGCTGAAACAGATCATGTCACGGTGGATAGCCCACGATGAATACGTCGCTAAACGAAACTTGCCGCAATCACAGGGTGTATGAAATCAACACCACTCGATAAATAGCGGCGCGCCACGGGCATAGAGGAACCTCACATGCGACGATCATCAGCTGTGCATATTGACCGTTATAAACAGGATTTTGACCGTAGACACAAAAAGGTTCCTACATTTGATATCCCCCATTCTGGTTCCTAGTCACACCACCAACGACGTCGGGAATCCAGCTGGACTGGAACACGTGGACAACCTTTAACCAACTGAGAACTGGCGTTGCGCCAACCAGGAAGAACCGAGCTAGATGGGCTCGGATGACGGAACTAGATGCTCGGAACTAGCTTCGGATGACATTGAGTGCGAATGTGGTGCGGCCCAGCATGATAAAAAAGTGGAGATTTGAACAGGAATGAGTGGTGTTACAGGAATGAGTGGTTAATCTTATGTAAATAGAAAGAGAAAAAAGATTTTTGTGATTGGGAATTGTGGAACAGAAGAGAAATTTAAAAAGGAAGAAGAGAGCAAACGAAGGGATGATAAGGAAGTAACGAAAGGAATCGTATAGTTCGAAAGGAACGTGGACTATGAAAAGGAGGTAAGAAGGAAGGTAGAACTGTGTATGATGTGCGTAAAAAGGTTGGAAAGGATATTGTGACATTGTCCTTTACAAGAATCAGGTGCAAAGGGAAGAGCACTCAGGAGAAGAGAAGCAATTGATATTGCAGCCATTGGAATTGTTAATGTATATGGGGAGTGATAAGGTAAGAAATACATATAAGCTTCACCAGGCTGAACAAAAAATGCTGAATAATAAAAAATATAACTTTTTTGGGTTTAATAGAACAAACCAGTCTTCCCGATAATTTTGGTGGGTTTCTTTGGGATTCGCTAGGTAATGAAAAACTGAAACTTGTCACTGCATATCCTTATTGATAGCCTTCCGAAGAATACTTTTAACAATGCCTTTACATTTGGACGCAAAAATAATATTAATATATGTATTTATTAGTAGGTACACTTAGAGTTGTTTAGTGACATGCAAATGTCATAGAGCTAATTAGTGATTACCCTTTAAACGTTATTTAGACGAACGGTGCAAACGGCATATAGTGTATGAATATTTACTGATTACATGTACATACAATATAAATATTTACGATGCAAATCACCGAATATGCAAAAATCTCCGGGATTCGAGCGAATGTGTTCTATGAATGCGGAGTTAGTGAGCAGAGAGTGTTGTCATTTCGCCAATAGATTATGTGGGTCTAAAAGGGCAAAGTCTTCAGGAAACATACTTACACTATCACATTACATACAACAACAAAAAAAAAATTACATAGGGAATTTGGTAGACATTCTTATTAAGCAACTGTAAACACTTTTCAAAATTGACAGCTTTAATAGCTCCAAAATGAACCAAAAGAGAATAGATATGGTAATGTCCTTAAAAGTTATACAAACTGGCAGTTCAACAAAATCACAAAATCAACGAGTTTTAAGTGCACAAATATTGACGATCTTTAAATTAAAGGATGATAAGAGTTAGGTTTAAGTAACTTAAACTTAAGTCCCAGTGGTATCATAAAACTGGCATATAGCCACCAAATAATTTTCACACTGTGCTAAAAATATACAAGATTAAAGAATTGTCTATCGGGAAAAATCCAGCTGAACTCTCCCATTAACTCTTTGATAACTTTCATAACAAATCACTTGGTATTGATACATCAGCCGCTCTTTTTCTCTTAATATCAGCGTTTTGTCTAAACTCAACAGCTTTTGGTGACAAATCTGAACGGTTTTTCTTGGTTTCAGAAACATACTTTCAGCTACACAAGTCAAACATAACATATCAATCTAAAAGTAGAATTTTGCACTAAAAAAAGAACCTAATTTTTAAATCAGCTTACAAAATAAGTGGCTATCTGCTTTACACTGTACAAAGCCATCCGTTTGACAAGGAGTTCATCAGATGGAATGAAAAGCAAGGAATAGAAATTTGTCAAGATTGCTCCAACACTGCGTAAACAGAATAAGAAAAATATTGGTCCGACGATTCTTGATAATTCTTGAATCTCATTTATCAAAGTATGATGCCTCCGATTTATCTTAACTACTTCTTCTAAAGGCAACCATAAGTTCAGTTTACTATTCAGGGCATCAAAACGTAGAGCAAGATGTTCAATTCTCAGTCCCAAATAAAGGACTGTAAGTTCAAGCCGAAAAATAAGATAGGCATATGAGTACCCTGCGACGAAGAAAAATATAGGTTGGTGGTACTTATAGTACTGATAAGATAAATGACACAATTTGTAAATTTCCAAAAACATCCACGCGAAAATAACAGCTTCTAATAACAGTTTCCGTTTGCTGTGCAGTTTTATCGCTGCATAATCTTCGACTTTACTGCCAAATGGCAATCGAATGGTGATGACAACATTTAAAACACAATTACTCACACCAATTGTTACAAATCCGCGGCCCCATTGCTTTTTATATTTGCCCAATATGGTATCGCTCGGGCTCTTTAGAAGAGATAGGAGACACCAAAACAAGCACCACAATTGAACACAACATTGCAACAATGTAAATAAAAAATTTGTAATTTTACTTTTGTCAGGTCTGGCAAGGAAGTAGATACGACTAAAAACAAATGCTAAAAACTTGTCTTTGAGGTTACGCATCATTAAGTTGAATAGCGGTAAATATAACTGAAATTGATGAAAGTTAAGTAAAATGTTTATGGATATCACATTTTGTTTTAGTGAATTACTTCTTAAGCGGACGTTCATTAATCAAAGGTCGTATACAATTTTAGACAATGTATATAGCTATATTAAACGACTTGTACCTAAAAAAAAAGTTGATGAAAACCAAATTATTGTTTGCAGGGCAACAGTTTCACAAGATATTAGAAAACTCCTGAAACATGTTTCGTATCAAATTTGTACCAGTTTCTATCTAAAATAGTGAATTACAATGTCGAGCACAGATTTGGAAGTCAGATCAACATTTGGACCAAATGCTCGAATAGGTATAATTTTTTGACAAGTGATACATATAATAGTTTTGGGAGGTCTGTAGCTACTAAAAAACATAATAAGTCCAGGACGGCATTTAAAAAATTAAAGTTCATGATGATATTTAAAGAATAAAACGTCGGAGCTAAAACTAAAATTAATTTTCTGTTTCTTTCTTCAAAACAAGTTTATTTAGTAATAATTTTAAGTTACTCTCACATAATGCAAAGAAAATAAAAAGAAATCGTGATAAAGATACTTATAAGTAGCCACAGACCAAAAATCTGGTACATTTCTGGTACAATAGGTTTCATTTATAACCTCGTTCAATTTCTCTACCTAACTTATTTACTTTGTAGGTAAATTCTTTATAAAACCACTGGTTTTGTTTGCAAATATTTAATGAGGACGACCGAATCACCCATCTCAAGCCTCTTCCTAACACTATAAACGATTTAAAGTGATGAAAACAGTGAAAACAGACAACGAAGGCATGCAGATCTTTGAAGATAAGTTGCTTTACTATACAGGGACCACAAAAGAGGGCAAATACTTCCCTCAAAACTGATCTTCAACTACTCGACTGCTAGTTTTATTGTATCCTTCTGTTTTGTTGTGTTATTAATAAAAAGTCATTCTTTATAACTGATTATCAACGTGTTTTCCCTAATTTGATAGGGTAAGGTAAGTACTGATATTTAATTAGCTCTATTAGTTAACTTGAACATTATTCACCTACAAGGATACTTGTAAAATGTCTACTAACCAAAAGTAGTCTATTTGCAAGTAATGTGTAACTCAAGTTTACATTTGATTGGTAAAGGATGTACTGGGAAATGGTTGTATTGGATTAGAAGCAAATTGTTTCTCTTTAGAGACTTTCAATCACTATATTTCGCTAACTGTGAATTAAATAACTAAACTGCTCGTCAAAAAGAATAGGACAGCAAAATTTTTGCTCTTTTTTGAGCTGCTTCTTCAAATTGGTTTACTTGATTCTAATAATTTTTTTGAGGATTAAAAGGTATTTTCTTCATCTTTCTTTTGACCTAAATGACCTTTTTGAAAGGTGCCACGGATCCGAGTATACAGGGTGTGACTGAGGTGTAGCCAAAAAATGAAAAATTCGGTCTAACGCCATTTCTCGCAAAAAAAATTTTTACGTTTTACAATAGCCTTAATCGAGTCTTGCGGTCAATATCTCTAAAACGTTTTCGTCAGTTTGGCGATTAAAGGCTGTTTACAAAATTTATTGCAAAATTTTTTAAATGTGGTTACTTTTGATTCTCTTGTTTAAAATTAAACAATTTCTTTAGATCTTTTGTGGAAGAAGAGCGGGATTAGCAAGTTTACACTTAAAACTACCCAATTTAAGTAAAAAACATATACTGCGGGATACAGGGTGACCCAAAAAAAAATTGGAAATGAAAATCATATGTTTTACCATAAATCTTAGCATGTTCAGTCATTTTAATGGAAAATAATGATATTGGATAGAGAAGCACACTATTTGTTTAGTAATCCAATTCATATCTCTAGACGTTTTCGCCAGTTTGGCGATTAAGGGGCGTTTACGATATTTACTAAATGTAATAAAAAACAATGGTTCTTTTTAGTTCTCTTGTTTTAAATTCGAAAGTATTGAATTTAACACAAGATTAGCAAAATTACATTTCAATTCACCCATTTTAGGTGAACATTTATAAACCGCGAACCTTTATAAACAGAGTGGGTTAAAAAATCATACAAAAGATAAATCAAATGTTTTACCATACAAATTGTATCTTTATTCGGTAAATTTAATGGAAAATAATGGTTTTTAATTTAAAAAAACCAAGTCCACAACATTCATATCCGATGACTTTGCGGGCTACAAACCCATTTGTTCTTAATACCTTGTCGGTCCCCCAGCAGTTTGTTGCAACTCCGCAACCCTTCTTGGCATGCTATCCACCAACTTTGCGATAAAATTTTGGGGAATTGCCTCCCATTCAACCGTCACCATTTCTGCCAACTCAGTCAAATTTTGAAATTCATGCTCTGAGCCATTTATTCTCAATTTCATTCTACTCCATACGTGCTCTATTACGTTCATATCCGGTGACCTTGCAGGCCACTCCATTCGTTCGATGTTGTTCTCTCTCAAAATGTCTTGTACGATTCTGGCTCGATGTGGACGAGCATTGTCGTCAATTAAGATAAAACCGTTCCCAAAGTTTCGAGAAAAGGAAACAACGATATCACGTATACACATATCCCTGTACCTCTGCGCATTCATACTATCCTCAATCAAAATGACTAAATCTGTTCTTCTATTCCTCATAATCCCGCCTCAAACTGTAATTCCACCTCCCCCAAAAGCAACCCTAGCATCCATGCATTCTTCCATATATCGTTCATTTCTTTCTCTCCATATCAATATCGCCCGTCAGATTCATACAAATTGAACTCTGTATGAATGCAGTTTATAAGTTTTTACTTAAATTGGGGAGTTTTAAGTGTAATTTTTCTAATCTCGTATTTCATCCGAAAAAGATCTAAAGAAATAAATTGTTAAATTTAAAACAAGGGAATTAAAAATAACCACATTTAAAAAAAAATCAATAAATATTGTAAACGGTCCTTAATCGCCAAACTGGCGAAAACGTCTAGAGATATGAATTGGATTACTAAACAAATAGTGTGCTTCTCTATCCAATATCATTATTTTCCATAAAAATGACTGAACATGCTAAGATTTATGATAAAACATATGATTTTCTTTTCAAATTTTTTTTTGGGTCACTCTGTATCTCGCAGTGTATGTTTTTTACTTAAATTGGGTAGTTTTAAGTGTAAACTTGCTAATCCCGCTCTTCTTCCACAAAAGATCTAAAGAAATTGTTTAATTTTAAACAAGAGAATCAAAAGTAACCACATTTTAAACATTTTGCAATAAATTTTGTATTTTGTTATTAGAATCAAGTAAATCAATTTGAAGAAGGAGCCGCTCAAAAAAGAGCAAAAATTTTGCTGTCCCATTCTTTTTGACGATCAGTTTATTACCACAGTATGAAATAAAACGTCTTACGATACTCTTCCGTGAAATGCAATTAAAGTACTCGTCTAGAAATTCCGTAAACATCTAGACTTGTACGTACTTTAATAACCCATTTACCGGACAAATTTCTTTTAATCCTGTATATTACTTCTCGTTCAGCTGAACGGTAAGTACAGCAGGTACGTTGCAACTACATGTTGGCAACAAGTCATCACGCGCCATCATGCGCCAGCGTCATCACCTACGGCGGTCCGCCGCACCGCCGCAGTTGTCTATGAAGCCCCAAGTCGTTGGTATCGTTTACCACGGTTCATTGACATTTTTTCGTAGACACCCCAGCCCCAAATCGTTATTAATACGTTTATTTCATTAATATACCGTTCAAGGGGGAGCTGGGCATTTTCATTTATCGGTAACAATCCGTTTTCATTTATTACAGTCCACTCAATTAACATTAGGGCCAGTAAAGCCCGAACATATTTGGTCGTTCGAGCCTGATTTAAACAAGTTTTAAATCAGCAGTCACCGGCAAGTTCGACGTAATTCGAACCACTAACATTGTGTTTTTAGGCGTGCGTCAAATGCACATTTATTTAAAAGGAAATCTTTGGAACTGCACCATTAAGTCCTGGACGTCATTATTGCTTATAATTATAGCAAAGTCGAGAGCGAGAAAAGGCTTTGAAAAATTGAAGCAAAGGAAATCAAGTTTAAAAGCATAATAGCCTGGTATTTTCATACAGAAGGGAACAGTGCTAAAGAAAAAATACAAGCCTTCCTGCATTCTGAAGTCCAAGGTAACACCTGCATGTTTTTTTGTGCAACTGAAACGTAGTTAAGTGTCGTGTGCCATCCTTTTGGAGTTCAAGCTTCGGTAGCTGATTTCAATAAAAACTTCGAAGTTTTTCACAATACTTCTTGTTATTATTTTTATCACAATATGGCACCCAAAAAAGATAAACTTAAGAAAGTTTTAACCACTAATGATGCAGAGAGTGTGTTTGTTGATATTGATGATAAAATTCGGTGTTTAATTTGTAAACGTGCAAATATTAAAAGCAAGCTGACTCGTTTTTCAAATTATTTTAAATCCGTTAGGGAGGAGACTCTAAACTCAGCTACTTTACTGCAATTAGAATTACGTTTATCTGATCTAGAGTTTAACTTGTTGAATGAATATTCAGACGTCTCCCTTGAGCTAGAGAGCTTAGATCAAGGTCAAGTAGATGAAAATGATTTAGTCACTTTTGAAAATTTGTATTTTACAACAATATCAAATGTAAAACAGTTTCTTGTTTCTTTTATAACGCCAATAAATGAGGTTCCAGTGCTTCCACCTACCGGAGAGGTATCATTTCCAAGTGTTCAAGTTAGAAAACCAAATGCAAAATTACCAGTCATTGAGTTACCCAAATTTGCTGGTATTTCTGAAAAATGGCTTGAGTTCAGAGACCTTTTCTTATCTTTGGTACATGATAACTCAACTCTTGATGACATTGAAAAATTCCACTATTTAAAGGCCTCACTTGAAGGTTCTGCTTCTCATTGTATTCAAGCTATCAGTGTTACTGCTGACAACTACAAAATAGCTTGGGAAATTGGAAAAGATTTGAAAACAAACGTTTAATGGTTCACAGCCATATCAAAGCGTTATTTAACATTTATGAAGTCAAATAGGACTCTTCACACGCCTACAGAAATCTTGTAGATACAGTTTCAAAAAATATACGGTCTTTACAATCTTTGGGCATCGAAACAACTTCTTGGGATATTTTAATAATTTTTTTGGTTACTTCTAAGCTTGATGTTGACACTATTAAAGACTGGGAACAACAAGAGTTTGCAAATGATTTACCTACTCTTGGCGAATTAAAACAATTTCTGTCCTCAAGGGCCGACTTTTTAGACAAAGTAGCAATGCATAAAGGTAAGGTGCGCAAATTATTTTATACAGGTTCAACCAGTAAAAATCCATCTTGTTTTTATTGCTCCAAACCTCATTTAATTTATGATTGTGCCAAATTTTTGTCCTTACGTATTTCTGAGCCTAAAATTAAAGGTGAAAATTTAAATCTTTGTTTTAATTGTTTACAAAAGGGTCATAGTGTGCAAAGGTCAGGCATCACAAAACTGCACACAAAAGCATTGTCAAAAAAGCATAATTTACTTTTGCACAACGACCAAAGTACAAACATTGACATGAACGTAAGTTCGAATACTCCACAAGTTTCTTATCAAACAATTCAGAGCCAAGTTATTCTTGCTACTGCAGTGGTTGAAGTTTTTGACACACGGCAAATTACATTTATGTCGGGCTCTTTTAGATAATGCCTCTATGTCTAATTTCATTTCTAAAAAGAGTTTGCAAGCATTTTGGGTATTAAGCAACAAAAAATTAGTTTATCGATTTCAGGCATTGGCCAGACAGGCTCCAACATTACTGCATCCTGTAACATTGCATTAAGGTCACGTTATTTTAACTATGCTAAAAATCTGAATTGTCTGGTTATCTCTCAAATAACAAATGAACTACCAAACTCAACTTTCGATCCAAGTATCTTAAATATACCCTCACACTGCCTTTTGGCCGACTCTACTTTCTACGAACCAAACAAAATTGATCTTCTAATAGTTGCTGAAGTTTTTTGGGACTTGTTATGCCTAGAAAGAATTTCTTTGGGTTCCGGAATGCCATATCTTCAAAAAAGCAAGTTAGGTTGGTTTATTTCTGGTCCATTATCATTACCCAATCCTAATAAAGTGTCATTGTGTCTCCTTTCGAGAAACTTAGATGTTCAAGCTCAGCTTCAAAAATTCTGGGAAATTGAAGAGCTTCCTTCTGAACCAGTTCGATCAAAAGAGGAGCTCGAAGCTGAAAAAAACTTTTGTGACAATGTTTCTCGTTCTAAAGATGGTCGTTTTATAGTTTCCATTCCACTAAAGCAATCACCCGAGGTGTTAGGGGATTCATTGTCGCTAGCCACTAAACAATTTCACTCCCTTGAAAGAAAACTTGCACGAGATTCACTTCTAAAACAATCATATTCTGAGTTTTTGCGAGAATATTTGGAGTTAGGACACATGTCTCACTACTCGCCTTCTAGTGACCAAGAAGTTAAATATTATTCACCTCGTCATGGAGTTCTGAGGGAACAAAGCCTAACAACAAAACTTAGAGTGGTTTTCAATAGTTCCGCCAGGTCTTCATCAGGCGTGTCATACAATGACATTCAACTGGTAGGTCCTCAAGTTCAAGATGATCTTTTATCTATTATGCTTCGATTTCGTCAATATCAGTACGTTGTTTCAGCTGATATATGTAAAATGTACCGCCAAATACTAGTCATGGACAAATTTAGACCCTTACAGCTTATTTTATGGCGAGAAAACCCTACTGATGACTTGGAAACTTTTTGCTTAAATACGGTAACTTATGGCACTGCTAGTGCCTCCTTTTTGGCTACACGCTGTCTGCAGCAGTTGTCAATCGAACATCAACATTCTCATCCTTGAACTTCCAACATAATAAGTAAAGATTTCTATGTGGATGATTTGCTTACAGGAGCTGATTCTTTACCAGAGGTTGTTAAGTTAAGCCGTGAAATATTATCAATTTTAAAAAAGGGATTTTTTGATCTTTGCAAATGGAAATCCAATAGTACTGAAGCGCTAAAACAACTTGACCCTTCAGAATCTTCTCAATATTCTTATTTTTTTTGCTCGTCTGAAGTCAGTAAAACACTTGGCATGCTATGGTCCTGTCAATCAGACACTTTTTACATTTCAGTATCTTCTCTAAATTTAGTTAAACCCGTTACTAAAAGAGTAATACTATCAGAAATATCAAAGATCTATGGTCCTTTAGGATTAATCAGTCCTGTCATTATAAAAGCTAAGATAATTCTTCAAATTCTATGGTCATTCAAGTTAACCTGGGACCAGCCTGTCCCTCCTGACCTAGCAAAACAATGGACAGGTTTTGCCTCTCAATTACCAGGATTAAATGGTAGACTATATTGCGTTATGTTTAGTGGATTAATTAAAATAAAGACAGTTTCTTCTTAAGGATGTTTGTTAAATAAATACTATAAGCTATAGGAAAGGAAAACGATGAAAATGATTGGTAAGGTCTTCAAAATTACTGTGAATGTGTTTGAAAATCATTTGTTTGTTCTGAATCGAATTAAATTTTATTTATTTCGAATTAAATATATCTAGACGTTGGCCATAAACTAATGGAAATATTTTTTGTCCCTAACTCCGCCAAAGAACCATTAGACTTTCACATATTTGGGACGCCATTACTACGATCAATCAGCATTTGCGGTTACTGGACATCATTCTATTTTAGTCCCTTGGGTCATTCCTTCTAAAGTGTATTAGCTTCAACTTTTTCTCTTCCAATTCCGACAACCATTCATAGTTCATATCACTCAACCACTTCTCGGTTGTATTTCATTGCACTTATCTTCTAAAAAAGCTTGAATAGGGGACTTTGATCCAAATTTGATATGTCAGTGAAGTGCTTTAGGTAATCGTGGGATGAGGTAATTTAACAGAAACACCCAATTAACTGTGGTGCAACATTTTGTGACCTAATTATATAATTGTCAATTTTTCAAGCATTGTAATGTCACACAAAAAACAACTTTTGTACACAAAAGTTTAGTTTCAGTAAATATGAGTGGTGGCGGCAGTTCAGTTTCTATTGCTCTGCTCTATCATTAACATCATTGCTGAAGTACAGTTTATCGTCGTGTGACTGGTCAATCTGTAGCAAATTGCCAAACATGGTTGCAGGGTCTCATAATGTGTTTCAAAAAGAAAAATTGAAAATTTTGGTCAAGTGGATTCGAAATTGCTTCGTACCACCTCAGACCTCACAATAGGCAACTTTGTTAACTCACTACATTACCTTTTACTTACCTTTTTCACTTTTCCACTATGTTGTTATAGCAGGAGGAAAGAACTACTATTCTAAATCTTACTGCTCTAATACTTGCTCTTATTCGCTCTTGCCTTCGGTACAATTCTAATATTGTATGCGTTTGCGGATGACTATGTCGCTGTATCTCGAAACGACCGCAACACTGGTATTTTGCGCCCAGTGGAAATAAAGCGCATAGAAATTGGATAGACCAGGTAAAGAAAAAACCCTGAATTTCAGGGTTTTCTTCTTAGAATCGAAAGAATTCAAAATCGCCGATCGAGTTATGCCGGACCCTGTTGCCCGTATCGGCTTTGGCCGGTGACGATTTTTACGTCACCATGAAGTTGGAGATCGCGCGATTGTTAAGGCAGCCATTGCTGCCTTGCTGTTTGTACAAATAAATATATCCTTCCGGCGTAGCGGTGAGAATAAAATAAACTCCCCGCATCGGATGATCGTGAATATCTCGACTTGGAAGATGGTACAGTGGCAGCCTAGAGGGAAGCTAAACCTCGTCTCCGAAGTCGCTACATACAAACCTGCCCCTGCCCCCGTCACAGTTTTGGATCCATCTGTAAACCATACGTCTCCATGTGATGGGAGGATAGAGTTTCGCGAGAATTCTCAGTCCTCCCTCTCGGGTACTACAAACTTTAGAGGTCCGCTGTACAGGGTGCTGCATTTTCGATGGTTTTACGGGGTACAGAGAAAACGGTAATAGATAGAAAAAAAGTAGCATACGTGTTACGATCTCTTTTTCTGAGCTGAGATGACTGGCGAAGAGTGGGCTGCGCAAACTTCTTTTGTTTCAAAGATAAAAAAAAAATCCCCCGTTTTCGAAAATTGGTAAATTTTGATCCTCTTCTGTATTTCAGTTGCTCTAAAGTTATCAAAAAAGGAAGAACGGTTCCCGGTAGTAGTTTTTATGTAGAATCCAATGGCGTAGTCAGTTTTTTTTATATTCCGTTTAGTTTCTGACATATGACAGTAAGTTACATTTTTTTAAATGGAACATCCTATATATTTTTACGTCATTTAATTCTGTTGATTTTTACCTTTTCAACGGTGTATTACAACATATAAGTTTGTAGAGGTTAATCCTGTTATTTTAAAAAAAGACCTTCGCTCATCTAAAAAAAGGCCAATATCTAAAATACCAAACAAAATCGGAAATCAAATAAACTAACACATCAGAAAATTAAATATTTTCAATAAATCTTATTAAAAATCTATGTTACAAACAGTTCTACTGTCACTTTAATAAGAAGTGGTCATTTCTATTTTCTACTATTTTTAAGGTAGAAGTTGAAAAAACTGTTTATAAACGACATGTAACATGTTAATATGAATATATATATATAATTACCAAAATTAACGTTTACAAACTTATATGTTTTAATACACCGTTGAAAAAGTAAAAATCAACAGAATTAAATGAACTAAAAATGTATAGGGTGTACGTTATACTTAAAAAATATAACGTACTGTCACATGTCAGAAAATTAGTTAAAACAAACTAAAGAATTAGTTAAACAAACTACTTAGAAACGAGTATTCCAATTTTTCCGCAGGAAAAATTAGATGCTAGAGGGATATTTGGTAAGATTATTTCCTGAGTTAAATAAACATTTTATTTTAATTAAAACAATAAGAACAATAATTAATAAGAACAATAACTTTCAAGCTAGAAAGGGTAACACTATTCTTTATGTTGCTGTGAGGAGTGTGAAATTTTTTCGATTTTTTTTTCCGGAAAAACTGCTGACAGCTAAGTTGACAGTTGTCAAGTGATTTTTCCACTTAAAATTTACATTTGTTATACTAATTCTTGATAGCGATTGGTCAAAATTGATAGGAAGGAAATAATCGGAATAAGATACTTGTATTGTACCATTTCTGAATTTGCATAACATGCTTAATCTTTTGACGTTATTTGCTCGTTTCGTTTCAACGATTTTTTTTTAACGGCAGGTGCTCAAAATGAAAATTCTTATTTTGCTGATAATTTAAATCAAGATTTATCCAGTATTTTTCGGAACTTTATATTACTTTTTGACAAAAACATGCTCATGGCATCTTAAGTAACTATTTAGGATTCCATACAATAAAAAAAATAAGCTTCGAGAGCTTTCCAACAGAATTCTGGCACTGACAATGTTAAAAAATGTGAAAATTCATAAGAAAGTTCATTCATTCATAAGAGTTATTATAAGAAATTCTGTAAAAAAAAGTTCAAGGAGGGAGGAGAAAATAAGTGCAAGAATCCTTAAACTTTTATTCAGCTACAGTACAATAGGTATATTGTTCATCCGTACCTGATGACAAGGCGCCTGCTGAAATATTCTTTGAACGCATGCCAAGAACCATCCCCATCCTTCTTCTACCAACAAAAACCAGTTGTGTTAGAGACGAAGCAATGGAATCACAATTTATGATTTAAGTAGGCTACATAATCTACTGTCGTTGTTTTCGCATTGCCGTGGACTTGTGGAACTAATGAGGCTGTTAAAGGAGTCTTCTATAATGTCAGGACACCTACCGGAGTCATGCGGAGTCTTGCCAAAGAGTGGGAATTGGAAGAGGTGACTGAAGCCAATAATGTATCTATGTTCTCCTTGACGCATTTAGAATCCGGTTTTTGTATCGTCCGTAAGTTCCTGCTCAAACACCTATCGAAGAGAGCTATTTCAAAACATTCTGGATCCACATATATAGAGGCGGAAATCAAGATCTAAATCGACAGTCCGGAGAAAGCTTTGCAGACCTTGAACCCATACTCAGGCGCTCTCAGCGAGACCGACACCCACCAACGCGTAATGGCCACTAAAATAGGGAGATGGTGTAAACCGAACATACTAATGTGATATGATACACCTTCTAGTAATCCTGAGATGTTTATTATAATTATTCAGTTGTTATATCAGTGATTTTCTAAGTGTGGTCAAATAAAAAGTTTTTCTTGTTTCCTGCCTATTCGCCAGCGTATCTTTTAACATGCAAATTGCAGATGTGGCCAGATGCATTCCAGTCTCACTTTTCTATCAACTTTGTCTGTTTAATTAGTTTTTATATTTACTTTTTGGTAGTTTGTTTCCCATATAAGCTTGAATGAAACGTAGTGTCTGCGTATACATCTTTCCTGCACAGCATAACAGAGTTACTTTTGTACCTAGTCAGTTATTAACCCATTGCCCATTAAGTAACTCATTAAGCTGATGATTCTTCGCATACTTTTAAGCTAGTTTTTTTTGAATCTTGTGAATAATAGATGTTCTTCACATTAGTACGGTAGAACCCCTGTATTATATTAGGAAAATGAAAAAAAATCATTATTTCGTCATTTTTGTTTGATTTGCATTACATACATATTAAAGAACCTATCCAACATGCTATGTGTGTAGTCAATGTGTTGATAAGCGAATTGTTTAATAATCTCCGCTACTCTTTATCCTTCCCGTTCGCTATCCTGTTCTTCAGTTTTTTACTTCTTTACTTTATTATCCATGCTTGTTTCCTTTATTTTGTTTCTCCGGATATACAATTCTCGATGATCTTTACAATTGAATCCCATTTCTATTCCAATGTTTTGTGTTTCCCTCCATTGCAATTCGTTGGTTCTTTGTGTTATATTATAATTTTGTTTTCTGGGTTCAAATCTGATATTCCTTCCTTTGATTAAATAATAGTACACCTTCTTATGTAAATAGTTTTACTAAAATAATATAGTACCTATATGTATATGTATGTACCTATATGTGTGTGTAGATTAAGCAATGCTTTTTTTATTTCTGAAATACTAGTCTCACAATATCCTGTTAAGTAGGTAAACCTTGAAGTAGTTACTACCTAGTTATTAGAGAAGATCAGAAAAATAAACGTCTATTCTGTAAATTATCATTTTAGATCTACGTAATAATATTAGCGGTGGTGGGTCAAAAGCTCCAAGCTGAATCTAAAAGAACAATTGACATATGCTACAACCAGATTCAAAATATTCAACCAATTTTTATCGGTCAAGATGTAAAAGAGACAAGACGACAGTATTTATTGTTTGCCAGACAGATACATGACAGGAATGTCAAACTATGTGCGGCTGGGTTTTTTTCGATAGATCATTCCTTGATTTTATACTTTGCAACCATCGTTTGTACTTATGTAATTGTAATTTGTCAAATGATGTCTAATTGAAAATTGTAGTTTACAGTAAAATTATGTCAAAGCTTGTGGTGTATTACTTAAACCAAATGCAGTAATAGTTATTTACCTAACAAGTGTGAAAAGTGGTACTTTACCGCACGAGACTGCACGCACAACAACTGCGTACTGCAGAACGACGCAAAGCGGAGGAGTTCGGGCAAGCAGTTAAGGGGTGGGAAAGACGCTTTCCGCATGTGTTAGGTACAACATTTTTCCTACGAGTATGACTAAAATGAAAGCCTTTGTTTTCAAGGATGATTATTTCCTTCATTGTACCAGCAGCCAATCAAATTCCGAGAACCTTTCTAGTTCCACCAATGGAAACCGTTTTATACTGATTAAATCCCTAGCTGCTAAAATTTAACAGTGATTAAACACCACCTACCTTTTTCGAATACGTTTTTTGAAGAAAATTTGATATTAAACGAAACGGGATTTAGACACTTATAAAATTTAAGTTATCTTCTTCAATATTAACAATTAATATATAATATATAATATTTACAACTAATAATATAATTTTGATGTATGATTGATTGATTGTCAATTTGAAATGTAAACAAAAATATACATGGCTGAACGAAAATCTGTAGTGAGCCGGGGTGGTCTCCATAGTAACGCCGCTGTTTGTAATACAAACATTCAAAACAGTTTGTGAAAAATTCTGCGATTTAAAATGTCACGCTTTGGAAATTCTAATATTGTGGAAATTGATCAAGAAATTGAAAACTGTACTCCCAGGACTACAAAGAGGACACATTTGGAATCAGTTTAGTGCATTTTATGAAGAAAAAGGGTATGTTTTAAATGAAACAGCTTCAGTTGAAAACCTTGCAAACATTTTGAAAGACTATGCGATTAATATGAAAAAAGTTTATGGAACAGATTATAAAGAAGAAGTTATCAAAACAATGTGGAATATAACGGCCAAGCAGTTACAACAGCTTTAATTTGACAAATAACATAGTATTTGATCCCTTGAATTTGAAATGCTCGAGATACAAAGCGAAAATTATTACAAAAAGATCCTACTAAAAAAAAGCAAAGTTCTAAAGCTTTCACCCCAACTGAATACCAATCCATTATTCAATTGTTTGATGAAGATACCCCGGCTGGTTTACAAAAGAAGTTCTATCAAATTGCTGCTGTAGAACTGGCATGGCGAGGCGGAGAAGCTGTTAATTGCTTAGTTGACTATTTTCAAACTGAATTGGACAACAAAGGCGTTGCAACAGGTAAAGAATTTAAATCAATACAATAATAAGCTAACTGTAAAGTATTTTACAATCCAGTTTTTTCGAAAACAAATCAAGGTGGAGCTAAAAAACTGACCAAAAGTAAATGGTTGGTGCAAAATACTATAAATAAAAACATCTGCCCTGTCAGACTTTTTAATAAACTAATCGCTAAGAGAACAAGCGCCATAACTACAAATAGATTATTTCTAAGTTGCAACCGATTTTGGACCAAGAACAGCAACAAACCATGGTACAAAAATAGTCCTTTAGGTAGGAAAGAAATTTCAAAGTGGACAAAAAATGCAGCCAAAAAAGTTGGTTTAGACACAAAAAGAATAAAAATATCAAATCACACTAATCGACCAACTGCAATAAGCAATCTTTCTTTCCACGGTGCTGAAGAACAAGAATTAATAAAGATAACGGGTCACTCTAATGCAAGTTCTATAAAACCATATTTGCAGCTAAATCCCGACCATCATTTAAATATTATTGAGAAAATGAGAAACATTCATTCTGAACAGATTCTTGCCAGCAGTAGTACTCTAGCTCCCTCAGCCACAACAACTATAACTTCAAATTCAGCATCTGCAACCAGCAATGAAAACCTACCACCACGTAAAGTGAAGCAAGAAAGTAAAGACTCTACATACTCTGTAATTTATCAAAATTGCAATTTCTTTACTAATTGTTCAAACTTTAGGCCTGCTTAAATGTTAATGTAAAAAAATCAACATTTAATATTATTATTACGTTTGTGATGTTTAGTTTAATTGGTAGTTTTGTGTTGTTAAGTACTCGTAGTAGGTGTTCTTTTGTTAATAAAGCAAACGTTGAAAAATGTGTGTTTTCAGGAAATAATCTTGACCCTCGCCGTTCACGTTTTATCACGTAAAATTTGCATTGGTAGGTTTTTTGCAAAATTTTTCTTTTAGGCAAATGGTTTCGACTAAATAATTCTTTGGAAAAAATAAAATATCGTCGAATTATTTAGTCTCAATCATTTTTCAAGCAAAATTTTGCAAAAAATCACCTATGCACAGTTTACCCGATAAAACTTGAACGTCTCGGCATATAACCTATGATTAAAAGTGTATTATTAATTGAGAAATCATATACAGGGTGATTCAAATTCAAATTCGAAAAGTTGCGCAATTCAAAGCTCAACCAAATGCAGTTTTAAAAATTTCGATTTTCCGAGTACTTCCGAAGACATCCGAAATAACTGAAAATTTGATTTTTCGTTTTTATTTATTTCTAACCTTATTTGAAGAGATATCCCAAAACTAAAAGCATCTTTTTATTGTCACTTTTCCCAGCTATTCGATAATGGATTCAAATTTGCCACACGACGTTTCGTTTTTCGGCAGTCATCATCAAATTTCTTTTTTCTTAGGGCCTCCATATTGGATTTTTACCCCACCAAATAGTACGTTTTGTTTTATTGATGTATAATAACTTATGATTTGCTTTATAAATAACAAAATAATTCAATAGAAACTAATTTATACAGTTACGATTTAAATGTTTTTTTCGACGACTGACTTTGAAAGTATCTCATGTACGCTTCCATTTCAAAGCAGAAAGTGGTTATTTGCCGCACGTGCGCAGAAAGTGAATCATTTTCTGCTCTAGAGCGTTTTTGCTTTCTACTAACAATCTACTCACCAACTGTTTCAGCGTTTCCATAACAACGCTTGACATACCTGTTTGAAATAAATACATTCTGTCCAAGTGATTTATCGGTGACAATGAGTTCGAGCTACGAAAATGATGTGAGATGTCCTTCTACTCCACCCCACAGCAGCACTCCACACTAGTACGGTAAAGTTACTTTTCCGAACTCATATTTTTTTTCGCTTAAACATCTAATAAAATGGTTGGTGGAAATGGGTATTTTCGCTCTACACATATAAACTTCAAAATTGCAGATTTATTATTCATACATTGTAAATTAATCTTGCAATGTGGAAAAGAAACTTTACCGCACTCTTGTGGAAAAGTACCTTTAGGTAGTACCTACTCGGGTGCGGAAAAGTGCACTTTAGAGTAGGCACTTTTCCGCACCCGAGTGCACCGAGTAGGAAAAGGTTGTAGTAGCATTTTAGGTATTTATTGTAGCAACATTTTTTGTATACATTTTTACAAGTATTGTTTATCATTACAGTTTAATTAATTATTGATAAACAGTGTGTCCCAAACTGGTTCTACATGTATTGGGATCTCGGTAACCGTTAGTGCTACAGAGTCGATTAAATGGGGAAAGTTTTAAAGAATTGTATGTGAAACTTATTGCCGGTTTCGAAATTAAATTATCTTTCTCTGTTTTCCGGAAAATTTGGAAAACGTCAGAGGCTGCATTTTAAACAATTGCTTACAGCTCCTTTACAAAGCCAAAGAGAGTTTTGAAATTAGACATTATTAGGGCACTTATTTACGTACAACACGAGATATAACTAATGCTAAAACACATATAAAGCATATGAACCAATTTGGAAAGCGGGAATAAGTTTCACATAAAAACTCTGGATCTCTTACGGTTATCGAGATCCCAATATATGTAGAACCTACTTGGGACACACTGTATATGACAGCCAACCTTCTGAGAGAAGATGGCACTTGAAGAAGAAGAAGAATGTTTATGTATGTCTATATTTCCATGGCGGAAACAATGTGTAACGTTTGAGAAATTTATTTTAATTTATGAATAATTTATTGACTTGTATGAAGGCTAAAGTGAAAAAAAATATTTAAAAACCTACGATTTCAATTAAGAATTAAACCGAAAACAGCTAGGCACAACTGAACAATTAATCAAAAATGTTGGATTAAAATTTCATCAATGCTTGTTCATCTTACTCCAAATAAAAAAATATTGATTATGATTAATTAAGATAGATGATATTGTTTATGCCGAATCAAGTTTCTGATTAGCTGTTTAATAAACGTCCTTTGCACTGGGCTATCCAGGAATTTTGTTTAAGGTTTAGCACGTAGATCATACGTAACTCATTTCTTACACCATCCGAATAGAATGTCAAGGTTGTCAAAAACATGTTTTCTCAAGCTTGGACAATAAAAATCGCCATTCTGTGGTTTTGTCCTGACAAACAAATTCCGACGTGAAAATAAGATAATGCAAAATCTTGTTATAACAGAACAAACAAAATTGACGAACGTTCTAAAGTTCTAAACGTAAACGTGTTACAATTTGCTTATTTAAGTATTAAATTTATTATTTTTTATTATACGAAGTATTAAATCAAAACAAATGATGCAATTGTTGTTGAAAGTATCATTTCTTTTCTCCGAGAGAGTCTTTACACAAATGTTTGTTTCGCATTGTCCAGCAGGTATGTTACAACACTCTGGAACAATAACATAAACTCAATTCAATTATACTGTTTTCGTCCCTAGCTGTCGATCTATAAAGAAGTTTTAATTGTAATTGCTGTGTAACTGTTTCTAAATTTTTTTAACTATATGTTTTTATTTGTGTTGTTCCCAATAGTATAAGAATGATTATCGGAAAATAACAGTAATTTTGATTAATGATCTACACATCCGCTTAAAAAATCATTTACTTAAATAAATAAACAATTTCATATGAAAAAACTGTCCACTTAACGTTCACCCAATTATTTTTGGTTGCTAACAATGAACTTAGTGATGAGCAGCTTTAAAGACAAGTTTTTATCATTCGCTTTTACTTACATTTATTTTCTTGTCAAGCCTTCAAAAACATTGTTATTTTCAATTTTTCAATGTTTTTTCCAGCTATTTTGTCAGTTTTGGACTATTTTACCTCTAGTAATTAACTCGACTGATGCCGTAATAAACAAATATAAAACCCAATGGGGTGGTGCATTTGTATTCATTACTGTGAGTAGTTGCATTTTGAATGTTATTTTGACATTTCAATTGTCATTTAGCAGTAAAGCTGAAGATTATGTAGCAATAAAGCTGCACAGCAAACGGAAATTGTTTATAGAAGCTGTTATATTTACATGGATGTTTCTTGATGTTTATAAGTTATGTCATTTAACGTACCAGTATATTAATGACCATCAATCTATATTTGCTATTCTCATGGGGTATACATATAATTACCTACTACTCCGGCTTGAAATTGCAGTTCTCTATTTGGGATTGAGAATTGAAAATCTTGCACTGCGTTTTGATGCCCTGAATAGTGATCTGGAATTGTGGTTGCCTTTGGAAGAAGTACAGAAGATAAATAGGAGGCTTTATAAGCTAATCAATGAAATTCAAGAAATATCAAGGAAAGCTGGCCCAATAATATTTTTATTCTGCTTGCGATGCGTTGGAGCCATTTTGACAAATTTGTATTCCTTGATTTTTGTCCAATCTGATCAACTTCTTATCCAACTGGTGGTTTGGTACAGTATTAAGCATATAACCACTTATTTTGTAAGCTAGTTTTGAAATGATGCTTTGTGCTACAAACTCTTTCTTTTAGGTTGATATGATGTGTTTGACGTGTGCAGTAGAAAATCTAATGTTAAAGCCAAGGCAAGTCATTAAAATTTGTCACCAAAAGCTTTTGAGATTAGACAGAACACTGATATTAAGCGAGAAGGATCAGCTCATGTATCAGTACCAAGTTATAGGTTTGGAAAGTTATCAAAGGAACAGTAGGTTGAGTGGTGCTGGATTTTTTCCAATAGACAATTCTCTAATTTTGTATGTTGTTTGCACGGTGTGCAACCATTTGGCGGCTATGTGCCAATTTCTTGCTACCACAAAAACTTAGCCATTGATTTGGTTTAATTGAAAACTAGTACAATTCGATATAGTTTTAAATAAAATAAAAAGCTTTCATATTGCTTTTTTTCCTGCTGATTTAGCACGTATCCCGTACCAGCCATAAGTGTATTTTTTACGACTGTTTAGTAATATGCTTTTAAATACCAGTTTTAAATGGATAATAAACCACCTATTTGTGGAACAATATAGAATTAAAAAGATAGGCACCAGCGAAAACTAATAAGCTGCTTTTATACTTGTTCTGGCAACGAAATACGTGTTCAGAAGTATTCTACAAGTGCTAAAGCTATTCAACAAAATTATGAACCGCAAACTCAAATTTTAAGTGTCAAGCTTAACACCTCCGAAATATGCTTAAAAATTTAAATCACCAATTATTTACATTAGTAGTGACAATTGCACTACTAATGCAAATTGTGGATGGCACTCCAGATGGCTAAAATGATTATTAAAAAATCCTGTTGCGTCTTCTAGTCCTTTCATGTCGTAGTTTGTGAGATACTAGAAAGAATTAGGCCTGAATAAATAGTCAATTTCTTATAACAAGGGACTGACTTACATGGTTCATCATTTATTGATCCTACCGTTACAAGATTCTTTGAAATTATTATATGTCGGGGTTACAACGTTTTACGTCTTCCGATTCCAAATCTCCTTCTTCTTCTTTCATGTGCCTTGTCCGGTCTCCCTGACGTTGGCGATCACCATGACAAAAGCTGTACGGTCCTCCGCCAAGCGAAAAAGTTCCCCAGCCCCTCTTATGCTGGTCCAATCCCGAATATTTCTAAGCCACGGCTGTTGCTTTCTTCCAGCTCCGCGGCGCCCCTCTATCTTGCCCTTTAGTACGAGCTGTTATAGACGATATTTATCACCTCTCAAAATATGTTCAAGATATAATGTTTTTCGGCATTTTACGGTCGTAAAGTTGTTCTTCCGGTGTTTGCTCTTCGTAGTACATTCTCGTTTGTAGCATGTTGTGTACGAATCATTCTTCTGTGAAGCCACATTTCGAAAGCCTCCAGTTGGTTCATCGTCCTGACCTTCAGAGTCCACCTTTCTACTCCGTACAGCAATACCGACCATACATAGCATTCAACCATGCGTTGTCTTAATTCAGATTAAGGTTGTCATTGCAAAGAAAGGATCTCATATTATTAAAAGTTGCCCTAGCAATCTCTATTCGGCACTTTATCTCGCACTCCGGATTTAGATTCTCTGTAACAATACTACCAAGGTATTTGAACCATGAAGTAGTCAATTTTGTTTCTATATCCATCTCCTGGTGATACCCATGTATATAGACGTCGTCTATGATGTTTGAACAGGGTGTTAGCTATTGTTCACGCAAAAACATTTTTACTGTGCTATACAAAAGTGGCAACACCGCGCGCTTCTTCCAGACAGTGTGGTGGGGTGATGTGGTTAGAACATTATTACTCTCGCGAATGCAGACAATACACGACACGTTAAGATCGTTCATGTTCACGCATTTATTTACCTAGTTGTATGTTTTCAACTTTAAATTAAACATTTTAATACAGTCCATTCTCGTATATAATTCATTTCACGACCAATCCGTGATGGTCGTCGGTCGCAGTAGATACGAGTGCGACATTTTTTTTACACGCTCCCGATTTTAACCTTTTCTTGTAGTAAAAAGTGACTTATAAAATTGTTTTAAACGGAAAATGGGTGATACAAGTGATGGTGCCTTTCCTTCAGTAAAGAAAAAACAACACCTCAAAAAACAAGACGATAGGGCAAGAAGTTCTTCATTAGGGTCTGTAAGCAGTTTATCTACTATAGAGATACAAAAAATTATTGGCGTAAATACATCCGATAAGGAACACGATATCACAAACGATCTTACTTTGATAAATAAACTACACCATTCAGAAACCGAAACGTCCGAGACGTTAACCGAATCGACATCGACATCGAGTAAACATACGGAACATAAACAAACTGATAAGAATTCAGATATACAGGGGAACGTCGATTTGTTTAAGCCAAGTTTTCAAATTGAAAGAAGCCCACCCCAAAATGAAGACACCCGCACCCCCTTAAATAAGAGATCCAGATTGGAAATGTCACCTGAAGCGTCGTCAAACAGCCAACAGAGCAAAAGACAATGTGAAGGCACTCAACGCACAACGCAAACAGAAGATTGTGAATCAAAACAACAAGATAATGACAACAATGAAGAAAATATTTTATATAGAAAAACCGAAGAGCTCCAACATAGTACACCGACAACAGAAGATTTTATTACAGCAATCTTTCAAGCCTTAGACAATATACAACTGGCAGCAAGTCACGAAAGCAACAAGAAACCGCATCTTCAATCCGTAACAGATGACATTATTGTCATACATAAATGCTTAACTATGTTAACTTGCAAGATAGGACACCTGGAACGTGAAAAATTAGAGCTGGAACATAAATTTAACACCCAACAGGTTAATAATACATATACACACCTAGATAATATTACCACTGAAGAGACACTGAAAAATACGCAACACCCAACATATAAAACTCAAAAAACATATGCTCAAATAGCCCACACGGATACAACAAACCTGCCAACAAATAAGACGCCTACAACATGGTCGACACCAAAAACTGTTAAGAAGATCGAAACAATTATCCAAATAAAAAACGTGTCGAATCCAAAGGAAACCCTACACTGCTTGAAAAATGAACTGTCACTGAAAGATTTAGCTTCAGAAATATCAGATATTTAAAAAGTGGAGCGTTGGTGCTTGAAAGCTGCAACAAAGCACAACAAGACAAGCTAAAAGCTGCGCTCAAAGACAAAAACAACATAACAGTAAAAGAATCCAAAAACGTATACCCTATGTTTACAATAACAGGGGTGCTCAAAGGCTCATCCAATGAAGAGCTTGTGGAAGAACTCTTAAGACTAAATGAAGATATTAAGAACGATCTGTCTACACCAATAACGGCGGACAAAATAACAGTAGTGAGTAGAAGACAGTGTAGAAACCAATTGAAAGAGAACATAATTCTGCAGGCCGAACCAGAGATTGTAAAATGGTTTTTGAAGAAGGAAACAATAAACTTTGATCTGACAAAACTGCATGTGAAAGAACATTTTAACCTTGCGATCTGTTACAACTGTTCAGGGCTGGGACACGTGGCAAAATATTGTAAGGAGAAAAAATGCTGCTATAAATGCACTGGCGAACATGACGCAAAAGATTGTCAAGCAACAGAGTGGCAATGTCCAAATTGCATAAAAATGAAACTTCCACACGAAATGAGCAAACACTCAGCAATAGACACAAAGTGCCCCGTGTATCAAAGAAGACTGGTGCAATACAAAAATCAAATTGACTATGGCAATAATTTTTTATAGAACCTACATCAACAAATGACCAATCATTACAAGCAAACCAAAACCTGTATGAAGTCATAAAACCAAATAGTCAGCGATTCCAAATAAGCATTATACACCAGAATGTTCAATCGTTAACTAACTACTCAATACTTTGCATAAATCAAATGATTGAAGAAAATCCAGATTGCAGAATCTTATGTATATCTGAACATTGGAAATCTGAGAGTCAACTAAAACAATTAGGAATCACGAACTTCAAGCTGACTTCGATGTTCTGTCGGGATGAAGGTAAACATGGTGGGACTGCGGTCTTTGTAGAGAAAAGTGCGAGTGCCAAAACCCGAAAAAAACTTAATAACTTATCAGTATCTGGAGTATTTGAGTGCGCGGCGGCGGAAGTTCGAATAAGTCGAACAAAAATTATAATAGTAGTGGCAATATATAGACCACCAAGCGGTAATGTTAAGGTATTTTTTGATAAATTAGAACTTCTACTTCAGACAATATTTAATGAAGGAAAGTCAATCTTTCTCGCCGGAGACTTTAATATAGAAATGGTACAAGAAAACCAGATGAGGTCTGAATTTGTTGCAATATTAAACACTTTTAATTTATATCTCTGTGTACTCGAGAATACAAGAATTACAGCCACTTCAAAGAGCTGCATAGACAATATTATAACAAATTCAGACTTAATAGAAGCTAGTGTAATAGAGAATTGGGCATCTGACCACATGGCACAGAGAGTTCTTTTTGAAATTCCAAACGAGGTTATAGATATGGATACGCAATACAAGCGGTTTTTCACGGAAAATGCCAAAAATAAGTTTCTGTGTGAGCTGGGTAGGCAAAACTGGGCAGACGTATACCAATCAGATAGTAATAACATAGATCAACAGTGGAGTAGTTTTATGAACACTTTCACTCCGATTTTCAATCAGAACTTCCCTCTAAAATTGATTCAGACTAAAAAACAAACGAAAAAAAAATTAACCAACCCCGAATTAAGTGCTTGCAAACATAAATTAGATATTTTATTAAGTCTTAGCAGATTAAGTGATAAATATAAAACTGAATATAGGCAAACAAAGAAAGAATATGATAATATACTAAAATTAAGTAACATAAACAAATATGAAAATAAAATTAGAATTTCAGATAACAAAATGAAATGTATGTGGTCAATCACCAAAGAAATAACAGGGAAAGCAAAGGGTAAAAGTGGGATTCAAATAGAGGGAAGAGCTGATTGCATAGCCAGTTCGTATAGTAACTTTATACATTCAATTGTACCTAATATGCAAAAACATCTGAAGAAAATACCGTTTTCACACAGCATAACTAAAAATTGTCAATCCATGTTCTTAAACCCAGTTACACCAGATGAAATATGCGAACTGGCAAGTCAAGTAAAAAATAAGCTTAGTAGCGGGCTAGACGAGATACCATCTAGCATCGTAAAATGTTCCGCTCCGATTCTAAAAGACATACTCAGTTACCTAATCAACAGCTCGTTTGTGAATGGTAAATTTCCCACTGAGTTGAAAACCGCGCTAATAAAACCACTTTATAAGAGAGGCGATCCTCAAAGCTTTGACAGCTACAGACCTATCAGTTTACTGCCGAGTTTTTCAAAGCTCTTTGAACTCGCCATGGCTAAAAGAATTGTCGATTTTATGATCACTAATGAAATATTTAGCACTAGCCAACATGGATTTCTAAAAGGCAAATCAACTCAAACAGCCATATTTGACTTCAGCAAAAGGGTTTTGAATTTCATGGAGAATGGTAGGCCAGCAATGGGGATATTCCTCGACTTATCAAAAGCATACGACTCTCTTGATATAGATTTGTTGAGGTTAAAGCTTGAAGCGTATGGAGTGCGGGGATGCGCTTTGGGGTGGCTGTCATCTTTTCTAGAAGATAGAAAACAGGTTGTCGCTATAGAAAAACACTCGGTTTATGCCAAATCTAATTCTCTGGTTAATAACATGGGAATCCCACAAGGCAGTATCTTAGGACCCACTTTATTTTTGATTTTTATTAATGACTTACATTTCACTGCAATGAAGCCTGATCAGTACGTTATAAGTTTCGCGGATGATACAAACTTAATCTTAGGCAACACAACTGCAGCTAAATTAATAATGGATACGAAATATTTAACTGAAGACATCCTCAATTGGTTTACTAAAAACAAATTAATAATAAATACAGATAAAACTAATGTAGTATATTTTAAAACAAAGCAATCAAGGCGAGACAGTATCAATGAAGTGGAGATCTTAAATAGTACAATCAAAACAGTGGACAATGCAAAATTTTTGGGTATTTATATCAATAGAAATATGGATTGGTCAACTCATATTGAACACTTGCTGGGAAAGCTTAGCTCGATAACTTATGGTATTAGAGTAGTAGGAAAATATCTAAACGAAAAATCATTGAAAATCCTTTATTTTGCAAATCTGGAGTCTATAATGAGATATGGAATAGTTTTCTGGGGAAGGGACAGCCATGTTAGGAGCGTCTTTGTCGCACAAAAACGATGTTTACGGATAGTAAAAAGAATGGACTTTAGACAATCGTGTAGATCAGTTTTCAGAAGCAGCGGTATCATGACAGTCTATGCCTTATACATATTTGAGTGTTTGATGTTTGTCAGTAAGAATAAAAGCTTATTTGAAAAACAACATGAAACTGGATATTTTACCAGGGCGGAACATCTTACTTATGCTCAGCACAGACTCCAGCTATCAGAAAAAAACCCGGAATATATGTGCGTAAAATTGTATAATAAGTTGCCTTTAAGTATAAAAAAAATCAATGGATGTAAACGTTTTAAAAATGAAGTAAAGAAACTTTTGCTTGAATTAGAGCCATATTGTATTGAGGATTATTTAAGATAGTAGAATTGTGATATTGTATACTGTAATTTTTCTACATTATTTATTTTTCTTGACGTTATTTCTATTTGTTATTGTAATAACCAATTGGAAATAAAGATTATTATTATTATTATTATATTATTATTAATCCACGGTTCTACATATCCACGTCAACAGCTATTGTGAAAGAGTGTTCCTGGCAAAATTGGAGTAAACGATTTCCTCTTTTGTTTCTTCTGCCCAACCCAAATGAGCCAATTATTGCTTTAAGTTGTTCGTCTGAAGTCGACCCTTGCGTTAATGTCTCCTATAACCATGAGGATCTCGTTACTTGGTATCTCATTAACAACACCATACAGCTGTTCATATGTAGGCAGTTGGAGCATATGTTTGCACGATGTTGATGTTGAGTGGATGTGCCTTGATCTTTATTATTATAATTCGATCGCTTACCGCTTTGTATCCCAGGACAGATCTGGGAAAATGCTCAACCTTATGCATAAGTGTATGGAGTCTTCCTATTATTAAGTAGGTACACGAGAAAGAAGAAGTTTTCTTGTCTCTTACCCGCTACACTTCTCCCCTCAATTAAAAACTCAAATTTGATTTGATTTGATTTTGATTCAATATGATTACATTTAAGGTATTGGAAAAATTACCGGTTGACAGCCGAAAATGTGCTCTACAATGTTTATCTAAAACGTTTTTTAAATAAAAGAATAGTAGAGGCGTAAAAAAATTAAACAAATTTTAATTTCTTTCCTATGTTCAAAATACTCTTGGACACTTGATTTATTTTTATTCTTATGCAATCTTTACGTTGAGAAAAACTGGCATATAGCCACCAAATTATTACAAACCGTACTGACAATAAACAAAACTAAAGCATTATTTATCAAAATAAATCCAGCTGCACTTAGCTTTGTATCTCTTTGGTAACCCTCCTAAGCAATTATTTGGTACTGAACTCTCAATTGCTGCTTTTCTCTCAATATTAAGGCTTTTTCTAAACTCAAAAGCTGTTGGTGACAAACTTGGATAATTTTCACTGGCTGATGCATGAGATTTTCCACAGCACTGGTTAGACAGGTTATATCAACCTGAAAGGGCAACATGGAATTTGAGAATATTAGATTAAAATTAACATACAAAATAAGTGGTTATATGCTTAATACAGAACCAGACCAACAGTTTTATTATCACTTCATCAGATTTAATGTAAATCAAGGCGTAGAACATTATCAATGTTGTTCCAATACAGCGTATAAAAAAGAACAAAAATATACTACCACCAACTCGGGATGTTTCTTGAATCTCATTGATTAATTTATGATGGTTGCAGTTTATTTTGAGTACTTGATCTAAGGGTAACCACAATTTCAGTTCAGTAGTTAAGGCATGGAAACGTAAGGTAAGATTTTCAGTTTTCAATCCTAAATAAAGCACAGCAATCTCAAGACGAACCACTAAGTAGTCGAAAGCACTCGCCATTAAATAATCAGAAATTGGCTGTCTATTTTTGATATACTGGCAGAACAAAAAACAACTCTTAAAGATGGCCAACAACAGCCATATGCAAATCTTCTATAAACGTTTTTCTTTTACTAGGAAAATTCGTCATTGTCAAATAGTGGTCAGCTATATTACTAAAGGTTAGCTGAACAGTAATGATAACATTTAAATTACAGCCACTTGCACAAGTTAGCTTAAATGCGCCAGACAAATAAACTTTGGTTTTGATCGTTATTGTACCTGGCGATTCAACTATGAAGGGCAAAATATTCCAGAAATAGCACCATAACTGAATACCACACGAATAACATAAAAACAGGAAACTGAAATATTTAGTTTAGTAAGAAAGTAGATGTGACAAAAAACAAATGCTAGGACACGGTCTTTTGTTGGTCATCACTAAGTTCAATATTACTTAGAAGAATGATTTGGTGAGGGAGTTAGGCTGCAAGTTAGTTGTTAAGTGGCTGTGGATATTAGCTTGTGCATGAGTTGGTATCAGAGTAAGTTTGATAGTATATACAGAGTTTATCAAAAGTTTTGAATACTTTCTAAAACAGAATAGTTTTAAAAAGTGTTTGCCATTACTGTTCTTTGAGTTTATACTCTTTTATACCCTTATCTGTTGGAATAAAACGTAATCTTTTGTAGGTGTTACTTATGAATTAAGAATTAGATAAAAATTTTGATTCAGTTCGAGCTGGACTTGAACCAACTCAGGATTTACCTTTTGTTAAATATTTATAATTTTGAATTTATGTTCGATTGCCAAACATTGTTCTAGCCTACATAAAGGACACTTTTGAGTCCAATTACGTTCGTTGGGACTACTTTGGATGCTGAATTGATCAGTCCGTTTCAAATTTTTTTCTCAGAGTTTCTGCTGGTCAAACTTTGGAGATACATCACAAAATATACCAAAATAAAGTCAATGACAAAATATCAAAGGATGCTTCGACTACCCCGGAGTCAAAATTTATAGCGACGATAACCTCAAAGAAGGAGACAACAAGTCAACATTGCAGCCTGTAACGCCTTTTCGTACCGGTCCTAATACGGTTTTTGTCACACCTAGGGGTAGGTGCTTCGAAACTCGGGCGCCACCTTAGTTTTATTTGGAGAAGCGTAACTAAGGAACTCGCTTCGTATACCTGGGGAGCTTTTACACAGTCGAAGACAGAGTTTACGTTTATCTGTAAATGGATGAAGGGAGTGGGACAAAAGTAAGGAAACACAGGGTTGTCAGCAAAACTAAACAAGTCGTGTTAACCAGGAAAAATAACAGTTAACAAACATTCATATCCTAACTTACTTAAAAACTCTATCACAACAAAACAAACGGAGGACAACACAGCCTCGTGTTCAAATCAATAAACGGTACAGTCGGACCTGGAGATCCCAACTAAATTAATACGGTAACTTTGAAACGGAAAACAGACAGACAACACAACCTAGTGTTCAGAACGGGGAACGGTTCGGAGAACTAAGACGGTTTCGAAACGGTTTTTTCCCAGATAGGGTAAACAGACGGTTACGGTATGAATGACAGATTCGGACGGTACGAAAACTGTGCTCTGGGGGTACAGACGGGGTCAAAGAATCGGTATCAGCTTTCAAAAGGTCGGCCCTCGGAGTTGACCAGTTGGGGGTTAAAACGGCCGGAGCTGACAGACCGAAAAAATCAGTTCGGAAAGACCTGGGTGAATTCAGGTTTGGTTACAGGATTTCGGAGCCGTGGCCTTCGAAGTTAACCGGCAGTGTTATAACATCCGGTACCGGCGGTCCGAAGGAAACGGTTCGGAAATACCTAGGCAATAGTGAGATTGTAGCCTCCGAAGTTGACCAGCAGTGTTATAACATCCGGTACTGGCAGTCCAGAGGAAACAACTCAAATCACCGAGTGGTTTTCGGAGTCGTGGCCCTCGAAGTTAACCAGCAGTGTTATAACATCCTGTACTGGCGGTCCGAAGGAAACGACTCTGAAATACCTTCAAAGCTTGCCCCCAGAAACAATAACCGTTCTCCTGGCTGAAGCGTCGGTCGGTTTCAAGCTCTTTTCGGCTTCGCGGATGAAGTGCGATGGTACGGGAAGAACTGACAATGTAGCGCGCGGCGCATTCGCTGTTTACCAGCTCGGCGAGTCGCGACGGCGCGTTGTTGTTTCGTTCACTTTACCGTGACTGCGCGGTGAACCTTCATCGATCGCGGCGGTGCGTTCACCATTCTGTCGCGAAGACGCATTGTAACTTAAGCGTGTGAGGCTGCGCATTGTTTTCTTTATTCTAATACTACATACCAACAAAAGAATTAGTCACTTCGTTACAAGCCACCATATTAGGACACCTCAAAGACGTAATTTGAAAGAGCAAATTCAAGACATACACATAATCTTCGTCTATAAGACCCGTGATGACATACGCAGCGGAGACAAGACCCGACAATGCCGTAATCAAAAGACAGATGAGAACAACTGAAATGAAAACCCTCCGTGCCATATACGGTTCCATATGGGAGAGACGAACAAATGCCCATATCAGAAAAAAATGGGGGGTTGGTGATGTGGTAAGATGTGTAAGAGGAAGTAGGAGAGCATGAAATGAACCTGTCAATAGAATGATAGATACACGACTCCAAAATAGCGCAAAATGGAACGCCGTAACAGGAAGAAGACCACCATGCAGACCGACAAAAAGTTAGAGAGACAGTTGGCAGTCAATATCAGGAGAGCAATGAAACCTGATAACCCAGACAAAAACCGGCCGAATGTCTTACTAAAGCAGAAGAAGAAGAATAGAAAAACTCCAAGTGGAATGTAGCTGAGTAGCTCGAGATATGCTCTTTTAATTGCTGCGCTCAATTTTTCCTTAAAGGTAAACTGGCCGGACCTAAATTGACTTCGTATCTAAATCACGTTGTCGAGTTCACTAAAAATTCTTACTTTACAATTTTGACCATTTTTTCAAAAAAATTGTAAACTTGAAGACGCCATATGTTCATTCTAATCAACAGAGTTGGGTACAAATGTCTACAAGGTGCGTATTCTTGAAATGAGGAAAGAGAGTTATAAAGATAAAGCTCTGTAGAATGTGACAGGAACCCGGCATTGTCAGCTTCTTCTGTCACATTCTTGGTCTGTTCGCAGAGGCTATCCCTGCCTGGTTTCCAACTCAGAAACAGTAAATGTCAAGTTTCATTGGTTGAATGCTCACGGGACTATGACGTTTTATGACTTGTGGCCCATGGATGTATCTATTTCTCTGATTACTAGTTGGAGATTCTTCTGCGAACAGACCTTCTATCAACACTTCTCTTGAGAATTCCGTTCCCTGCTATCAAGAATTAGGCTACAGGTGTTGTACAACAACTATCCCACCTAAATTGTTTCGAAAACTACGAATTTTCAGATTTCGAGCGTCACTGCTCCCCTTCTTGATCGATCGCTGTGAAAAAAGGTTAATAAGGAAGCTCAGTTTTCTGCAAAAATATCCGTAGTGGCAAATGTACTTTCAAATGTTTTCCAATAACTAATAAAATATGAAAAAATAGTGGAGGCGAAGTGTTTAAGAGTAAATAAAAATAATTTTATGCATTCACTAATAACCAAATTTTAGTTCTAGGTAGGAGAAAAGTATACAGAATGTGACAGTAACCTGCTATTGTCAGCTTATTCTGCCAGATTACCTATACCAACACCTCTATTGAATCCTGGTGTAAATTCTAGTTCTGTCCAAAAGATGTTCAGCGTTTCCATACAGAATTTTGCGGTAGCTCTGACGGGCAACTTTAGAAAGTTTAAGAGTTTCTGATGGCCAATTGTATTGTAGCAATTGTTAGATAGTTTTTGGCAATGCCAGATAGTTTCAGGCAAGGTTCGAGAGCTTCTGGAATTGCCAGATTGCCAAAGTGTGTCTGGAAAACCAGATAATCTCTGACAGTGTCAGACAGTTCCTCACCATTGTCAGTTTCTGGGTTAATGAGGTAGTTTTTGACAATTTCAGATAGTTTCAGGCAGGGTAGAGAGCTTCTGGCATTGCCAGATTGTCAAAAAGTTTCTGGAATAAACAAGATTTCTGGCGTTGCCAGACAGTTCCTGACAGTTGTCAGGTCGTTTCTTGGAGTGTCAGATAGTTTTTGGCAACGCCAGGGCCCTTATTAGTGAACTCAGAGAATAGATTTGCTGAGAGAAATGTTGATCGAATATGACAGAACTGGTCGTCAATGTCAGGTTTTTGTCAAATCGTATATTCCTTTCTCTAGGAGTCTAGGATCAGATAGTTTTTCGCAATACCAGATAGTTTTAGGCAAGGTTTCCAAAAAGCTTCTGGAGAACAAGATAATTTCTGGCAATGACAGACAGTTCCTGACAATTTTCAGATAATTTCTGAGAATGTCATATGGCTTATGGCAACGCCAGGGGGGTCTATTTTTTTCCATACGCAACTTTAGAAAATCGTATACGTAAATTACCGTACGATGTCAACAATTGACCGACAGGGCTCATATTTTTGAACGCAGGAAGTAAAACTGCTGAGAAAAGTGTTGATCGAATGTGACAGAACTGGTTGTCAATGGCAGGTTTCTGTCAAATTATGTATCCTTTCTCTTGATAACTCCTCCCTTCCTTCGTTTCAAGATTTAGGGCCAGATAGTTTCTCGCAATGTAAGATAGTTTTTGGCAATGCCAGATATTTTCATATAAGGCTAGATAGCTTCTGGCACTGCCAGATTGCCACAATGGTTTCTGGCAACGCCAAGGCCCTTATTCTTGAACGGGAGGAGGGAGTAGAATTGCTCAGAGAAGTGTTGATATAATGTGACAGAACTAGTTGGCAATGGTCGGTTTCTGTCAAATTTACATTATGTAACTTTCTCTTGATAATCCTCTTTTCTCGTTTCAATAATCTAGGACCAGATAATATCAACAAAATTGTCTTAAATGCTCCAGTAACTTCCTTCATTTTGCATGTTATCGTTAACCCAATGTCCGTCCTATAACTTTGAACATACTGATTTTATCGCAAGAGGTCCAAAATTTTTTCAAAACTCAAACTCATCAAAAAATTAAAACTTAATTAATTTACTAAACCCATATATTTATAACTGTTGTGTTGCTAATTTGTTTAAAATTCAGATAACCATTTGGGAAGAGACTTGCCTTCATTTCGATAAGCAACATATTAAACTTTACAACACAGAACAAGGTAAAATACTCAAACTTTACACTTCTATAAAACAATATTTCTTTTAATGGTACTAACCTCGTCACCACTATGCATGTAAATTAGTTTGCCTTAATTGTCAGAAATACAATGAATATCAAAGAATCGTGAAAAATGGATAAACAGCGAAAGTACTATAGAATAATGCAAATTTAAATTTTTATTGGTTCATTCCTTAACATTTTAGAGAAAGGATAACTAGGCAATTGCCAACGGTTGAACGAATACAGAATCCTAGACTTTCCGCAACTGTGCGATATGATATAGACCAATCACAGACAATCTTCAGCGTGCGATATGAAATAGACCAATCACAGACAATCTTCAGCGTGGGATATGAAATAGACCAATTACAGCTAATCTTGAACGTAAACAAAATAATTCTTTGATTGTCACCCTCACTGACAATTGGGATCAAACATTGCATTTTGGCTTATGTTTTGACACAATGAAAAAGCCGTTCAAGTTTTAGTTAGTGTTCAATTGAAGAATGAAAACATCTACTTTATTATATTGTCACGTTAAGGGGTAGCCCAGAGGGAGAAAAACTCAGGTTTCCACAAGTAACCCACTTTATTTGAGTAGGTAAAACAATGGGTACAATAATCGTACCCCCAGATCGCCAAGATCGCGAAGAACATGATGTGGGATGATGGTCAGAGTTGATGGGAGGTTCACGGAGGGCAAACGCTTTATAGGGAATGAATGAACCTTAGACTTGTGTCCGAGGCATTCGGAACTCCATTCATCATCGGTCTTCAGCTGAACCATTCTGATAGACTGACAATTTACAATGAATCAAATCCATTCAACACCTCAACCTAAAAGACGAAATTAATCAGCTGTCACCCGGTGACAATCCGGGACACCGGGTGACAGCTGATTAACTTCACCAGTCGTTCAGCATAATTGGAATTACTTACAAATTGCATAAGTAATTCCAATTATTTTCCGCCTTCGGCGTCGTGCACAAATTTTCGTCCTATTGCGATAGGGCCATCTTATTCACTCTTATTGTACAATATACTATTCTGTAGCTATTGGCCCGTTGCACCGACGTATTTAAGAGCATTTTAGGCAAAGTTGTGTTTTGACTTTGTCTTTTTGTACCGTTCGTGCTTTGGCCTGTTGGAGATCCGAACACCAAATCACATAGAAGTCGAAGTTGTCGACCAAACAGAACTTTAGATGGTGACTGTCCCGTTGAGTTGTGGACTGCTGCTCTATACGCCATCATGAAGAGCGGAATATGCTGGTCCCAATCTTTCTGATGCTGATCAACAACCTTTGAGAGATGTTGCTCTATGGTCTTATTAAATCTCTCGACCATTCCATCCAACTGAGGATGAAGCGGCGTTGTTCGGCTTCTTAATTTGGAATCGCAAACACCTCAGGCCATTTGCTGAAGTAATCCATAGTAGCCTCGGTTGGTCCCAGGAAAAGGCCGAGCGACGTCTATGGCCAAACGTTCGAATGGCAATCCTTGTACTGTTTCATAGGTCCCCGGGATCTCGTCTGTGGTCCGTGGCTAGCTGCACAAATGGAACATTGTCGGCACCATGATTTCACGTCTTGGCAGTAGTTCACCCAGTAAAAGCGTTGTCCAAAGTCTTATTTACTCCCAAATGAGTACCAGTTTTTCCATTGTGCATTTCCTCCAGTACGTTTTCGACCCTTTCTCTGGGAACTACCAGCTGCTTCCTTATCTCTTTTCCATCGGCACTCTCCCAAGCTCTTTTAGCAAGCCGCCTTCAACCACAAGCGAGTCCCACTGAGCCCAAAGTGCTTTGAACGTCAGGCCTTTGCTAGAGATTTCTTGCCATGTTGGTCTTGGCTCGCTTTGTTCCTTTCTCAACAACAATGGGCCTATGTCGCTGTCTTCTAGTTGATCCTTCCTAATCTCATCGGAACTCCATTCATCATCGGTCTTCAGCTGAACCATTCTGATGGACACAACTCCTTCACGTTGTTCCGCTTTCTGGCAATGTTTGCATTCTTCGGCGCAAGGTCTTCTTGATAGAGCATCTGCGTTATTATGCAGCTTTCCGGGTCGATGCTTGATGTTGAATTTATACTGCTGGAGTTTTTCAAGCCATCTTGCTACTTGCCCTACCGGTTGTTTCATTCCGAGGAGCCACTTGAGTGCCGCATGGTCAGTCCTTATCAAACATTCCTGTCCGTACAAGTACTTGTGAAAGTGATCGACTGATTTTACTATTGCCAGTAGCTCTTTTTTCGTTACACAGTAGTTCCGTTGCTTTGGTACATGTTCTTCTCCGTTTTGGATTTGAGACAATACAGCTCCAATACCAGTTTTACTGGCATCTGTGTCTAAAATGAACTTTCCTTTTGGTTGTGGATAACTGAGGATGGGACTGGAGCAAAGTGATGCTTTTAACCTTCTGAACGCCTGATCACATTGGGTATTCTAACAGTAGGGTGTTTTGTCCTCAGTAAGTTGATGTATCGGAGCTGCGATGTTGGCAAATCCTTCCACAAACTGTCTGTAGTAGGTCGCAAGTCCTAGAAAGCTTCTCAGTTCGTGTTTATCCTTCGGTACTGGCCATTCTCTGATTGCTTGGATCTTCTTGTCGTCACCGTATAGCCACCAGTTGGGTAAATAAAAACCTGCAGATGAGGCTAGACCAAATCGAGGCCAGGCTGGACGAGCGCGACAGTATCGAGTAACAGCAGGTGCAATAGGGGAAATGTCGAAGGCACCAAGGGCGGTTCCCGTCATGGCGCACTTAGTAGAAAGCGACGATGGTGACTCGTTACGCAAAGGGGGGCGTAATAAGGGGACGTACGCAGACAGGGTAAGGGCAAAACCTAGAAATGTAGCGGAAAGCGCAGCGAGGTCGCAGACCAAAACGCAAACCCAGACAGCCAAGCAGCCTAGACAACAAATAGAAAAGAAGGCATGGGAAACACCGCCTATGACAAAGAGCCAGTTCCAAACTACGGTCGAGACAAGCACGGACAACAGTCTAGCGAAGGCTAGAGAGGTGCTAAAACAGAAAGCTATACGGGGCCTCCTCACAATAAGAGAGACTCGAAACAAACGGGTACAGATGGTGTGCCGGGACGCACAGCAACTTGAGTTGGTCAAAAAGGTCTGCGATAGCGAAAAATGGCAATGTTGGGCGGCCGGGGATGAATGGCCAATGTCGCACTTCGTCGGAGTTGAGAGCGAGACTCCAGACGAAGAGGTTGTGAGAAACTTAACGGAGAGCGCCGTTACAGCAAACTTGTGTAGCGACCTAGAACCGGGCAAAACGGTATAGAGAGTTGTTGTCAGAAGGCCTCAAAGAAATAGAGCAACAGAAAATGTAGTGATGCAAATGCACCGAAAAATCTTTAAGCACTTCGTGCGAACAGGAAGGGTCTCGATAGGGTTACTCTCGGTGCGAACTGAGGAGTATCTTGATGTGCCAATTTGTTACAAATGCGGCAATATGGGTCACAAAGCCGCACGTTGCGGCGAAGAAACCAGATAGTTGCGATGTGCAGGCGCACATGAAACCAAGGACTGTAAAAGGCTTGAGCTTAAATGTCCGGTGTGCACGGAAGCCGGAAAACCAAAAACGGATCACACAGCAAGAAGCCTGGCATGTCCGTTCTTCATGAGGTCAAGAAATACGGCAAGGGCTTACAACAATTACAATGTCGAATAGAATTAAATTTTTGCAATGGAATACTGGTAGTGGTCAAGAGGCGACGCTCGCTATGCAACAGTGGGCCGGGGAAAAGGAATTGACATCATTATGGTTCAGGAGCCATACAGAAAGTCTTTAAGCTGGCAGTGTTACGTGTGGCACAGGTCTGGGTCAGTGGCAAAGTCGGAAATCTGGGCAAAAGAGGATATGGGTTCCACGATGTACGAGCCATGCTCGGATAGCAACGTATGCGTGGTCATCGTGCCAATAATTAAAGGCGATGTGGTAATTGTAAATATCTACGACGAGCCGGGAACGCCGGCTCTATATTCTACCAGGCCAGGTAGAATAGAGTAGCAGGTACTTCGGCAGGTCGGAACTCAGCGAGTAGTTATAGGTGGGGATTTAAACGCAAAATGCGAGATCTGGGGCTCGAGCGAGACTGACCCTTGAGGGGAAAGCATACTCGATGACTGCGCCGCTGCTGGACTACTTTTGGCAAATGACAAGGAACAGGGCCCGTTATAGGCCCGATGGGCGACAGTTATGTGGACCTCAAATGTACAGAGGCGTAGAGGTTGTACAAGAAGAAGAAGACACGTTATGGAATCGGGTGTGGGAAGCAGGAAGCGAGGCAAAGAGGGCATCCCAAACGAGTCGCTAATGGAGGCGCAGCAAGAATTGGCAGGACGGCTAGCAGGCCTGCCGAACGACTCTTTGTTGTGTGGGGATATATTTCGGACTGCTGGAAAATCGCACAGGTAGTGTGGTTGCCGAAGCCCAAGGGCGGATATCGTCCCGATCTAGTCTCTTGTCGGCGCTCGGAAGAGTAGCCGACAAGTTGACGATCAACAGGCTGAAACTATGGGCCGAGAAACATGACATGTTTAGCGAGCACCAATATGGGTTCAGAGAGCGGCACAGTACGGTGATGGCGCTCAAGAACTTAACTGGCATAATCCAAACAACACCGAAGAAAACGCATTGCATGGTGGTCTTGCTGAGCGGCGGTGTTGGCGACTGCACTGTTACAAACAAGAAAAGGCAGAACTAAAATGGTGGCAAATAAGATTTACGAAAGAGCAGTGAAACCGGCTCTTCTGTATGGCTCTGAACTGTGGGGGAGCAGCGTTGGCAAAATTAAGACCACAAAAGGACTGGCAGCGGCACAGAGGTTGTTCCTCAGGACAATAGTGCCCGGATACACGTAGAATGACTGGGTTACGCCTCCCACCTTTTCGGCTTTGGCCCCACAACCCGTTACCCACCATCCAGAGAAACCACTGTCAAGGAAACCCACCATCGCAACGCTCACTTAAAATAAGCGGGGAAGAAGGAGGGAACCCTGTGTTTCTTTATTTGCCTACTACATCGCCACTTTACAATACTAACCAACTCTAATTCTAAAATATAAGTAAAAGTTATAGCACACTATACAATTTAAAATTCAGTCCCCAGCTCAATACAGTCGCCACGGCCACGCGTGATATACTGTAGAGTAAGCAGGCCAAACTTGCTAAGCAGGTCACCTGCATATTATATTGTTATTATAAATATACACCTAACGCAAGAGCAACCTAGTTAAATGTTAGGGATACCAATTAAGTAATATCAGTGTTTACGTTTGGAATCGCCTAGCTGAATTTTTATTAGTGGCAACAGCGCCGTGTTTTCTGACCACACGTTGGCAACAAGCAGCCAACGCCCGATGCGCCAGCGCCATCACCTGTTACGGCGGTCCGCCGCACCGCCGCAGTTGTTGTCTATTAAGCCCCAAGCCGATGGTATCGTTTGCCACGGTTTATTGGCATTTTTTTAGTAGACACCCCAGCCCCCCATCGTTATTAATACGTTTATTTCATTAATATACCGTTCAAGGTGGAGCTGGGCATTTTCATTTATCAGTAACAATCCGTTTTCATTTAATACAGTCCACTCAATTAACATTAGGGCCAGTAAAGCCCGAACATATTTGGTCCTTCGAGCCGGATTTAAACAAGTTTTAAATCAGCAGTCACCGGCAAGTTCGACGTATTTCGAACCATTAACATTGTGTTTTTAGGCGTGCGTCAAATGCACATCTAAAAGGGAATCTTTGGAAATGCACCATTAAGTTCTGGACGTCATTATTGCTTATAATTATAGCAAAGTCTATAGCGAGAAAAGGCTTTGAAACATGGAAGCAAAGGAAATCAAGTTTAAAAGCATAATAGCCAGGTATTTTCATACAGAAGGGAACAGTGCTAAGGAACAAATACAAGCCTTCCTGCATTCTGGAGTCCAAGGTAACACCTGCATGTTTTTTTTGTGCAACTGAAACGGAGTTAAGTGTCGTGTGCCATCCTTTTGGAGTTCAAGCTTCGGTAGCTGATTTCAATAAAAACTTTCGGTGATTTTTCGAAGTTTTTCACAGTACCTACCTTCTTTCTGTGTTGGCACATCGCACCGTTTACAGTCTGTTTGCTTAGGTATAATACCATTTACCTTTTCCACGTTTTTTTTTGTACATTGAATTAATTGTTATTATTTTTATCACAATATGGCACCCAAAAAAGATAAACTTAAGAAAGTTTCAACCACTAATGATGCAGAGAGTGTGTTTGTTGATATTGATGATAAAATTCGTTGTTTAATTCGTAAACGTGCAAATATTAAAAGCAAGCTGACTCGTTTTTCAAATTATTTTAAATCTGTTAGGGAGGAGACTCCAAACTCAGCTACTTTACTGCAGTTAGAATTACGTTTATCTGATCTAGAGTTTAACTTGTTGAATGAATATTCAGAAGTCTCCCTTGAGCTAGAGAGCTTAGATCAAGGTCAAGTAGATGAAAATGATTTAGTCACTTTTGAAAATTTGTATTTTACAACAATATCAAATGTAAAACAATTTCTTGTTTCTTTTAAAACGCCAATAAATGAGGTTCCAGTGCTTCCACCTACCGGAGAGGTATCATTTCCAAGTGTTCAAGTTAGAAAACCAAATGCAAAATTACCAGTCATTGAGTTACCCAAATTTGCTGGTATTTCTGAAAAATGGCTTGAATTCAGAGATCTTTTCTTATCTTTGGTACATGATAACTCAACTCTTGATGACATTGAAAAATTCCACTATTTAAAGGCCTCACTTGAAGGTTCTGCTTCTCATTGTATTCAAGCTATCAGTGTTACTGCTGACAACTACAAAATAGCTTGGGAAATTTTATGTCAAAGATTTGAAAACAAACGTTTAATGGTTCACAGCCATATCAAAGCGTTATTTAACATTTATGAAGTCAAACAGGACTCTTCACACGCCTATAGAAATCTTATAGATACAGTTTCAAAAAATATACGTTCTTTACAATCCTTGGGCAACGAAACAGCTTTTTGGGATCCTTTAATAATTTTTTTGGTTACTTCTAAGCTTGATGTTGACACTATTAAAGACTGGGAATAACAAGAGTTTGCAAATGATTTACCTACTCTTGACGAATTAAAACAATTTCTGTCCTCAAGGGCCGACTTTTTAGACAAGGTAGCAATGCATAAAGGTAAGGTGCGCAAATCATTTTATACAGGTTCAACCAGTAAAAATCCATCTTGCTTTTATTGCTCCGAAGATCATTTAATTTATGATTGTGCCAAATTTTTGTCCTTACCTATTTCTGAGCGTAAAATTAAAGTTGAAAATTTAAATCTTTGCTTTAATTGTTTACAAAAGGGTCATAGTGTACAAAGGTGTAGATCACGAAACTGCAAGCATTGTCAAAAAAATCACAATTCACTTTTGCACAACGACCAAAGTACAAACATTAACATGAACGTAAGTTCGAATACTCCACAAGTTTCTTTGCATAATCAAACAATTCAGAGCCAAGTTATTCTTGCTACTGCAGTGGTTGAAGTTTTTGACACAAACGGCAAATTACATTTATGTCGGGCTCTTTTAGATAATGCCTCTATGTCTAATTTTATTTCTAAAGAGTTTGCAAGCATTTTGGGCATTAAGCAACAAAAAATTAGTTCATCCATTTCAGGCATTGGCCAGACAGGCTCCAACATTACTGCATCCTGTAACATTGCATTAAGGTCACGTCATTTTAACTATGCTAAAAATCTGAATTGTCTGGTTATCTCTCAAATAACAAATGAACTACCAAACTCAACTTTCGATCCAAGTATCTTAAATATACCCTCACACTGCCTTTTGGCCGACTCTACTTTCTACGAACCAAACAAAATTGATCTCCTAATAGGTGCTGAAGTTTTTTGGGACTTGCTATGCCTAGAAAGAATTTCTTTGGGTTCCGGCATGCCATATCTTCAAAAAAGCAAGTTAGGTTGGTTTATTTCTGGTCCATTATCATTACCCAATCCTAATAAAGTGTCATTGTGTCTCCTTTCGAGAAACTTAGATGTTCAAGCTCAGCTTCAGAAATTCTGGGAAATTGAAGAGCTTTCTTCTGAACCAGTTCGATCAAAGGAGGAGCTCGAAGCTGAAAAAAACTTTTGTGACAATGTTTCTCGTTCTAAAGATGGTCGTTTTATAGTGTCCATTCCACTAAAGCAATCACCCGAGGTGTTAGGGGATTCATTGTCGCTAGCCACTAAACAATTTCACTCCCTTGAAAGAAAACTTGCACGAGATTCACTTCTAAAACAATCATATTCTGAGTTTTTGCGAGAATATTTGGAGTTAGGACACATGTCTCACTACTCGCCTTCTAGTGACCAAGAAGTTAAATATTATTCACCTCATCATGGGGTTCTGAGGGAACAAAGCCTAACAACAAAACTTAGAGTGGTTTTCAATAGTTCCGCCAGGTCTTCATCAGGCGTGTCATACAATGACATTCAACTGGTAGGTCCTCAAGTTCAAGATGATCTTTTATCTATTATGCTTCGATTTCGTCAATATCAGTACGTTGTTTCAGCTGATATATGTAAAATGTACCGCCAAATACTAGTCATGGACAAATTTAGACCCTTACAGCTTATTTTATGGCGAGAAAACCCGACTGATGACTTGCAAACCTTTTGCTTAAATACGGTAACTTATGGCACTGCTAGTGCCTCTTTTTTGGCTACACGCTGTCTGCAGCAGTTGTCAATCGAACATCAACATTCTCATCCTCGAACTTCCAACATAATAAGTAAAGATTTCTATATGGACGATTTGCTTACAGGAGCTGATTCTTTACCTGAGCTTGTTCAGTTAAGCAGTGAAATATTATCAATTTTAAAAAAAGGATGTTTTGATCTTCGCAAATGGAAATCCAATAGTACTGAAGCGCTAAAACAACTTGACCCTTCAGAATCTTCTCAAGATTCTTATTTTTTTTGCTCGTCTGAAGTCAGTAAAACACTTGGCATGCTATGGTCCTGTCAATCAGACACTTTTCACTTTTCAGTATCTTCTCTAAATTTAGTTAAACCCGTTACTAAAAGAGTAATACTATCAGAAATATCAAAGATCTATGATCCTTTAGGATTAATCAGTCCTGTCATTATAAAAGCTAAGATAATTCTTCAAATTCTATGGTCATTGAAGTTAACCTGGGACCAGCCTGTCCCTCCTGACCAAGCAAAACAATGGACGGGTTTTGCCTCTCAATTACCACGATTAAAGGATTTGTCCATTCCTAGGTGGGTATCTAGCAAACGCACTGCTTCTATGCAATTACACGGGTTCTGTGATGCTTCAAATGCCGCTTATGGCGCCTGTCTCTATGTGCGAGTTTTAAGATCCGATGGATCTGCTAGGTCAAAATTATTAATATCTAAAACACGCGTTGCACCACTAAAATCCTTAACCATTCCCCGCTTAGAACTTTGCGCTGCTGTTCTGCTGGCAAACTTATTTCACAAGGTTAACACAGCCATGGATATGAATTCTATCGATACCTTTCTTTGGTCAGACTCAACAGTTGCCCTAGCTTGGTTAAAATCATCTCCAAGCAATTTGCAAGTATTCGTAGCTAATCGAGTAGCTACTATTCAGTCTCTTACTTCAACTTGTTCTTGGAGATACTTACCTAGCAAGGACAATCCTGCAGATATCCTTTCCCGAGGCTTGTCTCCAAATGAATTAGTTCTTTCAAAACTATGGTTTTGTGGTCCTGAATGGCTCGAAACCTCTGAAGAAACGTGGCCTATTGACATTACCTCACAAAGTCCCTTTCCAGTTGAGCAGCTTCCGGAGACAAAATGTAAAACAAGTCAAGTTTTTGTCGAAGTAGACTATAACGACACCTTTCCTTTTAATCGTTTTTCGTCTTTTATACGATTAGTGCGTACTACAGCCTACTGTTTAAGATTTATACGACTAGGAAAAACACTCCATCTTAAATCTCAAAGATCCACCGGTCATTTGACAATTCAAGAACTTCGCCAAGCTAAACTGGTCTTAGTAAAACTTGCCCAAAGGCAATCTTTTCCATCTGAAATGCACGATTTAATAGCTAGGGGTGTGGTTTCCAGAAAAAGTAGTCTTCTTAGCTTGGTTCCCTTTCTTGATGATGAACTTATTCGAGTTGGAGGCAGGTTAAAAAATTCATCTTACTCATTCGATAAAAAGCACCCGGCGATTCTTTCAGCAAGGCATCCTTTCACAATACTATTGTTCAAACATGAACATAAAATGCTTCTACATTGCGGACCTCAAATGGTTTTGGCCCACATTCGTAATAATTTTTGGCCTGTTGCCGGTCAAAGATTAGCCAAACGGACTGTCCGAGAATGCTTAGTATGTTTTCGCTACACTGCAAGGAATCCTACTCCATTGATGAGCAATCTACCTAAGTCGCGAGTCACACCTAGTTTGCCATTTTCCGAAGTCGGCGTAGATTACGCTGGGCCATTCTACATCAAAGACCGCAAGGGTCGTGGATCTAAAACCATAAAATGTTATCTATCATTATTCATTTGCTTATCCACAAAGGGAGTTCACCTTGAGGTTGTGACAGAACTGTCTACAAGCTCATTTCTTGAAGTTTTACTGCTGTTTATCTCTAGACGAGGAAGGCCTTTGAATATTTACAGCGATAATGGTACTAATTTCGTTGGTGCATCAGCTGAAGGAACTCGGAAAATTTCTTCGCGACAATAAATCTAGCTTAACAGAGCAATTTATGTCCCATGATATCAATTGGCATTTTATCGCAGCATACGCTCCGCATCATGGTGGCATATGGGAGGCTGGAGTAAAATCCGCTAAACATCATTTACGTCGCGTCTTATCAAATACTTTGCTCACTTTTGAAAGCTTTTCTACTGTCATAACACAGATAGAAGGTATATTAAACTCGCGGCCGCTAACACCGCTCTCTTCGGACTCTAATGATCTTGAGGTGCTAACACCCGCGCATTTCCTCATCGGTCGTTCGCTCCAGTCTCTACCATTCCCGAGCGTTAAGGACATTCCAACGAATCGGTTGACTCATTTCGAGCAAATAGAAGCAATGAAACAGCATTTCTGGACCAGATGGTCGAATGAGTATATAAATCAACTCCAACAGCGTATCAAGTGGAAGCTTCCAGAGAAAAATGTTACCTTAGACACTTTAGTGTTAGTGCGCGAAGACCATTTACCTCCATGTAAGTGGCTCGTCGGCCGAGTAATTGAGATCAGCATGTCTTACTTAATTGTAACAACGATTGTGATGACTATTCGATTTGTGCCGACCTAGATTGGCTTAAGCGTATCGAAGTAACAAATCGAAGAGGAGTCGAATAAAGTAACTGGATGCATTAACACCTTCGATGTTTTATTACCGAAACCCTGGATAGTATGTCGTTCAAAGAAATACTTTACATGGCGATCCTGCTAGTTGGTGTTAGTGCAATGCAGTGCAAAGTAAAAGTAAAATTAAATTAAAAATAAAGGAAAGGAAAGTATAACAACAACTACTTAGTGATTCTCGTCCAACCATGGGGAAGACACAGAGCAAGGAGGAAATTATTATTGCCCAAGCTGGGAACAGTGGTGGAGCTACTAACGAAGCCACCCAAGGGACTGGATGGTCGACAAAGGACATTATGTCGGTGATAGTATTGGTGCTTGCCAGCGTAGTAATTGGTTGGTACATCGTCAACAGGTGCAGAACCTATATGATGAGAAAAATGCGCGCAGAAATAGCCCGTAGTAGGGAACAAGTGTAAATGTTGCTTCCCGGAACTCTGTCGAGTGAAAGAACAGCGGGTGTGTCGCGTAACAATTGTAAATGTCGGAAGTGGAAGTGTAGTGCTAGTTGTTGCATAATGAATGGAGGCTAAGGAGCTACGATACTTGTTGGAGGAGCTGAAGGTATTTCATAGAAACCTACTGAAGGGTCCAGTGGAGCGGCGTACGAAAGAAAAATATATTACACGTAAGGTTGTCAGATTTATTAGGCTTAAAGAAAATTACATTGAGGTGAAAAATGAATTTAACAGCGCCTCCTATAGTTCTGAAATAATAAAAACAGCAAAACAATACGCTGAATCGATTTACCATTACTTAGTAGCACTAGAAAAGTTATTCTTAGATAGATTAGGACAGGGTACGTTAGACTTAATAAAATCTAGGATTAGTACCACTCTTTAACAGTATAGTGATTCGGAAACCGAGTCCGAATCTAACTTTGGTCGATTAGATAAGAATTCGGAACCTATTATGGCTGAAAAATTTGATTTGAGGACGGCTGCGTCCTTATTGCCGATCATGGATAGCTCGGAGGTGGTAATTAGGCGACTAGTAGAGGGTATAACTGTTTACGATGCTTTGTTGGGGCACGAGGATAAAAAGTTATTAACCAAGTACGTTTTAACCACACGCTTGTCTCAAAGTGCAAAAATTAGACTCGAGACAAATTATGAGACAAACGAGTTGTTAGTGCGGGCTATAGAGGAAAATTTTTTGCCTAAACGGTCGGTGTCTTCATTGTCCGTCCGCTTGAGAGAGACAATGGGTTTCTTGGCGGATATAAATGAAAAGCTGGCCATAAATTCATTCGCAAATGGGTTAAATAACAACAATTTACGAACTATTCTAAAAGCACGTAATTACTCAAAACTTAGTGATGTTATAAGAGGAGCACTCGACGAAGAATCTTTGTCGCGAGATTCGACTCAACAGTTGTACCATATCCGAGGTAGAGGAAGTTTCTCGCAAAGACATAATTGGGGCAGACGCGGTTCTAATTATTCATATAGAGGGAATAATAATATAGGTTATAACAATGGTGCAGCAACCCGAGCGTCTGTACATTCTTCACAGCGGGGAAACTGGAATCCGCGAAATCCTCACGGAAGGTACTCGGGAGATCGTTTTAATCACGGGAATAGGCAAACCCGCGGCGCAAACCGAAATTTTAGAGGTGCAAATAGATTATATTACGCGGGTACCGAACAAACCCCTTATCTCACGGAAAGTATTGGCACCAATTCTCAATTAGACAAGTTTTTTCGAGACTAAAAAGAATGTTGCTAGGAATGAACAAATTTTCAACATCAATGCGCTCAACTTTGTTTCAATGCAGTATGAAGGACAAATACTAAATTTTTTAATCGATACAGGTGCAACTATCAGCGTCATTTTCAAACAATTCATAAATAAAAATCAGCTGATTAACACTGAGGAAAGAATAAAAATTAACGGTGTCGCTGGGTCAACATTCTCGCATGGGTCAGCAAGTTTGCGGTTAAGTGTAAATAATATCCATTTGCAACATACATTCATAATCATGGATAAGCTTGAAAATGAAGCGCATGGTGTCATCGGATCTGAAATTAATTACGAAACTTTCAAATTATCTCTCGTACATAATAATCTACACATCTCGTTACCTATGCTGTCAAGACAACAAATCTATATGAACATTCCTGCAAGATGTGAAATAATTAAGTATTGTAAAATCGACAAAAGGAACGACTGCCTCGTAATAGCGGATGAAATAAGTGACGGTACGTTACGACCTCGTCATAATCTTATTCCCGTAAAAATATTGAATACGCGTGAGCAAGATATTCAGTTGAGAAATTTTTGTCCGTCACTTGCAGACGCCAAAGATTACGAAATGCTTTGTTTCGAAGCTGAGTCCCCGTCCGTTAGTCGCGTAGATAAGCTTTTAGATCTCATTGAGACAAATAGTTTAAATAAAGAGAAAAAATTTTTAATTCAAAAAATTTGCGCAAAATACGCAGACGTATTTCATTTACCGGGTGACCCAGTTTCGACAACAAACATAGGTAAACAAAAAATACGATTAAAACCTGAGGCGGTGCCGGTATATGTTAAGCCTTATCGACTTCCACATGCACAGAAGGAAGAAATTCAAGATCAAATAGAAACTATGCTTAAAAACGGAATCATAGAGGAGGCAAAATCACAGTGGTCGGCTCCATTGCTCATAGTACCTAAGAAACCAGACCACGACGGTGTAAAGAAATACAGGGTAGTTATTGACTATAGACTACTTAACCGAGAAATACAAGATGAGAAATGGCCGTTGGGTTCAATTTCGGAAATTCTGGACTCATTAGGTGGCGCTATGTACTTTTCAACTTTAGATTTAGCTCAAGGATACTACCAAGTAGAGCTGGACGAAGCCAGCAGACCATGTACAGCGTTCACTACGGATCGCGGTCAATATCAAATGACGAGGCTACCTATGGGGTTAAAAATTAGCCCGAGCGCATTTTCACGATTGATGACTATAGCAATGTCAGGTTTAAACTACGTCAGCTGCTTCGTGTACCTCGACGATTTGATTGTGTTTGGTAACAATTTGACAAATCATAACAAAAATCTAATAAAAATACTCCAAAGGTTACGAGAGGTTAATCTGAAAGTTAATCCCAACAAATGTCAGTTTATGAGGAAGGAAGTTTTGTACTTAGGACACACAATAACGGCTGAACAGTCACGGCTGTTTATCCAGATAGAGAGAAAATTAGGGTGGTGCAGCAATATCCTGTACCTAAAGATGCTAACGAAACTAAAAGATTTGTGGCATTTGCTAACTATTATAGAAAATTTATTCCAAATTTTGCAAGAATAACTGTTCCGTTAAATCATTTGGCAAAGAAAGGAGTCCCTTTCCAATGGACAAGCGAATGTCAAAATTCTTTTGGCATCTTAAAAAAGGCACTTGCAAGTACACCAATTCTGCAATACCCTAACTTCTCCGAAGATAACACATTTATTCTGAAAACTGACGCGTCGGGATATGCCGTAGGTGCCGTGTTATCAAATAGTGATGATAGACCTGTAGCTTACGCAAGCAGTGCCTTAAATAAAGCCGAACGAAATTACCCAACCATAGAAAAAGAATTACTAGGGATCGTATGGGCAGTAAAACATTTTCGACCATACTTGTACGGGAAAAAATTTATTGTTCATACAGATCATAGACCCTTAATTTATTTGTTCGGTATGAGAAACCCATCTAGCCGGTTAACAAAATTTCGTTTAGTTTTAGAGGAGTATGATTTTGACATTAGATATATAAAGGGTACTGACAACGTTATAGCGGACGCGTTATCGCGAATAGAAATCACAAACCAAGAATTAAAAAATATCAGTAATGCAGTCGACAAATCGATTCTTGTAATGACGCGTGCTGCCAGTGCAAAACTAACAGGAAACAAGACGCAAACGGGAAGTCTTAACGCAGATTGTGACAAACGGCTTGATCACCGGGGAGTTGTACAATTGCTTAAGCAACCTGAGGAGTCGTGCGACCTGCGTTTAATTATGCCCACAGATTACAATGGCTTGATAAAAAAAATACAGTTAATATGTTGGTAAACAATAATTGTTTGTATGATAAGGAAAAACACGCGATATACTTGAAACAGAATCTTCGATCAGCGTCAGCATTTAATGCATCGTTGAGAGACCTGATTAGTTCTTGTAAAAACTTACAAATTTTTTATTTAACGATAATAAGAGACGAAAGTTGCGCAACTAATAATTTTTTAAAAGAAATCCCAAAAAATAAAAAAGTACTTGAGGAAGCGTGTGTAAAAATAACTGTACTAAAACCGGCATAGATCTATTCCGCTAATGTTCTAGTCTGCATATTTGATACTTTTGAGCTATTCTACGTCTGTTGGGACTACTTTGGTCGCTGGATTTCAATCGTTCGTTGTCAATCTGTGCCAAATTGTATTATTTCGTCTCAAAACCAGCATAGATCGATTCCGCCTCAAAACCTGCATAGATCTATTCCGCAAATGTTCTAGTCTGCATATTTGATACTTTTGAGCTATTCTACGTCTGTTGGGACTACATTGGTCGCTGGATTTCACTCGTTCGTGGTCAATCTGTGCCAAATTGTATTATTTCGTCTCAAAACCGGCATAGACCGATTCCGCGTCAAAACCGGCATAGATCTATTCCGCTAATGTTTTAGTCTGCATATTTGATACTTTTGAGCTATTTTACGTCTGTTGGGACTACTTTGGTCGCTGGATTTCACTCGTTCGTGGTCAATCTGTGCCAAATTGTATTATTTCGTCTCAAAATCGGCATAGATCGATTCCGCCGCAAAACCGGCATAGATCTATTCCGCAAATGTTCTAGTCTGCATATTTGATACTTTTGAGCTATTCTACGTCTGTTGGGACTACTTTGGTCGCTGGATTTCACTCGTTCGTGGTCAATCTGTGCCAAATTGTATTATTTCGTCTCAAAACCGGCATAGATCGATTCCGCCTCAAAACCGGCATAGATCTATTCCGCTAATGTTTTAGTCTGCATATTTGATACTTTTAAGCTATTTTCTACGTCTGTTGGGACTACTTTGGTCGCTGGATTTCACTCGTTCGTGGTCAATCTGTGCCAAATTGTATTATTTCGTCTCAAAACCGGCATAGATCGATTCCGCCGCAAAACCGGCATAGATCTATTCCGCAAATGTTCTAGTCTGCATATTTGATACTTTTGAGCTATTCTACGTCTGTTGGGACTACATTGGTCGCTGGATTTCACTCGTTCGTGGTCAATCTGTGCCAAATTGTATTATTTCGTCTCAAAACCGGCATAGACCGATTCCGCCGCAAAACCGGCATAGATCTATTCCGCTAATGTTCTAGTCTGCATATTTGATACTTTTGAGCTATTCTACGTCTGTTGGGACTACATTGGTCGCTGGATTTCACTCGTTCGTGGTCAATCTGTGCCAAATTGTATTATTTCGTCTCAAAACCGGCATAGATCGATTCCGCCGCAAAACCGGCATAGATCTATTCCGCAAATGTTCTAGTCTGCATATTTGATACTTTTGAGCTATTCTACGTCTGTTGGGACTACATTGGTCGCTGGATTTCACTCGTTCGTGGTCAATCTGTGCCAAATTGTATTATTTCGTCTCAAAACCGGCATAGATCTATTCCGCAAATGTTCTAATCTGCATATTTGATACTTTTGAGCTATTCTACGTCTGTTGGGACTACTTTGGTCGCTGGATTTCACTCGTTCGTGGTCAATCTGTGCCAAATTGTATTATTTCGTCTCAAAACCGGCATAGATCGATTCCGCCTCAAAACCGGCATAGATCTATTCCGCTAATGTTCTAGTCTGCATATTTGATACTTTTGAGCTATTCTACGTCTGTTGGGACTACATTGGTCGCTGGATTTCACTCGTTCGTGGTCAATCTGTGCCAAATTGTATTATTTCGTCTCAAAACCGGCATAGATCGATTCCGCCTCAAAACCGGCATAGATCTATTCCGCAAATGTTCTAGTCTGCATATTTGATACTTTTGAGCTATTCTACGTCTGTTGGGACTACTTTGGTCGCTGGATTTCACTCGTTCGTGGTCAATCTGTGCCAAATTGTATTATTTCGTCTCAAAACCGGCATAGATCGATTCCGCCGCAAAACCGGCATAGATCTATTCCGCTAATGTTCTAGTCTGCATATTTGATACTTTTGAGCTATTCTACGTCTGTTGGGACTACTTTGGTCGCTGGATTTCACTCGTTCGTTGTCAATCTGTGCCAAATTGTATTATTTCGTCTCAAAACCGGCATAGATCGATTCCGCCGCAAAACCGGCATAGATCTATTCCGCTAATGTTCTAGTCTGCATATTTGATACTTTTGAGCTATTCTACGTCTGTTGGGACTACATTGGTCGCTGGATTTCACTCGTTCGTGGTCAATCTGTGCCAAATTGTATTATTTCGTCTCAAAACCGGCATAGATCGATTCCGCCTCAAAACCGGCATAGATCTATTCCGCTAATGTTCTAGTCTGCATATTTGATACTTTTGAGCTATTCTACGTCTGTTGGGACTACATTGGTCGCTGGATTTCACTCGTTCGTGGTCAATCTGTGCCAAATTGTATTATTTCGTCTCAAAACCGGCATAGATCGATTCCGCCGCAAAACCGGCATAGATCTATTCCGCAAATGTTCTAGTCTGCATATTTGATACTTTTGAGCTATTCTACGTCTGTTGGGACTACATTGGTCGCTGGATTTCACTCGTTCGTGGTCAATCTGTGCCAAATTGTATTATTTCGTCTCAAAACCGGCATAGATCGATTCCGCCTCAAAACCGGCATAGATCTATTCCGCTAATGTTCTAGTCTGCATATTTGATACTTTTGAGCTATTCTACGTCTGTTGGGACTACATTGGTCGCTGGATTTCACTCGTTCGTGGTCAATCTGTGCCAAATTGTATTATTTCGTCTCAAAACCGGCATAGATCGATTCCGCGTCAAAACCGGCATAGATCTATTCCGCTAATGTTCTAGTCTGCATATTTGATACTTTTGAGCTATTCTACGTCTGTTGGGACTACATTGGTCGCTGGATTTCACTCGTTCGTGGTCAATCTGTGCCAAATTGTATTATTTCGTCTCAAAACCGGCATAGATCGATTCCGCCTCAAAACCGGCATAGATCTATTCCGCTAATGTTCTAGTCTGCATATTTGATACTTTTGAGCTATTCTACGTCTGTTGGGACTACATTGGTCGCTGGATTTCACTCGTTCGTGGTCAATCTGTGCCAAATTGTATTATTTCGTCTCAAAACCGGCATAGATCGATTCCGCCTCAAAACCGGCATAGATCTATTCCGCAAATGTTCTAGTCTGCATATTTGATACTTTTGAGCTATTCTACGTCTGTTGGGACTACATTGGTCGCTGGATTTCACTCGTTCGTGGTCAATCTGTGCCAAATTGTATTATTTCGTCTCAAAACCGGCATAGATCGATTCCGCCGCAAAACCGGCATAGATCTATTCCGCTAATGTTCTAGTCTGCATATTTGATACTTTTGAGCTATTCTACGTCTGTTGGGACTACATTGGTCGCTGGATTTCACTCGTTCGTGGTCAATCTGTGCCAAATTGTATTATTTCGTCTCAAAACCGGCATAGATCGATTCCGCCGCAAAACCGGCATAGATCTATTCCGCTAATGTTCTAGTCTGCATATTTGATACTTTTGAGCTATTCTACGTCTGTTGGGACTACATTGGTCGCTGGATTTCACTCGTTCGTGGTCAATCTGTGCCAAATTGTATTATTTCGTCTCAAAACCGGCATAGATCGATTCCGCCGCAAAACCGGCATAGATCTATTCCGCTAATGTTCTAGTCTGCATATTTGATACTTTTGAGCTATTCTACGTCTGTTGGGACTACATTGGTCGCTGGATTTCACTCGTTCGTTGTCAATCTGTGCCAAATTGTATTATTTCGTCTCAAAACCGGCATAGATCGATTCCGCCTCAAAACCGGCATAGATCTATTCCGCTAATGTTCTAGTCTGCATATTTGATACTTTTGAGCTATTCTACGTCTGTTGGGACTACATTGGTCGCTGGATTTCACTCGTTCGTGGTCAATCTGTGCCAAATTGTATTATTTCGTCTCAAAACCGGCATAGATCGATTCCGCCGCAAAACCGGCATAGATCTATTCCGCTAATGTTCTAGTCTGCATATTTGATACTTTTGAGCTATTCTACGTCTGTTGGGACTACATTGGTCGCTGGATTTCACTCGTTCGTGGTCAATCTGTGCCAAATTGTATTATTTCGTCTCAAAACCGGCATAGATCGATTCCGCCTCAAAACCGGCATAGATCTATTCCGCTAATGTTCTAGTCTGCATATTTGATACTTTTGAGCTATTCTACGTCTGTTGGGACTACATTGGTCGCTGGATTTCACTCGTTCGTGGTCAATCTGTGCCAAATTGTATTATTTCGTCTCAAAACCGGCATAGATCGATTCCGCCTCAAAACCGGCATAGATCTATTCCGCTAATGTTCTAGTCTGCATATTTGATACTTTTGAGCTATTCTACGTCTGTTGGGACTACTTTGGTCGCTGGATTTCACTCGTTCGTGGTCAATCTGTGCCAAATTGTATTATTTCGTCTCAAAACCGGCATAGATCGATTCCGCCTCAAAACCGGCATAGATCTATTCCGCTAATGTTCTAGTCTGCATATTTGATACTTTTGAGCTATTCTACGTCTGTTGGGACTACATTGGTCGCTGGATTTCACTCGTTCGTGGTCAATCTGTGCCAAATTGTATTATTTCGTCTCAAAACCGGCATAGATCGATTCCGCCTCAAAACCGGCATAGATCTATTCCGCTAATGTTCTAGTCTGCATATTTGATACTTTTGAGCTATTCTACGTCTGTTGGGACTACATTGGTCGCTGGATTTCACTCGTTCGTGGTCAATCTGTGCCAAATTGTATTATTTCGTCTCAAAACCGGCATAGATCGATTCCGCCTCAAAACCGGCATAGATCTATTCCGCTAATGTTCTAGTCTGCATATTTGATACTTTTGAGCTATTCTACGTCTGTTGGGACTACTTTGGTCGCTGGATTTCACTCGTTCGTGGTCAATCTGTGCCAAATTGTATTATTTCGTCTCAAAACCGGCATAGATCGATTCCGCCTCAAAACCGGCATAGATCTATTCCGCTAATGTTCTAGTCTGCATATTTGATACTTTTGAGCTATTATACGTCTGTTGGGACTACATTGGTCGCTGGATTTCACTCGTTCGTGGTCAATCTGTGCCAAATTGTATTATTTCGTCTCAAAACCAGCATAGATCGATTCCGCCTCAAAACCGGCATAGATCTATTCCGCTAATGTTCTAGTCTGCATATTTGATACTTTTGAGCTATTCTACTACGTCTGTTGGGACTACATTGGTCGCTGGATTTCACTCGTTCGTGGTCAATCTGTGCCAAATTGTATTATTTCGTCTCAAAACCGGCATAGATCGATTCCGCCTCAAAACCGGCATAGATCTATTCCGCAAATGTTCTAGTCTGCATATTTGATACTTTTGAGCTATTATACGTCTGTTGGGACTACTTTGGTCGCTGGATTTCACTCGTTCGTGGTCAATCTGTGCCAAATTGTATTATTTCGTCTCAAAACCGGCATAGATCGATTCCGCCTCAAAACCGGCATAGATCTATTCCGCTAATGTTCTAGTCTGCATATTTGATACTTTTGAGCTATTATACGTCTGTTGGGACTACTTTGGTCGCTGGATTTCACTCGTTCGTGGTCAATCTGTGCCAAATTGTATTATTTCGTCTCAAAACCGGCATAGATCGATTCCGCCTCAAAACCGGCATAGATCTATTCCGCTAATGTTCTAGTCTGCATATTTGATACTTTTGAGCTATTCTACTTCTGTTGGGACTACATTGGTCGCTGGATTTCACTCGTTCGTGGTCAATCTGTGCCAAATTGTATTATTTCGTCTCAAAACCGGCATAGATCGATTCCGCCTCAAAACCGGCATAGATCTATTCCGCTAATGTTCTAGTCTGCATATTTGATACTTTTGAGCTATTCTATCTACGTCTGTTGGGACTACTTTGGTCGCTGGATTTCACTCGTTCGTGGTCAATCTGTGCCAAATTGTATTATTTCGTCTCAAAACCGGCATAGATCGATTCCGCCTCAAAACCGGCATAGATCTATTCCGCTAATGTTCTAGTCTGCATATTTGATACTTTTGAGCTATTCTACGTCTGTTGGGACTACTTTGGTCGCTGGATTTCACTCGTTCGTTGTCAATCTGTGCCAAATTGTATTATTTCGTCTCAAAACCGGCATAGATCGATTCCGCCTCAAAACCGGCATAGATCTATTCCGCTAATGTTTTAGTCTGCATATTTGATACTTTTGAGCTATTCTACGTCTGTTGGGACTACTTTGGTCGCTGGATTTCACTCGTTCGTTGTCAATCTGTGCCAAATTGTATTATTTCGTCTCAAAACCGGCATAGATCTATTCCGCTAATGTTCTAGTCTGCATATTTGATACTTTTGAGCTATTCTATCTACGTCTGTTGGGACTACTTTGGTCGCTGGATTTCACTCGTTCGTTGTCAATCTGTGCCAAACTGTATTATTTCGTCTCAAAACCGGCATAGATCGATTCCGCCTCAAAACCGGCATAGATCTATTCCGCAAATGTTCTAGTCTGCATATTTGATACTTTTGAGCTATTATACGTCTGTTGGGACTACATTGGTCGCTGGATTTCACTCGTTTGTGGTCAATCTGTGCCAAATTGTATTATTTCGTCTCAAAACCGGCATAGATCGATTCCGCCTCAAAACCGGCATAGATCTATTCCGCTTATGTTTTAGTCTGCATATTTGATACTTTTGAGCTATTATACGTCTGTTGGGACTACTTTGGTCGCTGGATTTCACTCGTTCGTTGTCAATCTGTGCCAAATTGTATTATTTCGTCTCAAAACCGGCATAGATCGATTCCGCCTCAAAACCGGCATAGATCTATTCCGCAAATGTTCTAGTCTGCATATTTGATACTTTTGAGCTATTTTCTACGTCTGTTGGGACTACTTTGGTCGCTGGATTTCACTCGTTCGTGGTCAATCTGTGCCAAATTGTATTATTTCGTCTCAAAACCGGCATAGATCGATTCCGCGTCAAAACCGGCATAGATCTATTCCGCTAATGTTTTAGTCTGCATATTTGATACTTTTGAGCTATTTTCTACGTCTGTTGGGACTACTTTGGTCGCTGGATTTCACTCGTTCGTGGTCAATCTGTGCCAAATTGTATTATTTCGTCTCAAAACCGGCATAGATCGATTCCGCCTCAAAACCGGCATAGATCTATTCCGCAAATGTTCTAGTCTGCATATTTGATACTTTTGAGCTATTATACGTCTGTTGGGACTACATTGGTCGCTGGATTTCACTCGTTTGTGGTCAATCTGTGCCAAATTGTATTATTTCGTCTCAAAACCGGCATAGATCGATTCCGCAAAACCGGCATAGTCTATTCTAATGTTCTAGCTGCATATTTGATACTTTTGAGCTATTCTACGTCTGTTGGGACTACATTGGTCGCTGGATTTCACTCGTTCGTGGTCAATCTGTGCCAAATTGTATTATTTCGTCTCAAAACCGGCATAGATCGATTCCGCCTCAAAACCGGCATAGATCTATTCCGCAAATGTTCTAGTCTGCATATTTGATACTTTTGAGCTATTCTACTTCTGTTGGGACTACATTGGTCGCTGGATTTCACTCGTTGTCAATCTGTGCCAAATTGTATTATTTCGTCTCAAAACCGACATAGATCGATTCCGCCGCAAAACCGGCATAGATCTATTCCGCAAATGTTCTAGTCTGCATATTTGATACTTTTGAGCTATTCTACTTCTGTTGGGACTACATTGGTCGCTGGATTTCACTCGTTGTCAATCTGTGCCAAATTGTATTATTTCGTCTCAAAACCGGCATAGATCGATTCCGCCGCAAAACCGGCATAGATCTATTCCGCTAATGTTCTAGTCTGCATATTTGATACTTTTGAGCTATTCTACTTCTGTTGGGACTACATTGGTCGCTGGATTTCACTCGTTCGTGGTCAATCTGTGCCAAATTGTATTATTTCGTCTCAAAACCGGCATAGATCGATTCCGCGTCAAAACCGGCATAGATCTATTCCGCTAATGTTCTAGTCTGCATATTTGATACTTTTGAGCTATTTTCTACGTCTGTTGGGACTACTTTGGTCGCTGGATTTCACTCGTTCGTTGTCAATCTGTTCCAAATTGTATTATTTCGTCTCAAAATCGACATAGATCGATTCCGCCGCAAAACCGGCATAGATCTATTCCGCAAATGTTCTAGTCTGCATATTTGATACTTTTGAGCTATTCTACTTCTGTTGGGACTACATTGGTCGCTGGATTTCACTCGTTGTCAATCTGTGCCAAATTGTATTATTTCGTCTCAAAACCGGCATAGATCGATTCCGCCGCAAAACCGGCATAGATCTATTCCGCAAATGTTCTAGTCTGCATATTTGATACATTTGTAACGCCACCTTTACGTACCGGTCCTGGTACGGTTTTCGCCACACCTAGGGGTAGGTGCTTTGAAACTCGGGCGCCACCTTAGTTTTATTTGAAGAAGCGTAACTAAGGAACTCGCTTCGTATACCTGGGGAGCTTTTAAACAGTCGAAGACAGAGTTCACGTTTATCTGTAAATGGATGACGGGAGTGGGACAAAATAAGGAAACACAGGGTTGTTAGCAAAACTAAACAAGTCGTGTTAACCAGGAAAACTAACAGTTAACAATCATTCATATCCTTACTTAAAACTCTAGCACAAATGAACAAACAGAGAACAACACAGCCTCGTGTTCAAATTATTAAACGGTACAGTCGGACCTGGAGATCCCAACTAAATCAATACGGTAACTTTGAAACGGTAAACGAACGGACAACACAACCTAGTGTTCAGAACGGGGAACGGTACGGAGAACTAAGACGGTTTCGAAACGGTAAACAGACGGTTACGGTATGCATGACAGATTCGGACGGTACGAAAACTGCTCTAGGGGCACAGAAGGGGTCAAAGAATCGGCCGGAGCTGACAGTCCGAAGAAATCAGTTCGGAAAGACCTGGGTGAATTCAGGCTTGGTTACAGGATTTCGGAGCCGTGGCCTTCGAAGTTAACCGGCAGTGTTATAACATCCAGTACCGGCGGTCCGAAGGAAACAGTTCGGAAATACCTAGGCGATAGTGAGATTGTAGCCTCCGAAGTTGACCAGCAGTGTTATAACATCCGGTACTGGCAGTCCAGAGGAAACAACTCAAATCACCGAGAGGTTTTCGGAGTCGTGGCCCTCGAAGTTAACCAGCAGTGTTATAACATCCTGTACTGGCGGTCCGAAGGAAACGATTCCGAAATACCTTCCCCTTCACAGCTTGCCCCCAGGAACAATAAAATTTACCGTTCAGCTGGTTGAAGCGTCGGTCGGTTGTCACTAGTCGATGGTCCGGGATCAACTGAACTCACTGACGAACTCCGCAGCGCGCAGCGCATTACCTGGTTACCGGCTCGCGAGTCGCGACGGCGCGATGTTGCTTCGTTTACGCTACCGCGGCTGCGCGCTGAACCTTTATCAATCGCGACGGTGCGTTCACCATTCTGTCGCGAAGACGCATTGTACCTTAAGCGTGTGAGGCTGCGCATTGTTTTCTTAAATCTAATACTACATATTAACAAAAAATTAGTAACTTCGTTACACTTTTGAGCTATTCTACGTCTGTTGGGACTACTTTGGTCGCTGGATTTCACTCGTTCGCGGTCAATCTGTGCCAAATTGTATTATTTCGTCTCAAAACCGGCATAGATCGATTCCGCGTCAAAACCGGCATAGATCTATTCCGCTAATGTTCTAGTCTGCATATTTGATACTTTTGAGCTATTCTACTTCTGTTGGGACTACATTGGTCGCTGGATTTCACTCGTTCGTGGTCAATCTGTGCCAAATTGTATTATTTCGTCTCAAAACCGGCATAGACCGATTCCGCGTCAAAACCGGCATAGATCTATTCCGCTAATGTTTTAGTCTGCATATTTGATACTTTTAAGCTATTTTCTACGTCTGTTGGGACTACTTTGGTCGCTGGATTTCACTCGTTCGTTGTCAATCTGTTCCAAATTGTATTATTTCGTCTCAAAATCGACATAGATCGATTCCGCCGCAAAACCGGCATAGATCTATTCCGCAAATGTTCTAGTCTGCATATTTGATACTTTTGAGCTATTCTACTTCTGTTGGGACTACATTGGTCGCTGGATTTCACTCGTTGTCAATCTGTGCCAAATTGTATTATTTCGTCTCAAAACCGGCATAGATCGATTCCGCCGCAAAACCGGCATAGATCTATTCCGCTAATGTTTTAGTCTGCATATTTGATACTTTTAAGCTATTTTCTACGTCTGTTGGGACTACTTTGGTCGCTGGATTTCACTCGTTCGTTGTCAATCTGTTCCAAATTGTATTATTTCGTCTCAAAATCGACATAGATCGATTCCGCCGCAAAACCGGCATAGATCTATTCCGCAAATGTTCTAGTCTGCATATTTGATACTTTTGAGCTATTCTACTTCTGTTGGGACTACATTGGTCGCTGGATTTCACTCGTTGTCAATCTGTGCCAAATTGTATTATTTCGTCTCAAAACCGGCATAGATCGATTCCGCCTCAAAACCGGCATAGATCTATTCCGCAAATGTTCTAGTCTGCATATTTGATACTTTTGAGCTATTCTACTTCTGTTGGGACTACATTGGTCGCTGGATTTCACTCGTTGTCAATCTGTGCCAAATTGTATTATTTCGTCTCAAAACCGACATAGATCGATTCCGCCGCAAAACCGGCATAGATCTATTCCGCAAATGTTCTAGTCTGCATATTTGATACTTTTGAGCTATTCTACTTCTGTTGGGACTACATTGGTCGCTGGATTTCACTCGTTGTCAATCTGTGCCAAATTGTATTATTTCGTCTCAAAACCGGCATAGATCGATTCCGCCGCAAAACCGGCATAGATCTATTCCGCTAATGTTCTAGTCTGCATATTTGATACTTTTGAGCTATTCTACTTCTGTTGGGACTACATTGGTCGCTGGATTTCACTCGTTCGTGGTCAATCTGTGCCAAATTGTATTATTTCGTCTCAAAACCGGCATAGATCGATTCCGCGTCAAAACCGGCATAGATCTATTCCGCTAATGTTCTAGTCTGCATATTTGATACTTTTGAGCTATTTTCTACGTCTGTTGGGACTACTTTGGTCGCTGGATTTCACTCGTTCGTTGTCAATCTGTGCCAAATTGTATTATTTTGTCTCAAAATCGGCATAGATCGATTCCGCCGCAAAACCGGCATAGATCTATTCCGCAAATGTTCTAGTCTGCATATTTGATACTTTTGAGCTATTCTACTTCTGTTGGGACTACATTGGTCGCTGGATTTCACTCGTTCGTGGTCAATCTGTGCCAAATTGTATTATTTCGTCTCAAAACCGGCATAGATCGATTCCGCCGCAAAACCGGCATAGATCTATTCCGCAAATGTTCTAGTCTGCATATTTGATACTTTTGAGCTATTCTACTTCTGTTGGGACTACATTGGTCGCTGGATTTCACTCGTTCGTGGTCAATCTGTGCCAAATTGTATTATTTCGTCTCAAAACCGGCATAGATCGATTCCGCCTCAAAACCGGCATAGATCTATTCCGCAAATGTTCTAGTCTGCATATTTGATACTTTTGAGCTATTATACGTCTGTTGGGACCACATTGAACGCTGAATTTGGCTCGTTCGTGGTCAATCTGTGCCAAATTGTATTATTTTGTCTCAAAACCGGCATAGATCGATTCCGCCTCAAAACCGGCATAGATCTATTCCGCTAATATTCTAGTCTGCATATTTGATACTTTTGAGCTATTCTACGTCTGTTGGGACTACATTGGTCGCTGAATTTCACTCGTTCGTGGTCAATCTGTGCCAAATTGTATTATTTCGTCTCAAAACCGGCATAGATCGATTCCGCCTCAAAACCGGCATAGATCTATTCCGCTAATGTTCTAGTCTGCATATTTGATACTTTTGAGCTATTCTACGTCTGTTGGGACTACATTGGTCGCTGGATTTCACTCGTTCGTGATCAATCTGTGCCAAATTGTATTATTTCGTTTCAAAACCGGCATAGATCGATTCCGCCTCAAAACCGGCATAGATCTTTTCCGCTAATGTTCTAGTCTGCATATTTGATACTTTTGAGCTATTCTACGTCTGTTGGGACTACATTGGTCGCTGAATTTCACTCGTTCGTGGTCAATCTGTGCCAAATTGTATTATTTCGTCTCAAAACCGGCATAGATCGATTCCGCCTCAAAACCGGCATAGATCGATTCCGCCTCAAAACATTCCGCTATTATTCTAGTCTGCATATTTGATACTTTTGAGCTATTCTACGTCTGTTGGGACTACTTTGGTCGCTGAATTTCACTCGTTCGTTGTCAATCTGTGCCAAATTGTATTATTCCGCCTCAAAACCGGCATAGATCTATTCCGCTAATATTCTAGTCTGCATATTTGATACTTTTGAGCTATTCTACTTCTGTTGGGACTACATTGGTCGCTGGATTTCACTCGTTCGTGGTCAATCTGTGCCAAATTGTATTATTTCGTCTCAAAACCGGCATAGATCGATTTCGCCTCAAAACCGGCATAGATCTATTCCGCTAATGTTCTAGTCTGCATATTTGATACTTTTGAGCTATTATACCTCTGTTGGGACTACTTTGGTCGCTGGATTTCACTCGTTCGTGGTCAATCTGTGCCAAATTGTATTATTTCGTCTCAAAACCGGCATAGATCGATTCCGCGTCAAAACCGGCATAGATCTATTCCGCTAATGTTCTAGTCTGCATATTTGATACTTTTGAGCTATTCTACTTCTGTTGGGACTACATTGGTCGCTGGATTTCACTCCTTCGTGGTCAATCTGTGCCAAATTGTATTATTTCGTCTCAAAACCGGCATAGATCTATTCCGCTTATGTTCTAGTCTGCATATTTGATACTTTTGAGCTATTCTACGTCTGTTGGGACTACATTGGTCGCTGGATTTCACTCGTTCGTGGTCAATCTGTGTCAAATTGTATTATTTCGTCTCAAAACCGGCATAGATCTATTCCGCAAATGTTCTAGTCTGCATATTTGATACTTTTGAGCTATTCTACTTCTGTTGGGACTACATTGGTCGCTGGATTTCACTCGTTGTCAATCTGTGCCAAATTGTATTATTTCGTCTCAAAACCGGCATAGACCGATTCCGCGTCAAAACCGGCATAGATCTATTCCGCTAATGTTCTAGTCTGCATATTTGATACTTTTGAGCTATTTTCTACGTCTGTTGGGACTACTTTGGTCGCTGGATTTCACTCGTTCGTTGTCAATCTGTTCCAAATTGTATTATTTCGTCTCAAAATCGGCATAGATCGATTCCGCCGCAAAACCGGCATAGATCTATTCCGCAAATGTTCTAGTCTGCATATTTGATACTTTTGAGCTATTCTACTTCTGTTGGGACTACATTGGTCGCTGGATTTCACTCGTTGTCAATCTGTGCCAAATTGTATTATTTCGTCTCAAAACCGGCATAGATCGATTCCGCCGCAAAACCGGCATAGATCTATTCCGCAAATGTTCTAGTCTGCATATTTGATACATTTGTAACGCCACCTTTACGTACCGGTCCTGGTACGGTTTTCGCCACACCTAGGGGTAGGTGCTTTGAAAATCTCGGGCGCCACCTTAGTTTTATTTGAAGAAGCGTAACTAAGGAACTCGCTTCGTATACCTGGGGAGCTTTTAAACAGTCGAAGATCAGAGTTCACGTTTATCTGTAAATGGATGACGGGAGTGGGACAAAATAAGGAAACTACAGGGTTGTTAGCAAAACTAAACAAGTGTGTTAACCAGGAAAACTAACAGTTAACAATCATTCATATCCTGTACTTAAAACTCTAGCAAAAATGAACAAACAGAGAACAACACAGCCTCGTGTTCAAATTATTAAACGGTCGGCATAGATCTATTCCGCTAATGTTCTAGTCTGCATATTTGATACTTTTGAGCTATTCTACGTCTGTTGGGACTACATTGGTCGCTGGATTTCACTCGTTCGTGGTCAATCTGTGCCAAATTGTATTATTTCGTCTCAAAACCGGCATAGATCGATTCCGCGTCAAAACCGGCATAGATCTATTCCGCTAATGTTCTAGTCTGCATATTTGATACTTTTGAGCTATTCTACTTCTGTTGGGACTACATTGGTCGCTGGATTTCACTCGTTCGTGGTCAATCTGTGCCAAATTGTATTATTTCGTCTCAAAACCGGCATAGATCGATTCCGCCTCAAAACCGGCATAGATCTATTCCGCTAATGTTCTAGTCTGCATATTTGATACTTTTGAGCTATTCTACGTCTGTTGGGACTACATTGGTCGCTGGATTTCACTCGTTCGTGGTCAATCTGTGCCAAATTGTATTATTTCGTCTCAAAACCGGCATAGATCGATTCCGCCTCAAAACCGGCATAGATCTATTCCGCTAATGTTCTAGTCTGCATATTTGATACTTTTGAGCTATTCTACGTCTGTTGGGACTACATTGGTCGCTGGATTTCACTCGTTCGTGGTCAATCTGTGCCAAATTGTATTATTTCGTCTCAAAACCGGCATAGATCGATTCCGCCGCAAAACCGGCATAGATCTATTCCGCAAATGTTCTAGTCTGCATATTTGATACTTTTGAGCTATTATACGTCTGTTGGGACTACATTGGTCGCTGGATTTCACTCGTTCGTGGTCAATCTGTGCCAAATTGTATTATTTCGTCTCAAAACCGGCATAGATCGATTCCGCCTCAAAACCGGCATAGATCTATTCCGCAAATGTTCTAGTCTGCATATTTGATACTTTTGAGCTATTCTACGTCTGTTGGGACTACTTTGGTCGCTGGATTTCACTCGTTCGTGGTCAATCTGTGCCAAATTGTATTATTTCGTCTCAAAACCGGCATAGATCGATTCCGCCTCAAAACCGGCATAGATCTATTCCGCAAATGTTCTAGTCTGCATATTTGATACTTTTGAGCTATTCTACTTCTAAGTCTGTTGGGACTACTTTGGTCGCTGGATTTCACTCGTTCGTGGTCAATCTGTGCCAAATTGTATTATTTCGTCTCAAAACCGGCATAGATCGATTCCGCCGCAAAACCGGCATAGATCTATTCCGCTAATGTTCTAGTCTGCATATTTGATACTTTTGAGCTATTCTACTTCTGTTGGGACTACATTGGTCGCTGGATTTCACTCGTTGTCAATCTGTGCCAAATTGTATTATTTCGTCTCAAAACCGGCATAGATCGATTCCGCCGCAAAACCGGCATAGATCTATTCCGCAAATGTTCTAGTCTGCATATTTGATACTTTTGAGCTATTCTACTTCTGTTGGGACTACATTGGTCGCTGGATTTCACTCGTTGTCAATCTGTGCCAAATTGTATTATTTCGTCTCAAAACCGGCATAGATCGATTCCGCCGCAAAACCGGCATAGATCTATTCCGCAAATGTTCTAGTCTGCATATTTGATACTTTCCTNGACAACTGNGNAGNGANNAANGNCAACTGAGGCCGTNAGGANGCCACGTCNATNGCANGNGCGTGATGTTANACANTTTTGGACTACCANACGNGGAAGATCCCCTTGNACGCTTCANGNTTTATGCCTGNANCCTNNTCGNTTTCNACNTTCCAGAGTGTGATGCGGGNTNACCTANNNANNGTCANNNAANTACTCGCGGGTAGNACTGNAANGCCNNNAATCACGCCNCNATCCNGCANTATCGTGNGNGNGTAGCATCAGGCGCACCCNGTNNATTATTGGNNANGGCNGGANGGTGTNCCGGTNNCCTNAGTGNNACCCGCCGNGNNANANANTGGCANGCANGGGTGGACACATTCGCTNNCATGTAGAAANACNATACNACCTACATCGNTGGGGAANCNGCGATGNTNNCCANNAANGNGACANATCTCTGTGNTGTAAATTTGGAGNATGCATCANCTNGAGCGTCNCCTTNNNCCACNNTNCGCTCTTTGACGCTATCATTACCTTATTTTACCTTGGTGGCTGATCGTTTTGCCTTTTGTTACACGTACCCCTCGACGTACCCTCGTATCAGCCGAACTTAATCTGACAGTTTATTTAAGATAATAGTTATTTATGTATTAAGCGCAAAAGTATGCCTTTAATGCGCTGAGAATGAAGTTTGCCGTGCGACGCAAAGCGGAGCGCAGCAATCATTCGAACGCATTAAAGTCACATTGTGCGCGTAATACATACAATATTTTTTCTACAAACAATGCTAAATAATTTAATACCACTAAACTTACTGCGTAGATACTCAAAAACAGGATCAAAACTATACACAATTGAATGCTGACATCAAACTGGTGACACTGACATTTCCAATAATGGCATGCATTGTGGCCGTTGCTCTGGACAGCAAGCGAAAAAATTTTTATCGTTCGCTACCCTTGGCAACGCGCGATAAAGTAAACTCTTCAGTAAAGGGTAACTTTTCGTTGAGATTTGGAAGCGAAAAATGCATCATTATTGAATGTTTGTAGAAAAAAAAAATTTAGTTTAACTAAAAAGTTGATCAAATTTATTCATTCATTGAAATGTGAATGTACTTTGAGAAAACGTACAAATACGTAATGTGCTTTGAGAAAACGCAAAAATACAAGAAATAATCTATTTAAGGTGAATAATAAATACAACCAATAAGAAAACTTCCAATAACGCATAACCGGTTGCCGTCAGTATTAGGAGTCTTCGATACATGAAAATTTAGACAAATGTAGTTGTTTTATACACCTTTTTCACCATCACGTAGTAATTTTCATCTGATTAAAGGAGACAAGAAACGAGCTTTCTGTAAACATGTTTATATTAATCTTTATTTTTTCCGATTTCAACGTTAACTTTCGGTTTGTTCGTATAAATTTCTTTTACGGCCCTTATTTACACATACAGCAAACAGAATTGCTATGTGCCATTTAAAATAAATGTACTTCTACCAATACAGACATTTCTGTATTATTTATACACGCTGCGACATAATCAAAATAATTATACATCATCCCGTTGCACGGGGTAAATTCATCCCAATCTAGTAATGTGCACTCAACACTCATAAGTACACAACGTAATAGCTTAAGTCACTATAAGAATACAAATCATTGTTGGGCCTGTTTACATCACCGCACCATAATAAGAAACCTTTATTTCCTTTTAACAGGTCGCTTGTAAGAACAAACTCTATGTGTCACTTTTATTATACAAAACTAAGCTACGTTATCAGGTGTTTATAGGAGTTCGATTATTTCTTTTGTTTCATATTCGCTAGTTTTCTTAACAAACAAACAAAAAAAGTTTAACACATTTTTGGTTTTTGGTTTTAATTTTTACTTTTAACAAGAACTTTTAAAGTTCGATTATTTTATTTGAGTCACTAGTCCTTTTAACAACCTTTTTTTTAACAAACCTTGTTATTAAGGTCGTCTAACCTGTCTTAGCTTGTTCGATGCTATTTACTAACTCTGTATATTCTTTCATAAAACTGAGCTTAAAGCTGTAACCCAATTGAATTTACTGTTCCAAAGTGATCAAGTTGAACCTACCAAGCTGCTCGAGGACTTATTTTTAATGTTCAAAAATGTATTGAAAAAAATTGTTGTACCAAACCATTTAGAAAAAGTTAGCGAACATGAATTGGTGGAATTCAATTTTGAGTCCAATTTAATGCATACCTCAGCTATTTACTTTGGGTATGATTTCGAATGCATTTTTGAGAAAATTGATCAGAAAGAATTATCAGATGTTCGAGAAAGGTGTAAGACGTTTTTATGTACATTAGCGAAGGAGATACAAAAACGGTTGCCTAATAATATCTCGGTTCTGAGAATGATGGCAAATCTTCATCCTAAGGTTGCAACAGCACAAATTAAACCAGACAAAAATAATGTATTGGCCAACTTCCAAAGAGAGAACTTATATGGCAACAAAAATGAAGTAGGATTAGAGTGGAACAATTTGTAAAACAAAACCTGGTGCAATATGAATAATTCAGTGGAGTTCTACTCAGAGGTGTATGATGACTGTGATGCTGCTGGGGAGAAACGTTTTGGAAGCATTGCCAAATTTGCGATTGTCTTAATAACCCTACCACTTTCCAATGCTAGTGTAGAGCGTTTATTAAAAGTAAATTACGCAATAGATTGTCACTAGACATGCTTCAAAGTTTGATGATGGTAAGATTCAGTTTGCAGAATTTTATTCCTAATGCGAATATGTTAAACTTATTTAATGTCAAAATGTACGATTTTAAAAATCAGTCTAATGATAGTGACGATTTAATTGAAATTTTTAATGTAATACAATAAATTTTTCATAAAATAACAGTTTCATTAACTTATTTTCTCCCTCTTCCCTCTGTTGAAATGATTATCAACATTCATTTCGAAAATCTTTTCAAACGAATAGAAAATTCTGTAGGACAACCATAATAAAATCCTACTCCTAAACCTAACCTCCAGTCCTCCACTTTACAATACCTTACATAACGAATTTAATGATCAACGAAAATCGACATCATCATTTCTGATGCATAACACATAAAGAGTGTTCAATAATTGTTATGGTCAGGTCACCTATGGATGGCAATTGTCACAAAAAACGTATGTCTTAGATAAGGTTGTAAACAATTATCAGAATCAGCTGTTAATCTAACCATTATCTCCGCCCTACGTTCATGCTAGAAAGAGAGAACCACAGCCAACTACGACCAATACGACCATAACAATTATTGAACACCCGTTAGCTTGACATTATTGTAGGCGCGTTCCTAAATTTACCTCACAGATCAGCCCGAGCACTACAAATGAGTCAAATGACTACTGTCATTAACGTCACAATATATATTTTAGGGTACTAGAATTTCAAGAGTTAACAACCCTGGGCCGTAATGACCCGCCACGGGGACGGTCTCAAATCGGCTCCATACAACATAACCAGTTGTTCCTGGTCGGGTTCCATTGCAGCGCTGCAGTATCAAGTGAAAGCGGCATCCATCAAGGTGATCACACCCGCATATCATTGTGTTTTCCTGTAAACTGGGCTCCCAAGGAAAACATCGACGTTTGACGTTCACCAATGGCAGCCATGGAAGAAATCTCATGTCCCACATACGTTCGGCTCTGTTCAAAACGAAAAACTATATACATACAGTATATGGCAACCAGCGGATACAGTATTTCTCTGATGATGAACGGAAGTACCACCATAAGTTTGGGGGCACGCCATTGATTTCTCTTTTTAAAACTCCCTCTCTTCTTTAACCCACTTTTGAAGCTGTTACAGCGTTTTACCATGCGGTCAACTCAGCCTCCAATATAATCTATAAAATATGATTCCTGCGGTGTACCCATGTGGTCACCCCACCATAATTCAACTTCGTACTAGGACGATAATAGTTCGTCACTAATTAGATCACGAACCACACACCATGGCAATCGTGAGCATATAGAGTTGTTTGAATTTTTTTACTTGGACATCCAGAGCAGTAGACAGATCTGTAGTTCCAAGCTCCAGACGCCGTCCAAGCTATCTTCAGCAACCGCGTTCAGTGCAGTGAAGGAAGATAGCATCCCCGTATAATAGTGCGCGGAATATTAGTGAATCGCGAGTGAAAAGTCTCCTCCCTCAGTGTTTAAATGTAATCACGATAAAAAAGAAGTAGTAGTCCATATTCTCTCAGTGGAGTTGTATGAGTACGAAAGGTAAGGAATGACACGCAGTCGTCTCCACAATACTTTTTTTCAATCTTCAAAGGGTAAGGTCTGCTCTACTAGTTTCGTTTCGGACAGATAAATGACCATCTTCAGGAGCTACAAGAATAACTTACTCTACTTATGTGTAGCAGATGTTGAAAAAGCGAGAAAACATACCTCAACTCGTAAATCAAAGTAAATCAAGGCTGTCTCTTTAAAAAGAGGAGAGACAGTGAAACCCATGTTATTAAGTTCCCTATAATTACGAATATTTCCCTCATATGTAAAATCTCCCATATGAGGAGAGGTGTTATCGAAAACTTACAGCGATAACACAAATCGATAACACCACGCTACATGTTAAATCTCCCATATGAGAAGGGGTGTTATCGAAAATTACAGCGATAACACAAATTGATAATACCACGACGGTGACGACAGTCAATGATAACTATAGCAACTAGGTATGTGACTATCTGACCTGCATACATTTGACATCGAAGTGATTAATTGTGCTTAAAATGTCGCGCTTTGGGTGTTCTTCCCTTAGCCAAATTGAAGAAGTTGAAAGAGATAGTGAACCGAAAAACACAAGAAAAAGTAAGCAGTACATATGGCGGCAATTTATGTATTTCACCGAGGAGAGAAACTACGTATTGAATGAGACTACCAGCATTTCCGAATTGGCAAATGTATTAGAGAATTGGGCTTTCAATATGAGAAAGCAAAATGGACAAGAATACAAAGAATATGCCATCAAGACTATTTGGAACGTAACGGCAAAGATGCTTATGGAAAAGTACTATCAAGATTTTAACATCACCTTCAACCCATTTACCGATATTGCTTTCAAGTTGGCGCGTAACGCAAAACGAAAGCAATTACAACAAGACCCCGAAAAAAGGAAGAGAAGCGCGGTTTTTTTAAGTTATGAAAATGATTATCACATGCAGTGAAGATGATCCCGATGGTCTCCAGAAAAAAGGTGTTTTTTGTGTTATCTTTTGAATTAGCTTGGAGAGGAGGAGAAGGTGCAAGAGCTACTGCTGTGTCCAAGTTGGCTAAAGAAGGCATAGAAGAGCAACAGCTAATTAAAATTACCGGGCATTCCAATGCAAAATCTATTACTCCCTACCTTCAAATGGATGCAGAACATCATGCCAAAATAATAAGGAAAATGAGGGATAGCACCACCAGTGAGGAGCCGGCACCTAAAGTATCACCGGAACTTCCCATTTCAAATGAAACTGTGGATATGCAGTTATTGGAACCTTCCATTTCCATGCCAAATAAAATAAATAATTTGCAATCATCAGGTATTAGAGACAATCAAAAAAGACATATTTATATTGACTGTGTTTTTAATAACAATTGAAAATTTTAATTAAGGATTTTGTAATGTTTAAATTGTTACTTTAATTTATTTAATATATGTTAAGTTCCTTCGGTTTTTAATGATTTTCTTTATTCGGGAAATATTCCCCAAAATTACAATCGTGCTTAAAAATTCCCTGATAATTCAATATAGACAATAAATAGCAGAGAAAAGTTGAAAAAAGTTATACTTGATAAAGCATGTAGCATGAATTTGGTTTGGTGGTTGGATGCCTTGATTAGCTCCTTTTGGTTTTTATCAAATTCGTCAATATTTGTGTAGATCTCATCATTTACTCCGAATACAGCGGTAAGTAGTTTTCCCAACGCTCCTCTTTTTCCACGCTTGGATACCACAGTTTGTAATCCGTTTTGTGTCCATTGAAATTGTTTTTCCTTCTCTTTTAAATGATGTATCAGTGATATGCATTGTGTGTCCCCTGCTATTGATTTTGCTCGTTGACAGAGGTTGTCTATCTGATTAATTGCATCTTGAACGTTTATTGAGTCGTTCACCATTCTACTTTTCTCGTACTTAAGGTCAATTCTGAAGGTGCCCCTGTCTATTCGTGCATGTCCCATGTGCTCAATGTATAGTCCTGGTGGAGGATAATGAATCGAATATTGAGTTGCCTTGGACGCTTGGATCATCACAACAAAAAGAACAGCGATCAATACCTTTTTCCAGTGTTGTCTTGGGCTTTGTTTGTTTTTGTTGTGGAATAGTAGTTTTTCATTCTCGGTGTTTGATATTATTGGAATTAAGTGGTGTGTAGATCTCTTGATGGGAGCTCCTTCTGCTCTCTTTATAGTGACCACTCTAACATTTGTGTCTTTACCTGGGTGCACTTCAGTTACTCGGGCTAATGGCCATTTGCTTGGGTTGATATTCTGATCTTTTACAAGTACTAGATCTCCAATGTTCAGTGACTCTTGATGCTTCTTCCACTTGTAACGCTGCTGAAGATGATGGAGATAGTCATTAGTCCAGCTCTTCCAGAAGTCTTTCTTAATTTTCTGAACAAGTTTCCATCTCCCAACAACGTCGGAGTTTATGTTTGTAGATATTGGATCGGGAAACGATATAATTTCTCTTCCAATTAGAAAATGTCCTGGAGTTAAGGTTGCTAAATCGTCTGGATCATTTGATAATGGGCACAGAGGTCGAGAGTTAAGGCAAGCTTCTATTTGGTGAGTTAATGTCGTCATTTCTTCATACGTTAGTGGTGTGTCGCCAATTATTCGCTTTAAGTGGAATTTCATAGACTTAACGCCAGCTTCCCACAGTCCTCCAAAATGAGGAGAAGCTGGGGGAATGAAGTGCCATTGGGTTCCACCTGCAACTAAGGTATCTTGGATCTCTGACTTCTGTATTGTATTGTAAATTTCGTCATGGAGTATCTTACTGGCTCCTATGAAGTTGGTGCCGTTGTCACTATAGAGATGCGCACATCGTCCTCGTCTGGAGGTAAATCGCCGGAATGCTGCCAGAAACATGTCTGATGACATATCACTGACAACTTCTATGTGAATTGCCTTTGTAGCAAGACAGACAAAGATCGAGATATATCCTTTATAAGATCTGTATCCTCTGCCTTTGTAGTTTTGATCTGAATAGGTCCTGCGTAATCGACGCCGGAATGCAGAAATGGGTGCGACGGTGTAATCCTGGGAACTGGAAGATTTCCCATCTGTTGCTCGATTGTTTGACCTTTGAATCGCAAGCATCTTACACAGTGGCCAATAATCGTCTTCACTCGGCGTTTTCCATTTATTATCCAAAAACGGCTTCTTGTATAAGATAATGTCAGCTTATTTCCTCCATGTAGTGTATTGGCGTGAGCGTTCAGTATTACTAACTTTGTCAGGTGACTCGCATATGGTAAGATCATTGGATGTTTGCTATCGTAGCTTAACATTGAGTTTTGTAATCTTCTTCCAACTCGTAAGACTCCATTGTCGTCCAGCCATGGAGTAAGATTGAGTATTTTGCTACTATGTCTAGTTGAGAGTTCTTTTTTAGTTTTTGTATTTCTGGTTCGAAATGTTGGATCTGATCAATCTTGACTAGGTGTGTTAGGGTATCTCCCAATTCATCAACTGTGAGTAGTGTAGTGTATGCGAATTCGTTTGTTTTCTGCATTTTTGAATAAATCGTCTGCAGTATGCTATAACTCGAGTCATGTGGTTTAATGAAGAAAATCGCTCTATAAGTTCATTTTTTGTTTTACTGTTTTGAGTTGCGATTGTAACATGATGACACATTCTGGCCTCCTCTGTGGTGACTTCTATTTGGTTCGTCGGCATTACGATGGTCGATTTTAACCACGATGGACCAGACCACCACATTGCATGGTTTTTTAATAGAGTTGGGCTTATTCCTCTTGATATAATATCAGCTGGATTGTCGTCGGTTCGTACATGGTGCCAATGTTGGTTTGGAACTAGTTTGGTGATTTCTGCTACTCGGTTGGCTACAAAATTCTTCCACCTGGACGGGTCCCCTTTTATCCACGATAGTGCTATTGTTGAGTCTGTCCAAGCGTGTACGGGGGTATCTTCTAGTGATAGGGTTGTAGCAGTCTTTTTTATTAGATGTGAAAGAAGCACGGCAGCACATAATTCTAGTCTTGGTAACGTAACTTTCATTCTTGCCGGTGCAACTTTGGATTTGGCAATTAGCAGAATTATTTCTGCTTTATCCTGAGAATTCTTTACTTTCATGTAGACTACGGCTCCATATGCCTTTTCGGAAGCATCACAGAACCCATGTAGTTCCACCTGACTGCTTTTGACTTGGTGGGTCCACCTGGATATAGTAATTTTTCGACATTTTTTAACTCTGTTCGAAACATTTCCCATTTGCTTTTAATGACGAGTGGCACAGGATCATCCCAATTCAGTTTCTGCAGCCATAATTCTTGGATAAGGAGCTTCGCTCGGATGATTATTGGAGCTAACCATCCTAGGGGGTCGAATAACTTGGCAACTTCTGAGAGGATGCTTCTCTTAGTGATGGTATCACTGGTCGATATTTCGGTTTTGAATCTAAATGTGTCATCATACGGAGCCCAGTGTATACCTAGCGATTTCCTTATGTCATCTTCAGTTATTTCCAACGCTGAATGATCCTTAAGTTCATCCGGAAGATTTTGTAGTAACTCTGGTTTGTTGCTGGACCATTTCCGCAACGTAAATCCTCGTTGAAACATTTTGATAAGTTCATTTTGTCATGACAGAGCTTCCTTTATGGTATCAGCACCTGATAACAAGTCGTCGACATAAAAATCTCTCATTGCTGCTTTGGATGCATTTGGAAAATTGTGTCTCTCATCGTGGGCAAGCTTTTGTAACGTTTTAATAGCTAAGTACGGTGCTGCTGTTGTCCCATAAGTTACAAATTTCATTTATTGGTGTGTCACTATCAAATCTCCATAGGATTTTCTGATATTTCAGGTCGTCGGCGTGAATCTTTATCTGCCTGTACATTTTTTCAATGTCAGCTGTGATCACTACTTTCTGTGATCTCCAGCGTAGTACTATGTCTGATAGTTCTGGCTGTAATCTGGGACCTGCATACATGGTATTGTTGAGGCTCAATCCTGATGAAGTTTTACTGGAAGCATCAAAAACCACCCTTAATTTTGTTGTAGTGCTGGATCCCTTGAATACCGGTTGATGTGGGATAATATATCGATGCTGCAGCTCTGTATGTGGAAGCATTTTCATGTGACCAAGATTTAGATATTCCTGCATGAATTGCTTATAGGGGATTTCCAGTTCTTTGTTACTGCTCATTCTTTTTTCTAACTGGAACAGTCGTGCAGTAGCTCGTGATTTTGACATTCCTAATAGACTCTCTTTTCCGTTAAATGGGATTCTAACGGTGTATGTTCCATCGCTATTTCTTGTGAAATATGTTTGGTAATTTCTTGCAGTAGCTCTTGTAGTTGACAAAATAACTGGTTGTGAAATACGGATGCGTCGGAACGTCAAGCTTTATAAGCTGTTTATGGTTTTCTTCAATGCTTTCCCAAATGGCCTCGAAAATATTGTTCATTTTTCCTCTCGTGGGCGTCTTTTTTGTAATTAGTAAATAGGGTTTTTAATTTTTTACCCAAGGTCTCTTGTGCCTTGGCGAGTTCGTTGGCTTCTTCCATTCTTCTAGGTTTGTATGTCCTGGCTTCTTCTTATGATTTTAGTAGGTGTTTTTTTTTTTGTTTGTTGTTTGTTGTTTACTGGTATCTCAACCGATTTCTTTGTTTGGTTGGGGATGGTGTGATTTGGTCAAGAATTGTATAACCAGACAGTGCACCTGCTATTCAAAGGAATAACTGAAAAGAACCACTACCACCCAAGGTATTCTTGGGCACCGCACAGGCTTGATAGAATATTGGCCCTTGTTACAGCAGGAAGGAAGGTATGTGTGTTTATTTGTAAAGGGAATTAACTGAGAAGAACCACTCCCACCCAAGGTATACTTGGGCACCGCACAGGCTTGAGAGAATTCTAATCAGTTGGTTTTTTGAAGGTTTTTTGCTCGAAGGACCAATGTAAATTCCTGTAATGGAATTCAGGAAGATTGCTCAGGATACTTGGTAGTTTATTGTTGTTTAGGTTGGAAGGTTGAGTAAGAACCGCTGTTGGATTAATACTGATTTTTATTTAACAGTTAACAACTATTTATACAAATTAACAAACGTTATAAACAAATTGAATTAAAATAATAAGTGCTGACCAATATTGTTCTGTGCTCCACATTGGAAGGTTTGGTGATTTTCCTGCTGACGCTGCGTCTGGTACCTGGTTGCCCGGTGACCTGCTGGCGGTGCATTAGCGGCAATAACCTAGTTAGTTACTTTTGTGTTGTTTATGAAATATATAAACTGATAATATTTTTTATGACTAAATGTAAATTTAGACATTGCCCATTAAATTCTCTAAAACATTTCCCCATTTAACCCTTGCCGTAGCTCTTACGAACAACAATACAAACATATATTTATTTATTAAATTTCGTCCTGTTATTTTTTGTTTCAGTTTTAGTTTTGACATTCCCCGATTTACCGCTCCCCGTTCTATGCACGTCCACGTCCTTTATATGGCCCAAGAGTGGACATTTTCTGTTTGAACTTGTTAAACCACATACATTTGCAAAATACATTTTGCGATTAGACGCTATACTTGCAAAAAATCTAATTATTCTTCAACATGGCTCTACTATGGGTAATGTAACAATAACTGCAAGTTTCCATCCCAAGAACTCACTACAGTAACTGCAGCTTATTGTTTTTTCATGCATGGAGCATAGCCTTTCTCCCGTACAATTAATTAAATCTGGACATATATCAAAATGTACCTACTAATAGTCACTATTACAGGCCAGAAAGACAATGTGGCAGGCGGGACAGTTTGTCCAGAAACCAACAAAAACTATCAAAATATATGCTTAGTATTCGTATTCATTATGTTCAATTTTCAAAGTCCCTAAGGCATGCAAGGACAAGTGATTGGTACCAAAATGTACCTACTAATAGTCACTATTACAGGCCAGAAACACAATGTGGCAGGCGGGACAGTTTGTCCAGAAACCAAGAAAAACCAACAATATATGCTTAGTATTCGTATTCATTATGTTCAATTTTCAAAGTCCCTACGGCATGCAAGGACAAGTGATTGGTACCAAAATGTACCTACTAATAGTCACTATTACAGGCCAGAAACACAATGTGGCAGGCGGGACAGTTTGTCCAGAAACCAAGAAAAACCAACAATATATGCTTAGTATTCGTATTCATTATGTTCAATTTTCAAAGTCCCTACGGCATGCAAGGACAAGTGATTGGTACAAAATGTACCTACTAATATTCACTATTACAGGCCAGAAAGACAATGTGGCAGGCGGGACAGTTTGTCCAGAAACCAACAAAAACTATCAAAATATATGCTTAGTATTCGTATTTATTATGTTCAATTTTCAAAGTCCCTACGGCATGCAAGGACAAGGGATTGGTACCAAAATGTACCTACTAATAATCACTATTGGAGGCCAGAAATATATTGTGGCAGTTTGCTTTGTTGCCATGATGGAGGCTGAAAATGCAATTATAATTATTGATTCAGTTTTTACAATATTTGAGAAAGCGCCTATATAAGTAAATGCGGCAACGTTGTATTTGCTGTGATTTCCTTTCTTGGTGTATTCGAGTATTTTATATTCGTAGATTTGTTTACTATTTATCAGTCTGTTGAATGTGCACTTTTAATAAAAATTGAGTTAAAGGGTGGTAACTTAATAAAACATAATTATATTGCTTTAATGTGTATTGTGTCAGATGATTATAAGTAGAGCTCGAATCAGATGAGAAAAGGCCACCGCATCATCAATGACGCAGTTTTTAAAACTATTTCTCTCTCCTTCTACAGTTGCCGTCGCATTAGATATAATCAAAGGGCTTGAAATTGTCAGTAACGTCTTAGAATTTATGAAGAAAGAAGCAGAAGGAGTTTCCATTCCTTTGAAAAACTACAGGTAGGTAATGGTGGTTTCACACTGTTGTATGTTTTTGTCTTTTATTTCCCCTATTAAAAACGACGAAAACGTTGAATAATATAATAAATATCATTTTAGAGAGAGAACTATAGCAGCTACAGGGTGTCTAGATCTACTGTGCAGAAGATATCTAGAGAAGCACTACATGTTGAATGGGGAGGGCCAACCTCATCATTTCAGACCCCTACAAAAAAGGTACAAATTAAAAAGTTAAAATTTTATAACATCAAACCTGATGAAATCAAAAGAATCCGAGAAATTATTTATGATTTCTATATTCTTGAGAAAAAACTTCCAAACATTAAAAGGTAAGTTTATAATACATTAGGTATACAGAGTCTTCAGAGTTTTTCTAGCAGAACTAACCATGTTTTTTTTACAATTAAACGTAAGCCTAGTTTGCTATATGTATAAACCTTGATAATGAATTAATTAAAAATTTAAAACAACAAAATTTAGAGTAAAATGAGATTATTTTTTATCTTTACAGGTATTTTGCAAAAAATTGTTGACCAACAAGTCTTGACTGAATCCATTAGTGTAAGCAGCTTAGGGCGGTTGCTTAAGAACATTGGATTTAAGTATGTTTTACATCTTGGCAATCACATACATTAAAATAACTTTATCTTTTGTAGGTGGCAGAAGGACACCAGACAAAAGAAAATTCTGGTGTAAATCCTGTGACATTCGCTTAAAACGAACACATTTTTTAAAAAAATTGATGCAATACCGATCAGCAGGTCGCAATATTGTATATACAGATGAGACCTACATTCACAGTAGCCAAATTCATAACAAAGGATGGAATGATGAAAGTTTAAAAGGTTTATAAAAACCAATTTCTAAAGGACAACGCCTTATAATAGTGCACGCAAGTGGAGAAAAAGGATTTATTGATAATGGATTGCTTATATTTAAGTCAGGTAATATTTATGTACATCTCAAACCTACTTAAGTACTTCCTCCTGCTTAAATAAAATAAGTTTATATAACAAGTAATTAATAAGTTTAACCACATTTAACACATAGTATAACACACATAATGTTTGTATTATGATTTTTTTTTAGGTTTAAAAACAGGAGTTTATCATGATGATATGAACCATGAGAATTTTATGACTTGGGTAAAAAAGCAATTGCTTCCTAATTTACCTGACCGCTCAGTTCTTATTATAGACAATGCAGCCTACCACAATGTTACTGTTAACAAAAATATTACAACGGCTACTAAAAAAGAAGATATGTTAAGTTGGCTAGTGGAAAAAGGAATCCCAGCAGATCCTCATTTAACAAAGCCAGAGCTTTATCAAATTATACAAGAAAATAAATTTAGATTTCCTCCACAATATAACTTTGTGTTAGAAGCGATTAGAAGATCATGGGCATCTTGTGTTGCGTTTACCACCCTATCATCCGGAATTAACCCCAAAAGGAAAAATTTGGGCTTTGGTTAAAAATTGGGAAGCAGCTCATAATACCACTTTTAAATTGTCTGATCCGAAGCTTTAACTAAACAAAAATTTCAAGAGGTGTCTGAAAAAGAGTGGTTTGACATTTGCCAGCATGTGAAAAAGTAGGAAGAGGAGCTCATAAAAAAGAGCATATTTTTGATGATACAGTGGACCAGCTTATTTTTACTGTTAACACTGGTTCATCTGACGATAGTGATGAAGATTATGATGATGATGAAGATGAATGTGATGCCAGTTAATCGGAAGAAGAACTAGGATGCTCACTCCTAGACTCTTAAAGTTTCAGTTTTCAGTTTTAATGTTCATTTGTAATTTTTTATATGTATATGTATTTATAAATAAACAAAATTATCAAATTTATAAAAATATATGATTATTAAATTTAACAAAGATAACAAATTTCAAATATTACCTCTTCTTCATGAAACACCCTGTATATCAAAAACGATGCAAAGGCAAGCTGAAAGTTACTTTGAGACTTCATTTTCAAGGTCTAGCTGCACTGTAGGACCTTCAAATTAAGAATAATTGAAAAAAACAGCTTTTTATCTTCCAATAATTGATTAATTGCCCCAAGACAATGTTTTTTTGTGGTTAACATTGCCCTAAGTTAAGTTATATAATTTGGATTGAAACTAATTGGTATTTAATATTCTTCATCAATCATCACCCTGCAGCTACAGCAGAAGAATAAAAATTTGCACAGATCTTTTTAACCGAAACACTGTATGTTTTTTTAATTTACCCTTTGCATGTTTTCTTGTTTATTTTTTAAATTGATATTTAAAAAAATGGGACCAAAGACCTAGGCCAATTTTGTTCTCAAAGCGTCAATATTACGCTTTGCATATATGTTGTCCTCCTGTTTTAATACAATTTATGAAATGAAAAAGCAAAAACTACACTTATTTACGTTAATTAAATTTCATTTCACTGAGCAGAGAATAGCACGCCACTGACTCGCTGCATCAACTTCAAAAGTAACGAGAGCAGCAATGTTTAAAGCGAGAGGTACAGATAATGTGACATCATCATTTGATGACGCCTGTGGCCTTTTCTTAGGTGATTCGATCTCTACTATAACATGTAAGTAATTAGAAATATACAATTTTTTTAATGCCTTTGCCAATAGAAAAAAATAAACCGCCGCCACTGACCAATCGGGCATCTTCGGCTCCGGCTTGCTGCCTTCACACCAGTTTATTGCTGGGTATTGTTCAGGCTCAACGGATAGCATAACCATTGAGTAACCCAAATCGCATTAATGTAATAGTTATTAATGGTCAAAACTAATTATAAAAAAGTTATCCTCATTAAATTGGCTTATTTGATGCATCATTACTCCAAATTTTCCTACTCTGACATTTTTAAGGGTGGTTCAAGTAACAAATTGGGCCTATTTCACAGATCTGTATCCTGTAGATGCTGAATACTTCACAACTTTTCCATGTGGATGAAAAAACACAACTTTTATGAAAAAATTTACCTAAGCAAGGAACAATTTACCCACTAAAAAGATTGCAACATAGTTGAAGAGTGAAATTGTGTGCAATGGGTTTAACTACTTACATTAGATTAGAACAGTGGATAAAAAAATAAGTTTTAAAATTAGTATACTGATTTTACTGAAATTAACATTAACACAACGTTATTGTTACGTTTAAGACAATAATTATCATTATAGACTTTAGGAAACTGCTGTGTTTGTTTCTAAGAGAGATTTTGGATTCTACAAACAATTCTTAACATATTTCATGCAACATACTCTATAATGATTTTCAATTCTCTTCAAATAAATGTCAAAAACACCTTTTTTAAAACTATAGGTCTATCGACTGTTTGATAATAACCAAGACTGTTTATTAATTTCTTTTAAATGTTATCAGTAATTTTTGGGGATGTTAATCTGACTTCTTGGAAAATTATTGGTTTCAAAATGTTAATATTTGCACAACAATTGTGGTACAACTTGCATGGAATGATGTTTAGAATTGTTGCTAGAGTCTAGAAACTTATACAATAATAAACAGGTGTTGCCATTTAAAAGTTCAAAATTATTTTAAATACTTAGTCCAATTGACATAACACAACAGCGGTTGATAAAAATAAAAACATAGGGGTCTGTCGCGATCTCCGTTGCCTCCAGCCCATTGATCACCCATCGGTGCCGTTTCTAAGGGCACTGGCGTGTCCAGCAGGCTCGCGGACACAAACGGGGCTACATCGTCCATGTAGATAGCAGATGGGTTCGTTGCAGCGGTTGGGGAACTGGTGTTAAAAACAGGAGGGAAATTGGGAACGTTATAACGTTCCATTGTCAAAAAATTCTAAGTTTACAAACACGAAAACACAAAAAAAAAAAAAGTAAAAAAGGAAGTATCAAACCCAGTTTAGAGGGTGAACTCAGTCTTTAATCATCATAAAAGTCCCTTTACGGCCTAACTGTATTTATTTTGACTTTAAATTGACTTTAGGACAAAAAATACCAGTTATTTCAGAAAGTTAGAACCGTCTACCGACTTCCCTGTCTTTATGGCACGATTCTACTTTACTCTTGACTTTTAAAACAGCAAAATCGGATAAATTTTGCTGTTGATTTCATCGTTTCCATGGATTTTTACTACACTTCTATTGTTGCATGTCTCACCTTGAGATTTTTGCTGGCACTGTCAATTTTGATTTTTGTTCGTATTGTTCTGGTTATGGCTCGATTCGGATAGAGTTCTACTGCAGAAAATCAAAAGAACCAGAAAAATGTATTACTGCCAGTGTTTGTTTGTTACCAGTACAGTTTCTGCTGGTAATTGTCTTATCAAATACCATTCGAGCTCAGATTTTGAACAGGATAATTTTTCCGTGTGTCTTCTCATACTTTCATTATGGTACAAAACTCGACCTGTTTGGCAAAATCACTCGAGCTACCCTCTCGTGATTTAGTTACAACAGGTCTCGTGCAGTTACAACACAAAGAAAGTGTTCTAAGACAAGCACCAAAATTATCCGGCTAAATCTGAGCTCTTATGGTATTGCCCCCGGCTCTTATGGTATTACCACCTATCTTTTTCGAATACGTTTTTTCCACTGTATATCCACTGTATATTTATACTTGGATGTCCAATGGACATGGCACTATTACCTGTCCATTGGATATCTGAAAGTGGATATCCAATGGATAACTATCTGAAGAAATGTGAATGGATGCCCATAATCTGTCCATGGACTTGTGGGATACTTAATGGATTTAAAGGGGTCGTCCACTGGATGTATTGTGTTTGTTGGGGATTGGCTGTGAGTTCATTTTACGCCGAAAACGTTCAAGATGACTATCATAATAATAATGAAAATATTAACGCCTTGTGACGTCATTTTAATTTACTTTGATTTTGCTTATATTATGACGATTACTATGCATTTTTGCAGTGTCCATTGAAGAATTTCCCGGAATCGGTCTATTTCACTGCGGTCCGAGTATTCGATTACTCCGTTCTCGGTCTCACTCTAAACACAGAGACGTACCGATTGGCCGCCATTGTTTGTTTATGGTTGGCCGAAAAGTACCACGGTCCGGGGATACTTGTGGTAAGTACATACAGTGCGGTTCACGGTACTTTGCGCGCACGTCATTCACGATTACTACGATTATTCCGTAAACTGTTTTTACCAAAATGTAGCTAAGTTTAGTTTAGTTTAGTTAACGTAACAGTGTTGCGTATAGACGAAGGAGCGACGCTGAGGCAAGTTTCGGGAGTTAAATAACCGGAAGAATCGACGTTAACATGTTAACAATGTTGCCATGAAAATTGCATTCTTTTTCCAAGAGTCAAACAGAGAATTTTCAATAAGAAAATGTTCGAGTTTAAGTCAGAACACTAGAAATTTGATCTGAAAATAGAAAACTTTAAAACTTTGTGTGTTTAGAGTCAAAATTGGCTTAAAAAATTAATTTAAAGTCTTCAAATTAATTTTAGGGTCATATTTTGATTTTCAAGTCAACTTTCAATAGTAAAATGGTGGCGTTTAAGTCAAAACACTTGAAAATTGATCTGAAAGTAGAAAACTTTAAATTTTTAGGTCAATTTTTGGTGTGTTTGGAGTAAAAATTGAAAATCTCCGTTATTTGACAAAATATCAAAAAAGTCTAAAGAGGAGAAATTGTAGGGGATTTCATCTTCTACAGCATTGCTTCTATGCACTTTTTCCCTAGAAGGTCACCCTAAGGAGAAAATTAATAATAACTAATAAATATCTTTATTTCAAAATTATGCAATTGTAAACATAAAGCGAAATAACATCAAATTTCTGAAGGAAGGAAGGAGAAGACAAGAAAAGAAAGCAACTACACATTTACATACATTTCACTTAACTTACATTGCGATAAACAAATATGATCACAAATTACACAACAATATACTTACAACATACATTGTTTTATGTTGGAGCAAGATTCAGATAATCAGACACTGTATAAGGCTCTGTTTTCACCAAGAATGCATGGAGGAGTTTCCTGAACTGGTTGGTATGGCTTATTTGTTTAATACTCGGTGGTAATTTGTTAAAAAATCTTATACAATTATAATATGCTCCATGCTCATAGACTGTCAGTCAGCCTATGTCTTGGTAGAATGTAGTGTATTGACCTAGTTGGCCTAAATGTTTGTGTTTAATAAAGAATAATATGCACTCCTGTATATACACTGCATGTACGGTAAGCAATCCGACCTCTCTGAATCTTCCTCGACATGACTCTCTTGGGTTTAATCCCAACATAATTCTTATTGCTCGCTTTTGACAAATAAAGACTTTGTTGATGACAGAACATTGACCATAAAACATAATTCCGTATCTAAGCTGGGATTCTAAATTTGCATAGTACATCATTTTCATAGTTGGCATCTTCACATATTTTGATACAATTCGAAAACTATAACATACTTTATGTAATTTTGTCACAACATAATCTACATGAGCATCCCATGACAATGTGTTATCCAGTATCATTCCAAGAAACTTAGTCGATTGTGTAATTTGAATTTTAAATTGTAAAAATTAAATTAACATTGTTAAGATTTATTGCCAGTGGAATGTTCAGATTTGACAAATTTGTCTGAAAAATTGTGACAGTTGTTTTTGAATTATTCAAAACAAGTTGATTTTTTGAAAACCATGTGTTAGCTTTTTCTAAGATTTTTTTAGTATCTCTGAAAACTGATGTGATGGAAGTGCCCATCAATAACAGGCTTGTGTCGTCGGCGTAGTTTGTGATTTCAAGTTTGATTCCTTCTTCTAGCAATTCTGTTATGTCATTTATGTAAACTAAAAACAGTAAAGGACCAAGTATACTCCCTTGTGGTACGCCTATTGACATTTCAAGCCTATCCGAAAGAACTCCACCAATTATCATTTGTTGCTGCCTGCCAGCCAAATAAGACCTTACCCATTCAAGTGCCGTATCCCTTATACCACAATTACTTAGTTTAGTAACTAAAATGTCATGATTGAATGTATCGTATGCTTTGGACAGATCCAAAGATACTCCCAGTGGTATAACTTTGTTTTCTAAGGAACCTAACACAGAATGTAGAAAGTGAAATACTGCGGTGTGTGTTGATTTGCCTTTTATGTAAGCATGCTGTGATTCATTGAATATGTTATGGTGAGAAAAAAAGTCGATAAATCTGTTAGATACTACTTTTTCAAAAATTTTGGAAAAACTTGTTAGCAAGCTGATTGGTCTATAGTTTTCGAACTGATCTTTGCTGCCTTTTTTGTGTATTGGAATTATTATTGCCAATTTTAATTGATGTGGAAATATGCCGAATCTAAGTGAATTATTGATTATGTAAGCTAGTGGTTTAACAATACTAGTTATTATGGTTTTGAGCAGATTTGTGGATATGTTGTCGTGACCGCTACTATATTTATTTTTTAAGGTCGCTACAGTGTTTAGGATTTCTATATCATCGACCATGTCAAGAGAGATGACTTCAGGATTTACAAGTTGTTCAGTTGTAAAAGAAATATTAGTGATGTCTTTTAAAAGATTTGTGGGCGCATTTGAAAGATATGCGTTGAATTCATTTGCTACTTCAAACTTCCGCTCGCTTTCAACGTTTATTTCTGACTTGCTGTTTTTATTTTTACCTAATATTTCATTCACAATGTTCCACGTTGTCTTAGATTTATTTTCCAATTTTTTAATAATGGTAGAGTAGTATGATGCCTTTTTGTTTTTCAATAAATTTAAATAAATTTTTGTTCCGATATATCTATTTCTATATTCAATATTAAACTAGATTGTAGTGACGTCACAAATTTTCCAATGCACATTGCTTGCATGTAAAGACACTATTTTTTTATCTCACAAGCACAGCACTCCAGTATTCTAGCGACTTTCATTTTACGATTTTAGAAATATTTGCAATTTTATGTGCCAGTTTTTTGTAAGAAAAAAAAAGAGTAATTTTCTTAGTAGGATAAGTGTTTTTAAGAAAAAAAAAGAGTAATTTTCTTTAATACTTTTTATAATTTTTTGGTCTTTTTTTTCGCGCATCCACCAATTGTCAAGAAACTTTTACATTCTTTTGTATGTACAGGGTGATTGATTGAATTTTGACCACCCCCTTAACTTTCTTAATTTTGCTTTTAGCAAAAAACGTTAAATACAAAACTAGTAGATATTTAGGTCTACTTTATTTTTAGATCAACAGTTATTATACAGGGTGTCCCAAATTTGAGTAACAAACCAAACTTATGTTTTTTTAAATACGATGACCAACTTTTTATCCGATATTTGAATTCTACGTCAAATTCTAGGCCTAATTGATGTAAAATGTCTGTATCGATATTCAACTGTTTCGGCAGCAGCGTCCTTGATTGGTTGAATTTTGACCACCCCCTTAACTTTCTTAATTTTGCTTTTAGCAAAAAACAAAGTTAAATACAAAACTAGTTGTTGTAAACAATGAAACCGTTCATCCCTAGTTAGGTTAGGTTAGGTCTTGTCAGTCAGTTGTCACTGTCAGTCAGTAGTCATAGTGAGTCAGTTGTTATAAAAGGCATGTATGAAAACTGTTCTTTACTCTCTGAATTATAATTCTTATTTTTTCTCACATTTATCAGTTAATTAAAGTCTGTTGTAAATTACTCCTGCTTATTTATTTTTGCACAAGCACGACTCGATCCTTCCAACAGGTTATGGGCCCATCCATCGTAAAAAGTCGTTGTGCATGCGAGAAAAGTGTGGTACAGGTGTAGTGTCCTGGAAAAACCCGGTATCTTAAGGGAGAAATACGTAATTCGAAAGATTACTAAAGCAACACACTAATGATGGATCAAGCAGGTGGATTAACTGGTACTATTAAGCTCACAGGAGACAGGAGACAACTGGACGACCTGGAAATTTCAAACCCAGATAATTTTGAAATCAAAAGGGCTGTTTGAAATAGTTACAGGGGCAATCCCAAAACCTGAAGAGGGTAGGAGCGAGTGGGAAAAGAGGGACGCTAAAGCCCAAAAAATTATAGTTACCCGTATAGAAGAAAAGCCATTGACACACATATTGGCTTGTGATACCTCAGCACAAATGTGGGATAAGCTCATGTGTATTTATGAGCAGAAATCACAAGTTAGTGTCCATTTGATGCTACAAAAGTTTTTTGGCTTAGATTATGGTCAAGGTGGTATAGCCGAGTTTATCTCAAAGCTGGAGGAAATCCAAAACAACTTAAAGAAGCTAGGGGAGGAAGTTAATGAGAAAATGTTGATTACCAAGGTTTTAATGTCTCTCCCTGAAAGTTTGGGACATTTTATTTCAGCCTGGGAATCTACCTCAAGTGACAAACAAACAATGAAGGAATTAACATCCAGATTGTTGATTGAGGAAGAAAGGATAAAGCAAACTGAAGCCAGTATGGCCTTGGCAGCTCAAAAGACTCCAGCAACTGAGTTTAGAAGGTTTAAGTGTTATCACTGCCATCAAGAAGGCCACACCAAGAAAAATTGTCCAAAATTAGCAAATACTAGAAATAGAAACTCAGGTAAACCAAAGTTTTGTCATCATTGTAAAAAGCCAGGACATGTTATAGAAAATTGCTGGTTTAAGCAAAATAAAAGGCATGACAGGGACCGGAGTTCACAAATGCATAGTGAGTGTGGTTCATCAAATGCTTTTGTTACAATGAGTAATGAATCAAAGAGTGTAGCATTGGCAGGGTTGTCAAGTTTTGGATCTAATGACTGGTGTATGGATAGCGGGGCCAGTGATCACATGTGCTTTGATGCTACACAATTTGTGAATATGAACACAAATGTCAATAAATTGGTTCAGATGGGAGATGGTGCTACTGTGAAAGTGTCAGCCATTGGAAACATAAAGCTGAAAGCCTGGAATGGAAACTCTTATGTGGAAACTGAACTACATGATGTTTTGTACATTCCAGAATTTAAAATCAACCTATTTTCAGTGTGTAAAGTGTTGGACAAAGGCTACATATTGCGATCAAATAAGGACAAAAGTGAAATACTGGACAATGCAGGAAAGGTTCGAGCAGTAGCAGAAAGACACTGTAAGTTTTTCAAAATGTTATTTCAACCTATTATTGTTTCTGATGTAAATATTTTGCAATGTAATGTTGTTCAAAGTGTAAGCGACTGGCACTGCAGAATGTCACATTTAAATGTAAATCAAGTTAAAAAGGTTCTCAAAAAGAATAATATTAGTTTTAAGGCGGATGATCAGGTTATGTGTAAGGGATGTATTATGGGCAAACAGCATAGGTTACCATTTCCTGAAAGTAAGTCAGTGGCTACCAAAATTGGTGAGCTAGTACATTCAGACTTATGCGGACCTTTTGAGAAAAATTCTGTAGGGAATGCTAAATATTTCTTGTTGTTTAAAGATGACTTTTCTAATTATAGGGTAGTCTTCTTTCTTAAACAAAAATCAGAGACTAAGGACTGTTTGGTGCGTTTTATCAAGTTACTTGAAACACAAACTGGAAACAAACTCAAGACACTCAGAACAGATAATGGGTTGGAGTATGTTAATAGAGAAGTACAACAGGTTCTTCAGCAAAATGGAATCAAACATGAAAGGTCATGTAGTTACAGCCCACAACAAAATGGTCGCGCCGAACGCGAAAATAGGACACTAGTTGAGGGTGCAAGTTGTCACTATTACATAATCATAATTTAGATAAGAGTCTCTGGGCAGAGGCTGTTAACACAGTGGCTTTTGTACTGAATCGAGTGGGTGAGAGTAGAGACGTTGAGAAGACGCCTTTTGAAGTGTGGCATAGAAGAAGATTTAATATTTCTGTTTTGAAAGAATTTGGAATACAAGTGGCCTGCCATATTCCAAAGGAAAAACGATTAAAATTGGACCCTAAATGCAAACTAGGAATTCTGGTTGGTTATAGCGATGAAAGCAAAGCGTACAGAGTTTTCTTTCCCAAGTCAAACAAAGTAGAGATTCATAGAGATTTAATATGTCTACCTAATTCGGCAGAGACGGTGGTTCAGTTGTGTGATACTTCTCGGAAAAGAGAAGAGCAGCTGGCTGTTTTGTCAGAAGAAGAGGACTCAAATTCAACTATAAATCAACAAGACCTTACACAAAATGTTACATTGGAGGAAAGTGTAATGTTAGACTCAAGGTTGGATTTGGGATCAGACTATACACCTTCATCACATGAATCTGATGATGTTAATTCCTTCATTGTTTGTTTGTCACTTGAGGTAGATTCCCAGGCTGAAATAAAATGTCTCAAACTTTCAGGGAGAGACATTAAAACCTTGGTAATCAACATTTTCTCATTAACTTCCTCCCCTAGCTTCTTTAAGTAGTTTTGGATTTCCTCCAGCTTTGAGATAAACTCGGCTATACCACCTTGACCATAATCTAAGCCAAAAAACTTTTGTAGCATCAAATGGACACTAACTTGTGATTTCTGCTCATAAATACACATGAGCTTATCCCACATTTGTGCTGAGGTATCACAAGCCAATATGTGTGTCAAAGGCTTTTCGTCTATACGGGTAACTATAATTTCTTGGGCTTTAGCGTCCCTCTTTTCCCACTCGCTCCTACCCTCTTCAGGTTTTGGGATTGCCCCTGTAACTATTTGAAACAGCCCTTTTGATTTCAAAATTATCTGGGTTTGAAATTTCCAGGTCGTCCAGTTGTCTCCTGTAAGCTTAATAGTACCAGTTAATCCACCTGCTTGATCCATCATTAGTGTGTTGCTTTAGTAATCTTTCGAATTACGTATTTCTCCCTTAAGATACCGGGTTTTTACGGGTTAACGCTAGTTGCCGAAAAGTAAATAAAATTGGCGCAGTCGGTAGGATTCCTTTCAGAGTACGGTTATTTTGTGTCGGAGTGCAACGATAGTTTTGTGCTGTGTTGTGTTCGGAATTTATCCATCTTGGATTGCGGAGTGACCTGTGCCTTCTGTTTCAACAGTTAAGAAAGGAATCACCCTTGTGATTACCCCTGCGGAGAGATAGCTTGTGACTCCTGGCAACATCGCTCTTGGTCAACCATAACGAGATAGCCAGCCTGGACAAATTGGCCTATGCTAGTGTCCACTGCAACCAACCTAGGAAGTGTATCTTCTTAGCGACGTTCCGTTGACACAGGAAGAAGACTTGAAATCAATCCGTGAGTTGATTGTTTCTTATAGTTGTACAACCTGTTATTTAGGAAGTGAATTTAAATGTTTAAATGAGCAAATTTAAAGCTCAAACTAAAAGAGTTCTAGAGGAAATCTCTTATACAAAAAACACAAGTAATAATTTAAGTTCCAATTCAGAAGCTTCAACTTCAAGTTCTGATATTGAGAAAATTTATTCGGATATTTCTATAAATTATCCATTACCTATAACTAACGTAGATTTTAATTTAGACAGTAGTCCTCAAACTAATTTAAGACCAACAAACATGGCCGACGCTTTGAGATCAACTGTTACGCTATTAAAAAACTTTGACGGAACACCTTCCAGATTGGAGTTCTTTTTAAATCAAATTGACACTTTTCATAGCAGATATTTTAATAATGATTTATCTCAGCAAGAGTATGTTATGCTCGCTATTAGATCCAAAATTGTACAATCAGCCGAAGACTTTTTACTAACTCGACCAGATTTAAAAACCTGGCCTGAAATTAAGTTAGCATTACAACAAAAGTTCAGTGACCCGATCACTAGAGCAAACTTACAGCAACAATTAATTTTCTTGTCAAGGAAGAATGAATCTACTCAAGATTACATTCAGAAACTCAAAGCCTTAGTCACGAAAGTAAACACTAAGATTTGTACCGAAGTTCAGAATGCTGAAGCACGAGCAATTTTAATTTCTCAAAATGAGTTAACAGCAACTCAAAATTTGTTAGCAAATATTTCCAGTGAACTGAGAACCTTATTGATAGTTCAAAACCCTCAGAATTTGGAAAACGCAATTGAGATAATTAATAATTACGAAGTGTTAACTAGTCAAACAAATTTCAAAAACAATTACATTCAAAATCATTCCAAATTTAATAATAAATCTTCTAATCAAACAACGCATAATCCTCTCACAAAGCCAATGCAGCATCCACACGTTTCAAACTTTGCAAAACCATTTAATGGGCGAGAAAATCTACACAATTCCCCAATGTTTCAACCCAGATTTCAATCGCAACCTCAACGAACATTCAAACCACCAAATCAGCCTTCAACTTCAAATCAGCAAAGACCACCTTTCAAACAATCGTTTCCACAACCAATGTCTGGAGTGAGTACGATTAATCGAAATTTGCCACAAAAATCCAATTTTGCACCCCAAAGACCTTTTCAATCTCATTTCCAAAACACCGGAAATCCGAACTTCACTTTTCAAGAGCTAACTCATGTAGAAAGCGAAGAAAACCGTGATTGTAAAAATTTGTTATTTAATCCAAATGATGAATTTAATGAGAATTATTACCCTGAAAATTTTGATGATGAATCATCAGAAGAACAAAGTCTTGAAGAACAGATGGAAAATTTTCAATTACAAGCCTCGGAAGAAACCAATGTTGTTTAAGCTTAAATAGCTTACAAATCAATCAACTACCATATGTCGAAATCCCTAGTTACAATATTCGATTATTGATTGATACTGGTTCACATGCATCCCTTCTTAGACCCTCAATAGCCGAAGAACATTTTTCTGAAGCAATTGTTACTCACACGAGCACTTTACAAACTTGTGCAGGATCAAGAAAAGCTACACAAAAAGCAAAAATTCCATTATTCTTATGCTACGGTATAACAGAACCAATCGAATTTATTCTTTATCCCTTTCATGAATACTTTGATGGAATTCTTGGACTAAATGATTTGCGAAAGTTGCAATTAAATATTGATTTAAAAAATAATCAACTAATTAATCACTACTTGCAAATTCCGTTTCAATATAGAAAAGACTTTGATCATTACATGATTGAAATTCCACCTAAGACTATTCAACGGACAACCTTCAAAACCAAGTTACCAAATGACACCACTTGGACTATGCCCTATTATTGTGACAATGAAATTGAAATTCAACCTACTTTAGTGACGATTAATAACCAAAGCTATACGCTAGATGTTTTTAATCATACGAATAAAATTCTTACGATAAATTGCGATATAAATGAAAACATGCCCTTAGAACCTATTAATCTTGAAAATTTTGAAATTTTTAATTTTAAAATATTCAATCAATCAATACAGCAAAAAAAATTTCTTGTAATATTAATTTTAATAATCTAATAAGACATGACCATTTAAATCAAGAAGAAAAATTTAAACTTTTTAAATTAATGAAAAATTATGAATCAATTTTACATAAACCTGGAGACAAATTAACATTTTCAAATCAAGTAAAACATGTAATTAACACTACTGATGAAATACCAGTACATGCCAAAAGTTATAGATATCCACATATACATAAAGACGAAGTGAATAAACAAATTAATCAAATGTTAAATGACGGAATCATACGACCATCTAACTCACCTTGGAGCTCACCAGTTTGGATCGTACCAAAGAAATTGGACGCTTCTAATCAAAGAAAATGGAGATTAGTAGTTGACTACAGAAAGCTAAACGAAAAAACTATTGATGATCGCTACCCCTTACCTAATATTTCTGACATACTAGATAAATTAGGGAGATGTCAATACTTTACCACCATTGATTTAGCAAGTGGATTCCACCAGATTGAGATGGACTTAAAAAGTATCCCTAAAACAGCCTTTAACGTAGAACATGGACATTACGAATATAATCGAATGCCATTTGGACTAAAAAATGCACCCTCTACATTCCAACGTGCAATGGATAACGTTTTACGCGGATTACAAGGAAAAATATGTTTAGTGTATATGGACGACATTATCATATATTCCACAAGCCTTCAAGAACATTTAGATTCCTTAAAATTAGTATTTGATCGTCTTAATTCCTTTAACATGAAAATTCAATTAGACAAATCTGAATTCATGAGAAAAACTGTTGAATTTCTTGGACATGTTGTAACTCCCGAAGGAATAAAACCCAATAAAAACAAAATTCAAGCAATTCAAAATTTTAAAATACCAAGTACTCCAAAAGAAATTAAATCTTTTTTAGGTCTTGTAGGTTACTACAGAAAATTCATAAAAAACTTTGCCAAAATTACCAAACCTTTGACTCACTGTTTAAAAAAGAACGTAAAAATTGTTCATGATAAACCATTCATAAACGCTGTTAATTTATGTAAAAATATTTTAACAAATGATCCAATACTACAACACCCTGACTTTCAGAAACCCTTTATTTTAACAACGGACGCATCAGACTATGCAATCGGCGCTGTTTTATCCCAAGGATCAGTTGGAACTGACTTACCAATTGCCTATGCCAGTCGAACTCTAAACCCAGCTGAATGTAACTATTCTACGATTGAGAAAGAATTACTAGCAATCGTATGGGCTACTAAATACTTTAGACCATACCTATTCGGACGTAAATTTATGATTGTAACTGACCATAAACCACTCCAATGGTTATTTTCTATAAAAGAGCCAAACTCAATGTTAGTCAGATGGAGATTAAAACTGCAAGAGTACGATTACACTATTCAATACAAAAAAGGAACGCAAAATTCCAATGCGGACGCACTTTCGCGCCCACCTAAGGAAATTTACCCTATGGATGTGACAAATTCCCCACTGACACACATGTCTGCTACATGCGATAAAAGTGAAGAAGACAAAATTAAAGATGAATACTTATGGCTTGATAGAGTAAAACATTTCTTTGAAACTCAAGAGAATGTATTCAATTCAAACCCACAGAAGATCAAACCTAAACCAAAAATTCAAATAATATCGGATGTTAAAATAAGATCCCCATTTCCAACAAACAAAAATTCATCAACAACAGACACAGCTAGTGAAGGAATAACTGAAGAAATCACTGAAAATCCAATAAGAGAAGATAACTCAGATACGATAACAATACACACATCACATGAAGATCCAATTTTAGGAGCACCTTACGTCCATAAGAGTTTAAATACTTACACAAATCAATTAATATTCAAATGGACAGATAAAGAAAAACCGTATATTAACAAAACTAAATTGTTTGATACGAAAAATCGAATAATCATCTTTATAAACAAAGATCCAATTACTGAACAAATACAAGAACTTTTCAGAGATTATTTACCACCAGATACTTACTGTTTACACTTCCCTAATAAAGAATTAGAGCCAGTAATTATCAGGATTTTTCAAGAAACATTTAGACATAATATGTTCAAGCTATTCATTTCTAACATTCTACTCGAAGATGTTACAAATTCAAATGATCAAAAAGAAATAATCGAAAGGTATCATACAACCAAAACATCACATCGAGGAATGACAGAGAACATTAAAAACATAAAACAAACATATTATTGGCCCAGCTTAGAAAAAGATGTAATAAATTACGTCAGTACTTGTGAAGTATGTCAACGTACAAAATACGAAAGACACCCTTACAAAGTAATTTTTAAACCAACACCGACAGGAACAAAACCATTTGAACACATTTACATGGATACATATTCTGTATCAGGACAAAAGTTCCTAACGATAATTGACAACTTTTCTAAATTTGCTATGGCATACCAAATAAATGAAAATGCTATAGAAATATGTCAAAACTTAATCAAGTTCTTTTCACATCATGGAACACCAAGTAAGATAACTACTGACAATGCACAATCATTTAAAAGTCACTTAGTACAAGACTTATGTAAAACATATCAAATTGAGTTACATTTTACTACACCCTATAATCCAAACTCTAACTCACCAATCGAACGATTTCATTCGACACTTAAAGAAAGTCTTGTCGCCTTAAGAAATGATCATCGGAATAAAACAATTCAAGAATTAGTTGATATTGCTATTTTAAATTATAACAACAGTATACATTCTTCACACGAATATACACCCTTTCAGATAATTAAAGGAAATCTAAATTATCAATTGAATTTTGAGAAAAACCTAAATCAAATTCAAACTGACTATGTTCACGAACTAGCGGAAACATTTAAAACACTTAATGAAAACATTACGTCAAAATTAAATGCAAAAAAGGCAAACGTTTTGAGTAAATTAAATGAAAAACGCGAAAATGACCCTGAAATACCCGTAGGTACTAAACAACTAATATCTAAACCAGTAAAATTGAAAAAGAAGTTACAACCTAAATATACATTAACAGAATTTAGAAATCAAAGGCATCCTAAAGATGTTAAAAAAAAATTGTAATTTCAGGAAATGAAAAATGGACTATTCTTCATATTTCTACCGTTACTCACCCACGCTCAGTACCGGATTGAAGAATTAAATAATCCATTACTACCAATTTCGCAAGGAACTAGTTATATAGTGATAAGTAATTACCATATTTATTACCATATCAATCTCACCAACATTAAAGAATGTTTAAGGACAACTGAAAAAACACTTTTACAAACCAACAAAACCTTAGACAATTCAAACAAACCTTTGTACAACCTTTTAAAGATTAGAATTAACGATTTGTTTGATCAAGTGAATTCAATTAAATCATTTGTAAATCACTATACTACTCCTAGTAATAGAAGTAAAAGAGGTTTATTCAACTTCCTAGGAAAAGCTCACAAATATCTGTATGGTACATTAGACACAGATGATGGAGACCGATATGACAAATATATTAACATTCTTCATGAAAATCAATTAACAATTGATAAAGACATAACTGCCACGCAAACTATAGTTAAGCAGCTGACTGAAGACGTTGACTCTAAGTTAAGCGACATAAAAATAAATCAGCAAAATATACAAATCAAGATTAACGAATTATCACGTATGACCCAGTCTACAGGTACAACATTATACGTTATCACGTTACTTGATAATATTGAAAACAATCTTCGCGTGCTAAATGAAATAAAATCCAACGTTCAGACCGCGATCAGTTTTGCAGAAATTAATATAATGCATCACAGTATATTCAAGTATCAAGAACTGCAAAGCATAATTTCAAAATTGGAACAAAGAAATCGTATCCCTTTTGATAACATAATCAAGTATTATGAAGTTGCTTATACAGACGTGACAATAAAGAAAGACTTAGTTATTTTCTATATTGCAATTCCTTTAATTTCTGGAAATCCATACGAATTCTATCAATTGTATCCAATCCCAGTTAATAATCAATTAATGACCTTAAAGAATCGTTATCTTTTAAAGTCATTAAACGATTTTTTCAATTCAAAGGAAAATTGCCAAAAGATTGAAGAAATAACCTTATGTCAAGCAAGTCAATTAAACAGAAATGAACCATGCGTTTTACAGACCATGAACCTTACCAGTCATTGTCCAATGATGTTCGTAAAGTACGAAAAAACATCAATTACCCAATTAAGAGATAATTCAGTGATAATAATTCCAACCTCATCTGAAAATATCTATTTTCAATGTCCCAATCAAAACACTATCGAGAAAATATCTCAAGCTTCATTAATATTACCTGCAGAATGCACAATAAAAATAAAGGACAATCATTACGATTCTCAGAGACCAAATACTGTTAATCTAAGATTGAAATTGCCATCAATTAATATCGATGAAAATTTGATTAAAAATACAGAACCATTATTGTTAAAAGAAATCAATTTGGAAAATATTCACAATGACATAGATTTAGCGAAAAAATTGATTGTACACCCTTTAAAGAACATTGATGTTGAAACAACGAGTGTATCTGTATTTACTACATTATTAATTATATTGGTAATATTAGGAATTATAGTTTTAACTTACTATTATTGTAGAAAACCTAAAAAGGATGTAAAAGTGGACATACAATTAAAACCCCTCGAAAATGAAACCCCATTTTCTCAGTCTTAAGGAGGGAGGAATTATATGACCATTTATATTATTTTATCATTATAATATTGTTCTTCAGACGTTGCACCGTCAGCATTTACTGTAATCTATATAAATGATGCAGTGCAGCATTACATTTTAGTCATAATTTCTGTCTTAACCAGTGCGGTAATACACATATTGCTTTTCGTAATTTCGAGTTTTATTTTTAAAAACGCTAGTTGCCGAAAAGTAAATAAAATTGTGTTATCAGCAGTTTGAACAAAATAACAAAAAAATGTTTTTATTTTTTTTTTGTCTCAATTCAAAGCAAATGTACAAATAAAATAGTGCAATTAATTCCTTATGAAATACCCTTTCCAAGGATGTGCCCCACAGGGTATGGTGCCATTTGAAAACTTAGTGGGGGTGGCTATGGCGGCAAAGGGGCTGATGGCAGAAATTCAAATCCTACGTAAAAAGATGTCCCCCTTGCAATCTTTGTTGACGTGTCTTAGCATTTTTTAACAGAGAAATTATTTTGGAAGATATTCAGGGTGGCTACTTTTCATTGAAAAACCCTGTATATGGCCAACTCTGTTGATCTGCAAGGTAGGAATCCATCTTGGTGTTTTGAAAGAATACTAAAAGTATCAAAATATTTATATAGCCTATTATAAATTGCTCGTTCGAAGACTTTGGAAAGAGAGGGCAGAAGAGACACCGGTCTGTAATTTTTTATGTTTGAGGGATCACCTTTTTTATATATTGAAACCGCTTAAACATTCTTCAAGCAATCCGGAAAATGGCCCTCACAAAAAGACTCATTAATTATATCAAATAACGGTTGGGAAATGAACTGCGCTATGTACTTTGAATTTTTACAGGAATTTTATCAAATCCGGCCGAAAACTTATTTGGTAAGTTCATCAATAGCCTGAAAATCTCTTCCTGATCTGTTGGTTCTAAAAATATTGTGGGGTATTGACGTGCATCACCCAGAGGTGAAACAAATTCTCGATCATCATCAACCTCAGTGAAGTGGACATTAAATAGGTTGGATATCTCCTCAAGATCAGTGTTCAGTGATCAGTTAATTATTTTTCCCTGTCGCTGAGCGAGTCGCCGTATTTATGAAAAAATTAATGCCAGCGATGTCATATAGCAGAGAATGGGGGTTTTTACGTGATTTGTTCCAATCAGTAAATCAGCACGTGGGTAAATATTGAAGAAACAAAGGCCTGCATCCGGTACCCGAGACCTGAGGGAGTCTGCTACTGATTTTCTTTTTGAGTAGCCATTGTAGTTGGTAGTTAGTTGGGGCCAGGCTTTTCACAATAACCTATATAAGTAGTTGGAAAAAGTTTTTACCTTCGCTTCAGGTTCCTGCTGGAGGCTGAGGCAATTTTGACACCTAACGTGTGTTAAATCACTAACCACAAAACTGTAATAATTTTCCCTTACAGGTGAAAAGGAGTATTTACTGTATATATACAGGGTGTGGGTTTTACAGCTGCTAATTTTTTTTCTCTTTGTGAAAGCCTGGTGTATTAGTGTATAAGAAAACATAGAAATTTTTCTCCGGATATTTGCACAAAATAATTTTTGTGTTGATCTGCCTGCCTACTTTAAATCGTCGAAAAAAAAAATAGGTTATGATCCTTATTTCCTAATTAAAAGGCAGAATATTTTTAATTTGTGGTTTGTTCCTTAAGTGGTCACTTAGTGTTATTGGCGTTTTGATTAGGTATAGGTTAGTGTTTTGCCCTTTTTATGCGTTTTTACACTTAGTTTAGTGTTAGTAGCATTTTTCATTAAGTCCGTTGTTTCTAGTACTCATTGCTCAGCGTGCTGCCCCGTAATTAATGTCATAAAGTGAGTAATTAATGAGATATTGAATAATCCATAATTAAAATCATCAAATGTTCGGAATGGCATACTGGAACAAATAATTGCAAAAATAAACTTGATATTTATCAGTAATACATTTAGTCTACATTATTAGTATAATTTTCGGTTCTTTATTTTAAATTCAATTTTCATATCTCTGATTCCTTCAATCAGATTGGGCATAATTTACAGAAGATAACTGATATTTGACAGTATGTACGTCAACTTCAGATGTTATTCAATGTTCCTTCAATTATGAGGTTGAAGCGAGTTGTGTCAGGGATTACTCAAATGTACACTAACATAACACATTACTTTATTGTTGAATAGGAAACTTAATAAAATACAAATTAGAGTATCATTTTTGGTCGAAAGTTCGGATTGCACGTGTACCCAGGAAAACTCTGTCTATTCTTGTTATCTCTGTCATTTTCTGTCCTCATCCTCCTGGCGGCTGTCAGGCGTCGGAGACATGTCGTATGTCACCACAAGTTTAAAGCATAGTTGCCGCCTTTTTCCTTTGTTTACAAAATTGGTTGAAGAATCACTTTCGCACCTGGTTAGTCTAGGTCAGTTATTAATGCTTATTTTTTTCTAAATTTGCAATAAACAAATATTGACACTAATACGAATCGGCCACTACTGTTAGCACTAGGTTGCTAAGCATTATTTTGGTTTTTAATATATAGCATTAGCATTTTAACTTTTTTTTGTCTATACAATATAGAAGCCGTAATCTAACTGTTAAAACAAAATTAACGTAAAATTCGTGGATGCTTAATCTTTACAAGACCCACATACCTATATAAAATATTATACACTTTGGCATAAAAATTAGCTGGGCAACAAGAGGATGACAGTTGCTAGAGTATTTTGTCACTACGGTCCAAAAATAATTATTTAAATGCAAAAACTGTACATATCTAGTAAAAATTGTATATTTACAGGGTCATTTAAGCATTATATAAACTACATTTTGGCATAAAGATTAACTGGGCAACGAGAAGAATACAGTTGCTAGAGGATATTGTTTGTATTTCGTCTTTCCAGTTCAAAAATTAATTACGCAAAAACTGTTGCCACGCTCCTTGGTGGAGTCTTATGTGTTTTGTAATAAGATAAAGATTAAGTTACTTAATTAAGAAAAAAGGAAAAGAAAAATAATCAGTTGGATCAACAGGAATAGGTTGTCTTTGAAGTGGCAAATTAGTGCCCTAGCTCAGAAACCCGGAGAGTAGGGGAGGTCATTTATATGGCGCCACTGACTTGTAGAGACAACTTAAGTCAGAAAGCCCCAAGATGGATTCTGGAACCTATTTCTGCCTACTTCCAACTCAAATAACTTTAAATTGAAATTGCAATTAAACTGAAATTGAATTTAAAATAAAATAAAGCAATCAGGTAAGCAAAGCCACAGTAACCCCAAATCAAACAATTATACACACAAAAGGTTTTGATTTATTTACGTATCTTACTCTCTATGTCTTACTCTACTCGACTCCAACAAATGGTCTTAGGCGACGAGGTAACTACAAGCTGAACTTGTAAAAGCTTCAACCGTCCAACTGGACGAATACAATTTAAAGGAAATAATTCACGAGGGAAATGATCCCGGGTAAAAGAAAGAGCCCTAGGAAAGAAAACCTGTTTAAATGGTTTTTCAACAATATTAATAAAAAATTAATTAGCCAAGTCTCTTTCCAGGTACTTAATTACAAAACATTTCTTTAAAACACCTTTTCAATTAAAGATAATACATAGTCCAATTCAATTAATTATCCAATCAACTATTGACAGTCAAAATTCCAAGGCAATTACAGTACCAAAAAGTGAACGTTACACTGTACGTACTAAAAATTTTATATTTACAGGGTTTTTTTAAGCATTATATAAGCACTCTTTGGCATAAAAGTAGTGGGCAACTAGAGGATGACAGTTGCTAGATAATTTTGTTTATATTTCGTCTTTCCAGTTCAAAAATTAATTATGCAAAAACTGTACATAGTACAAATTTTATATTTACAGGGTCCTTTAAGCATTATATAAACTACACTCTGGCATAAAAAGTAGCTGACCAACGAGAGGAAGACACTTGCTTTTTTGCCGGTTCAAAAAATAATTATGAAAAACGGTACATAGTGAAAACTATATATTTACAGGGTTTTAGCAAACTTTTGGAATGCTCATTATATGTCCTATCCAACGACATTAAAAACACTACAAAATCAGGTAAAGTCAGTCAGAAAAGTGTGTGTAAAAATTTGAGCTGCCAGAAACCCAGTTTGAAAAGACAGTCAAGGACAAAATAGCCTGTAAAGTCCACTTGCAGTAAGAAAATGACCGTTTTAATTATAATACACTTTATAAGTCTAGAAGTTTATATGAACTTCTATGCTTAAAATTGATCGGATTCACTCCTTAAAGTGTCTACAACAACTTAATAAACACTCTGTATAGTAGTAAGGGGTAGCCTGTATGGTCATAAATGCAAAATTTGATTGGTTTTAAAAATGACTCACCTTCGTATGAAAAATCGAAATATATTATTTAAATGTTTTTAAGAAAACAATAGATCTTGATCATAAATTTCTTCAGGAAAACTTCGACAAAAGTACACAACTGATATAAAAATACGAAATTAGGATAAAATATTGTTACGATTTTCCCGTGGGTTCACACAAAGTCAGTTTAACTTAACAATTAATAAATTTATTAACACTTCAAAACACTCCGTACAATAATTAACTCAACTACTAAAAACACTACTTCAATTCCACAATTATTCCACTATTTAAACTTTACCGCGTTTCCAAATTCACTACTACTGCGGTCGAGACCGCGTCTTTTATATTCGCAAACCACGCTCTAGAATGACCGCGAAACGCTTCGCGGGTTGCCTTGATCATTCAAGAATATTCCAGGTAGCGTTTCCTAACCGTGGCCTACTTTAATACGCGCCCGGCCAGATATTACGGCGCACCGGTTTCATCCCGAAGCGAGAGCTCGTTAAGAAGTATCGAGCATAGTAGGCCCAGACCGTAACACTGCCCCCCTCTTAAAGCTGATCGTCCCGATCCGCTTCATCTAATCCCTGGTATTTCTTGAGTCTGTCCAGATGGACAATTTTTCATCTTGCCTTTGGGGCTGCGTTGGACTCTGTACACGACGTCGTTTAACCTTTTTACCACATTGTAAGGTCCCTCCCAAACAGGTGTTAATTTCGGTGATTTGCCTTTCTTCCTCTGAGGGTTAAACAACCAAACTTTATCATCCTTCTGGAACCCTCCCGAATTGGCCCTCAGATCATAACGAGCTTTCATCTTGTCGCTAGTTAGATTCAAACTTTCCCTGACCAGATCATGGATGTTCAGTAATCTGTCTTGCAACTCGTCAACGTAGTTCTCAATGTTCGTGCTTTGGCCTGTTGGAGATCCGAACACCACATCACATGGAAGTCGCAGTTCTCGACCAAACAGAACTTTAGATGGTGACTGTCCCGTTGAGTTGTGGGACTGCTGCTCTATAAGCCATCAAGAAGAGCGGAATATGCTGGTCCCAATCTTTCTGATGCTGATCAACAACCTTTGAGAGATGTTGCTCTATGGTCTTATTAAATCTCTCGACCATGCCATCCGACTGAGGATGAAGCGGCGTTGTTCGGGTCTTCCTAATGCCTAGCAGGTCACAGAGCCTCTGAAAGAGCTTGGACTCAAAGTTTCGTCCCTGATCAGAGTGTAACTCCAACGGCACACCAAATCTACTGAAGACATTTTCGACGAGAATATCAGCGACTGTGCTGGCTTCTTGATTTGGAATCGCAAACACCTCAGGCCATTTGCTAAAGTAATCCATGGCAACAAGAATGTACTTGTTGCCTCTGTTGGTCTCAGGAAAAGGCCCAGCAACGTCTATGGCTAAACGTTCGAACGGCAATCCTACGTTGTACTGCTTCATAGGTCCCCGGGATCTTGTCTGTGGTCCGTGGCTAGCTGCACAAATGGAACATTGTCGACACCATGATTTCACGTCTTGGCAGTAGTTCACCCAGTAAAAACGTTGCCGGATTTTGTCCAAAGTCTTATTTACTCCCAAATGAGCACCAGTCTTTCCATTGTGCATTTCCTCCAGTACGTTGTCGACCCTTCCTCTGGGAACTACCAGCTGCTTCCTTATCTCTTTTCCATCGGCACTCTCCCAAGCTGTTTTTAGCAAGCCGCCTTCAACCACAAGCGAGTCCCACTGAGCCCAAAGTGCTTTGAACGTCAGGCCTTTGCTAGAGATTTCTTGCCATGTTGGTCTTGGCTCGCTTTGTTCCTTTCTCAACAACAATGGGCCTATGTCGCTGTCTTCTAGTTGATCCTTCCTAATCTCATCGGGACTCCATTCATCATTGGTCTTCAGCTGAACCATTCTGATGGACACAACTCCTTCACGTTGTTCCGTTTTCTGGCAATGTTTGCAATCTTCGGCGCAAGGTCTTCTTGATAGAGCATCTGCGTTATTATGCAGCTTTCCGGGTCGATGCTTGATGTTGAAATTATACTGCTGGAGTTTTTCAAGCCATCTTGCTACTTGCCCTTCCGGTTGTTTCATTCCGAGGAGCCACTTGAGTGCCGCATGGTCAGTCCTTATCAAAAATTCCTGTCCGTACAAGTACTTGTGAAAGTGATCGACTGATTTTACTATTGCCAGTAGCTCTTTTCTCGTAACACAGTAGTTCCGTTCTGCTTTGGTAAGTTTCCTACTGAAGTATTCTATGACATGTTCTTCTCCGTTTTGGATTTGAGACAATACAGCTCCAATACCAGAATTACTGGCATCTGTGTCTAAAATGAACTTTCCTTTTGGTTGTGGATAACTGAGGATGGGACTGGAGCAAAGTGATGCTTTTAACCTTCTGAACGCCTGATCACATTGGGTATTCCAACAGTAGGGTGTTTTGTCCTCAGTAAGTTGATGTAGCGGAGCTGCGATGTTGGCAAATCCTTCCACAAACCGTCTGTAGTAGGTGGCAAGTCCTAGAAAGCTTCTGAGTTCGTGTTTATCCTTTGGTACTGGCCATTCTCTAATTGCTTGGATCTTCTTGTCGTCCGTCTGGATTCCGTCGACCGACACCACATGCCCAAGGAATTCGACTTGCTTTTGGAAGAACCAACACTTTTTGGCGTTCAATCGAAGATGGGCACCACCTATTCTAGCAAATACTTCTTGCAAGTTGTCTAGATGTTCTTCAAAAGTTTTTCCCATCACCATGATATCGTCCAGATAAACCAAGCAAGTCTTCCAGTTAAGGCCACGAAGCACAATTTCCATTAGTCTTTCAAACGTAGCAGGAGCATTACAAAGTCCGAAGGGCATCACATTGAATTGGTACAGCCCATTTCCAGCAGAAAAAGCAGTCTTCTCCTTATCTTGCTCCTCAATGCCAACTTGCCAGTACCCACTCTTCAAATCTAAAGTAGAAAACCAACAGGATCCTGCCAAAGTCGTCAGTGTGTCGTCGATACGGGGAAGTGGATAGCTGTCCTTTTTGGTCACGTCATTCAGTTTTCGGTAATCTACACAAAATCTGCTTGATCCATCTTTCTTAGTGACCAGAACAACAGGTGATGACCAAGGGCTGCAGGATTCTTCTATAACTCCGTCGTCAAGCATCCTGTCCACTAATTCCTGCACTTCCTGTTGTTTGGCTATTGGTAGTCTCCTAGGTGGTTGTCGAATCGGTTGTGCATTGCCGGTGTTAATTCGGTGTTTTACAATGGTAGTTTTTCCCATATTGTTCGGTGTTCCAAATATGCTACCATGGTCCAAAATCAGTTTCCGAGCCTTCTTCAGTTGTGGTGTTGACAGATGTTTCCAGGTCTTTTCAAGTTCATTTAAGAGCTTGTTTTCCCCAACTGCTCCTCCTGTTCTGGTAACCCATCGCAATTGGTTATTTTGACTACAGGCTCGAATACCGCAATAATTTCGCCTTTGTTGATTTTTACGTCGTCTGAAAAAAATGTTTGCAACTCTTATTGGGACTTCACTTCCTCCATTTACAAGTGATTTCCCAATGAGGCATCTTCCTGGTCGGTCCGGGTTTCGTACAAGTCCAACACAGCTCCCAGAATTCTGCTCCAATTGTCCAATAATTATTTGTTCGGAATTCCCGCTTATTTTTACTGTCTGAGATGCCAAAACATTAATGGGTGACTCACAGCGGTGACTGGTTGACAGGATGAACTCTTCACTTCCAAACCTTAGGATATTTTGCTCGGGATCAAAAGAAAATCCATGTTGACGAATCAGGTCCATTCCCAGAATAAATTCATCTTCAATATCCGCTACTAACACAGTGTGGTAAAACGTAATCCTTCCAAGGCAAATCTTGACTGTTATTTCTCCTAAAACTTTAGCCGATTCTCCAGTCACAGTGCGCAGGAGAATACTTCTTCGTAAAGGCTTAATTTGACTTTTATCCACAAGGTTTGACCGGATCAAAGATACTGCCGCACCGGTGTCCAAAGTAAAAGTAACGTTCATCGCATCCACCTTTCCATCTACGTTCAGGCTTCCCATTGATCTACCCAGGCTTCTGATGGAGATAATTCTGGGGCTTTGTTTTCGCTAGTCAACATTCGCCCCGTAATGTTGACTAGTGGGAGTTTTCCTGGTCCCTTCTGGATGGTTGTACGTCCCTCGTTGGAGAGCGGGACGGTATCCTTACTCGACAATCTCGTTTCATGTGTCCCGTACGTCCGCATCGATAACACTCCACTCTCGTGATCGGGCGTGATCGTTCTAACTGTGTGGAAAGACCATTTCCTAATGCTGCCACTTGTTGCACTAATTGGCCGAACATTGATTTAATTTCATTCATTGGTGTAGCGGCATGATCGGCTGGCGGTTCTCTCTCCTCTTGAATAGTCACGGCCCTGATCCTTGGCTTTAAGTCATTGCACGCAGCTTCAACTTCCAGCGCTCGAACTAGTAATTCGCTGCTGTTGCTTCCTTTGAACATCTTCAGCATTTTCTTTACTTCCAGATCTCGAATCCCATCTACAAAACACTGTGCCACAAGTTCTTCTTGGATTTCATCCGGGACGGCTGGGTAAGCCAGATGCACAAGGCGACGAATTTCGGCCTCAAACTCTTGTAAATTTTCACCAGTTTTCTGCAGTCTTGCCTTTAATTGTGTTTGGTACACTCCTTTCCTATGCTGATCCCATAACGTCGTTCTAATGCAGCTACTAATGCGTCATAGTTGCTTTGTTGGGCGATAGGCAGAGTCTGTAACAGCTCCAATGCAGGTCCTCGTAATGCCACCACCAGTGCTACAGCCTTTTCCTCGTTACTCCATCTATTTGCATTTGCAGCGGCCTCAAATTGGAGTTGGTACGTTGCCCATGAAGTTTGACCGTCGTATGTGGGAGGCTTGATCTTGTTGAGCCCGTTTCCTGTGATCACTGTAGAGCTGGCTCCTCTGCTGTCAATTTTCTGCTCTAAGTCGCGTAGCTTTATCTCAACATCATTCTGAATTTTATTAATGTCCTCCCGAACATCAATCTGAATTTTACTAATGTCGTCCCGAACATCATTAATGTCTTCCCGAACATCCTTTAATTTTTCCTCAACATCACACTCCATCTTTTTAAGACTATGGGTTACATACTCTTGGATTTCTGTTTTGGTCCCCGCTAGACCGTTCAATATTTCTACGTTACGTTTTTCTTGCATTTCTATATCTTGTTGTCTCATTCTTTCTTTTTCTTCTTTGTCTTGTTGTCGAATCCTTTCTTGTTCTTCCTTGTCTTGTTGTCGACTCCTTTCATGTTTTTCCTCTTGTTTTTCAAGCATTGCCATAATAGCTGCAAATTGGGCCTCCATGTTTGCACTTTGACGTCTTGTTACTGGCATAAAATAAATTTAACACACCACTGTTCCGAAAATCTCTAGTCCGGTTCTGAACACAAGTCTCTAACCCGAAGTTTAGTTCCAATTCACGTCGCACTAACGTCTGATCGCACTTCTGACACCAATTGTTACGATTTTCCCGTGGGTTCACACAAAGTCAGTTTAACTTAACAATTAATAAATTTATTAACACTTCAAAACACTCCGTACAATAATTAACTCAACTACTAAAAACACTACTTCAATTCCACAATTATTCCACTATTTAAACTTTACCGCGTTTCCAAATTCACTACTACTGCGGTCGAGACCGCGTCTTTTATATTCGCAAACCACGCTCTAGAATGACCGCGAAACGCTTCGCGGGTTGCCTTGATCATTCAAGAATATTCCAGGTAGCGTTTCCTAACCGTGGCCTACTTTAATACGCGCCCGGCCAGATATTACGGCGCACCGGTTTCATCCCGAAGCGAGAGCTCGTTAAGAAGTATCGAGCATAGTAGGCCCAGACCGTAACAATATGTATTTAAAAATAACAAAAAAAAAATCATGGTCCCTTTGAAACATTTAAGTTAATGTCGATATCTGAGAAACTGAGTTTGTTTGTTAAACTGAAGTTTACTGTGCGAATTTTCAAACAATTTAAATTCAATACGATAAAACCAACAAGTAAAAGAAGAAAACTTGAAAGCTGATCGTTCCTATCAAATTATATAAAGTAAATGTTCCTAAACAAATCAGTTGTTTCAAGAAACACAGTGAACGGTTTTGAATTTTTAACTCCTAATTGCAGATATGCAATTTAATATTCCCTTTCAAATTTCCAAGAAACACGGTTATGTTCATTTTTAAACCTTAAAAGGCGAAAAACTGTATAAAGTTTAGCAGTGACATGTTTTTAAAGATTTTTCTGCTTATCTGCTTTTTGTCGCATTCCCTTCAATTCCAGAAGCAGTCCATGTCAATTTTAAGCTGCTTTAGATTTTACCAGCCACGATTAGTGGCAATTTTTGCCTGTTGTTCACGTCAAGGTAAGAGTTTTATAACGACGTAAAAAAGTGTGGAAAATATACAAACATTTGTAATTTTTCAGACAAAGTTAATTTACACAGAAAAATTCAAAATGAAAATTTTAATGTTTCTCTGGTTTTTGCCACTACAGATACTTTGGCATTTATCAACAGGAAATACGGAGATCGTTTCACTTATTTCCTGGATATGGACTGCCCCGGTGCTGACAATCTCTTGAAACAGGTTTAAAACGTAGTTTTAAGTTTATGTTTTAAGCAACTTTAGGCATATCGTCTTTTGCCTAGGCATTTACTAAAGACCCATGACAAATAGAGCATTTTTTTTTCAAGATTTTGCTATTTACTTGAAAGATTATAAATAATGTTGTAAATCAAATTATGGAGACAAAAAAAATTAAATCTTAAAATCTTAAAAATGATTCTTTATTGAATCTCAGGTTGTTACTTTCATCTAAACTGGACCTTTATTGTCAAATGATTCAGATGTGTCAGAATTTTTGAAGTTTTGCTGTTGCTATTTTGCAATAGCACTTAGTAAATGCCAATGCAATATGCAAATACGTTTAAAATTGCTTTACACTTACGACATTTATAGTATAATACAGATTATCTAGAAAAGCAAAATTCGTACAGGCATCCAACTTGGATCGGTTCGGACGGTTCCAGTTTATCTACAGCTGGTTTCTACTTTTGAACAATCAGGTGAATGTATTCAAAAAAATAAAAACCAGAATGGACATGGATGTTAAATTGGTCGAGTTTGGAAGTAAAAAAATTTCGGAGGTGTATAATCCTGGCATCAATGTTGGTATTCAAACTAGGTGTGTGTATTTTTCCTACTCTTTTAGCTCTTGATTCTGAAATGTTTCTCTTTCCAGACTCGTAGCTACTTTAAATGACGATTCTGTACTAACGTATTCAAATCAAAGTAAATCTTACTACGAGTCACGCAAAAACATGTCTGGAGTTTTGATCCGGTCAGCTAATGTGGTAGGTTTTGGTGTTATAATAGGCAAAATTTAAAGTAAAATTGGATGACGTAACAATGAAAGAAAAAAGATGTCGCAAATCTGTAAAAAACTTTTGACAGATAAGATACACACTACATAAGAGCAGGAAATGGATAAAAGTTTCTTAAACCGTGATGATTACCAAATAATATAAAAAACTTTTTCAAAGGCAAATCGGACACGCTTATTATATCACCCTGAGAAGTTTAACGTTATTTTATTACAAAAGGTAGGAGTTTTAAAACAAAAAAAACTATCACAAGTCTGTTTAAATGTAAATCTAACCTTACTGAACCCATTACAGAAGATCTCTTAGTAAAATAACCTAAGATAAATCAATAAAAGTGACACTTTGATGTTCATAATTTGTAAATTGAATGTTTGGTTGTAAATCAACCTATTTCTGATTTAAGTGCATATTACCAATTACATCAAATAAAGTGCAAAGTGGAATTCTGATTTCTGAGTCAGGAACAAAATCGCCTGTAAAACCCACTTGGAGTGAGAAAATTACTGTTTTTAGCACATTTTTGGAATCTCCATTGAATTTCCTATCCACCAACCTTAAGACACTACAAAATTTGGTACACTCAGGGAGAAAAGCGGTGTCAACGTTTGATCTACCAGGAACACAGTTTGAAAGGACAGTCAGGGACAAAATCGCCTGTAAAATCCACTTGGAGTAAGAAAATGACTTTTTTAAGCACATTTTTGGAATCCCCATTGAATTTTCTATCCACCAAACTTAAAAGACGCTACAAAATCAGGCACAGTCAGGGAGAAAAGCGGTGTCAACGTTTGATCTGCCAGAAACTCAGTTTGAAAGGACAGTCAGGGACAAAATCGCCTGTAAAACCCACTTGGAGTGAGAAAATGACTGTTTTAAGCACATTTTTGGAATCTCCATTGAATTTCCTATCCGCCAACCTTAAGACACTACAAAATTTGGTGCAGACAGGGAGAAAAGCGGTGTCAACATTTGATCTACCAGAAACACAGTTTGAAAAAACAGTCAGGGACAAAATCGCCTGTAAAATCCACTTGGAGTAAGAAAATGACTTTTTTAAGCACATTTTTGGAATCCCCATTGAATTTTCTATCCACCAAACTTAAAAGACGCTACAAAATCTGGCACAGTCAGGGAGAAAAGCGGTGGCAACGTTTGATCTGTAAGAAACTCAGTTTGAAAGGACAGTCAGGGACAAAATCGCCTGTAAAACCCACTAGTAGTGAGAAAATTACAGTTTTCAGCACATTTTTTGAATTCTCATTAAATTTCCTATTTAATGAGATAAAAAAACACTACAACATTTGGTGCAGTCACGGAGAACAGTGGTGTTAAACTTTGAACTGCCAGAACTACAGTTTGAAAGGACAGTCAGGGACAAAATCGAATAATGTAAAATCCACTTGGAGTAAGAAAATGACTTTTTGAAGCACATTTGTGAAATTCTCATTAAATTTTCTATTGAATCCCATAAAAAAACACTACAAAGTCAGGTAAAATCAGAGAGAAATGTGGTGTCAAAATTTGAACTGCCAGAAACACAGTTTGAAAGAACAATCAGAGACAAAATTGCCTGTAAAACCGACTTGGAGTGAGAAAATGACTGTTTCAAGCACATTTTTGGAATCCCCATCCTATGTAGTAAATTGAAAAAACACTACAAAATTTGGTACAGTTAGAGAAAAAAGCGGTGTCAATTTTGATCTGCCAGAAACACAGTTTGAAAGGACAGTCAGACGCACAATCGCAGTCCATAGATAGAATTTAAAAAACCTGCGTTCCTCTGCTTTTTTGACCTTATTCAAGTAGGTGCTAAAAATCTTGCAAGAAAGAGCCAACAACAATATAATCCAGGTAATAAAATAAAATACCAACAACAGTACCAAGAATACAGTCAGGAGATAACCAGTCGTGAGTCTGATACTCTTCAACCTGGTAATAGACCGCATCATAAACCCGGTGAAAGGTGTAGAACGAGATTACAGAAAGAGTCAGATTTAGTTGAAAATATTATGCTATGCAGACGATACGGTTCTTATAGAAGGAAATGGATAACCTGCAGTAAAAGCAATTTGAGCTAAACCAAGTGGCAAAAAAATAACCATTAGCATCTCGATACCAAAAATCTATGATCAAGGAACCGATACGATGCAAGTTGGCACTAAACGACCAACCAATCAAACAAGTAAAGAGCCTTGAAAATTTGGGGATAATAGCTTCAAACAGCCAAAATACATTTGACGAGGTGAAAACACAAGTAAATAAAGCAGCAAGAGTATCTGGTTGTCTATATAATACGATTTGGAAAAACATATGTCGATAACCAGCACGGCCAGGATCTACAAAATAGCAGTGAGGTCCATCCTCACCACACTATGGATCAAACAGCGAAGCAATGGGATCCAGAAGCGAGGCGGTAGGATGCCAGAAGTTGTTAGATGGTCAGGATGGAGAAGGGACAGCATGTTGATAGGATGGGAAACGTCAGACTTACCAAGGCCGCATACCAAGAGAAACCGAACACCATTAGGAAGGCTTCTGGACTATATCGTCACAGGACATCGCATAAAAAGTTAGAAAAAACAGGACATAGTCCTATCAAAAAGTGGGAGTAGAAACCGTGTAACTCTAAACCATTTAAAACCTTTGCGCGTTTGCTTTTTGAGTGTATCTTTATAGAAATTAGTTAAGTTGAACAAAAAAAAAACAGAATACTCTGTCAACACCACTCGACCAATCGCAGCGCTCACGATATATCAGCTGATGTCTAAAGTGAAGCGAAATAGTATGCAACTCCACATAGATTTTCAGTAGTTTTAATTTCATGTGATCATTTATTAACAAAGATTTATTAACAAAACATTTACCATTCTATAGCATTGTTACATCGTATTATTACTTTAAATTTTGCCAATTTCTGTTCTGTAAAGTTGTGAATGAATATTTTAGATCAGATATCCCTTCACTACGTCCTTTCACGAATACATGGTGGATCCGAAATTGATGAAATATGATATTTACAGCAAGTTTCATTATCAGTTGTTTCTGTGTTTGTCTGAAATTCACGGTTTCAGGTAGGTGGCCACAGCAATTTAGCTTTTTTATGTCATTAGATAGGAAGTCTAATAGGGATTTCAAAAATGCACTTAAAACAGTTATTTTCTCACTCCAAGTGGGTTTTACAGGCTCTTTTGATCTTGTCTGTCTTTTCTAACTGTGTTTGTAGTGTTTTTTATGTTATTGGATAGGAAATTTAATGAGGATTCCAATAGTGTGCCTAAAACAGTCTATTTCTCACTACAAGTGGGTTTTACAGGCGATTTTGTCTCTGACTGTCATTTCAAACAGTGTTTCTGATGGATCAAATTTTGACACCGCTCTTCTTTCTGACTGCACCAAATTTTGTTGTGTTTTTTTAGTTTATTGGATAGGAAATTTAATGAGGATTCCAAAAATATGCTATTTTCTCACTACAAGTGGGTTTTACAGACGATTATGTTCTTGACTGTCGATCTGTGTTTATCAGTCTCTATTTTCCAATACGCATACTCAATTTCTTTTTTTTTTAATTTTTTTTAACAATATTAAGAAACTTATCAGAAAACGGACTGTTTTCACTTATATAATTTTCTACATATTTCTATTTTTTTTTATATAATCTTGTAGTGTATTTTCAGTTTATTAAATAGGAAATTTAATGAGAATTCCAAAAATGTTTTTAAAACAGTCATTTTCTCACTCCAAGTGGGTTTAATAAGCGATTTTGTCGCTGACTGTACAAAAAATAGCAAAAAAATTTAAAAGCACTGCAAACTTTGATACAGTCATGGAGAAAAGTTGGGTCAAAGTTTGAACTGTCAAAACACAGTTTGCAAAGATAGTCAGGGACAAAATCGCCTGCAAAATCTACTTGAACATAGAAAATTACTGTTTTAAGCACATTTTAAGAACTCTCAATAAAGTTTCCGATTCAGTAACATGAGAAACTACAAAACCGAAAAAAACCATTTGGTACAATCAAGTAGAAAAGCGGTGTCAAAGGTTGTTTTTAAAAAACACAGTTTGTAGAGGCAGTCAGGGACAAAATCGCGTATAACATCCTCTTGGAGTAGGAGAATGATTGTTTTAAGCACATTTTTAGAATCCTCATTAATATTCCTATTCTGTAGCTTGAAAAAAACAGTACAAAATTTAGTACCGTCAGGGAGAAAAGCGGTGTCAAACTTGAAATAAAATGAAATGAAATAAAAATGGCAACCCACTTAATGGCAATAGTACATATTAAAAACGGTAGATTAAACAGGAGAACCATGTAAAATGTGGAGTTTCATCTCACCACGTCTTGTAGTAATTTTAGGGGATCTTTTCCTGCCTGCCTTTGAACCACCTCCAACTTTGACATTGCCGAAGCACGTCTTTTAAAGAGACTGACAAGATTGCGCAATTATACTACTATTGGTTGTAATAAAATAAATAATAACTTTGACTCCATCGTTGGCAATCAAAATAATCGTATGGGCATAGCATCCGAAATGCTTCCATTCTAATTCAACTTCAATAGCTTTTTGCATATTCGCAGCATTAGCGAATATAGCTATTAAATATCGACCTTGTCTAAGCCCGATTCATTTTTTAGCTAGATTGTCACTTGTTATGAGCTTATTTGCATGAGCTGCATTCAAGCAATATCGATCTTGGCTCAAAACTTTTCATTAATGAAATGAATGGTGGTTGCCGTAAAACTTTCTGTGGTGAATTGATGTCCAGCAGTCTGTAGTTACTGTAACCGATCGTACATTGTTGACGAGTACTTTAAATTTTTTGGGTATTGCTCTTCATACTGGTAATAAGGTATTTTGAGATATATTTTTCTATTAAGTTGATATGAGGGATTGAGAATTTATAACAAATATTTGGAAATCCTGTAAATTCTAACATACTAAAAGGTTGTATATCTCTGACTTAAAAAGTTCCATAAGCACATTGCCAAGCTTAGTTTTTGCATGTAGACCGATAGTTTTCAGTACATACAGCAATTTGGTTTGTGTTTTTGTTAATGTACTGTACTAGTCTGTTTTTTGTCACATTGTTTATAGGTAGGTTTGAAGGTTGGGGTAGATGGTTCTATCTCTGTTTCGGTTAATAGGATTCTAACGGGTTCGGAAGATTTTTAGTTTTGCAGCTCTCTGTATCATAATTATTTATTTGCACCAAAGGATGTTTTTGTTCAAAATGTCGTTTTAAATTGGTAGTTGATGTCTTATAACTCACAGACTGACTGATTACACAAATGGCACTTCGCTCTAACGGCGTCTTCGTGTGTGAGCATTGTAATATTGAAATGTAAGACTTAATAGCTCGTTTTAATGCATGTACTTTAAAATTTTTCTCTACTTCCACTATGATTGACTCATTACACTCATTATATGACAGAGGTTTTGAAGCTTTATTTTCTTGTTTATGACTTCCCATTCCTTCTGCAACAGTTCAAAACGTTCACAAAAATTAGCCTGTATAATTGCTTGTTAAACATTAGCTCTTTTCTACCTGCAGCTTCAATACAACATTGACACACTCGTGGTTTTGGCAACACCTCTAGTGGTGAAGATGGTGGCTTGGCTAAACTGCTTTGGGATGACGTTATCGATATTAGCAGCGCAGGTTGCATAATCAGACTTTTAGGCACTGAACGGATTGATTTTACGAATTCCTAGTTCCTTACTACAAATTCAGGTAAAATTCTAAAAGTTTTTTGTATGTATGTATACAATTTGATCCTAACAGATCATGTTTTTACTTCCGCAACCCAGGAGTGGTTAAACCAAACTTTAGAGAAGTTCTTAAACCGTTCACTAGACAAAGTTGGATGGTCGTTCTGTACGTAACCGCTTTAGTATGCGCGTGTATTGAAATAGCCCATCTGGTGGACAAATGGAGAAGTGGCATTGGAAGAAATTCCCACTGGTATGGTTCGATATTTATTGTGATTGCTGTGTACGCTCAACAAGGCTTAGACAACATCCCCACTCGAATTTCAAGCAGGATCATCTTTCTTAATCTTTTAATATGCTCAGCTCTTTTGTACAACTACTACACTTCCAGTTTAGTGTCATCGCTGATTAGCACCGAGCCCCAGGTCCTAAAAAACCATCCGGGAGTTGTTTGAAAGCAGTTTAAGAGTTGGAATCGAGTACCAACCCTACACGGTCACCTACATGCTTGACAAAGGTTAATTTACTCTACCCACCCTTTTACGTATAACTTATTTCAAGTTTCCAGTGAAGAAAGATCATTGGTTAGATATGCTAAACAAGACAAAAGTCTACGCGCACCAAGTTCCTAACTTCTTTACAGCTGAAGAGGGCGTGGCCAAGGTACACCAAGGAGGGTTTGCTTTCCATGCTGAATCTATCACCACTTACCCGTTAATAGCAAACACCTTTGAACAGGATGCTATTGCGACTTGGCTGAGATCGTTCTTATCGACTCTGATACGAGTTTGATGGCTCAGAAGAAGAGCCAATACAAAAAGCTCTTTGAGATTAGGTTGGTCAAACTTACAGAAAAGTTAGATATTACAGGGTGGTCCAGTTTTAAATGTCAATAATTCACCATTCGATAGCTCATCAAAAAATAAGTTGCCATTTTCTGTTCCTACCGGAAAATAGAGTCCTTCAAAGTTCAAATTTAAAAAAAACGGTTTATTCAGACTATGAAGGCTTTCACGGCGGTCAAAACTGAAATATGAAGGCGATGACCTTACAANNACGTCNANGANCNNACNAGNCANATNATATGNACTCGGNCTNNANCTTNTGCNANGANTGGGTCGAGACANNNNGGTCANCAGGTTTAGNNTGGTTGNTNCACGTNGACTNACNCNTCTNAGATATGTCATGAAANGAATATGCGAAGGTGNATGNTCGNNNGAANCCGAANCCCAGCCGNACCGGANGTCGCNGGAACTGGTTTNAGCTGCNCTACCACCTTNNTCNTGTCGGTGAAGCAATNCATCNANNANCGGTCANTCNACCNGGTCAGAAANANTTTAGTANCNANNTCANGTAGATANCTANACNCCGTNGGCTAGACNGACTCCCCNCGANCAGCTTTTNGATTCTAGCNAGGGCGTNATTCGTGCCTGACGCGTTNAGCATCGGTNNTNNNNCANTNTTAATGTGATACGAANGNANAAAGAGTCGATNATCNAGGATTTGGTAAGANNAAGANANTTNATNAAGGTCAANGACNTAGNCNTNNGTTATGCCATTAGATAGGATATTTAATGAGGATTCCAAAAATGTGCTTAAAAACATGATTCGGTCACTCCAAGTGGGTTTTACAAGCGATTTTGTCCCTGGCTCCTTAGCTTACAATTTCACTAATTTGGAAATTGGTTGCAATTAACAGTTTTTCCTAAATAACTCAAAAACGGTGAAAATTACGAAAAAATTGCAAGAAACCAAAAATGTTCGTAATCAACTCCTTAACCCAACACCGTAAATTTGCAGGTCCTTTTTTGCTTGCAGTATACAGGGTGTGTATGAAAAGTATGATGATTGAACGTTTTTGGTCACCCTGTACGCAATTTTTTAGATAGAATTTTCTGCTTAATACCACTAGAAAGAGCAGCTCAAGACGGTTAATTTGAGTGGTTCAACCTCCCTGAACTCCCAAAAACAAACGAGGTACAGGGTGTTTAAATTTCAAACCACAATTTCAACTAATTTAAAAATTTGTTGCATTAAACTAGTTTTTCCTAAAATAACTCAAAAACGGTAAAAGTTACGAAAAAATTGCAAGAAATCAAAAATGTTCCTAATCAACTCCTTAATCCAACCCCGTAAATTTGCAGTACCATTTTTGCTTCCATTATACAGGGTGTGTATGAAAATTATGGTGATTGACTGTTTTTGGTCACCCTGTACGCAAGTTTTCAGATAACATTTTTTGCTCGATACCACTAGAAAGAGCAGCTCAAGACGGTTAATTTGAGTGGTTCAATCTCCCTGAACTCCCTAAAACAACCGAGTTACAGGGTGTTGAAGTTTAAAACTACAACTTTAACTTATTTCAAAATTTGTTGCATTAAACTAGTTTGTCCTAATAAATCAAAAACGGTGAAAGTTACAAAAAAATTACAAGAAACCAAAAATGTTTCTAATGAACTCATTAACCGAACACCGTAAATTTGCAGGACCGTTTTTGTTTGCAGTATACAGGGTGTGTATGAAAAGTATGATGATTGACTGTTTTTGGTCACCCTGCACGCAATTTTTAAGATACAAGTTTTTGCTCAATACCATTAGAAAGAGAAGCTCAAGACGGTTCATTTGAGTGGTTCAATCTCCCTGAACTCCCAAAAACAACCGAGTTACAGGGTGTTGAATATTCAAACCACAATTTCAACTAATTTCAAAATTTGTTGCATTAAACTAGTTTTTCCTAAAACAACTCGAAAACGGTAAAAGTTACGAAAAAATTGCAAGAAACCAAAAATGTTTCTAATCAACTCCTTAACCCAACACCGTAAATTTGCAGGACCGTTTTTGTTTGCAGTATACAGGGTGTGTCTGAAAATTATGCTGATTGACTGTTTTGGTCACCCTGTACGCAATTTTTTAGATAGAATTTTTTGCTCAATACCACTAGAAAGAGCAGCTCAAGGCGCTTAATTTGAGTGGTTCAACCTCCCTGAACTCCCTAAAACAATCGAGTTACAGGGTGTTGAAATTTCAAACCACAATTTCAACTAATTTAAAAATTTGTTGCATTAAACTAGTTTTTCCTAAAATAACTCAAAAACGGTGAAAGTTACGAAACAATTGCGAGAAACCAAAAATGTTCCTAATCAATTCCTTAACCCAACACCGTAAATTTTCAGCACCGTTCTTGCTTGCATTATACAGGGTGTGTATGAAAAGTATGATGATTGACTGTTTTTGGTCACCCTGCACGCAATTTTTCAGATAGAATTTTTTGCTCAACACCACTAAAAAGAGAAGCTCAAGCCGGTTAATTTGAGTGGTTCAACCTCCCTGAACTCCCTAAAACAACCGAGTTACAGGGTGTTGAAATTTCAAATTACAACTTCAACTGATTTGAGAATTTGTTGCATTTAACTAGTTTTTCCTAAAATAACTCAAAAACGGTGAAAATTACAAAAAAATTGCAAGAAACCAAAAATGTTCCTAATCAACTCCTTAACCGAACACCGTAAATTTGCAGGACCGTTTTTGCTTCCATTATACAGGGTGTGTATGAAAAGTATGGTGATTGAGTGTTTTTGGTCACCCTGCAGGCAGTTTTTAAGATACAAGTTTTTGCTCAATACCACTAGAAAGAGCATCTCAAGACGGTTAATTTGAGTGGTTCAACCTCCCTGAACTCCCTAAAACAACCGAGTTACAGGGTGTTGAAATTTCAAACTACAACACTTCAACTGATTTCAAAATTTGTTGCATTAAACTAGTTTTTGCTAAAATAACTCAAAAACGGTGAAAGTTACAAAAAAATTGCACGAAACCAAAAATGTTCCTAATCAACTCATTAACCCAACACCGTAAATTTGCAGGACCGTTTTTGCTTGCAGTATACAGGGTGTGTATGAAAAGTATGATGATTGACTGTTTTTGGTCACCCTGTACGCAATTTTTCAGATAGAATTTTTTGCTCAACACCGCTAAAAAGAGCAGCTCAAGACGGTTAATTTGAGTGGTTCAACCTCCCTGAACTCGCTAAAACAACCGAGTTACAGGGTGTTCAAATTTCCAGCCAATTAATTTGAAAATTTGTTACATTTAACCAGTTTTTGCTAAATAACTCAGAACCGGTGAAAATTTCGAATAATTTTATAGAAAACAAAAATGTTCGTAAAGAACTGTTAAACTAATCCCTGGAAGTTTTACAGTCCGTCAGTGTCGCTACTATACAGGGGGTGCATGAAAAGTCTAGTGATTCAGATTTATTACTTTTCAAATTAATGACAGAAAAATGTTATCTTTCAAGCAAATTTCAATTATACCCATAAATTTACTGGTCAAATTGGTAAATTTTACTTTACCTTACTGGATTACCACATTTTTCTATGTTCCTACTTGTATTCTTGTTACAGAGTCGTACGGTCTGAGCGACCACTTGAAAGCGAAAGCAACCAGCGGTTCAGTAGCGTACGCCCCTGCCCCCAAACAAAAAATCGATCCCTACGAAGAAGTGAGGCAATCAGTGGCGGCGGCACTCTACCACAAACCAGCCGCTTCCGAAAATGTCCCACTGAAAAAAGCTTATCCCGAGAAACAACAGGAACAAGCTGACGAGTCGGTGATACGTCCTGGACCACACTACATCAGCCATCAAGTGCCGTTGCCCGACTACTTCAAAGATGACGAGGAAGAAAGTGCCCAAAGCAAGGAAAGCGAAACCGTAGCTGTTCCGGTTAAGAGCAAAAACAAGAAGAAGACTAAGGTCAGTGTTTTGTCGTCATTTTTAGATTTACTTGGTATTACCAGAAGGTTTTTGTTCAATCGACCAGTTGCAACCTAGACAGGTTTTATAAGACAGTTATTAGGGCAGAATAAGCTAAAAACAAGACTAAGTTTGGAGTTTAACTCCAGTTAAATAATGCATCAACTTAGTTTTTATGTCATAATTCTCTTATAAAACTACTTGGTATTATTAGAAAGGTTTTAACGGTGCTTTAAAGTTAACTGATGTTAATTAATCGTACAGGTCTTATAAGAGAGTTATTAAGGCCAAATAAGCTAAAAACGTAAAGAAGACTAAGGTCAGATAACTAGAGATAGTACTCTTATAAAACTACTTGGTGGTATGAGGATTTAATAGTGTTTTAAAGATGAAACTGGCAGCACTTTTGCAACTTTTTAAGGAGTTTAATGTTGTTCAATCGACCAGTTACAACCTATAGGGTTTATAAGAGGCTTATTAAGACAGAATAAACTAAAACGTAGAAGAAAACTAAGTTTGGAGTTTAACTCCAGTTAAATACTGCATTAATTTAGGTTTGGTGTCATAGTTCTCTTATAAAACTACTTGGTTTTATTACAAAGGTTCTAACAGTGCTTTAAAGTTAATTGATGTTAATTAATCGTACAGGTCTTATAAGAGAGTTATTAAGGCCAAATAAACTAAAAACGTAAAGAAGATTAAGGTCAAATAGTACTAGAGATAGTACTCTTATAAAACTACTTGGTGGTATGAGAAGGATTTAATAGTGTTTTAAAGATGAAACTGGCAGCACTTTTGCAACTTTTAAACGGGGTTTAATGTTGTTCAATCGATGTTACAACCTACAGGTTTTATAAGAGGCTTATTAAGACAGAATAAACTAAAACGTAGAAGAAAACTAAGTTTGGAGTTTAACTCCAGTTAAATAATGCATTAACTTAGTTTTAATGTCATAGTTCTCTTATAAAACTACTTGGTATTATTAGAAAGGTTTTAACAGTGCTTTAAAGTTAATTGATGTTAATTAATCGTACAGGTCTTATAAGAGAGTTATTAAGGCCAAATAAACTTAAAACGTAAAGAAGACTAAGGTAAGATTGATGTCATAGTACTCTTATAAAACTACTTGGTAGTATGAGAAGGATTTAATAGTGTTTTAAAGATGAAACTGGCAGCACTTTTGCAACTTTTAAAGGAGTTTAATGTAGTTCAATCGATCAGTTACAACTACAAGTTTTATAACAGGCTTATTAAGACAGAATAAACTAAAACGTAGAAGAAAACTAAGTTTGGAGTTTAACTCCAGTTAAATAATGCATTAACTTAGTTTTAATGTCATAGTTCTCTTATAAAACTACTTGGTATTATTAGAAAGGTTTTAACAGTGCTTTTAAGTTAACTGATGTTAATTAATCGTACAGGTCTTATAAGAGAGTTATTAAGGCCAAATAAGCTAAAAACGTAAAGAAGACTAAGGTAAGATTGATATCATAGTACTCTTATAAAACTACTTGGTAGTATGAGAAGGATTTAATAGTGTTTTAAAGATGAAACTGGCAGCACTTTTACAACTTTTAAACGGGGTTTAATGTTGTTCAATCGATCAGTTACAACCTACAAGTTTTATAACAGGCTTATTAAGACAGAATAAACTAAAACGTAGAAGAAAACTAAGTTTGGAGTTTAACTCCAGTTAAATAATGCATTAACTTAGTTTTAATGTCATAGTTCTCTTATAAAACTACTTGGTATTATTAGAAAGGTTTTAACAGTGCTTTTAAGTTAACTGATGTTAATTAATCGTACAGGTCTTATAAGAGAGTTATTAAGGCCAAATAAGCTAAAAACATAAAGAAGACTAAGGTAAGATTGATATCATAGTACTCTTATAAAACTACTTGGTAGTATGAGAAGGATTTAATAGTGTTTTAAAGATGAAACTGGCAGCACTTTTACAACTTTTAAACGGGGTTTAATGTTGTTCAATCGACCAGTTACAACCTATAGGTTTTATAAGAGGCTTATTAAGACAGAATAAACTAAAACGTAGAAGAAAACTAAGTTTGGAGTTTAACTCCAGTTAAATAATGCATTAACTTAGTTTTGATGTCATAGTTCTCCTATAAAACTACTTGGTATTATTAGAAAGGTTTTAACGGTGCTTTAAAGTTAACTGATGTTAATTAATCGTACAGGTCTTATAAGAGAGTTATTAAGGCCAAATAAGCTAAAAACGTAAAAAAGATTAAGGTCAGATAGTACTAGAGATAGTACTCTTATAAAACTACTTGGTGGTATGAGAAGGATTTAATAGTGTTTTAAAGATGAAACTGGCAGCACTTTTGCAAACTTTTTAAGGAGTTTGATGTTGTTCAATCGATCAGTTACAACCTACAGGTTTTATAAGAGGCTTATTAAGACAGAATAAACTAAAACGTAGAAGAAAACTAAGTTTGGAGTTTAACTCCAGTTAAATAATGCATTAACTTAGTTTTAATGTCATAGTTCTCTTATAAAACTACTTGGTATTATTAGAAAGGTTTTAACAGTGCTTTAAAGTTAATTGATGTTAATTAATCGTACAGGTCTTATAAGAGAGTTATTAAGGCCAAATAAGCTAAAAACGTAAAGAAGACTAAGGTAAGATTGATATCATAGTACTCTTATAAAACTACTTGGTAGTATGAGAAGGATTTAATAGTGTTTTAAAGATGAAACTGGCAGCACTTTCGCAACTTTTTAAGGAGTTTAATGTTGTTCAATCGACCAGTTACAACCTACAGGTTTTATAACAGGCTTATTAAGACAGAATAAACTAAAACGTAGAAGAAAACTAAGTTTGGAGTTTAACTCCAGTTAAATAATGCATTAACTTAGTTTTAATGTCATAGTTCTCTTATAAAACTACTTGGTATTATTAGGAAGGTTTTAACAGTGCTTTAAAGTTAACTGATGTTAATTAATCGTACAGGTCTTATAAGAGAGTTATTAAGGCCAAATAAGCTAAAAACGTAAAGAAGATTAAGGTCAGATAGTACTAGAGATAGTACTCTTATAAAACTACTTGGTGGTATAAGAAGGATTTAATAGTGTTTTAAAGATGAAAACTGGCAGCACTTTCGCAACTTTTAAAGGAGTTTAATGTTGTTCAAACGACCAGCTACAACCTACAGGTTTTATAAGAGGCTTATTAAGACAGAATAAACTGAAACGTAGAAGAAAACTAAGTTTGGAGTTTAACTCCAGTTAAATAATGCATTAACTTAGTTTTAATGTCATAGTTCTCTTATAAAACTACTTGGTATTATTAGGAAGGTTTTAACAGTGCTTTAAAGTTAACTGATGTTAATTAATCGTACAGGTCTTATAAGAGAGTTATTAAGGCCAAATAAGCTAAAAACGTAAAGAAGATTAAGGTCAGATAGTACTAGAGATAGTACTCTTATAAAACTACTTGGTGGTATAAGAAGGATTTAATAGTGTTTTAAAGATGAAACTGGCAGCACTTTCGCAACTTTTAAAGGAGTTTAATGTTGTTCAAACGACCAGCTACAACCTACAGGTTTTATAAGAGGCTTATTAAGACAGAATAAACTGAAACGTAGAAGAAAACTAAGTTTGGAGTTTAACTCCAGTTAAATAATGCATTAACTTAGTTTTAATGTCATAGTTCTCTTATAAAACTACTTGGTATTATTAGAAAGGTTTTAACGGTGCTTTAAAGTTAACTGATGTTAATTAATCGTACAGGTCTTATAAGAGAGTTATTAAGGCCAAATAAGCTAAAAACGTAAAGAAGACTAAGGTCAGATAGTACTAGAGATAGTACTCTTATAAAACTACTTGGTGGTATGAGAAGGATTTAATAGTGTTTTAAAGATGAAACTTGCAGCACTTTTACAACTTTTAAACGGGGTTTAATGTTGTTCAATCGATCAGTTACAACCTATAGGTTTTATAAGAGGCTTATTAAGACAAAATAAACTAAAACGTAGAAGAAAACTAAGTTTCGAGTTTAACTACAGTTAAATAATGCATTAACTTAGTTTTGATGTCATAGTTCTCTTATAAAACTACTTGGTATTATTAGAAAGGATTTAACGGTGCTTTAAAGTTAACTGATGTTAATTAATCGTACAGGTCTTATAAGAGAGTTATTAAGGCCAAATAAGCTAAAAACGTAAAGAAGACTAAGGTCAGATAGTACTAGAGATAGTACTCTTATAAAACTACTTGGTGGTATGAGAAGGAATTAATAGTGTTTTAAAGATGAAACTGGCAGCACTTTTGCAACTTTTAAAGGAGTTTAATGTAGTTCAATCGATCAGTTACAACCTATAGGTTTTATAAGAGGCTTATTAAGACAAAATAAACTAAAACGTAGAAGAAAACTAAGTTTGGAGTTTAACTCCAGTTAAATAATGCATTAATTTAGTTTTAATGTCATAGTTCTCTTATAAAACTACTTGGTATTATTAGAAAGGTTTTAACGGTGCTTTAAAGTTAACTGATGTTAATTAATCGTACAGGTCTTATAAGAGAGTTATTAAGGCCAAATAAGCTTAAAACGTAAAGAAGATTAAGGTCAGATAGTACTAGAGATAGTACTCTTATAAAACTACTTGGTGGTATGAGAAGGATTTAATAGTGTTTTAAAGATGAAACTGGCAGCACTTTTGCAACTTTTAAAGGAGTTTAATGTTGTTGAATCGACCAGTTACAACCTATAGATTTTACAAGAGGCTTATTAAGACAAAATAAACTAAAACGTAGAAGAAAACTAAGGTTGGAGTTCAACTCCAGCCAAATAACTGATCAAGTTTGGTTTTATCAGTTTTATTGTTGAAGACATAATTATCTTATAAAACTACTCTTTGGTAGTATGAGAAGGATTTAACAGTGCTTTAACAATGACAAAGTCTTACAAACCGTTTTGCTTAATATTTTGTGGTTTACGACCCTCGGTTGAAGGGTTGATGTAGGTTTTTGGGAGTTGGATCTGTGATTCTTATATTTTTTAGGATCGTTTAATATCTTTTGACTTTCTCTTAACTAAATATATAGTCTGTTCAGTGACTTCTGACTGTTGCGTCACAATTACCAGTCAAAAACGTATGTCAGTGATTAAATGTGATTGATTGTCTGGCACTTGGAACTATGGGAACTTTCAAAATGGGCCTAGAGGCCTCTGGCAATTTAAAACAGTTATAAGAATGTAGTAGTAATATGTAATAATAATATGAATGTATGTAGTGTGTTGTGTAGTATTGTGATGATGTTAATATGTGATTTACATCATAAGCTCCTGAAGATGAGTACTTATGTACTTGAAACTAGTCGAGCGCACCCTCTTTGACTAGAGGTTTAATAGAGTTGGTTGTGGAGAAGGCTGAGTGTTCTTCACCCCTCTTTTGTAGTTATAAGAATGTTTGAAATAATTGCAGAGGCCTCTGGTACTTTTAAGAAGGTTCTCAGTAGCATTTGGAGGTCTATGGAACTTTCAAAATGGTCCTAGAGGCCTCTGGCAATTTAAAACAGTTATAAGAATGTTTGAAACACTTGCAGAGGCCTCTGGTACTTTTAAGAAGGTTCTCAGTAGCATTTAGAGGTCTATGGAACTTTCAAAATGGTCCTAGAGGCCTCTGGCAATTTAAAACAGTTACAAGAATGTTTGAAACACTTGCAGAGGCCTCTGGTACTTTTAAGAAGGTTCTCAGTAGCATTTAGAGGTCTATGGAACTTTCAAAATGGTCCTAGAGGCCTCTGGCAGTTTTAAGAAGGTTCTCAGCCAATTTAAAGGTCTCTGGAACTTCCAAAATGCTCCAAGAAGCTTCTGGCAATCATTCTGGGAAAGTTTAAAGACACTTGTAGAGGGCTTTGGTACATTTTAGAAATTTCTGGCAATTTTAAAATGGCCTTTTTACTTCTGAAAATAGTCCATGAAAGTCTTAATATAAGCATTTGTTCTCTTTCGCTATACAGCATTTTGGACACAAAACTGTTTAAGACGACTCAAGCAGCTGGCAGTATGATATCATATTTTTATTCGATCTTTCTCTAATGAAATGAGATAAAGTATGTGACGCAACAGTCACTGAACAGAAATAGTTACTTGGGTACCAATTTAAATTAATAATTGTTGTTGTCCAGGCTTCGAAACCGTATTACGGCCCTACGTCGGTGGAGGAAGCGGTAGCGGCTGAACCAACCAAACTGGAGCCCTTAACCTACTACGGAACCAAAAACGTGGACTACAACACCGGAAAGTCATCTTCAACGGTTTCGCAATATCCATCCGCCAGCGGATACCTGGAAAGCTTCCAAGCCCCCGCCAGCACAGAAAACCCTTACCAACAATACAGTTTCCCTCCCGTAGTCAACTATGACGCTTTGCAATCCAAGTACTTGGAATCGATAATCAGCACCCCAGCACCCCAAAAAAATATCGAAACCGCCGCTCTCAATGCGAAAAACGATGGTACTGCCGCCTCGTCAGAAACCGCTCCCGAAAGTAGCAAAAACAAAAGTTAGTACCACCCACCACACTTTTTAAACATCAGAGTAATTAATCCCTTTGAAACTTGCAGATTGTAGGAAGATTGAAGGTCCGGAGAATGCAGAAAATATGAACTGCTTCGTGTGCGAGGACGCTGTCAACAAAGCCAAATACACTCAATGCTCTTACGCCGCTAATGCTGAACCTGTCAACCAATACGCAGGCAGTTCCGTCAGGTACTCCTCGGTCAAAGCCCCGGCCAACTTCCGGCCAAAGAGAAGTCCCACAAAAGGACGTTACAGCGAAGACCCTTACTTCCTGGTCGCCGAACGTAGCCGCAAATACTTTGATGATTTAGACAAGGAACAAGAAGCCGAAGAATCGGCAAGACAAAAAGACTTCCACTACACCCCCTTCGATGATGGAGAGTACGAAAGCTACTCGGAATCCCAAAGCGCTGAACTACTGAAACAACCCGGTGCTTGTCACAAAGTTGAACGTGACGGTTCAGTTTGTACAGTGTGTAAAGACCCGAAATCGGGAGGTAATTTCGAACAGTGCTCGTACAGTTCCGCTCCCAAAGAGCAAAAGTACGCCTACGTGGCTGAGAAGAAGTACGACAGCGAAGACGACGCACCGGAAGAAACTAAAGTGGTCACCAAGGAAGCTAGCGGAGGTGATGACACGCAGAAAGCTTCACCTTCCGAGCAGGTTTTCCTCGCTGTTGCAGCTCCAGAAAACAAATTTACATCGGCCACTAAAAGCAAGATCTTCAAGGATCCAATTCCAGAACTGACAGCCGCTGGCAGCAGTATTGATGCCAAATCGAATGAAGATGATGACGATGAATCGGAAGTAGACGAGTCGGACGAATCCGAGTCCAAGAAAAAGGAAAAACAAATATCTGATGACTACAACTACGGTTCAGCTCCGTCTTACGCGTACGGTTATGGGGATTTGAAGAAAAACCGCAAATTGGTGGATGATGATCCTTACGATGTACCTGAACATTTTGCCGCTAGTATTAACAAAGAAAAGAAAGCTGGCTATGACGACGACCATTACGACGAATATCACTACAAACTCTTCCCAGAATTGAGCGAAGCCGAAGCTGAAGCCAGAAATGAGGAACAAACGGCAGATAACGCCCAAAAACCCCAAGACGTGGAAGAGGTAACTAAGAGTTTATTATGAAAATAATGCGCATGTTCTGGGACAAATATTGTTACGATTTTCCTGTGGGTTCACACAAAGTCAATTTAACTCAACAAGAAATAACTTCAATACACTCTGCACAACAAATAATTCAACTACTACAATCCACAATTCTACATTATCTTAACTTCACAGACAAAATTGCAGTATTTTAGTCTTAAGTTCCGGATATTGTCATTAGGTTCATGAAAATTTACTTGTAGACAACTTTTCCAGTATCTTGACTTAAATTCGCACAACACGCAGATTGAAAATTGACTTATATAAGACCAAAAAGTGATATTAGTAAACGAAGTTTATCATGAAAGCTAAAAATTTGCATTTGTAGTCAATTTTCATAGTTTTCAGACAAATTGAAAGACTTTAGTATTGAAAATTGACTAAAGAAGCTTAGAAAATGTCTTCGTAGTCCATTTTCATAGTTTTCAGACAAATTGAAAGACTTTAGTCTTGAAAAGTGACTTAAGAAGCCTAGAAACTGTCTATGTAGCCAATCTTTATAGTTTTCAGACAAATTGAAATACTCTAGTCTTGAAAATTGACTTAAGAAGCTTAGAAACAGTCTATGTAGCTAATCTTTATAGTTTCCAGACAAATTGAAAGACTTTAGTATTGAAAAGTGACTTAAGAAGCTTATAAACTGTCTTTATAGCCAATCTTCATAGTTTTCAGACAAATTGAAATGCTTTAGTCTTGAAAAGTGACTTAAGAAGCTTATAAACTGTCTTTATAGCCAATCTTCATAGTTTTCAGACAAATTGAAATGCTTTAGTCTTGAAAAGTGACTTAAGAAGCTTATAAACTGTCTTTATAGCCAATCTTCATAGTTTTCAGACAAATTGAAATACTTTAGTCTTGAAAAGTGACTTAAGAAGCTTAAAAACTGTCTTTGTAGCCAATTTTCATAGTTTTCAGACAAATTGAAATACTCTAGTCTTGAAAATTGACTTAAGAAGCTTAGAAACAGTCTATGTAGCTAATCTTTATAATTTCCAGACAAATTGAAAGGCTTTAGTTTTGAAAAGTGACTTAAGAAGCTTAAGAACTGTTTTTGTAGCCAATTTTCATTGTTTTCAGACACATTAAAGGACTTTAGTCTTGAAAAGTGACTTAAGAAGCCTAGAAACTGTCTATGTAGCCAATATTTATAGTTTTCAGACAAATTGAAAGGCTTTAGTTTTGAAAAGTGACTTAAGAAGCTTAAAACTGTTTTTGTAGCCAATTTTCATTGTTTTCAGACAAATTGAAAGACTTTAGTATTGAAAATTGACTTAAGATTCTTAAAAACTATTTTTATAGCCAATTTTCATAGAAATTTCAGACAAATTGAAATGCTTTAGTCTTGAAAAGTGACTTAAGAAGCTTAAGAACTGTTTTTGTAGCCAATTTTCATTGTTTTCAGACAAATTGAAAGACTTTAGTAATGAAAATTGACTTAAGATTCTTAAAAACTATTTTTATAGCCAATCTTTATAGTTTTCAGACAAATTGAAAGGCTTTAGTTTTGAAAAGTGACTTACGAAGGTTAAGAACTGTTTTTGTAGCCAATTTTCATTGTTTTCAGACAAATTGAAAGACTTTAGTATTGAAAATTGACTTAAAATTTTTAAAAACTGTCTTTATAGCCAATTTGCATAGTTTCCAGACAAATTGAAATACTTCAGTCTTGAAAATTGACTTAAAAAGCCTAGAAACTGTCTATGTAACCAATATTTATAGTTTTCAGACAAATTGAGAGGCTTTAGTTTTGAAAAGTGACTTAAGAAGCTTAAGAACTGTTTTTGTAGCCAATTTTCTTTGTTTTCAGACAAATTGAAAGACTGTAGTATTGAAAATTGACTTAAGATTCTTAAAAACTGTCTTTATAGCCAATTTGCATAGTTTCCAGACAAATTGAAATACTTCAGTCTTGAAAATTGACTAAAGCCTAGAAACTGTCTATGTAACCAATCTTTATAGTTTTCAGACAAATTGAAAGGCTATAGTCTTGAAAATTTACTTAAGAAGTTTAGAAACTGTCTTTGTAACTAATCTTCATAGTTTTCAGACAAATTCAAAGACTTTAGTCTTGAAAAGTGACTTAAGAAGCTTAAAAACTGTCTTTATAGCCAATCTTCATAGTTTTCAGACAAATTGAAATGCTTTAGTCTTGAAAATTGACTTAAGAAGCTTAAAAAACGTCTTTGTAGCCAATTTTCATACTTTTAAGGCAAATTGAAATATTTTTATTTTGAAAATTGACTTGGGAAGTTTAAAAACTGTCATTATAGCCAATTTTCATAGTTTTCAGACAAACGGAGATACTTTAATATTGAAAATTAACTTAAGAAGCTTAAAATGTGTCTTTTTAGTCAGTCGTCATGGTTTTCAGATAAATTGCAGAACTTTAGTCTTGAAAATTGACTTGTAGACATGAAAAACTACTTTTTCTAGGATTTCTGACTACAAATTCACCCATTTAAACCTTGAAAATGATTTTCAAACAAATTACAGCATTTTAGTCTTGAAAATAGTCTTAAATACCGGATATTGACGTGTATTTACTGAAAATAAACTTGAGGACTACTTTTTCAACTTTTTTTTTCATTTTCTTAGAACTCTGGACTATTTTTAGTGCTTTGACCTGAAAATTTGAATTTTAAGACTATTATCTAGCAGTTTTAGACTTGTCAGGCCTGAAAGCCAGTTGGTACATTCTCCACAGTCTTGAAAATGTCGTTTCAAGTGCTCTTTAGTCTTAGTAAAGTCATTTCTAGCCTTAAAAGTCAACTTTTAGACTATTTTTCGAAGTAAAAAATGAGTTCTACTCAAACGGGTGTCAATTTCGGTGATTTGCCTCTCTCCCTCCTCTGAGCATTAAACAACCAAACTTTGTCATCTTTTTGGTATAAACCCCGCAAAATGCCATCCGAAAAGTCTCAAGTTGTATCGGTTCCAACGGCGATCCTTCTATAACACGTGCCAGGCCAGATGTTGCGTCGAATTCTTCCAAACAATGTTGCCAGGTCTACCGTTAAAACGGTATGTCTACCGTTTTTGTAGTTCTTTCACCGTTCTCCTGGTTTTCAATATCATTTCCATTATGTGGGTTGTGAAACACTTTATATACTGCGAATTGCCATAACTACATTTACGGTGTTATTTCAAGATTGACACCGCTTTTCTCCCTGACTGTACTAAATTTTGTACTGTTTTTTTTTAAGTTTTGAATCTCTAAAAATGTGCTTAAAAGATTTTCTTATTCCAAGTGGGTCACGTGACTGCTTGGCTAAAGTATCCTCTGAAACCACGTGATATCTGTCACTTATGTCAAAATTGGCCTAGAACCTGCAAAAATTACAGTTTTCGAAACGAGACGCGTTGAAACCATGAAAATCTGTATTTTAAGTATGGTTTATATAGCAAACTAGCATTAATTTTTTATCTATCTCATTTGACTTGGCAAGACTGCTTCCAAATCGGTCTCGGTCTTCCTTGAGCATAAAAGGCGTCAATCCCTATCAATAGATGTATTGATCCTATCCATCCAAAGGTTCAAATCTCAAAAAAGTCTCCACAGAAATCCCTTTCAAGAACGTTGTAACATTCGTTTGAATTAGTTTTCCACGGACTCCCAGTACATCTCTCTTCCGTCTAGGGAACCAAAAAGGTCACAACGAGTCCAATCGGGACTGCAAGGGGGCTGGGGGACCACTGGGGTGCTGCTTCGTGCCAGAAAGTTGGTTGCGATGACGTGGCCAACTTCCTGGCTCGAAAAAGTACCGCAGTGGCCTCCTTGCAGTCCTGATTTAGCTCCTTGTGACTTTTTTGGGAGGAAAGAGAGTAGAACGGAAAGCATTGGGAGTGGAAAACCTTCTAAATGCATGTTACCACGTTCTTGAAAGGCATTCCTGTGTAGGAGTTTTAGGATGCCTTCCGTGGCATTTCCGCAAGATGCAGGAGGAAAATGTTTTGTCCAGAAAATGCGCACTACTCCTATAATGAACCATCATGAAACTCAACACCCTAAATCATATTTCTTTTGCTTTTCATCAATAATTATTTTAGGTTCTAGCTGAATTTGCGAAAAAGGACCGTTCCAACTGCAAAAAAGCGGAGAAGAATGGCATGACGTGCTTCTTGTGCGTGGATCAAAACAAAGTCCAACACGAAGAATGCATGTACATAGCTGAAAGTAAACCGCGACCGACTCATATAGCGTATCACGAGGTGCAACGGTTAAAAGATCCCCACGGTGAACATCTTCCTCTGATCGACACGGAAGAGTCGAAAAAAGTGGAGGTGACGCAAGCCGCCGACGCCCTTCCTTCCGAAACGTCCAAGAGGAAGAAGTTCTTCAAGAAGGTCATCACCACTCCACTACCTTTGGTGAATGCAGAGCTTGCGGCCGCAGCTTCTGATGTTGTGTACAAAACCGTAGTACCTTACGAAAGAGAAAAGAAAAGGTAAGAAGTTTGTTCTAATTTTGCAAAGCACTTCACCCCATCAGACCCTTGTACTGAATAGAGATTTCATTCTTTTAAACGTCGTTCTCGCCACTTGTATACGTGCTTTGATCTCCATGTCAGTATAAGTACTTCCCAAGTACTTGAACCGGCTTATCCGCTCAATCATGAGTCGTTGAGGCTTAGCCGAGCATTTTCATGTTCTTCTCAGCCTTCCTCAGCTGCTTCACTACAGCTGCACTTACTTTATTAATTAACTGATTAAGATACTCTATAAAGTTTCAATGCCACCACAGAAAAGCAGGGTATCATCCGCTTGTCTAATTGTATTCAGGAGGACTCCGTTGAAGTTCACTTCATATTCTTCCGTCCTTTAAACCTTCCATCTGAATGGAAGTTAAGTAAAAGAGGAAACATTGACCGATAAGCCTTCTGCCACATACATTTTGACGCTTACCAACCAGTGCAACCACATGCAAACAAAGAAACTACTCATCGAAAAGACATATTATGAATACAACATCGATATACACCTGGTCTTGGTAGACTATCACAAAGCCTTCGATTTCATTGAGATTTGGGCCGTACTTAGTACACTAGAGAGAGCTAGAATAGACTCAAGAAACTCTAAACTAATAAGCAATATCTACGAAAGAGTATACATCGATGAAGACCTGATAACAGACAAAACTTCCATCGAAAGGGGCGTCCGACAGGGAACCCAATGTCTCCCAATGCTCAGGAGAAAGTTTTCAAAAAACTACCTTAGCAAGTTAAAGGAGTTAAAATAGATGGGACATACCTGATCAACTTGAGGTTTAGTCCTGACAAAAACGAACTTGAAACAATGCTGCATCACCAGATATTATCAAATAATGACGCTCAAATGGCAATGGATAGGACATGTTGCAAGGCAGAATACAGACAGGTGGACAATAAGACTACTACTCCGTAGCACTACAACCCAGGGTGGGTCTTGGCTGCCTTGACTATCTGCCTCCACCTGGAGCGGTCGTGGGTCATCGCCCTCCATTCTTGCTGGTCTACACCAAGGATAACCAGATCCTAAATGATGTTATCTCTCCATCTGAGCCTGGATCTTCCCAGTGGTGTTTTTCTTATTGGTGCCTCCTCCCATACCCGTTTTATTAGGGGATCGTTTTGGCTTCTTTGCAGGTGCCCTGTCCATCCTAGTCTGCCGGACTTTATCTCCTGAATGATGTCGGGTCTTTGATATATTTGGGCAAGCTCAGCATTGCTTCTCATCTTATAATGGCCGGTTTCAGGGTCTCGAACGGTACCATATATCATGCGCAGGATCTTTTTCTCAAACCTTCTTAGGAGTTCTGTGTCGCGAACTGTCAGTCTCCATGTTTCACTGGCGTATGTTGCTACTGGTCATATCATTGTTTGATAGATAACAATAAGACTGCTACATTGGAAAACTAGAGAAACAAAAAGGAGTGTGGGAAGACTACATGACAGAAATGGTTCCGAGTAGCACAGGACAGAAATTCGTAGAGGGTTCTGCGAGAGGCCTTTGTCCAGCAGTGGACCGAGGAAAGCTAAATAAAAAGAATAAGAGAAAACGGCATTGATGAATTTTTCTTCGGATTTCCATGCCAAACTTCCTCAGCGATCCCGTCTGAACTTCGGCTTTCTGACCCCAATATACGTATGTGTTCCCGTTATACCCATGTCAGTCTGAATCCACAAGTTCTTTTGCCACTAGGACCTCCCAGCATTCCTGGATCATTATCTACTGTCCATCTTAGCACCGAAAAGTGGTTTTAGAGCAGACTGGTAGTAGGAGTATTCCTTGATCACTCCTCCTAATCGTTTTGTAACTTCTCTGCTTAAGAGGAGTCGCTAAAAGTAGCGCGAAATGGATCGCCGACAGGGATAAGACCATCAGGCCTAAAAAAGTAGAGAGACAATATCAGGAGAGCAATGAAACCTGATGACAAAAAGCCTTACTAAAGCAGAAGAAGAAGAAAGACCAAATTCATTTTCATCTTGCTTTGATGGACCATTTTTATGTTTTACTTGGTTCGATGGACCAATTTTATTTTTAATCGGTTTCAAGGACCAAATTTCAATCAAAGAAACAGGCAAAGTCGGGGATGGATTCCAGCTGATCATCGTCCAGGTTAAACTCGCATTTCCCTCGTATCCTGGCATGTTTAATACGCAGAAAAGTCTTCAACAGGTGGCTTACCAGGCTAATTAGTAGTTTCAGGATGCGTCTTTTTGGGGATTGTCACAAATGTTGAATTTAGCCAGTCCTCCCTGTTTTTCACTACTTTTTCATTAAGAATGAGCTAATTTGATTCCTCGAAAAGCGTCGGAGTCTTCTTTCATTTCCTTCTCACCAACTGTTCTTTGGATTTTTCAATTTTTGATTTTAGATTATAGCTTTAGCCAGGCTAGGCTGTCAGAAAATGCCATCATTGCCAATGTTTTGGCTCGTTCGTTTTCTGTAAATCCCATGTCGGTCCGAATCCACAACTTTATTTGCTTCTCCTCTGTCACTAAGGCCTCCCAGCATTCTTGGATCATTATCTACTGTCCATCTTAGCACCTAGAAGTGGTTTTAGAGCAGACTGGTAGTAGGAATATTCCGTGATTACTCCTCCTAATCGTTTTGTAACTTCTCTGCTTAAGACAATTGAAATTCTGCCTGAAGAACTGACGTTCAACTCCGGATAGTCTCGTATTGGGCGCCTTTAAACCGTTGGTGTACCAACATTGCACTTCCTCTAAGGCTGTCCCTGTCCTTGTTTGAGATTTTTACTTTCTTTCCAACAACGAGTCGCTAAAATAGCCCGAAATGGATTTCCGACAGGAAGAAGAACACCAGGCAGACCGCCAAAAAGGCAGAGAGGCCATATCAGGGTGCGTATTCTTGAAACGAGGGAAGGAAATTATCAAGAGAAAAACCTGTAGAATGTGACAGGAACAAGCCATTGTCAGCTTCTTCTGTCACATTCTATCAACACTTCTCTTCAGAATTCCGTTCCCTACTTTCAAGAATAGCCCCACAGGAGAGCAATGAAACCTAATTACTAAAGCAGAAGAAGAAAAAAGACCAAATTAATTTTTATCTTGGTTTGATGGACCATTTTTATGTTTTACTTGGTTCGATGGACCAATTTTATTTTTAATCGGTTTCAAGGACCAAATTTCAGTCAAAGAAACAGGCAAAGTCGGGGATGGATTCCAGCTGATCGTCGTCCAGGTTAAACTCGCATTTCCCTCGTATCCTGGCATGTTTAATACGCAGAAAAGTCTTCAACAGGTGGCTTTACATTTTAGAATGCGTCTTTTTGGGGATTGTCACACATGTCAGTCCTCTCTGTTTTTCACTTCTTTTAAGAAAGGGCTCCATGTCCATTCACTCCTGAGTGTAGGCCTCTTCCAGGCTACTCTTCTTACAAACCTTGTTCTTCTTCTAGTCTCTATAATTTTTTACTCAGCACAGCAACGTTGTATCAACGTGTAATAAAGGTTTAAAAGACGTAGTAAACTATAGTTTTAATCAGTTTAAAGCACCAATTAAAACACTGATAAAAAACATATTATTGCAGGTACGTTAAGGAAACCATCAAAGACTCGAGAGGAGCAGGAAGTGCTCCGGATTCGGAACGACTGGAAGACGAATCCACCAAACAGAACAAAGAAACCGAAGAACCAGAATCGCCTAAAGAAATCGAAGTTGGTGACGAAGAAGGAGCCTACAGTCACGAAACCGAGCCAGTATACAGCAAATTATACGGTACGGTGCTGCCTAAGTATATGGTGGAAAAAACCGATTATGAAAAAGACTTCGATGCCGCTTCTGGTTTCGCTTAAAAAAAATCCTCCTTCCTCCCCCTAATTTGACTAATTTGACACCGTACAGGGTGGTTTAAGGGCGCAGCAATGAAAATTAAACTTATACTTGAACTGACTACTTATTCAACTGGACTAAACTACGAATTGGCTTGTATAGAAGGAACTAAAACGTTTTCATTGCTGTGCCAAATTATTTAACACAATTTTGAAAATCTGAAAACAATTTGTTCCAATTTTTGGAGTGTGATACGTTTTAAAAAATTGTTATCGGTTACGTTTGAATTTAGTTTGTAAGAGTTAAACACCTGTTATTATTATTTACGCCTCGTTGTTTGTTATGACTGTTGAAAATAAACTAATAGAAAAAAAACACTGTTGCCTGATTTACGTACGTAATAAGAGTGCACTGGCCTGGAACTGGTTCAAAAAACTGTAATATGCAATAATAAGGCAAAAAGAAGCGCGGTAATATAAAATGGTGAAATGCAAATTAGGTGTGGTTTTATGGTTTGGAAATGTTTAGAAAAAGTAAATTGAGTTTTGAAATTTTTAGTGTGGACATGTTGAATTTTAATAAAAAAAATCAATTAAGAATGAAGGAAATACCCGATTACTAAACACAACAATTTGCGGCAAAATTATTAATATTTCAACTGGGAATGTTTTGCCTTAAAGGGAAACCAACCAATTTCAATGCTGCAGACTACTCGTAGAAATGTTTTTAAAACTAAATTACGCACGTTGCACAATGTAAAGGTTAACACATATAATGCGTGAAACAAAACTTTTTGACAGTTATTGTGACGTATGTCTCTGACATGTTCTGTCAATGTTAATTTGACAATTTTTGATCGCCGAAGTTCAAACATATAAATATACAAAAACAGTCAAAGTTTTAATAACTTCTGAAAGATCGAAGGCAAAATGTACTTTACAACTTCATGGAAGTGTTTTTGACAAATGTGACGTAATAATCAGTATGTCAAGTGTCTTAGGGTCACGTGACTGCTGTCAGAACTATGAAAGTTTGCCTCAGTCAGGTCGTGGAGCTTGTCAAAGTCTTAATTTATCCCGAATGCTCAAAAGCATAAATGTACTTTACAGCTTCATGGAAGTGTTTTTGACAAATGTGACGTAATAATCAGTATGTCAAGTGTCTTAGGGTCACGTGACTGCTGTCAGAACTATGAAAGTTTGTCTCAGTCAACAGGATGTGTAGCTATAAAGTGTCAAGGTTATAATATCTTCTTAATGATCAAAAGTAAAATGTAATTTACAACTTCATGGAAGTGTTTTTGACAAATGTGACGTAGGAATCAGTATGTCAAGAGTCTTAGGACCACGTGACTGCTGTCATAACTGTGAAAGTTTGCCCCAGTAAGACCGTAAAGCTATGAAAAAATTTAAGGTTGAATAACACCTGAATTATTAAAGAAATAAGACATTTTTAGCTTCATAGAAGTGTTTTTCACATTTGTGACGTAATATTCAGTATGTGAAGTGTCTTAGCGTCACGTGACTGCTGTCATAACTGTGAAAGTTTGCCCCAGTGAGGCTGTAGAGCTAAGAAAAGATTAAAGTTTTAATAACACCTGAATTATTAAAAGAATAATACATTTTTAGCTTCATGGAAGTGTTTTTGACATTTGTGACGTACCATTCAGTATGTGAAGTGTCTTAGCGTCACGTGACTGTTGCCATACCTGTCAAAGTTTTCTTCAGTCAGGCTGTAAAGTTATAAAAGTGTCAAAGTTTTAATATCTTCTGAATGCTCAAAAGCATAACTGATTTTACAGCTTTATGGAAGTTTTTTTGACAAATGTAACGTAGGAATCAGTATGTCAAGTGTCTTAGGATCACATGACTGCTGTCATAACTGTGAAAGTTTGCCTGTCAGGACGTAAAGCTATAAAGTGTCAAGGTTTTAATAAATTTAGACAGATCAAACACAAAATGTAGTTTACATCTTTATGAAAGTGTTTTTGACATTTGTGACACGATAATCAGTATGTCCAGTGTCTGAGGGTCACGTGACTGCTGTCATAACTGTAAAAGTTTGCCTCAGTCAGGACGTAACGCTATAAAAGGGCCAATGTTTTAATATCTTCTGAATGATCAGACATACATGAACTTTTTAGCTTTTTGAAAGTTATTTTGACGTTTGTGACATGATAATCAGTATGTCCAGTGTCTGAGGGTCACGTGTCTGCTGTCATAACTGTAAAAGTTCGCCTCAGTCAAGACGTGAAGCTATAAAGTGTCAAGGTTTTAATATCTCCTGAGTGATCATAGGCATAATGTACTTTACCGCTCCATGGAAGGTTTTTGACATTTGTACCATAATATTCTGTATGTCAAGCGCCTGAAGGTCACGTGACTGGTGTCACAACTGTGAAAGTTTGCCTCAGGACGTGAAGATATAAACGAGTCAATGTTTTAATAAATTCTGAAAGATCAAATACAAAATGTAGTTTCCAGCTTCATGGAAGTGTTTTTGACATTTGTAACATGATATTCAGTATGTCAAGCGTCTGAGGGTCACGTGACTGCTGTCATAACTGTAAAAGTTTGCCTCAGTCAGGACGTGAAGCTATAAAGTGTCAAGGTTTTAATATCTTCTGAATGATTAGACATACATGAACTTTTTAACTTTTTGAAAGTTATTTTGACGTTTGTGACACGATAATCAGTATGTCAAGCATCTTAAGGTCACGTGACTGCTGTCATAACTGTAAAAGTTTGCCTCAGTCAGGACGTAAAGCTATAAAGTGTCAAGGTTTTAATAAATTTAGACAGATCAAACACAAAATGTAGTTTACATCTTTATGAAAGTGTTTTTGACATTTGTGACACGATAATCAGTATGTCCAGTGTCTGAGGGTCACGTGACTGCTGTCATAATCGTAAAAGTTTGCCTCAGTCAGGACGTAAAGCTAAGTGTCAAAATTGAAGGTCACGTGACTGGTGTCACAACTGTGAAAGTTTGTCTCAGGACGTGAAGATATAAACGAGTCAATGTGTCAAAGTTTTAATAAATTCTGAAAGATCAAATACAAAATGTAGTTTACAGCTTCATGGAAGTATTTTTGACGTTTGTAACATGATATTCAGTATGTCAAGCGTCTGAGGGTCACGTGACTGCTGTCATAACTGTAAAAGTTTGCCTCAGTCAGGACGTGAAGCTATAAAGTGTCAAGGTTTTAATATCTTCTGAATGATCAGACATACATGAACTTTTTAGCTTTTTGAAAGTTATTTTGACGTTTGTGACACGATAATCAGTATGTCAAGCGTCTTAAGGTCACGTGACTGCTGTCATAACTGTAAAAGTTTGCCTCAGTCAGGACGTGAAGCTATAAAGTGTCAAGGTTTTAATATCTTCTGAATGATCAGACATACATGAACTTTTTAGCTTTTCGAAAGTTATTTTGACGTTTGTGACATGATAATCAGTATGTCCAGTGTCTGAGGGTCACGTGACTGCTGTCATAACTGTAAAAGTTTGCCTCAGTCAGGACGTGAAGCTATAAAGTGTCAAGGTTTTAATATCTTCTGAATGATCAGACATACATGAACTTTTTAGCTTTTTGAAAGTGTTTTTGACGTTTGTGACATGATAATCAGTATGTCAAGCGTCTTAAGGTCACGTGACTGCTGTCATAACTGTAAAAGTTTGCCTCAGTCAGGACGTGAAGCTATAAAGTGTCAAGGTTTTAATATCTTCTGAATGATCAGACATACATGAACTTTTTAGCTTTATGAAAGTGTTTTTGACATTTGTGACATGATAATCAGTATGTCAAGCGTCTTAAGGTCACGTGACTGCTGTCATAACTGTGAAAGTTTGCCTCAGTCAGGACGTGAAGCTATAAAGTGTCAAGGTTTTAATATCTTCTGAATGATCAGACATACATGAACTTTTTAGCTTTTTGAAAGTTATTTTGACGTTTGTGACATGATAATCAGTATGTCCAGTGTCTGAGGGTCACGTGACTGCTGTCATAACTGTAAAAGTTTGCCTCAGTCAGGACGTGAAGCTATAAAGTGTCAAGGTTTTAATATCTTTTGAATGATCAGACATACATGAACTTTTTAGCTTTATGAAAGTGTTTTTGACGTTTGTGACATGATATTCAGTATGTCAAGCGTCTTAAGGTCACGTGACTGCTGTCATAACTGTAAAAGTTTGCCTCAGTCAGGACGTGAAGCTATAAAGTGTCAAGGTTTTAATATCTTCTGAATGATCAGACATACATGAACTTTTTAGCTTTTTGAAAGTTATTTTGACGTTTGTGACACGATAATCAGTATGTCAAGCGTCTTAAGGTCACGTGACTGCTGTCATAACTGTAAAAGTTTGCCTCAGTCAGGACGTGAAGCTATAAAGTGTCAAGGTTTTAATATCTTCTGAATGATCAGACATACATGAACTTTTTAGCTTTATGAAAGTGTTTTTGACGTTTGTGACATGATAATCAGTATGTCCAGTGTCTGAGGGTCACGTGACTGCTGTCATAACTGTAAAAGTTTGCCTCAGTCAGGACGTGAAGCTATAAAGTGTCAAGGTTTTAATATCTTCTGAATCATCAGACATACATGAACTTTTTAGCTTTTTGAAAGTGTTTTTGACGTTTGTGACATGATAATCAGTATGTCAAGCGTCTTAAGGCCACGTGACTGCTGTCATAACTGTAAAAGTTTGCCTCAGTCAGGACATGAAGCTATAAAGTGTCAAGGTTTTAATATCTTCTGAATGATCAGACATACATGAACTTTTTAGCTTTTTGAAAGTGTTTTTGACGTTTGTGACATGATAATCAGTATGTCAAGCGTCTTAAGGTCACGTGACTGCTGTCATAACTGTAAAAGTTTGCCTCAGTCAGGACATGAAGCTATAAAGTGTCAAGGTTTTAATATCTTCTGAATGATCAGACATACATGAACTTTTTAGCTTTTTGATAGTTATTTTGACGTTTGTGACACGATAATCACTATGTCAAGCGACTTAAGGTCACGTGACTGCTGTCATAACTGTGAAAGTTTGCCTCAGTCAGGACGTGAAGCTATAAAGTGTCAAGGTTTTAATATCTTCTGAATGATCAGACATACATGAACTTTTTAGCTTTTTGAAAGTTATTTTGACGTTTGTGACATGATAATCAGTATGTCCAGTGTCTGAGGATTACGTGACTACTGTCATAACTGTAAAAGTTTGCCTCAGTCAGGACATGAAGCTATAAAGTGTCAAGGTTTTAATATCTTCTGAATGATCAGACATACATGAACTTTTTAGCTTTTTGAAAGTGTTTTTGACGTTTGTGACATGATAATCAGTATGTCAAGCGTCTTAAGGTCACGTGACTGCTGTCATAACTGTAAAAGTTTGCCTCAGTCAGGACATGAAGCTATAAAGTGTCAAGGTTTTAATATCTTCTGAATCATCAGACATACATGAACTTTTTAGCTTTTTGAAAGTTATTTTGACGTTTGTGACACGATAATCAGTATGTCAAGCGTCTTAAGGTCACGTGACTGCTGTCATAACTGTAAAAGTTTGCCTCAGTCAGGACATGAAGCTATAAAGTGTCAAGGTTTTAATATCTTCTGAATGATCAGACATACATGAACTTTTTAGCTTTTTGAAAGTGTTTTTGACGTTTGTGACATGATAATCAGTATGTCCAGTGTCTGAGGATTACGTGACTACTGTCATAACTGTAAAAGTTTGCCTCAGTCAGGACATGAAGCTATAAAGTGTCAAGGTTTTAATATCTTCTGAATCATCAGACATACATGAACTTTTTAGCTTTTTGAAAGTGTTTTTGACGTTTGTGACATGATAATCAGTATGTCCAGTGTCTGAGGATTACGTGACTACTGTCATAACTGTAAAAGTTTGCCTCAGTCAGGACGTGAAGCTATAAAGTGTCAAGGTTTTAATATCTTCTGAATGATCAGACATACATGAACTTTTTAGCTTTTTGAAAGTGTTTTTGACGTTTGTGACATGATAATCAGTATGTCCAGTGTCTGAGGGTCACGTGACTGCTGTCATAACTGTAAAAGTTTGCCTCAGTCAGGACGTGAAGCTATAAAGTGTCAAGGTTTTAATATCTTTTGAATGATCAGACATACATGTACTTTTTAGCTTTATGAAAGTGTTTTTGACGTTTGTGACATGATAATCAGTATGTCCAGTGTCTGAGGGTCACGTGACTGCTGTCATAACTGTAAAAGTTTGCCTCAGTCAGGACGTGAAGCTATAAAGTGTCAAGGTTTTAATAACTTTTGGATGATCAGACATACATGTACTTTTCAGCTTTATGAAAGTGTTTTTGACGTTTGTGACATGATAATCAGTATGTCCAGTGTCTGAGGGTCACGTGACTGCTGTCATAACTGTAAAAGTTTGCCTCAGTCAGGACGTGAAGCTATAAAGTGTCAAGGTTTTAATATCTTCTGAATGATCAGACATACATGAACTTTTCAGCTTTATGAAAGTGTTTTTGACGTTTGTGACATGATAATCAGTATGTCCAGTGTCTGAGGGTCACGTGACTGCTGTCATAACTGTAAAAGTTTGCCTCAGTCAGAACGTGAAGCTATAAAGTGTCAAGGTTTTAATATCTTTTGAATGATCAGACATACATGAACTTTTTTCTTTTATGAAAGTGTTTTTGAGATTTCTGACATTATAATCAGTATGTCCAGTGTCTGAGGACTACGTGACTGCTGTCAAAACTGTGAAAGTTTGCCTCAGTCAGGAGGTGAAGCTATAAAAGAGTCAATGTTTTGATAACTTCTGAAAGATCAAATACATAATGTACTTTACAGCTCTATAGAAGTGTTTTTGACATTTGTAAGTAATAATATTCAGTATGTCAAGCGTATGAAGGTCACGTGACTGCTGTCATAACTGTGAAAGTTTGCTCAGTCAGGACGTGAAGCTATAAAGTGTCAAGGTTTTAATATCTTTTGAATGATCAGACATAACACTTCATTCAATAAGTCCCGGGACCAACTAAGAAAAACAATTATTTTTCATGAAATTCGTCTTTATTCATCAATATAGTTCCCTTCTAGAGTGATACAATCATTCCAACGATTTTCCAACTTTTCTATACCATGTTTATAGAACGATTTTTCCTTGGCCTCAAAATACGCTTCAGTTTGAGCGATGACTTCCTCATTTGATTGATATTTCTTTCCCTGGAGCATTTTTTTGAGGTCTGAAAACAGCCAGTAGTCGCTGGGGGCCAGGTCTGGACTATACGGTGGGTGGGGAAGCAATTAGAAACCCAATTCGTTGAACCTTCGTTTTTATGGACTTGTGACACGGTGCATTGTCTTGATGAAAGAGAATCTTTTTCTTCTTCATATGGGGCCGTTTTAGTGCGATTTCATCCTTCAATCGGTCCAATAATGCACAATAATAGTCGCTGTTGATTGTTTTTCCCTTTTCCAAATAGTCAATGAACAATATACCGTGTGTATCCCAGAATACAGAGGCCATAACCTTGCCAGCCGATTGTTGCGTTTTTGGTCGCTTTGGACGGCTCTCGCCGGGTCCAGTCCACTCAGATGACTGCCGTTTTGATTCAGGTGTGTAGTGGTGGATCCAGGTTTCGTCCATGGTCACATATCGACGCAAAAAATCCTTTTTATTACGGTTAAACAGCTCCAAACAGCGCTCTGAATCATCAATTCGTTGTTGTTTTTGGTCAATAGTGAGCACTCGCGGCACCCATTTCGAAAGCAGCTTTCGCATACCCAAATGTTCATGCAAAATTGTTAACACACTACCTTCTGATATCTTTGAGGCCTCAGCTATCTCACTCACTTTCAGTTTACGATCAGACAATATCATTTTGTGGATTTTTTTGATGTTTTCTGGAACAACAGCCGAATTTGGGCGTCCAGACCGTTCAGCGTCATTTGTGTCTGTACGACCGCGTTTAAAATCAGCAAACCAACTACAAATCGTTGTTTTCGATGGAGAAGAGTCCCCGTAACATTTTTCAAGCCATTGTTCTGTTTGGACGGTGTTTTTTCCCATCAGGAAACAGTGTTTAATCAGCACACGAAAATCACTTTTTTTCATGTTTTAAAAAAACTCAAAAGTTGTTCACTTTAAAAAATTCTCACAAACAAAATATTGGAGGGAATGAGCTCAGGATTTGACAGCTGTCGTTTGAAAGATGATACTTCAAGGGAAAAATATAAAAATGCGATTTGTAGTGCCACCTGTGGGTTAGTCCCGGGACTTATTGAATGATGTGTTACATGTACTTTTTAGCTTTATGAAAGTGTTTTTGACATTTTTAACATGATATTCAGTATGTCCAGTGTCTGAAGGTCACATGACTGCTGTCATAACTGTGAAAATTTGCCTCAGTCAGGACGTGAAGCTATAAAGTGTCAATGTTTTAATATCTTCTGAATAATCAGACATACAGGAACTTTTCAGCTTTATGAAAGTGTTTTTGACATTTGTGACATGATAATCAGTATGTCGAGTGTCTGAGGGTCACGTGACTGCTGTCATAATTGCGAAAGTTTGCCTTAGTCAGGACGTGAAGCTATAAAGTGTCAAGGTTTTTCTATCTTTTGGATGATCCGAGATCGAGGGGTGTGACACTTCAATAATATTTGGGTCACTCACCAAATAATATTAATAATATGCAATAATCTTACTAATCTTGATAATACGACATAATCCAATAATATAGTACATAATGCAATAATACTAATAATAATCTGAATAATATGAATAATACCACATAATCCAATAATATAGTAAATAATCTGAATAATACGAATAATACGGCATAATATGAAAAATCATAAAGCGGCGGGAATTGTTGGTTATTAAGAATAAATATAAACATTTTAAACCAACTAAACCAACTGAAGATTGAAAAGTGTAGAAATAATTATGCAGGTATGTTTTTTTTGCTTGATTATTATAAGGAGCTTTTTGCTCGGCTTGTGACAATAATAAACTGACAAATTTTTTTATTTTATTTATTTATTCCCTAAGTATTTTGCCAAAATGTATTTATCGTCTTTAAATTAATAATTTATGCAATTACATATTAAATTACTAGCGGGTGATTAAATAAGAAACAACATGGGCAGTATTGAGGAAATTGAAACTGATACATGTTCGAAACAAAAATGAAATAAAAAAATATGACCATAAAAACCTCGATCAAAACACATTCAAAATATTGAAGTGATTGGTTCGCACATCTACGTGAAACCAGTAGTAAACTCGGATTTTGTTATGACAGCTTTATTTACTGATACCATTTTTGTATTCTAAATTATAATCTAAACAATTTTTAACTTACTCGTTTGCGCTTAAACTTTTGCGCTTTTGCAATAATATTGCATCATTAATATAATATGTAATAATCCAAGTAGTAAAGAATAATCCTTAATAATACGCTAATCAAGCAATAATACGTATAATATCAGTATTATTTCGAATAATACAATAATACGGGTATAATACCAATATTATCAATAATATCGCATAATATTGAATAATCTATGATAATCCTCGTATTATATAATATGGGCCCAAATTTAAGAGACTGTCACACCCCTCGTCCGACATACTACATGAACTTTTTAGCTTTTTGAAAGTGTTTTTGACGTTTGTAACATGATAAACAATATGTCCAGTGTCTGAGAGTCACGTGACTGCTCTCATAACTGTGAAAGTTTGCCTCAGTCAGGACGTGAAGCTATAAAGTGTCAAGGTTTTAATATATTCTGAATGATCAGACATACATGAACTTTTTAACTTTTTGAAAGTTATTTTGACGATTGTGACATGATAATCAGTATGTCCAGTGTCTGAGGGTAACGTGACTGCTGTCATAACTGTGAAAGTTTGCCTCAGTCAGGACGTGAAGCTATAAAGTGTCAAGGTTTTTCTATCTTTTGGATGATCAGACATACATGAACTTTTTAACTTTTTGAAAGTTATTTTGACGATTGTGACATGATAATCAGTATGTCCAGTGTCTGAGGGTCACGTGACTGCTGTCATAACTGTAAAAGTTTGCCTCAGTCAGGACGTGAAGCTATAAAAGAGTCGATGTTTTAATAACTTCTGAAAGATCAAATACAAAATGTAGTTTACAGCTTCATGGTTTTTGACATTTCTAACATAATATTCAGTAGGTCAAGCGTCTGAGGGTCACGTGACTGCTGTCATAACTGTAAAAGTTTGCCTCAGTCAGGACGTGAAGCTATAAAGTGTCAAGGTTTTAATATCTTCTGAATGATCAAAGGTATACATGAACTTTTTAGCTTTATGAAAGCGTTTTTGACATTTGTGACATGATAATCAGTATGTCCAGTGTCTGAGGGTAACGTGACTGCTGTCATAACTGTAAAAGTTTGCCTCAGTCAGGACGTGAAGCTATAAAGTGTCAAGGTTTTAATAAATTTAGACAGATCAAACACAAAATGTAGTTTACATCTTTATGAAAGTGTTTTTGACATTTGTGACACGATAATCAGTATGTCCAGTGTCTGAAGGTCACGTGACTGCTGTCATAACTGTGAAAGTTTGCCTCAGTCAGGACGTGAAGCTATAAAGTGTCAAGGTTTTAATATCTTCTGAATGATCAGACATACATGCACTTTTTAGCTTTTTGAAAGTTATTTTGACGTTTGTGACACGATAATCAGTATGTCAAGCGTCTTAAGGTCACGTGACTGCTGTCATAACTGCGAAAGTTTGCTTCAGTCAGGACGTGAAGCTATAAAGTGTCAAAGTTTTAATATCTTCTGAATAATCAGACATACATGAACTTTTCAGCTTTATGAAAGTGTTTTTGACATTTGTGACATGATAATCAGTATGTCGAGTGTCTGAGGGTCACGTGACTGCTGTCATAATTGCGAAAGTTTGCTTCAGTTAGGACGTGAAGCTATAAAAGGGTCAATGTTTTAATATCTTCTGAATAATCAGACATACAGGAACTTTTCAGCTTTATGAAAGTGTTTTTGACGTTTGTGACATGATAATCAGTATGTCCAGTGTCTGAGGATTACGTGACTGCTGTCATAACTGTAAAAGTTTGCCTCAGTCAGGACGTGAAGCTATAAAGTGTCAAGGTTTTAATATCTTCTGAATAATCAGACATACATGAACTTTTTAACTTTTTGAAAGTTATTTTGACGTTTGTGACATGATAATCAGTATGTCAAATGTCTGAGGGTCACGTGACTGCTGTCATAACTGTGAAAGTTTGCCTCAGTCAGGACGTTAAGCTATAAAGTGTCAAGGTTTTAATATCTTCTGAATGATCAGACATACAGGTACTTTTTAGCTTTATGAAAGTGAGTTTGAAGTTTGGGACATAATAATCAGTATCTCCAGTGTCTGAGGATTACGTGACTACTGTCATAACTGTGAAAGTTTGCCTTAGCCAAGACATGAAGCTATAAAGTGTCAAGGTTTTAATAAATTCTGACAGATCAAACACAAAATCTAGTTTACATCTTTATGAAAGTATTTTTGAGTTCTGTCACATGATAATCAGTATGTCAAGCGTCTGAGGGTCACGTGATTGCTATCATAACTGTGAAAGTTTGCCTCAGTTAGGACGTAAAGCTATACAAGAGTCGATGTTTTACATGAACTTTTTAGCTTTTTGAAAGTTATTTTGACGTTTGTGACATGATAATCAGTATGTCCAGTGTCTGAGGGTCACGTGACTGCTGTCATAACTGTGAAAGTTTGCCTCAGTCAGGAAGTGAAGCTATCAAGTGACGTGAAGTGTCAAGGTTTTGAAAGTGTTGCCAATGAATCTTTATATTTTGTTATTTATATATTTCAAGAATTTGGGTTACCCTGTATAATAATAACACAAAAAAAATTAATCAAACATAAAACATTTAATTTCTTTCGCACGAAAACCGACAATAACAAACTATTTGGGACTATCAGAAATGACAGTTTGGAACACTTGCTGGTTTGGTTGAATCACTGTCTTCTCCCCCGTATTTTCGCTACTTTTAGCCCAAGTGCAGGTGACAAAATTAATAACCAATTGCACCGCACTGTTCAAAATACCCGAACAAACAAAAACTCCCCCAACAATTGAACACAACCTCGCCAGGAACATGCCCAAGTTATCGCGCTCCTGGCTGACGGTCACTCTCAACGCTGACATGTCGTATTTGAAGTAAATCCCCGGAATTCCGTGACTGCCCTTATCGTGGTTTATTGGTCGAGTCAGTTCTTTGACGCTGTACTGGTAAGTACTGACGGTGTTTAAAAAGGTCTTTACCGTGGTAGGTACCACCTCGATAAAGTAGTTTACCACAGTCATTGGGTTGGTTAATATTAGTTCGTCACCTAGAAAAAACAGGGCGTTTCAAGATAAATGTGTCATATTTTAGAGATTGTGGTTGATTGTATCGAATGATACAATCGAATGATATTGTATTCAATAGGTTATGGGCCCAGGAGGGAGTTCTGGAAGCTAGACGGTCTTGGAAGTTTGAGGTTGGAACGGAGACAAGGTCGCTGGAATTAAAATAAAAGAACTTGGAAACAGAGGAATTCAGTTTTTGGAGAATGGCAGGAAAACCCCAAAACTTGTTCTACGTAAAACCTTTCGACGGAACAGCTTTTTCCAATTGAGAATTTTGTATCAAAATATTACTAGAGCAACAAGGCGTTCTAGATGTAACACCACAAGTTCCACCAACTGAACTGGAAAAATTTAAGAAATTAGATGCGAAAGCTCGAATGATTATAATACAGTGAGTGGGGGATAACGTATTGGAAATGCTTAAAACAAAAGTAACATATAGTACACAGTTTAAGTAAGACTTATACAAAAACAGGATTATCAACCACAATTATGTTACAAACAAAATTGAGGAGCTTGAAATGTATTGTTAGAATGCCTCTTTCTAAATTCTTGACGGAATTTGAGCAAATAATTGTGAATTAAAAGAAGCAGGAGGAACAATTAATGATAAAGAGATGGTGTTACAATTATTATATCAGTTATGCCTGAGACATTTCAATCAGTTACAACTGCAATTGATGTGATATTGTGTCAAAGTGAATCAGAAATCACTTTAGATTTTCTTAAAAACAAGGTATTACTTGAGGAAGTTCGTCAAAATATAATTAGAGAGGAAAATGGAACTCCAACTAATCCCAATGTGGCTTTCAGTACAAATTATAGCCGATTTAAAAGAGGTGGATGGAGAGGACAGGCAAGAAGAAACAGAGGCTTTATTCATCAAGGACGGCGTCAACAAGGACATAGTGCAAGAGAAGGATATAATCATGTAGTTTTCCTTTTTCTTGTCATTTGTGTGGCAAAAAAGGACATAAACGAGCTGACTGTTTTAAAAATGAAAATAGACAGAGTGTTGCAGTGCACATTACTCAAATCAAGGACAAACTCAAACTGAAGAGGTCACTTGTGAAACCAATTATGCAATCTTACAGTGTGCCAATGTAACTGAAAGGGAAAGCAGGAGTGCTGAGTAGGTATCCTTTAAAGTTTGTTGTAGACAGTCACTTAGTTGGGAAAAATTATAGTGACATAATACAAGATGGTCATGAGGCAAAGAAGGGTGAGTCGATTGTGAGTGTGAGTCGATTGTCGAAGTAAAATCAGAAGGATTAAGGATATTTGGGTATGTGAAAATTTACTATATAACTTGTTATCTGTTAAAAAAAACTAGAAGAAAATGGTCTTGAAGATAAATTTAAAGATCAAACAGTGACTGTAATTAAAAATGAAACTGTTTTATTTGAAGGACATTTAAAATCAAACTTATATATTGTGACTTTTTATGTTGAGACTGATACTGCTGTTGTAAATCCTCTCTTCAACTTTTCCAGCACCAACTCTTTGTGAAGTGTGTCTTAAAGGGAATCAAACTAGGCTGTCATATCATGATCTACCAGAAGACAGAAAAGCCACAAGGATAGTAGAAGTTCTGTCAACAGATGTTTGTAAACCCATAAATCCTCCCACTCATGATGGTAAGCGTTATTTTCTGACATGTATTGATCATTTGTGAATGGAGAAAAGCTAAACCACCTACGCTTTGCTTGCTGATCTCGGACCAGCTCGACAAGGCAAATGAAGTGGTCTCAGAACTATCCGCAGCTTCCCAAAAAGTAGGCTTAAAAATCAACATTGCCAAGACCCAATTTATAACGAACTTAGTCCCAAGCTGTAACTTAATGCTAAAAGGAAAAGAAATTCAATACGTAACATCTTACAAATATCTGGGACACGAGATCCGAATGGGAAGAGACAATCAGACCTGCGAACTAAACAGAAGGTTAGGACTGACCTGGGCTGCCTTCGGCAGGCTGAGACATGTACTCAAGTCGGATATACCGACATGTCTCAAACGAAAGGTGTTTGACCAATGCGTCCTCCCGGTATTGACATATGGCTCGGAAACACTTACACTAACTAAAACTCAACGAGCCATGAAGAGGTCCATGTTGGGAATGTCACTGCGAGATAAAATCCGAAATAAAGAACTGCGTAGAAGAACAAGGGTTACGGATGCAATCGAAAGAGTCACACTTAAAATGAAACTGGGCTGGCCACGTCGCAAGAATGTCAGACAATAGATGGACGAAGAGAATAATAGAATGGCGTCCCAGAGACAAAGCACATAGAAATCTTTAAACTGGATCCAAGATGCCCAAGACCGAGCAAAATGGTTTATTTTAAGAGAGGCTTATGTCCAGCAGTGGACGAGACAAGATGCTATATGATGATGATGATGATGATGATGATGATGATCATTTTTCACATTTCTCTGTATGTTATTTACTAGGCCAAAACAGTCAAGTTTTTGATAAATTTAAGGAATATGTAGCTATGGTTGAGTCAAAATTTAATAAAAGATTACATCGCTTAAGGTGTGACAATGGGAGAGAGTATTCGTCAGTTCACTTTAAAAGTTTGTGTAAAACAAAAGGTATAATAGTACAGTATACTGTTGCTTACAATCCGCAACGAAATGGAGTTGCAGAGAGATCAAACCGCTCAATAATGGAAAAGGCCAGATGTCTTATATTTGATTCAAGATTAGACAAGGAAATGTGGGGAGAAGCAGTGAGAACCTTTTAAACAGAACAGAGACAGGAAGTTTGAGTAATCACAAAACACCAGCAGAAGTATGGTATAATTGAAAATCAATTTTAGATAAAATTAAGTTGTTTGGATGCAGAGCCTATAATTTTGTTCCCAAGGAGTCTAGATTTTCAAAATTGAATTCACACTCAGAGAAATTTATTATGGTGGGATATACACATATTATGGGATGAAGTAAACAGAAACATTATACATGCAAAACATGTTATATTTGATAAAGGTGAGAACGCAATCCAAACAAAAATGTATGACATAGACGGTGATCAAGAGGAAGAAACAGTAAAAGGTGAAGGGATTGTGAATAGTAAAGAAGACTGCGAAAAGCAAGAAACTATGGAAAATAAGTTAGTAAAGGAAGCNCANTACAAGTAGNGACCACCNGTTTNCACATGATTTCCNGNTTATCGANCNNCTCCNCGGGCCGNTATACGGAANNTAGNTTTGACNCTNNNAACNACTANNGTNTGGTTCGNNATCGGNGACATCATGNGTAGAGAGGCNACGGGGCGGAGGCNTATACCNNTTCANTGCATTNACGANGTNAGGANNTNTTATCAGTACCTNGTNGGCNNGGAACGGCCNCTTTTNATCACACGTACCAACTCGTNGCCGANGANGNNNACTCGTGCTCNGTCANNACCACNTNTNTTNCNTAAATCNCGCACCGTNNGCCTACATTGAAGTATNTNGAGAGNNAANCTCAAAAGCTGCTACANAATCNTGGTCNGGGNTANANGTNNAGAAATGCGTAATNTCGGNCGGNATTCCGNGGNCCNTCTTATNCAANCAAAANTGCTCAGCATAAGGGNTNNAGAAGGCAANTNNCTAGTATAAAGACCCACTNCTCCCTCANGCACTACACAGATAGTATATGGATATGACATCACGAAATCACCCAATCCCTGTGTGTGTCACACGAGCTAAGGCTACCACAGTATATTGACAAAAAAAGATAGAAACATAACAAAACAGAATCGGTGTTTAAAAAAAACCTTGTCAACCGGTAGTGTGCCACAACTTATTATGCAGCAACTGAGGTAATTTGAAGGTGATTTTCATGTCAAATTAAATTGGGTGACTTTTTTTTTGGGTTTAATTATTTTAGACTGAAATATATTTATTAGGAAAAATTATTTTGGGAATCAAGCCTCTTTGGATCATATTATTTTAGATGCGATTATATTGGGACAAATTATTTTAGAGAACAATGATGGCACCCATTTAGATTATAAAAGGTAATGCAGAATTGTGGGGGAGTGTTGGTTTACAGCAATTCTACTATTGCATGATTAAGTTCTAACAAGTATATGTTTATACTTTATAAGATTTTGAAACAATGCAAAACGTGTTCTTTTGGGCTGTTTGTAGTAATTTAAACAAGTTTCTTTTATTAAAAATAATCACAGAACATCCTTGTTTTTTCTCTGTAGTTCAATATTAACAATGTGTATTTAGTATGAAAACAGCCCCATAAGGGTAAAACAAGATTAATACCAAAATACTCAAATGAAATGAAATGAAATGGTTCGGTGGGAGTGGGTACCGCCACTAACAGCCCCCACCGTTGGTTTTGTGTATAAAGAGAGGGTCGCGCACCGGAAAACGGGGATTCTTCGAACTAGCCTAGCCGTTCCGTGCCGTTGATATCTCTTATCTCCGCGTATCTGTAAGTAAAAAATAGGCACATACCGTCCGTCCGGTATTTGTTCTGTTTGCTGTTTCAAAACCGTACCGTTAACTGTAGTTATTTTAAAACCTGTTAATTGGGGCATTTTCAGTATTTTTCCGGGAATTTCGTTTGGGGGTATTTCTGGTAAGACGACGCCGGCTACAGTAACTTTCATTTGAAAACACTGTTCTTTAAAAAGGTGGCCTCTAGTAGGCTGTGAATTTGGAAATTGATTGAATTATCAATATTGCGCATACGCAGTTTACGTCTGATTCTAGTGTGCTGTGCATCACGTGCTACGGTGCCTACCAATGAAATGAAATATTATATTATGTCAAAACAATACTTTCATAGGTGTTGCCAATAGTTGCGTTTGTTCCCTATTTTCCTACAATATTGTGGTTCAGTTCTAACTTGAAGGTTACAGGAATCATACTTTCATTAATAGTTTAGTACTAATTATACTTTATACTACAAAACTTCAAAAATTACAGAAAATAATTAATTAATAACAAAATCTATTAAGTTTGTCACGTCCTGGTCCAAATTACATGTCAGAAAAACTTTAAAGATTAGACAACGTTGCCGCAGCGCATGCGCACTCGAAATGTTTGACAAATATTTTTTATCGGCCACCTTTTTCGAACAAAACTAACGGTATATAACCTCTCCTTTCTCGCCTAACATGCGTCTCCAACACTAGAGTCCTAACCTAAAGATGACAGACTTGACATATTATGACCATGGAAAAATGCTGCAAATTGCACTAAAAATGAGCTCAGAAGCACTTCATGGGACTGCGATATGGCAAAATAAAGCTAAACTGTCAACATTTGAGTCTTCCGGGTTTGGTGCGTATTTTGACCGGTTTTGTCGTCATACATATCCGGTTCCTAGCATCCAGCCTCATCTGTCTTCCCAGTCCCCTGGTTGCAGGGGAGCTTTTCCTATTCCGCCGGTCCATGTCGCCCTGGGTCCTCCTCCCTTCTGTCGGCGTCCATTTGAGGATCTGCTTAGGTATTCTAGTATCTTCCATCCTCTCCACATGTCCATACCATATTAGTTGTCTACGTTGGATCTCTTCTACTATAGTTGTCTTTATCATTTCCCTAATTTTGTCATTCGTTATTTTTTCCAATCTCGACCTTCCTGCTGATATACGCCATAAGTCCATTTCTAAAGATAGTAGCCGGCGCTCTCAATTTGTTGTTAATTTCCAGGTTTCACATCCGTACAGCACTATACTTTTGAATATTGACTGGTATAAGAAGTGCTTCTTTTCTCGAGAGATACATTTGGACCACAGGATCGAGTTCAGGCAGCCTATCACCTTTTTTCCTTTTATAATTCGGTTCTCTATATCTTTCTCTTTGCGATTATCTATTTTTGTCCCCCAGGTATGTATATTCAGTAGAGCAGCTTATCGTTTCGTTTTCTTGTGGGTGAAGGTCATCTCTGTCGTATCCAATACATAGATATTTGGTTTCGGAACGGCTTACCGACAGCCCCCATTCTTCGTACTCTTTTAATAGCTTTCTTGTCATATACTCTAAGTCATCTTTGTCTTGTGCGATAACAACCTGATAATCTGCAAATTGCAGGGTGTATAAGGTATTGTAGCGCCTTTCTTGCGAATTTCCTCGGTTACGTTGCCTCGGGCGCCACCGTCGTTATTTATAGTGGCTGAAGGTACACTTTACGGTGCCTGGGTAGCCTTTAGACAGCTGGAGAAAGTTCCAGGGGGTTCGGGAAATAAACAAAATTAAAACAACTGTTTTCACTAAATGTACTGTATTGCAGCTCTCTGAACTTACAGCATACAGTGCGTTTTTTTTAACGTGCAACATAGGATTTTACATGTTAAATTTTTAAGCCCATGTTAGACCATGTTTTTTAGAACTACAGGTCTAAAACTTGATGGGTGTGTTTTTAGTACCCTGCAGCTTAAGTAAATTTACGAATTTAGTCTAAAAAGTAATTAAAAACTGGCAAAAAATCATTTTTTTTCGAACAGATATTATTGTTTCATACTGCCTGTATGCATTGTTGTTCTTTGTTTTTGATACTGGCAGGGCAGGTAGCAGGTAGAGTGACACATTTTGACTGCATCACGACCCGACATCTTTTGAACGTCAAAAGGGCATTTTATGATTGTTTGGGATACTGTTGTCACTTTGAACAATTCATTTATAAAAATACTTCTTTTGTTCTTAACTTTCTTGATATAAAGTTAATATTTGCATTTTGATCACTCTGTTTTACTTTCTACGCCAAATTTTACCTGCTACCTGACGTGTCAGTATAAAAAACAACAAGTACCTATCATACATACAGGGAGGATAGAAAGATAAAAATCTTTTCGAAAAAAGATGATTTTTTGCAAGTTTTTAATTACTTTTTAGGCCGAATTGATAAACTTACTTAAGCTTCAGGGTACGAAGCAGCCACCCGTCAAGTTTTATACTCGTAGTTCCAAAATAACATGGTCTGACATGTGCTTAAAAATGTAACACGTAAAATCCTATGTTGCGCGTTAAAAAAAACGCACTAGGCATTTACGAAAATTATACCTGCTAATTCCACCGTTTACCACAATCGGTGTAACTTTTAAGGATCTGGTTCATTACGGTTGAATGAATTTTAGAACGCAATTGGTATTCCTATTCCTGATATGTCTTTGACATCTGATCCAGATCTTCATTTTTGAAATGTTTTATAATACCGGCATACTCTCCCTCCATCTCGCAAACAGAACATATTCCAATATCCTTTTTAATTTAACAGGTCAATCTCATAAGCTAGCTAAACTGAGGAACAAACCGACAAACGGTCAAACATAAACTAATGTTTGAGGCTATGATTCTAAATTTTAACGGAAAACCTGTCAAAAGTCACTTTTTTCTTAATTTACCGACGGAACTTCTCGATCCATAAATCATAAACCGGGTACATATATTCGGTATATGGGTACAATTTCAGAACGGCAATAGTAGTTACCAAAAACAATTTTCGAACGCTCTAGGTTAAACAGGTATCTACCGGTAGAATATTCGTAAATGCCTACTGTATACTTACGGTAACGGTTACCTAAGGGCCTTTTCACACGGACCACTTTGTGGCGCTTCTTGAAAGCGCTACTGAGAAGTGCGTTTTGACGAAACACTGTTTTCTATGGAGCTATTCACACGGGCGCGATCACCGATTTAGCAGCGCTACGGTGGCGGGTACTGGTCGACTCTCGCCAAAACGCTTGACCGAAAAAGACGCGCCACCAATAGCAACACATGCTTTTAAATGCGACTGTTCACACGAGACACTTCAGTGTCGCCACAGAAGCCCACAGAGATTGATGAGGAGATAAATACAGAGGACTTTATAGCTGCCGTTGAGCAGTTTCCCGCTATTTGGGACACGTCGTCCAATGACTACAGTAATAAAATAATTTAAAAAAATAGTTGGGAGCTCCTTATCATACAATTTTTCGTCGTCTTGTTCCAAATCTCTGTACAACGTTGCAAACAATCCTCTTTCAAGTCGTTCACTTAGCAATGGATGGACCCAAAATCTTCTTCTTTTTGTGATGACGTCGACGCCTTCGAATCGCCAACAAAAGAAACAATGCTTCTGTTTCACTATCCATTGTAAATCAAACTGAAGACTGACCTGACCCGAAGACTTGAACTGTTGATCGGTGGCGCGTTTATGACAGGCAAACGTTTGCAAAAAGTTGCAGGCGCTTCTGAGTGGCGCTACTTAGCAGCGCTGCTGAGTGGTCCGTGTGAAAAGGCTCTAATGTAACGAAAGCTACACTGTTCGGTGGTTCGGGGAAAGCGTGTAACGGTAAAGAAAACTAGCTACGGACCCTTCACTACTTGTTTAGCCTGACTACTGAAAGTTATGACTGTCTAAGACACGGTGTAAGTACGGCGGTACGGTACGGTTATATAGAACTGGCTACTCGGCGCCGGAGTTTGCTCCAAAAACCCAAAGAGGCCCAATTACGTCACCAGCGGTGTTCCCGTCACTCGACCTAATCTCTATATGTCGCTCCGATTCCCTGGGGTTCGACAAACAGAGCCTCAGTTGCACATTGTTTCCCCAGAATCATGCAACAGAGGTTTCAAGTCTCGTGACATTGCCAGTCACACAGCCGCCAATCCCTCCAGTACCCCAAACCCGTTCACTACTCCGTTTCCCCGGAGCCAAGTGAACGAGCTACAGGATTCACCGCTCCTGCTTGCTACACCGTTTCCCCGGTGTCAAACAAACAGGAACAGGACCAGAAAGATTACCTAACTGTTTTCAAAAGAAAGTTACTGTAGCCGGCGCCGTCTTACCAGAAATACCCCCAAACGGAAAACCACGGAAAGATATTGAAAATGCCCCAATTTACTGTTTTAAAACAGCAAACAGAACAAATACCGGACGGTCGGTATGTGCCTATTTTTTAATTAGAGATACGCGGAGATAAGAGATCAACGGCATGGAACGGCTAGGCAGGTTTCGGTCTTTTAGCGAGGAATCCCCGTTTTCCGGTGCGCGACCGTCTTTCATACACAAAACCAACGGTGGGGGCTGCTAGTAGCGGTACCCACTCCCAGCGCCCACCGAACCATTTCGAACGAAATATAATTAATAAAAATTAGAAACTCCGTTACAGTAAGCCAATCCCACTACATGATCTTCTCCATGGTCTCAAAGCTTCGATCAGATAGATTTTAAATAGTGTGGGAGAGAGACAACAGCCCAGCCTTAAACCCTTCGTAACTGGAAAGCTGTCTGAGTTTTCGTTTTTCAATTTGATCTTTGATGTATGGTCGAGGGCACTAATGGGAGCGATGCACGTCATCAGTGAGTTTGACGTTTTGAAAATGCATTCGTATTTCTTAGCGATTAGTTGCGACCTGTAGCGCTCTCTTTCTAACACGCGCTTTATTAAATGAACGCAATTCTGATACAAGCCTGACCTTCTCGATCTCGGCGTTTAACGATTTGTGTGCGTTGTTGCCAGATTGCTTGACCGTCTGCTGTTTTTGTTGTTGATGACTTGCACAAATGATTTGACTAAATCGCTGCTTTATTATCATTTTTTGAACGTGAACGAGATCACGGAGGTCCTTTTATCCCTTTGGCTGCTGTGAGAGAAGTAAAACTAAAATTATTGCAATAGAGTATTTTTGTTTACCAACAGTATTTTTAGCGTGTAGCTGAAGCACTTGGGCTTGGTGTTTCTACAGTAAGTGCTATATCACAGAAAGTCAAGCAAGGCATTCCGTTAAGTTCACCAAAGAAAAGTCCAGGTAGGCCAAAGTCTATTACGAACATTGCCAATATTGATGTTGCAGCTATTCGCAACTCCATATATGAGATGTATGAACAAAGTAAGTTGTTTTGTTTATTTTATGTCCTGTTCATTAATGTTTTAGTAACACTTTTTTGTAGAAGAACACATAACCAGGGAAAGTATTTATGAAAAGTTAAGGAGTAAAGAAATTTTTGTTGGTGGATTAAAATCATTGTGTAAAGTGCTTCATAAAATTGGGTTTAAGTGGTTAAGAGATTGCCCCCGAAGAGGATTAATGGAACTTCCTGATATAGCTTTTAAAAGAATTCAATTCTTACGCAGGTATGTAGAAATAAAGCAACAAAATCTCTATCAATTTGTTTTTACAGATGAGACATGGATATTCCAAAATGGGACCCCAGGCCATTCCTGGCAGGATGAAAGCAAACATAGTGTGAAGAGCACCAGGGTAGATGGCAAAAGGTTAGCTACAAGCAAAACTCTTTAAGTCAAAATTTAACTATATTTTTTTAGAAAATGCTTATCTTTTTGTTTTTAATTTTGCATGATACTAATCTTGATGCTTTTTGTCAGAATCCCATTTGGAAATTATGATTTATGTATTAGATGTTGAAACTAATGCTACTGGAACATTTAGATTCATTATTCTTCATGCGGGTAATGAAAATGGATTTATTCCGGGTGCTGAGCTCATATTTGCTTCAAAGAGCCAGTCTGGGGATTATCATGGTGAGATGAACCAGGAAAATTTTCTAAAATGGTTTCAAGAACAATTGATGCCAAGTTTAACCCAGCCTTCCGCAATTGTTTTGGATAATGCACCCTACCACAATCAATTAATCAAAAAAATTCCAAACAGCAGTTGGAATAAAGCAAGTATACAGGAATGGTTAAGAAGTGAGAACGTCAACTTTAACCCAGATGCCTTTAAAAATGAATTATTAGGACTGGTAAAGCGGTGAGATGTTGATAACCATTCATTCACCTGTTCAGTTGCTTAAATTAAGTATTTATAGGAACAAACCTCAGAAGCTATACCTTATTGACCAGATAGCAGAGCAACATGGTCATACGATTCTTCGTTTACCCCCATATCACTGCATTTTCAATGCAATTGAACTGATATGGGGAGTGTCCAAAAACTACTACAATATGCATATTGGCAGGGATGGCAGGTAAAATTTGTCTAAAGTCTCTATGACTAGTTTTACCAGCTATGATGTTTCAGATCTATTGATAACGCTCTTAATATGTGGAAGGAAGCTTTAACAACCGTGACACCAGCCGTATGGAAAAATAGTATTCGTCATACAGAGGAAGAAATTATGAAATGGTACAATAGAGAGCAGGTTATGGACCGAAAAGAAATACAACCACTGATTATATGTGTAGACGACCAACAGGATGATTCAAGCAGTGAGGATAACTTTTCAGATTAATGTAACATTTCTATTTTTAGGTTATTAAGTAAATTGCACATGTATTTTCAAAATGTAAGAGTCAAAAATGCGTAAGTAAAAAAGAACAGATTTTTTTGTTACTTACATCTACATAACTTTTATTGTTTAAAAATGGATTGACCTATTACAAGGAAGGAAAACCATAAACGGAATTTTTTTGGGATGACACTGATTCAATAAAGAGAGACGCACTTTAAACTAAAATAATTAGATATTAGATCTGCTTGTTAACATTGCTATATTGCACATTCAAGTTAAAATATTTATGTAATTATTACTTATTTGCAATTATGCAGATTTTTAAACTAATTATAAGTAGTATAATAATTGTTAGTTCTAAGATAATAACTTTTAATTAAAATATTAAATTTAAATAATTTTTTTGATTTTGCTTTTAGAAGCACAAGATAGTTTTAGCAATTTTCAAAAGGATTAGGAAATAAACCTGAATATTGACTAATAATGTTATTCAAAATTATCTGTTAAAAAACTGCCTCAACTTCTATATATGAAGTAAATAAAAACAAAATTTATGTAAAGTTCAGGTTTTAATGAAGAAACTAAACATCTGGCAACGTGGCGCGTTAAACGTCAATGACGTGCATCGCTCTCATTAGTGCCCTCGACCATAGAATAGTCCTATAGTTGTCTGACCGCAGCTATTAAAGTGACATTAATTCAGGACCTCTCTAGTACTTGCCACAGTTTTTGAACGGGTACGGTGTCGTATGCTTTTGTATGATCGACAAACAGAAGATACGTCTCTCTTTCTCTTCTTTTCATTTAGTTGGACAAGGCTAAATATGTGGTCCAGGCAAGAGCGGCCGGCTCGAAAGCCACCTATAGTTAGAACAATCTTCTTTGTTTCCCTTCTTGGAAATCGGGATAATCCAGGATTCTTTCCATTTAGAGGGAACTGTTTCCCCGTTAATATATCTGGTAAACAGTTCCCTTTTATGCTCTATGAGATTCCGGTGGTATTCCTTCTGGTCCGGTAGCTTTTCTATTTTTCATCGATTCAATTGCTTTTCGTATCGACGCCTCGCTAACGTCCACTCGTGGTTTGTAAGATATGGCACTCTATCTTGTTTCAGTTGTTGTGAGTAAAGTTGGTTTCATTTGCTCATCTGAATTGGTTGGAAGTTTACTTTATTTACGGTGTTGGACTTTAGGTTTCCGATTAATTTCCAGGCTTCCGAAGATCTTGTTCCTCCTAGGTAGCTGTTCACTTCAATACATTTTCTTTCCCAGGTGTCGTTTTTCTTCTTCTTTATCATGTTTTTAAATTTAGTCTGTTCTCTCTTGTAGGTTGTACTATCATCTAGGTCTTTTGTGTTTGGCCATTTTTGATATGCTTTTTGCTTTGTTGTTCTTTGAGGTTGCAGTTTTTCATTCCAGGTTATGTCATTATGTTTTTTTAAAGGCAGAGGTACCGTCAATACCCAAAACTTCATTTCCAGCGGATTTTACGGTTTCCATTATATGCGAGTAGAGGTCTTCAGTTCCGAGTGTCAAATAGTCGTTATCCAACTTCTGGTTTAACCGGCTCTGGGAAAGTCCCCTAATACTAGGTTCGTGTAGTCCATTAATGTTAAAAAATAATGGTCAGAGCCACACTGTATCCCTCTATAGGCTCTAGTGTCTGTTACTTTCCATTTCGCGGCTTGTTTTGTTATTATATAAACAATAATTGTCCTGAGTCCTCTTGTATCTTGGTGCCAAGTATATCTGTGAAGTTGATAGAAACCATTCAGTATCTTTAATTCATGTTGTTGGTATACTTCAGTCAGTCTGCGTCCACTGTTGTTGAGGGTTTCTTCGCCGTGCCTTCCGATAATTTTGCTGTCCCTTCTGCTGCCGATTCGGGCGTTTAGATCTCCAAGTAGGATATATTCACGCTGATCTCCTAGATCTGTCATTATATCATTTAATTGGTCGTAAAACTCCTCTTTGTTTAATACTGTTGCGTCCTCATTTGGGCCATAAGCTGCTATGACAGATATTTTATACCTATGGATTCGCCGTTATGATTCTCTCACTAATCGTATCCCAGTCTGTTAGATTGTTGTGGTATTTTTGATTGATAAGTAATGAGATACCCTTCGATGCTCTCTTGCTTTTGTAAACTCCGCTCTATATGTAGTTTGCCAGCATTTCCATTCCGAATTTGCCTTTCTTTTTAGTTTCTGACAGTGAGACACACTGACTTCATTTCCAGTAGGTCCTTTGTAACGTCTTCTGCCTTTCCTCCCACGGCAACGGAAAAAGTTCCTTTTTCCGTTGCCGTGGTCGTTTCCAAGAAGATCCCAACCCCCAACTTGGAGGTGTGTCGTCATCAGGGTGAAGGTAAGGTTAAAGTGTGGCAAATTGCACTAAAAATGAGCTCTGAGGCTTTGCACGGGACTGAATTATGTCGAAATAAAGCTAAACTGTCAAATTTGGGTTTTTCGAGTTTGGCGCACATTTTGAGAGGTTCTCTGCAGGGTTACAGTGATGACAAAAGAGAGAGGCGAGGGTGTCAAAAAAAAATCTAAACCATACAAATACCATGATAAGAAGAAATAACTATTATTGCAAATCACTGCTCTGAAGAAATGAAGAAATTGCTCTCAAGTGAGAACTAATTACCTCAGCATTTTGGATAAAACAACAAATAACAATAAATAATTACCTTCCAATGGATGAACAATCCCAGGACTGGGATCCCCAAAACTAAGCTGGTTAATTCGATGCGTAAAATTATATTCTCTGTCCGATATAAATGCGCTGATATGGATGTGTCCACGTGGCAAACTTATACTTTTCCCAGCGGTAATATGAAAATTCCCGGCCACTTTATTCAAAACCAAACTGCCGTAGATGCGGCAAGCATCGTGCGGCCTATTGGGATTGTCTTCTCTAGACGGAAACTCGCCAAAGTGCGTGGAAAAGCTGCTTTCCCACAGCAAATCCTGCATCGAAACAAAATCAGCCAATTCTAGCCGTTATTGTCCGTCAAAAACCCACCTTAACGGCATGATACTCCTCTCTGAGATAGGAATTGAAGTGTTTCTTATTCTCAAAGTAAAGTTTTTGGTTCTCGGACAATTCAAACCAAGTGTCTTCCTCTTCGAGCTGTCCAAATTTGTACGTGTTTTGGTTGGTTGAATCTAGTACGTCAGTTCCTACCACTGGAAAACATCTTTAACTGTTTACATTGTAATGCCAATTTTTTTGACAATTTTAGGCCAATTTTACCGTAAATGTATACTTTTAAATCTAATAATGGGCGTAAATTTACCGTGACCGGTTTACTGGTAAAGTAAAAATAATAGTATATTATTAACCAAGGTTTAGAAAGAAGCTTTTATTGAACGTATGTCAAGATTAAATCCCGAAGAGCAAAGCGACGCGTCTGTAACCAAAACCACAGCTAAAACTAATTTTTTTACGGTTTACTGTTACCTCCTACCTCATACGGTTACGGAACTCTGAATCGGCGTTTACGGTATACGCTATTTCAGGTATCAAATTACACTAAAAGTCAGGACATCTGTCAACCTCGTGTTTTCTCGTAAATTTTCTTTGATTTTTGCTGTTTATTTTGTGTACTCTAGACGTTCTTGTTTTCTTTGAATGTTTTACTGACAATTGTCCAAATAACGGTAATAAATCTCAGAAACACGTCTTGTTTCGAAATCCGTAATAAAACTGTGTTAAACTGTAATTATCTCAAATTCTAGGCAAATTTTGAAGTTTTGACATTAGTGACATTTATCACGTGGTTTTTGGAAGATGACCACTGTCAAAATAACTGTCATAAATCTCAGAAACCCGTTATGTATCGAATACTGCAAGAACACTTTTGTAAACCCTGATTTTTGCAACTTTTGCGCACAGTTTGATAGTCAGAGACAAAATTGCTTGTCAAACCCACCTGGAGTGAGAAAATGATTGTTTTAAGCACATTTTTGGAATCCTCAGTAAATTTCCTATCCAATAACCTAAGAAATACTACAAAATTTGGTACAATCAGGGAGAAAAGCGGTGTCAAAGTTTGAACTGACCAGAAACACAGTTTGAAAGGACAGTAAGGGACAAAATCGCCTGTAAAACCCACTTGTAGTAGGAAAACTGACTCTTTTAAGCACATTTTTGAAATCCTCATTAAATTTTCTATCTAATAGCCTGAGAAACACTACAAAATTTGGTACAATCAGGGAGAAAAGCGGTGTCAAAGTTTGAACTGACAGAAACACAGTTTGAAAGGACAGTCAGAGACAAAATCGCCTGTAAAACCCACTTGTAGTAAGAAAATGACTGTTTTAAGCACATTTTTGAAATCCTCATTAAATTTTCTATCTCATAGCCTGAGAAACACTACCAAAATTTGGTACAGTCAGGGAGAAAAGCGGTGTCAAAGTTTGAACTGCCAGAAACACAGTTTGAAAGGACAATCATTGACAAAATCACCTGTAAAACCCACTTGGAGTAAGAAAATCACTGTTTTAAGCACATTTTTGAAATCCTCATTAAATGTTCTATCCAATAACCTGAGAAACACTACAAAATGTGGTATAATCAGGGAGAAAAGCGGTGTCAAAGTTTGAACTGACAGTAACACAGTTTGAAAGGTTGACAAAATCACCTGTAAAACCCACTTGTAGTAATAAAATAACTGTTTTAAGCACATTTTTGAAATCCTCATTAAATTTTCTATCTAATAGCCTGAGAAACACTACCAAAATTTGGTACAGTCAGGGAGAAAAGCGGTGTCGAATTTTGAACTGACCAGAAACACAGTTTGAAAGGACAGTAAGGGACAAAATCGACTGTAAAACCCACTTGTAGTAGGAAACTGATTCTTTTAAGCACATTTTTGAAATCCTCATTAAATTTTCTATCTAATAGCCTGAGAAACACTACAAAATTTGGTACAATCAGGGAGAAAAGCGGTGTCAAAGTTTGAACTGACAGAAACACAGTTTGAAAGGACAGTCAGGGACAAAATCGCCTGTAAAACCCACTTGTAGTAAGAAAATGATTCTTTTAAGCACATTTTTGAAATCCTCATTAAATTTTCTATCTAATAACCTGAGAAACACTACAAAATTTGGTACATCAGGGAGAAAAGCGGTGTCAAAGTTTGAACTGACAGAAACACAGTTTGAAAGGACAGTCAGAGACAAAATCACCTGTAAAACCCACTTGTAGTAAGAAAAATAAGCACATTTTTGAAATCCTCATTAAATTTTTTTAAGCTACCATTTTTTTGAAAACTGACCAGAAACACAGTTTGAAAGGACAGTAAGGGACAAAATCGCCTGTAAAACCCACTTGTAGTAGGAAACTGACTCTTTTAAGCACATTTTTGAAATCCTCATTAAATTTTCTATCTAATAGCCTGAGAAACACTACAAAATTTGGTACAATCAGGGAGAAAAGCGGTGTCAAAGTTTGAACTGACAGAAACACAGTTTGAAAGGACAGTCAGAGACAAAATCGCCTGTAAAACCCACTTGTAGTAAGAAAATGATTCTTTTAAGCACATTTTTGAAATCCTCATTAAATTTTCTATCTAATAGCCTGAGAAACACTACCAAAATTTGGTACAGTCAGGGAGAAAAGCGGTGTCAAAGTTTGAACTGCCAGAAACACAGTTTGAAAGGACAATCATTGACAAAATCACCTGTAAAACCCACTTGGAGTAAGTAATGTTCTATCCAATAACCTGAGAAACACTACAAAAAAATGACTCAAAGTTTTAAGCACATTTTTGAAATCACCTGTCATTAAACTTTTCTATCCTCAATAACCTGAAATACTACCAAAATTTGGTAAACACTACTGCCAGAAAAATTTGGTACAGTCAGGGAGAAAAGCGGTGTCGGTGTCCAAGTTTGAACTGACAGAAACACAGTTTGAAAGGACAGTCAGAGACAAAATCGCCTGTAAAACCCACTTGTAGTAAGAAAATGATTCTTTTAAGCACATTTTTGAAATCCTCATTAAATTTTCTATCTAATAGCCTGAGAAACACTACAAAATTTGGTACAGTCAGGGAGAAAAGCGGTGTCAAAGTTTGAACTGACAGAAACACAGTTTGAAAGGACAGTCAGAGACAAAATCGCCTGTAAAACCCACTTGTAGTAAGAAAATGATTCTTTTAAGCACATTTTTGAAATCCTCATTAAATTTTCTATCTAATAGCCTGAGAAACACTACCAAAATTTGGTACAGTCAGGGAGAAAAGCGGTGTCAAAGTTTGAACTGACAGAAACACAGTTTGAAAGGACAGTCAGGGACAAAATCGCCTGTAAAACCCACTTGTAGTAAGAAAATGACTGTTTTAAGCACATTTTTGAAATCCTCATTAAATTTTCTATCTAATAGCCTGAGAAACACTACCAAAATTTGGTACAGTCAGGGAGAAAAGCGGTGTCAAAGTTTGAACTGACAGAAACACAGTTTGAAAGGACAGTCAGAGACAAAATCGCCTGTAAAACCCACTTGTAGTAAGAAAATGATTCTTTTAAGCACATTTTTGAAATCCTTATTAAATTTTCTATCTAATAGCCTGAGAAATACTACCAAAATTTGGTACAGTCAGGGAGAAAAGCGGTGTCAAAGTTTGAACTGCCAGAAACACAGTTTGAAAGGACAATCATTGACAAAATCACCTGTAAAACCCACTTGGAGTAAGAAAATCACTGTTTTAAGCACATTTTTGAAATCCTCATTAAATGTTCTATCCAATAACCTGAGAAACACTACAAAATGTGGTATAATCAGGGAGAAAAGCGGTGTCAAAGTTTGAACTGACAGTAACACAGTTTGAAAGGACAATCATTGACAAAATCACCTGTAAAACCCACTTGGAGTAATAAAATGACTGTTTTAAGCACATTTTTGAAATCCTCATTAATCTTTCTATCTAATAGCCTGAGAAACACTACAAAATTTGGTATAATCAGGGAGAAAAGCGGTGTCAAAGTTTGAACTGACAGTAACACAGTTTGAAAGGACAGTCAGAGACAAAATCACCTGTAAAACCCACTTGGAGTAATAAAATGACTGTTTTAAGCACATTTTTGAAATCCTCATTAAATTTCTATCCAATAACCTGAGAAACACTACAAAATTTGGTATAATCAGGGAGAAAAGCGGTGTCAAAGTTTGAACTGCCAGAAACACAGTTTGAAAGGTCAATCATTGACAAAATCACCTGTAAAACCCACTTGGAGTGACAAAATGAATGTTTTAAGCACATTTTTCAAAACTTCATTCAATTTCTTATCCAATAACATGAAAAAACACTACAAAATTTGATACAGTCAAGTAAAAAAGCGGTGCCAAAATTTGAACTGCCTGAAACACAGTATTTGTAATTTACCTGTTACCGGTCAAATTTTCCTGGTAAATTAAAATATTTACTTTACCGGTAATTTCCCCATTACTACCAAAATTATTTGATAAATAGCAGAAAAAAGTGCTTTCAGAAGGTGCCATTAATTTTCCAAAGTAATCAATAATGAAGTATTAAAAAATAAAATAAAAAATTGAGTAATTTGATTTTTTCAGTTTTTGTCAGATATCTCTGGATGTAATAGACTTTTTTGAATTTTTTTTAACAATGTATTTAGCAATAAAATGCGCAACTTTACCTCAATTTAACTAAAGCTTTGTCAACTAAATTTTCTCAGATGGCAATGCTATAATCCATCAAATTTGTAACACCCTGTAAAACACTAAATTTATGATATTTTTTTCACACCAAAAAAAATTTTTCCAAAATTATCTGATAGATCAGAATGCTTGCAATAAATACCAATAAGAATACCAATTAGAAACATTATAAAACCAAAGAAGTTTTATGCAGACCAGTATGATACAAATACACTTGTTCTGCACTAAATGTGTAAATAAGAGATTCCACAAGTAAATTTCCCAGCAAAATGGTAATTCAATTTGAATTAATCTATAGGTCTGTTCGCAGAAAGAATCTCCAACTAGTAATCAGAGCAATAGATACATCCATTGGTCACAAGTTAGAAAACGTCATAGTCACGTGAGCATTCAACCAATAAAACTTGACATTTACTGTTTCTGAGACGGAAACCAGTCAGAAATTGCCTCTGCAAACAGACCTAATACCTACTCAACTTGATAGTACTGAATTGGTGTAACTTACATGCACAGGGCATAGCAACTGTCAAATCAATGTTAATTTTCAGCTTCTCTTCCAGCTGCACATCTGGGGAAAATTTAAATACAAATCTGCTGTTCAAGTAGTAGCTTATTTCAGAATACACCAGTCCTCCAATGATTAGAAAGGTTACAATAGAAACTAGAAAAAAAATACACTAAATTCTAATCATTCATTAAAAGTTTATTAGGATCAACTAGTTCTAGAAATTCGAAATTGTGGAATTAAGATAAGTTCAAAATGTGGCCTATTTTAAAAATATTTTTATGTTTCTGTCGCTTCCGGCTTAACCGGAAGTAAGTGACCAAGTTGCTACATTTTAAATGGGACATCCTGTATATTTTTGCATTTTTGGATTCTGCTTGTTGTTTCAAAAACATTTTGTGTATCATGTCCTATAATTAGTTATAATCGTTTTGGAGATATTTCACCTTAAAATTAAATTATTTACTTTTCAAGTCATATTTCAAGTTTCAAATGTCAAAACATGATAAATCTTTTGTTGATCAAGTTTTTAAGTCAATTCTCCAGGTTGAAACAAGAAAATGTAAAAATTCTCTTTTTGTTCAAATTATTAAGTACATTTTTATATCTGAAATGTCAATTCTATCAAATTATCTACTTTTCAAGTCATTATTCAAGTTTCTAATGTCAAAACATGATAAATCCCTTGTTGATCAAGTTTTCAAGTCAATTTCTCCAGCATCAAACAAGAAAATCTAAAAATTCCCTTTTTGTTCAAATTATTAAGTAAATTTTTATATCTGAAATGTCAATTCTATCAAATTAACTACTTTTCAAGTCATTTTTCAAGTTTCAAATGTCAAAACATGATAAATCCCTTGTTGATCAAGTTTTCAAGTAAATTCTCCAGCTCTCAACAAGAAAATTAAAAAATTCCCTTTTTGTTCAAATTATTAAGTAAATTTTTATATCTGAAATTTGAATTCTATCAAATTATCTACTTTTCAAGTCATATTTCAAGTTTCTAATGTCAAAACATGAAAAATCACTTGTTAACAGTCTACAATTCGCTAGGGATTAAAAGACACTTAGTCACGAGGTTTATATACTATTTTATGCACTTTAGAATGCGAGAAACTAAAAATAAAAAAAATTACAAAACTAACAGTGGTTACAACGGTACTCTCGTATTACTGATAGTTGTAATTGATTGTTGTTGGCATGGTGGATTCACTTAAAATTAATTTAAAACCTGCCGGATTAACAGTGTCTCTTTTATCCCTCAAATGAGGGATTAAAAGTGCACTTTTAATCCCTAAAGTGCATAAAATAATTTTTTTCCAAAATTGCATTTTTAATCAAAAATGTCATTTTTCCAATTTTTGAAACGTAATTTTTTTATTTGAACTACTATCAATTTTACTAAATCAAGTGCTTATTTCATCTAATTTCAGATCTTCTGGTATAAATATGCCGTTTTCCGTGTATTGGAACCTTTATAGGGCAAAATAAAAAAATTTGAAAATTGCACATTTTTGACCAGAAATTTCATTTTTCCATTTTTTAAAAATTGAGAAGTAAAAGCAGAAAATTGAAATCGATTTAAATAACCTAAATCAAAAACCGCAGAAATGTCTGATTAACAAGTAATTCAAAATGTTTGTCAAGTGAAACACATAAGATCTAACCTAACCTAAACCTAAAATCTTGAATATAAAGACCTGAAAAACGAATTGAGATGGTCAGGACATTTTTGATTAACAGATTCTAATTTATGTAGCAACATTGTTAAAGGAATTGTCTCATAATTTTAAAGCGATTTGTTGATTACTTTAAACACAATTAAAACCTAAAAAACTTACTGTCATTTGCACTATCGAATTTAAAGCCAAACATAAGTTCATACTGTGACTTTTTTCAACTGTATTTGTAACACAATCTGAACCACACTTAAGCTTGGCTTCAAATAAGAGTTAGACAATCCACTAAAGACTTCTAATTAACATTTAGATTTAGTGCACACTGAAAGGAGAGTTGTTAATGGGGTTTTAATCAAAAAATCAACATTTGCTGTGTTGAGACAGAAAATTGACAATATTTTAATATTTTTTTTTTAAATGGAAGTCGATCAAAAACGTTTAATTTGAATGCCAAGTTTTCAAATCAATTCTCCAGCTAAAAACAAGAAAATTTAAAAATTTTCTTTTGGTTTAAATTATTAAGCAAATTTTTTATATCTGAAATGTGTATTCTATCAAATTATCTACTTTTCAAGTCATATTTCAAGTTTCTAGTGTCAAAACATGAAAAATCACTTGTTGATCAAGTTTTCAAATCAATTCTGCAGCTTCCAACAAGAAAATCTAAACATTCCCTTTTTGTTCAAATTATTAAGTAAATTTTTATATCTGAAATGTGAGTTCTATCAAATTTTCTACTTTTCAAGTTTCTAGTGTCAAAACATGATAAATCCCTTGTTGATCAAGTTTTCAAGTCAATTCTCCAGCTCCCAACAAGAAAATTTAAAAATTTCCTTTTTATTCAAATTATTAAGTAAATTTTCATATCTGAAATGTGTATTCTATCAAATTATCTACTTTTGATATTGGAATTCTATGCAATTATTTACTTTTCAAGTTTCAAATTTCAAAACATGATAAATCCCTTGTTGATCAACTTTTCAAGTCAATTTTCCAGCATCAAACAAGAAAATCTAAAAATTCCCTTTTTGTTCAAATTATTAAGTAGATTTTTATATCTGAAATGTGAGTTCTATCAAATGATCTACATTTCAAGTCACATTTCAAGTTTCTAATGTCAAAACATGAAAAATCCTTTGTTGATCAAGTTTTCAAGTCAATTATCCAGCTTCAAACAAGAAAATTTAAAAATTCCCTTTTTGTTCAAATTATTAAGTAAATTTTTATATCTGAAATGTGAATTCTATCAAATTATCTACTTTTCAAGTCATTTTTCAAGTTTCAAATGTAAAAACATGATAAATCCCTTGTTGATCAAGTTTTCAAGTAAATTCTCCAGTTTCGAACAAGAAAATCTAAAAATTCCCTTTTTGTTCATATTATTAAGTAAATTTTCATATCTGAAATGTAAATTTGATCAATTTGTCAAATTTTCAAGTCATATTTCAAGTTCCAAATGTCAAAACATGAAAAATCCCTTGTTGATCAAGTTTTCAAGTCAATTCTCCAGTTCCCAACAAGAAAATTAAAAAATCTCCCTTTTATTCCAATTATTAAGTAAATTTTCATATCTGAAATGTGTATTCTATCAAATTATCTACTTTTCAAGTCTTATTTCAAGTTTCAAATGTCAAAACATGAAAAATCCCTTGTTGATCAAATTTTCAAGTAAATTCTCCAGCTTAAAACAAGAAAATTAAAAAATTTCCTTTTTGTTCAAATTATTAAGTAAATTTTTATATCTGAAATGTGTATTCTATCAAATTATCTACTTTTCAAGTCATTTTTCAAGTTTCAAATGTCAAAACATGATAAATCCCTTGTTGATCAAGTTTTCAAGTAAATTCTCCAGCTTAAAACAAGAAAATTAAAAAATTTCCTTTTTGTTCAAATTATTAAGTAAATTTTTATATCTGAAATGTGTATTCTATCAAATTATCTACTTTTCAAGTCATTATTCAAGTTTCAAATGTCAAAACATGATAAATCCCTTGTTGATCAAGTTTTCAAGTAAATTCTCCAGCTTAAAACAAGAAAATTTAAAAATTTCCTTTTTGTTCAAATTATTAAGTAAATTTTTATATCTGAAATGTGAATTCTATCAAATTATCTACTTTTCAAGTCATATATTCAAGTTTCAAATGTCAAAACATGATAAATCCCTTGTTGATCAAGTTTTCAAGTAAATTCTCCAGCTCTCAACAAGAGAATTAGAAAATTCCCTTTTTGTTCAAATTATTAAGTAAATTTTTATATCTGAAATGTCAATTCTATCAAATTATCTACTTTTCAAGTCATTTTTCAAGTTTCTAGTGTCAAAACATGATAAATCTCTTGTTGATCAAGTTTTCAAGTCAATTCTCCAGGTTGAAACAAGAAAATTTTAAAATTTCCTTTTTGTTCAAATTATTAAGTACATTTTTATATCTGAAATGTGAAATCTATCAAATTATCTACTTTTCAAGTCATATTTCAAGTTTCTAATGTCAAAACATGATAAATCTCTTGTTGATCAAGTTTTCAAGTAAATTCTCCAGCTTAAAACAAGAAAATTAAAAAATTTCCTTTTTGTTCAAATTATTAAGTAGATTTTTATATCTGAAATGTGAATTCTATCAAATTATCTACTTTTCAAGTCATATTTCAAGTTTCTAGTGTCAAAACATGATAAATCCCTTGTTGATCAAGTTTTCAAATCAATTCTCCAGCCTCAAACAAGAAAATCCAAAAATTCCGTTGGTTGAATGCATTTTATACCTTCATCAGTGCATTTTTGACATTTGTAACATTTGGTTGTCTATTACTGACTTAATTTTGGTTTATTTTTATGCATGACAACTGTCAAAATTTTCTCCATAAAGCTGTAAACAGTCACGTGACCTTCAGAAGGCAGTTTAAACTTTGGAAAATTGATCAATTAAATTTAGACAGTTGAACAAACTTAAAATTGCAAAATACACGTCACGTGACTTGGATAATTCAATTTTTGAGCTTGCAACACTGTAAAGGCCAGTTGACATTGTCAAAAACAGTCACGTGACCTTCAGAAAGCAGTTTAAACTTTGGAAAATTGATAAATTAAATTTAGACAGTTGTACAAACTTAAATTGCAAAATACACGTCACGTGACTTGGATAATTCAATTTTTGAGCTTGCAACACTGTAAAGGCCAGTTGACATTGTCAAAAACAGTCACGTGACCTTCAGAAAGCAGTTTAAACTTTGGAAAATTGATAAATTAAATTTAGACAGTTGTACAAACTTAAATTGCAAAATACACGTCACGTGACTTGGATAATTCAATTTTTGAGCTTGCAACACTGTAAAGGCCAGTTGACATTGTCAAAAACAGTCACGTGACCTTCAGAACGCAGTTTAAACTTTGGAAAATTGATAAATTAAATTTAGACAGTTGTACAAACTTAAATTGCAAAATACACGTCACGTGACTTGGATAATTCAATTTTTGAGCTTGCAACACTGTAAAGGCCAGTTGACATTGTCAAAAACAGTCACGTGACCTTCAGAAAGCAGTTTAAACTTTGGAAAATTGATAAATTAAATTTAGACAGTTGTAACAAACTTAAATTGCAAAATACACGTCACGTGACTTGGATAATTCAATTTTTGAGCTTGCAACACTGTAAAGGCCAGTTGACATTGTCAAAAACAGTCACGTGACCTTCAGAAAGCAGTTTAAACTTTGGAAAATTGATAAATTAAATTTAGACAGTTGTACAAACTTAAATTGCAAAATACACGTCACGTGACTTGGATAATTCAATTTTTGAGCTTGCAACACTGTAAAGGCCAGTTGACATTGTCAAAAACAGTCACGTGACCTTCAGAACGCAGTTTAAACTTTGGAAAATTGATAAATTAAATTTAGACAGTTGTACAAACTTAAATTGCAAAATACACGTCACGTGACTTGGATAATTCAATTTTTGAGCTTGCAACACTGTAAAGGCCAGTTGACATTGTCAAAAACAGTCACGTGACCTTCAAAACGCAGTTTAAAACTTTGGAAAATTGATAAATTAAATTTAGACAGTTGTAAAAACTTAAATTGCAAAATACACGTCACGTGACTTTGATAATTCAATTTTTGAGCTTGCAACACTGTAAATGCCAGTTGACATTGTCAAAAACAGTCACGTGACCTTCAAAATGCAGTTTAAACTTTGGAAAATTGATAAATTAAATTTAGACAGTTCTAACAAACTTAAATTGCAAAATACACGTCACGTGACTTTGATAATTCAATTTTTGAGCTTGCAACACTGTAAATGCCAGTTGACATTGTCAAAAACAGTCACGTGACCTTCAAAATGCAGTTTAAACTTTGGAAAATTGATAAATTAAATTTAGACAGTTCTAACAAACTTAAATTGCAAAATACACGTCACGTGACTTTGATAATTCAATTTTTGAGCTTGCAACACTGTAAAGGCCAGTTGACATTGTCAAAAACAGTCACGTGACCTTCAGAATGCAGTTTAAACTTTGGAAAATTGATAAATTAAATTTAGACAGTTGTACAAACTTAAATTGCAAAATACACGTCACGTGACTTTGGATAATTCAATTTTTGAGCTTGCAACACTGTAAAGGCCAGTTGACATTGTCAAAAACAGTCACGTGACCTTCAAAATGCAGTTTAAACTTTGGAAAATTGATAAATTAAATTTAGACAGTTGTACAAACTTAAATTGCAAAATACACGTCACGTGACTTGGATAATTCAATTTTTGAGCTTGCAACACTGTAAAGGCCAGTTGACATTGTCAAAAACAGTCACGTGACCTTCAGAATGCAGTTTAAACTTTGGAAAATTGATAAATTAAATTTAGACAGTTGTACAAACTTAAATTGCAAAATACACGTCACGTGACTTGGATTATTCAATTTTTGAGCTTGCAACACTGTAAAGGCCAGTTGACATTGTCAAAAACAGTCACGTGACCTTCAGAAATGCAGTTTAAACTTTGGAAAATTGATAAATTAAATTTAGACAGTTGTACAAACTTAAATTGCAAAATACACGTCACGTGACTTGGATTATTCAATTTTTGAGCTTGCAACACTGTAAAGGCCAGTTGACATTGTCAAAAACAGTCACGTGACCTTCAAAACGCAGTTTAAACTTTGGAAAATTGATAAATTAAATTTAGACAGTTGAACAAACTTAAATTGCAAAATACACGTCACGTGACTTGGATAATTCAATTTTTGAGCTTGCAACACTGTAAAGGCCAGTTGACATTGTCAAAAACAGTCACGTGACCTTCAGAACGCAGTTTAAACTTTGGAAAATTGATAAATTAAATTTAGACAGTTGTACAAACTTAAATTGCAAAATACACGTCACGTGACTTGGATAATTCAATTTTTGAGCTTGCAACACTGTAAAGGCCAGTTGACATTGTCAAAAACAGTCACGTGACCTTCAGAAAGCAGTTTAAACTTTGGAAAATTGATAAATTAAATTTAGACAGTTGTACAAACTTAAATTGCAAAATACACGTCACGTGACTTGGATAATTCAATTTTTGAGCTTGCAACACTGTAAAGGCCAGTTGACATTGTCAAAAACAGTCACGTGACCTTCAGAATGCAGTTTAAACTTTGGAAAATTGATAAATTAAATTTAGACAGTTGTACAAACTTAAATTGCAAAATACACGTCACGTGACTTGAAAATTGATAATTCAATTTTTGAGCTTGCAACACTGTAAAGGCCAGTTGACATTGTCAAAAACAGTCACGTGACCTTCAGAATGCAGTTTAAACTTTGGAAAATTGATAAATTAAATTTAGACAGTTGAACAAACTTAAATTGCAAAATACACGTCACGTGACTTGGATAATTCAATTTTTGAGCTTGCAACACTGTAAAGGCCAGTTGACATTGTCAAAAACAGTCACGTGACCTTCAGAACGCAGTTTAAACTTTGGAAAATTGATAAATTAAATTTAGACAGTTGTACAAACTTAAATTGCAAAATACACGTCACGTGACTTGAATAATTCAATTTTTGAGCTTTTGGATTATTCAATTTTTGAGCTTGCAACACTGTAAAGGCCAGTTGACATTGTCAAAAACAGTCACGTGACCTTCAAAATCGCAGTTTAAACTTTGGAAAATTGATAAATTAAATTTAGACAGTTGTAACAAACTTAAATTGCAAAATACACGTCACGTGACTTGGATAATTCAATTTTTGAGCTTGCAACACTGTAAAGGCCAGTTGACATTGTCAAAAACAGTCACGTGACCTTCAGAATGCAGTTTAAACTTTGAAAAATTGATAAATTAAATTTAGACAGTTGTACAAACTTAAATTGCAAAATACACGTCACGTGACTTTGATTATTCAATTTTTGAGCTTGCAACACTGTAAAGGCCAGTTGACATTGTCAAAAACAGTCACGTGACCTTCAGAACGCAGTTTAAACTTTGGAAAATTGATCAATTAAATTTAGACAGTTGTACAAACTTAAATTGCAAAATACACGTCACGTGACTTGGATAATTCAATTTTTGAGCTTGCAACACTGTAAAGGCCAGTTGACATTGTCAAAAACAGTCACGTGACCTTCAGAATGCAGTTTAAACTTTGGAAAATTGATAAATTAAATTTAGACAGTTGTAACAAACTTAAATTGCAAAATACACGTCACGTGACTTGGATTATTCAATTTTTGAGCTTGCAACACTGTAAAGGCCAGTTGACATTGTCAAAAACAGTCACGTGACCTTCAGAACGCAGTTTAAACTTTGGAAAATTGATCAATTAAATTTAGACAGTTGTACAAACTTAAATTGCAAAATACACGTCACGTGACTTTGGATAATTCAATTTTTGAGCTTGCAACACTGTAAAGGCCAGTTGACATTGTCAAAAACAGTCACGTGACCTTCAGAAATGCAGTTTAAACTTTGGAAAATTGATCAATTAAATTTAGACAGTTGTAAACAAACTTAAATTGCAAAATACACGTCACGTGACTTGGATAATTCAATTTTTGAGCTTGCAACACTGTAAAGGCCAGTTGACATTGTCAAAAACAGTCACGTGACCTTCAGAAAGCAGTTTAAACTTTGGAAAATTGATAAATTAAATTTAGACAGTTGTACAAACTTAAATTGCAAAATACACGTCACGTGACTTGGATTATTCAATTTTTGAGCTTGCAACACTGTAAAGGCCAGTTGACATTGTCAAAAACAGTCACGTGACCTTCAGAAAGCAGTTTAAACTTTGGAAAATTGATAAATTAAATTTAGACAGTTGTAACAAACTTAAATTGCAAAATACACGTCACGTGACTTGGATAATTCAATTTTTGAGCTTGCAACACTGTAAAGGCCAGTTGACATTGTCAAAAACAGTCACGTGACCTTCAGAATGCAGTTTAAACTTTGGAAAATTGATAAATTAAATTTAGACAGTTGAACAAACTTAAATTGCAAAATACACGTCACGTGACTTGGATAATTCAATTTTTGAGCTTGCAACACTGTAAAGGTCAGTTGACATTGTCAAAAACAGTCACGTGACCTTCAGAACGCAGTTTAAACTTTGGAAAATTGATAAATTAAATTTAGACAGTTGTACAAACTTAAATTGCAAAATACACGTCACGTGACTTGGATAATTCAATTTTTGAGCTTGCAACACTGTAAAGGCCAGTTGACATTGTCAAAAACAGTCACGTGACCTTCAGAAAGCAGTTTAAACTTTGGAAAATTGATAAATTAAATTTAGACAGTTGTACAAACTTAAATTGCAAAATACACGTCACGTGACTTGGATAATTCAATTTTTGAGCTTGCAACACTGTAAAGGCCAGTTGACATTATCAAAAACAGTCACGTGACCTTCAGAACGCAGTTTAAACTTTGGAAAATTGATAAATTAAATTTAGACAGTTGAACAAACTTAAATTGCAAAATACACGTCACGTGACTTGGATTATTCAATTTTTGAGCTTGCAACACTGTAAAGGCCAGTTGACATTGTCAAAAACAGTCACGTGACCTTCAGAAGGCAGTTTAAACTTTGGAAAATTGATAAATTAAATTTAGACAGTTGTACAAACTTAAATTGCAAAATACACGTCACGTGACTTGGATAATTCAATTTTTGAGCTTGCAACACTGTAAAGGTCAGTTGACATTGTCAAAAACAGTCACGTGACCTTCAGAACGCAGTTTAAACTTTGGAAAATTGATAAATTAAATTTAGACAGTTGTACAAACTTAAATTGCAAAATACACGTCATGTGACTTGGATAATTCAATTTTTGAGCTTGCAACACTGTAAAGGCCAGTTGACATTGTCAAAAACAGTCACGTGACCTTCAGAACGCAGTTTAAACTTTGGAAAATTGATAAATTAAATTTAGACAGTTGAACAAACTTAAATTGCAAAATACACGTCACGTGACTTGGATTATTCAATTTTTGAGCTTGCAACACTGTAAAGGCCAGTTGACATTGTCAAAAACAGTCACGTGACCTTCAGAAAGCAGTTTAAACTTTGGAAAATTGATAAATTAAATTTAGACAGTTGTACAAACTTAAATTGCAAAATACACGTCACGTGACTTGGATTATTCAATTTTTGAGCTTGCAACACTGTAAAGTCCAGTTGGCACCTGTCAAAAACAGTCACGTGATCTTAAAAATGAAGTTTAACCCCCATTTGCACCGTCGTACTTTAAGCTAAGCTTAAGTTAAGTGTGGTTCAGACTGTGTAGAATACAGTTCAAAAAAGTCACAGTCCGGACCATGCTTAACTTAAGCTGGGCTTGAAGTTTGACAGTGCAAATGGTGGTAAATGTTGTCTACTGCTTGGTCTACTACAATGTATTCCTTAAAAAATTGCTAAAGTTCCTTTATTTGGGCTTTATTTCGTTCAAAATTTCAATGAAAATATTGCAAATCATTTTGAAATATACAGTCAATGCCTCAAAATTCTATGAAATACCTTACTAATACCTTGTAATGCATTGTAATACCTCAAAATGCTTGTAATACTGGCAAAGTGCCTCATAATATCTCAAATTACCTCGAGTGTGTACACCAAAATACTTTGGCAATCTACCCCTCACTGAAAGATGAAAGTATTTTTAAAACATAGCACACAACACAATTATCTTAACTCCAAGCTTTCAAATTTCCATAAACATTTGATCCTAAGAAACTTTTAAAAAACCCTTTGGGTTGCTAACCTTGTATATCTACAACAAAATAGCCTCCTTTGGGGCCAATTATATTGCCGATTACTTAGGTAGTAAAGTACTTGGTGGTATTTAACAAAGTTAACAAACTGATAAGGTGAAATTGTGGATAATACTTACAAGTGCCTCCTACAGACGAGGTCATTTTGTAGGGGTCCTCGATTTTAGGGAAAATGTCCATTTTCTTCACTTTATTCAGTCGGGACCCTCGGTACCTCGGTATAGACACCTTTTCAGTCTCCATTTTCCCAATTTTTGTACTTAATTAAGAGGAAAAAGCCACTTTACTTACTACTCCAATGCCACATAATACAGACAACTGTGTATATAAAAAAAATGATGCCCATAGACAGGTTATCAGCTAAACTAACCACAAATTAACATGTACACATTTCTTAAATACTCCCAAATAAATAGAATTACTTTTTAATTAATTTGTATGTTTGTTTTTCTTTATGATTTGAAGGTGGATAATAACCTAACCTAACATAAAAAACAATCTTCAAAAAACAGTGTTGCCAACCCTTCTTAATCAGGCACAGGACTGGTTGTTTACGTAGGACAACCCATTTTAACACTGCATTTTGCGATTAACGCAATATATTTCGATACAAATTTTTTTTCAAAATTTATTGGTTTTGCCACTTAAATTACAAGTAATAACAATTGTTTTTTCAACAAAAAGCTTTGAAAATGACGAAACAAGCGACCATTCTTACTTGAATCTGTCCTACGTCAACTCTACTGTAATAAAACAGCTGATGATGACAGTTTGTTAAGTTGTCCCTCATTGATTTTTCCAGTTAAAAGCGGTAATTTTCGGGTCGGAAAATTTCCATTTTTGGAAAGTTTTACCAATAAATAACTCGGTTATTCGACATTTTAGGAAAAATCACTATACAGGGTGGTCAAAAGAGAATTTCAAGGGCTACAAATTGGTATATTGAACCACCTTGTAACTGTCAAAATAACAGAGTTATGGGCTGTCAAAGTGAACACTGGCAAAATCAAACTTTACAACAAACAACTCAGTTTTAATAGTACATAACTCACTTATTCGACGTTTTAGGTAAAAACGCTATACAGCGTAGTCAAAAGAGAATTTCAAGGGCTACAAATTGGTATATTGAACCACCCAGTAACTGTAAAAATAACGGAGTTATGGGCTGTCAAAGTAAAAACTGTCAAATTCAAACTTTACAGCAAACAACTCAGTTTTAACAGTAAATAACTCGGTTATTCGACATTTTAGGAAAAAAACTATACAGGGTGGTCAAAAGAGAATTTCAAGGGCTACAAATTGGTATATTAAACCACCCTGTAACTGTCAAAATAACAAAGTTATGGGCTGTCACAGTGAAAATCTGTCAAAATCAAACTTTACAACAAACAACTCAGTTTTAACAGTAAATAACTCAGTTATTCGACGTTTTAGGTAAAAACGCTATACAACGTGGTCAAAAGAGAATTTCAAGGGCTACAAATTGGTATATTGAACCACCCTGTAACTGTCAAAATAACGGAGTTATGGGCTGTCAAAGTGAAAACTGTCAAATTCAAACTTTACATCAAACAACTCAGTTTTAACAAAAATCACTCGGTTATTCGACATTTTAGCAAAAAAACTATACAGGGTGGTCAAAAGAGACTTACAAAGGCTATAAACTGGTATATTGAACCAACCTGTAACTGTCAAATTCACACAGAGTTACGGGCTGTCAAATTCAAACTTTACAGCAAACAACTCAGTTTTAACAGTAAATAACTCGGTTATTCGACGTTTTAGGTAAAAAAACTATACAGGGTGGTCAAAAGAGAATTACAAGGGCTATAAATTGGTATATTGAACCACCTTGTAACTGTCAAATAACAGAGTTATGGGCTGTCAAAGTGAAAACTGTCAAATTCAAACTTTCCAGCAATTAACTCAGTTTTAACAGTAAATAACTCGGTTATTCGACATTTTAGGAAAAAACACTATACAGGATGGTCAAAATAGAATTTCAAAGGCTACAAATTGGTATATTGAACCACCCTGTAACTGTCAAAATCACAGAGTTATGGGCTGTCAAATTCAAACTTTACAGCAAACTCAGTTTTAACAGTAAATAACTCGGTTATTCGACATTTTAAGAAAAAAACTATACAGGGTGGTCAAAATAGAATTTCAAGGGCTACAAATTGGTATAATGAACCACCCCGTAACTGTCAAAATAACAAAGTTATAGGCTGTCACAGTGAAAACAGTCAAAATCAAACTTTACAGCAAACAACTCAATTTTAACAGTAAATCACTCGGTTATTCGACATTTTAGGGAAAAAAACTATACAGGGTGGTCACAAGAGAATTACAAGGGCTATAAATTGGTATATTGAACCACCTTGTAACTGTCAAAATATCAGAGTTATGGGCTGTCAAAGTGAAAACTGTCAAATTCAAACTTTACAGCAATTAGCTCAGTTTTAACAATAAACAACTCGGTTATTCGACATTTTAGGAAAAAACTACACAGGATGGTCAAAAGAGAATTTCAAGGGCTACAAATTGGTATATTGAACCACCCTGTAACTGTCAAAATAACAGAGTTATGGGCTGTCACAGTAAAAACTGTCAAAATCAAACTTTACAGCAAACAACTCAATTTGAACAATAAATAACTCAGTTATTCGACATTTTAGGTAAAAACGCTATACAGGATGGTCAAAAGAGAATTTCAAGGGCTACAAATTGGTATATTGAACCACTTTGTAACTGTCAAAATCACAGAGTTATGGGCTGTCAAATTCAAACTTTACAGCAAACAACTCAGTTTTAACAGTAAATAACTCGGTTATTCGACATTTTAGGAAAAATCACTATACAGGGTGGTCAAAAGAGAATTTCAAGGGCTACAAATTCGTATATTGAACCACCCTGTAACTGTCAAAATAACAAAGTTATGGGCTGTAACAGTGAAAACTGTCAAAATCAAACTTTACAGCAAACAACTCAGTTTTAACAGTAAATTACTCGGTTATTCGACATTTTAGGAAAAAAAAACTATACAGGGTGGTCAAAAGAGAATTACAAAGGCTACAAATTGGTATATTGAACCACCCTGTAACTGTCAAAATAACAGAGTTATGGGCTGTCACAGTAAAAACTGTCAAAATTGTCGAAAAAACTGTCAAAAAAATTCGATTTTTGGAATCTACGTCAAATTCTAGGCCTACTTGATGTAAAATGTTTGTATCGATATTCAATTGTTTTTGCTCTAGCAGCCTTACTTTGACCACCCTCCTCGAAAGCAGAAATTACCAATTTGAGCAAAATTTTAGTGCACTTTTCCAGAAAATCGTCCATAACTCGCTTATTTGAAACACCCTGTATAAACACTTCGTATAACAAAAGAAAGCTATTGAACGGAGCTATCACGTGACGGTAAGCAGGCACGGCTAAATTGCCCCGTTTAGCCGCTAGAGGGCGTCAAAGTTGACTCTCGTTTTTTGCAGTTTTTGCTCAATATCTCAGGAACGTTTCAGGTTAGAGGTCTGAAATTTTTACCACAAATGCACCTCGATGGGATGCAACTTTTACCTTCTATACACTTTTTTGGTACCACGCACCGTTTGACTTTGAAAAATTAAAAACTAGAATTGTCAAGAGTTTTCAAGGGTGGATACCCTCTGATTTTTTTCAGAAAATGTTTTATTTTTAAAATTAACCTCAACTGCTTAAATACCTTCAGGTTAATAGTACAAAAATGACTTAAAGTGTCATTTGTCAAAATGTCATTTTGCAAGGGTGCCACGCCCTAAAGTGTCAAAATTGACATAATTTCAAGGTCATCTCCGAAACGGTGCCAGTTAGAGCAAAATGTACGTCAGATTTATGTTCCCCAGGTTCAAATTAGTTGAATAACTCACTTTGATTGAGGAAAATGCAAAATGGTCGCCGTTAGTATAGTAGGCCCAAAAAATCTCTAATTTAAATTAAAATTCCGTGCACTTTTCCAGAAAATCGTCCATAACTCGCTTATTTGAAACATCCTGTATAAAACCACCGTGTAACAAAAGAAAGCCAATGAACGAGGCTATCACGTGACGTTGAGCAGGAACGGCTAAGTTGCCCCGTTTAACCGCTAGAGGGCGTCAAATTTGACTCTCGTTTTTTGCAGTTCTTGCTCAATATCTCAGGAAATTTTTTTGGAATTTTAGAATGCATAATAAATTTGACAGTTGGTTTCCCTATCAAGGAAATGCATAAAGTAATTTTCCGGTAAATTTCCAAAAATAGAAAATTTGTAAATGACGAAGTTTGATCACGTTATCATGCAACAAGTTGCCCTTCCACGGTCACATGACCCCGAGTGGGATTACTCGCCATTAGATCCACAATCGACACTAGTGACAGTTGACATTTGACGCGGCTGTCAAAAGTCAAAATTTCAAAAGGTAAACAATAAGCGGGTGGCTGCTGTGTGCCGGGCCCCTTGAAAAGCGGCAGGTCTAAAATTGCTCCCCCAAGGGTTTACCTTGAAAACATGTCAAATCCGGAAGTCATGTCAAAACAAAAAGAGAATAAATGGTCCAATTACGCACTCCGAATTATAGTAAACACCGCCTCGCACCCCTTTGAGTATGCTAAAATTTTGATACAGGTTAGTTTACTAAAACCGCCCCGAATTGGGCGGCTTAGTTGGCCCAGAACACCGTTTACGGGCAACTGAAAATTTCAGATTGGATACGAGCCCATCGCACCGAGACCCTCTAAAACCTTGCTGGGTAAACCCGCCCTGAAATTGCCCAACCTCTTTGAGTATGGTAAGTTTGATTTTGCAGTACTCCACAGTAAAAAATATGGTTTGTTTTTTCTTCTTCGTGTCTAGTTAAGTATATAAAAAGTGTGGATGGTTTTTCCGGTCTGTATACGGGGCTTGGACCTAAAGTTTGTGGGAACTTGTTGAGCGCTATCGCTGCCCAGAAATGTGCTGATTATTTGAAAGCGCCTGAAAATGAAGATTTGGACTATGAGGAAGAGGAAACTGAAGAACAAAGGTACTTTTTAATTATATTTGAGGGGTAGATTGCTAATGTACACACTTGAGGGAATTTGAGGTGTTTGAAAGCATTTTAAAACACTACCTAACATTTTGAAGCATCTTAAGAGTATTTTAAGGTATTTAGTATATTTCAAAGAAAGTTGTGGTGAAGTGAAACCATTTTTAAGGTAATTTTGCCATATTTTTGGAAAATTCTGGGTGTTACCATAAACTGGTTTTTCAGGGGTAAACATTTGAGTAAAAATGCCAGTAAAGCCCATTAATTCCTAATAAATTCCCAATAACCAACCTAACCTAACAATATCCATTAATTTTCTGAATTACCACAACTGGAGGATCTAGAAAACTTTTTTTAAATTAAAAAAAGTAAAAACAAGGAAATATGCATGCTACAATTTAACTGGAAGTATACACCCTGTATATTTTTGCAATTTTGGACAGATTTAAATCATTTGATTTTTTTAAATTAAAATCATGTTTAAAGTGAAAAATTGTAATTTTTTGACTCACAAAATAAATTAAACCAAAAATTCTTTAAAAAGAAAACTGAAATAAAATGCATTAGACCCTTTCTACCTACTAAAAACTAAATATAATTAAATAAAAAATCAGTTTTCTTCATTTTTATTGTAAAGCTTAATTAGCATAGCATTACCAGATTTTGACAGTTTTGACGTTGAACTGTCAGTTTAGAGCGTGGTCGGATGACTTAACAGCTGTCACAACTGTCAAAAACCGATTCATGGAGATGTAAAGTGCACTTTTTTACCGCAAATCGATTGAAGATGCTCAACAAAGACAAACAATTCATTTTATACTTTTATAACCTGATTTTGACAGTTTTGACGTTGAACTGTCAATTTAGAGCGTGGTAGGATGACTTAACAGCTGTCACAACTGTCAAAAACCGATTCATGGAGATGCAAAGTGCACTTTTTTACCGCAAATCGATTGAAGAGCTCAACAAAGACAAATTATTTATTTCATACTTTTATAACCTGTTTTTGACAGTTTTAACGTTGGACTGTCAATTTAGAGCGTGGTCGGATGACTAAACAGCTGTCACAACTGTCAAAAACCGATTCATGGAGATGTAAAGTGCATTTTTTACCGCAAATCGATTGAAGTGCTCAACAAAGACAAACAATTCATTTTATACTTTTATAACCTGATTTTGACAGTTTTGACGTTGTACTGTCAATTTAGAGCGTGGTAGGATGACTTAACAGCTGTCACAACTGTCAAAAACCGATTCATGGAGATGTAAAGTGCACTTTTTTACCGCAAATCGTATAAGAAGCTCAACATAGACAAATAATTCATTTTATATTTTTATAAGCTGATTTTGACAGTTTTAACGTTGGACTGTCAATTTAGAGCGTGGTCGGATGACTTAACAGCTGTCACAACTGTCAAAAACCGATTCATGGAGATGTAAAGTGCACTCTTTTACCGCAAATCGATTGAAGTGCTTAACAAGGACAAAACATTTATTTTATACTTTTATGACGTGATTTTGACACTTTTGACGTCGTACTGTCAATTTAGAGCGTGGTAGGATGACTTAACAGCTGTCACAACTGTCAAAAACCGATTCATGGAGATGTAAAGTGCACTTTTTTACCGCAAATCGATTAAGAAGCTCAACATAGACAAATAATTCATTTTATATTTTTATAAGCTGATTTTGACAGTTTTAACGTTGGACTGTCAATTTAGAGCGTGGTAGGATGACTTAACAGCTGTCACAACTGTCAAAAACTGATTCATGGAGATGTAAAGTGCACTTTTTTACCGCAAATCGTATTAAGAAGCTCAACATAGACAAATAATTCATTTTATATTTTTATAACCTGATTTTGACAGTTTTAACGTTGGACTGTCAATTTAGAGCGTGATAGGATGACTTAACAGCTGTCACAACTGTCAAAAACCGATTCATGGAGATGTAAAGTGCACTTTTTTACCGCAAATCGATTAAGGAGCTCAACATAGACAAATAATTCATTTTATATTTTTATAACCTGATTTTGACAGTTTTAACGTTGGACTGTCAATTTAGAGCGTGGTAGGATGACTTAACAGCTGTCACAACTGTCATAAACCGATTCATGGAGATGTAAAGTGCACTTTTTTACCGCAAATCATATAAGGAGCTCAACATAGACAAATAATTCATTTTATATTTTTATAAGCTGATTTTGACAGTTTTAACGTTGGACTGTCAATTTAGATCGTGGTAGGATGACTTAACAGCTGTCACAACTGTCAAAAACTGATTCATGGAAATGTAAAGTGCACTTTTTTACCGCAAATCGTATAAGAAGCTCAACATAGACAAATAATTCATTTTATATTTTTATAAGCTGATTTTGACAGTTTTAACGTTGGACTGTCAATTTAGATCGTGGTAGGATGACTTAACAGCTGTCACAACTGTCATAAACCGATTCGTGGAGATGTAAAGTGCACTTTTTTACCGCAAATCGTATAAGGAGCTCAACATAGACAAATAATTCATTTTTATATTTTTATAAGCTGATTTTGACAGTTTTAAACGTTGGACTGTCAATTTAGAGCGTGATAGGATGACTTAACAGCTGTCACAACTGTCAAAAACTGATTCATGGAGATGTAAAGTGCACTTTTTTACCGCAAATCATATAAGGAGCTCAACATAGACAAATAATTCATTTTATATTTTTATAAGCTGATTTTGACAGTTTTAACGTTGGACTGTCAATTTAGAGCGTGATAGGATGACTTAACAGCTGTCACAACTGTCAAAAACTGATTCATGGAGATGTAAAGTGCACTTTTTTACCGCAAATCATATAAGGAGCTCAACATAGACAAATAATTCATTTTATATTTTTATAAGCTGATTTTGACAGTTTTAACGTTGGACTGTCAATTTAGAGCGTGATAGGATGACTTAACAGCTGTCACAACTGTCAAAAACCGATTCATGGAGATGTAAAGTGCACTTTTTTACCGCAAATCATATAAGGAGCTCAACATAGACAAATAATTCATTTTATATTTTTATAAGCTGATTTTGACAGTTTTAACGTTGGACTGTCAATTTAGATCGTGGTAGGATGACTTAACAGCTGTCACAACTGTCATAAACCGATTCGTGGAGATGTAAAGTGCACTTTTTTACCGCAAATCGTATAAGGAGCTCAACATAGACAAATAATTCATTTTATATTTTTATAAGCTGATTTTGACAGTTTTAACGTTGGACTGTCAATTTAGATCGTGGTAGGATGACTTAACAGCTGTCACAACTGTCATAAACCGATTCGTGGAGATGTAAAGTGCACTTTTTTACCGCAAATCGTATAAGGAGCTCAACATAGACAAATAATTCATTTTATATTTTTATAAGCTGATTTTGACAGTTTTAACGTTGGACTGTCAATTTAGATCGTGGTAGGATGACTTAACAGCTGTCACAACTGTCATAAACCGATTCGTGGAGATGTAAAGTGCACTTTTTTACCGCAAATCGTATAAGGAGCTCAACATAGACAAATAATTCATTTTATATTTTTATAAGCTGATTTTGACAGTTTTAACGTTGGACTGTCAATTTAGAGCGTGGTAGGATGACTTAACAGCTGTCACAACTGTCAAAAACCGATTCATGGAGATGTAAAGTGCATTTTTTTACCGCAAATCGTATAAGAAGCTCAACATAGACAAATAATTCATTTTATATTTTTATAAGCTGATTTTGACAGTTTTAACGTTGGACTGTCAATTTAGATCGTGGTAGGATGACTTAACAGCTGTCACAACTGTCAAAAACCGATTCGTGGAGATGTAAAGTGCACTTTTTTACCGCAAATCGTATAAGGAGCTCAACATAGACAAATAATTCATTTTATATTTTTATAAGCTGATTTTGACAGTTTTAACGTTGGACTGTCAATTTAGAGCGTGATAGGATGACTTAACAGCTGTCACAACTGTCAAAAACTGATTCATGGAGATGTAAAGTGCACTTTTTTACCGCAAATCGTATAAGAAGCTCAACATAGACAAATAATTCATTTTATATTTTTATAAGCTGATTTTGACAGTTTTAACGTTGGACTGTTAATTTAGAGCGTGGATAGGATGAATTGACAGCTGTCACAACTGTCAAAAAACTGATTTATGGAGATGTAAAGTGCACTTTTTTACCGCAAATCGATATAAGGAGCTTAACATAGACAAATAATTTATTTTATATTTTTATACGCTGATTTTGACAGTTTTGACGTTGAACTGTCAATTTAGAGCGTGATAGGATGACTTAACAGCTGTCACAACTGTCAAAAACCGATTCATGGAGATGTAAAGTGCATTTTTTACCGCAAATTGATTGAAGAGCTCAACAAAGACAAATAATATATTTTATACTTTTATGACGTGATTTTGACAGTTTTGACGTTGGACTGTCAATTTAGAGCGTGGTCGGATGACTTAACAGCTGTCACAACTGTCAAAAACTGATTCATGGAGATGTAAAGTGCACTTTTTTACCGCAAATCGATTGAAGTGCTCAACAAAGACAAATAATTCATTTTATATTTTTATAACCTGATTTTGACAGTTTTGACGTTGAACTGTCAATTTAGAGCGTGATAGGATGACTTAACAGCTGTCACAACTGTCAAAAACTGATTCATGGAGATGTAAAGTGCACTTTTTTACCGCAAATCGATTAAGGAGCTCAACATAGACAAATAATTCATTTTATATTTTTATAAGCTGATTTTGACAGTTTTAACGTTGGACTGTCAATTTAGATCGTGGTAGGATGACTTAACAGCTGTCACAACTGTCAAAAACCGATTCATGGAGATGTAAAGTGCACTTTTTTACCGCAAATCGTATAAGGAGCTCAACATAGACAAATAATTCATTTTATATTTTTATAAGCTGATTTTGACAGTTTTAACGTTGGACTGTCAATTTAGAGCGTGGTAGGATGACTTAACAGCTGTCACAACTGTCAAAAACTGATTCATGGAGATGTAAAGTGCACTTTTTTACCGCAAATCGATATAAGAAGCTCAACATAGACAAATAATTCATTTTATATTTTTATAAGCTGATTTTGACAGTTTTAACGTTGGACTGTCAATTTAGAGCGTGGTAGGATGACTTAACAGCTGTCACAACTGTCAAAAACTGATTCATGGAGATGTAAAGTGCACTTTTTTACCGCAAATCGATTAAGGAGCTCAACATAGACAAATAATTCATTTTATATTTTTATAAGCTGATTTTGACAGTTTTAACGTTGGACTGTCAATTTAGAGCGTGGTAGGATGACTTAACAGCTGTCACAACTGTCAAAAACTGATTCATGGAGATGTAAAGTGCACTTTTTTACCGCAAATCGATATAAGAAGCTCAACATAGACAAATAATTCATTTTATATTTTTATAAGCTGATTTTGACAGTTTTAACGTTGGACTGTCAATTTAGATCGTGGTAGGATGACTTAACAGCTGTCACAACTGTCAAAAACCGATTCATGGAGATGTAAAGTGCACTTTTTTACCGCAAATCGTATAAGGAGCTCAACATAGACAAATAATTCATTTTATATTTTTATAAGCTGATTTTGACAGTTTTAACGTTGGACTGTCAATTTAGAGCGTGGTAGGATGACTTAACAGCTGTCACAACTGTCAAAAACTGATTCATGGAGATGTAAAGTGCACTTTTTTACCGCAAATCGATATAAGGAGCTCAACATAGACAAATAATTCATTTTATATTTTTATAAGCTGATTTTGACAGTTTTAACGTTGGACTGTCAATTTAGAGCGTGATAGGATGACTTAACAGCTGTCACAACTGTCAAAAACTGATTCATGGAAATGTAAAGTGCACTTTTTTACCGCAAATCGTATAAGAGCTCAACATAGACAAATAATTCATTTTATATTTTTATAAGCTGATTTTGACAGTTTTAACGTTGGACTGTCAATTTAGAGCGTGATAGGATGACTTAACAGCTGTCACAACTGTCAAAAACCGATTCATGGAGATGTAAAGTGCACTTTTTTACCGCAAATCGTATAAGAAGCTCAACATAGACAAATAATTCATTTTATATTTTTATAAGCTGATTTTGACAGTTTTAACGTTGGACTGTCAATTTAGAGCGTGGTAGGATGACTTAACAGCTGTCACAACTGTCAAAAACTGATTCATGGAGATGTAAAGTGCACTTTTTTACCGCAAATCATATAAGGAGCTCAACATAGACAAATAATTCATTTTATATTTTTATAAGCTGATTTTGACAGTTTTAACGTTGGACTGTCAATTTAGAGCGTGATAGGATGACTTAACAGCTGTCACAACTGTCAAAAACCGATTCATGGAGATGTAAAGTGCACTTTTTTACCGCAAATCGTATAAGAAGCTCAACATAGACAAATAATTCATTTTATATTTTTATAAGCTGATTTTGACAGTTTTGACGTTGAACTGTCAATTTAGAGCGTGGTAGGATGACTTAACAGCTGTCACAACTGTCAAAAACCGATTCATGGAGATGTAAAGTGCACTTTTTTACCGCAAATCGATTAAGGAGCTCAACATAGACAAATAATTCATTTTATATTTTTATAAGCTGATTTTGACAGTTTTAACGTTGGACTGTCAATTTAGAGCGTGATAGGATGCCTTAACAGCTGTCACAACTGTCAAAAACTGATTCATGGAAATGTAAAGTGCACTTTTTTACCGCAAATCGTATAAGAAGCTCAACATAGACAAATAATTCATTTTATATTTTTATAAGCTGATTTTGACAGTTTTAACGTTGGACTGTCAATTTAGAGCGTGATAGGATGACTTAACAGCTGTCACAACTGTCAAAAACTGATTCATGGAGATGTAAAGTGCACTTTTTTACCGCAAATCATATAAGGAGCTCAACATAGACAAACAATTCATTTTATACTTTTATAACCTGATTTTGACAGTTTTGACGTTGGACTGTCAATTTAGAGCGTGGTAGGATGACTTAACAGCTGTCACAACTGTCAAAAACCGATTCATGGAGATGTAAAGTGCATTTTTTACCGCAAATCGATTGAAGAGCTCAACAAAGACAAACAATTCATTTTATACTTTTATAACCTGATTTTGACAGTTTTGACGTTGGACTGTCAATTTAGAGCGTGGTAGGATGACTTAACAGCTGTCACAACTGTCAAAAACCGATTCATGGAGATGTAAAGTGCATTTTTTACCGCAAATCGATTAAGAGCTCAACATAGACAAATAATTCATTTTATATTTTTATAAGCTGATTTTGACAGTTTTAACGTTGGACTGTCAATTTAGAGCGTGATAGGATGACTTAACAGCTGTCACAACTGTCAAAAACTGATTCATGGAGATGTAAAGTGCACTTTTTTACCGCAAATCGATTGAAGATGCTCAACAAAGACAAACAATTCATTTTATACTTTTATAACCTGATTTTGACAGTTTTAACGTTGGACTGTCAATTTAGAGCGTGGTAGGATGACTTAACAGCTGTCACAACTGTCAAAAACCGATTCATGGAGATGTAAAGTGCATTTTTTACCGCAAATCGTTGAAGAAGCTCAACAAAGACAAACAATTCATTTTATACTTTTATAAGCTGATTTTGACAGTTTTAACGTTGGACTGTCAATTTAGAGCGTGGTAGGATGACTTAACAGCTGTCACAACTGTCAAAAACTGATTCATGGAGATGTAAAGTGCATTTTTTACCGCAAATCATATGAAGGAGCTCAACAAAGACAAACAATTCATTTTATATTTTTATAAGCTGATTTTGACAGTTTTAACGTTGGACTGTCAATTTAGAGCGTGGTAGGATGACTTAACAGCTGTCACAACTGTCAAAAACCGATTCATGGAGATGTAAAGTGCACTTTTTGACCGCAAATCGTATAAGAAGCTCAACATAGACAAATAATTCATTTTATATTTTTATAAGCTGATTTTGACAGTTTTAACGTTGGACTGTCAATTTAGAGCGTGATAGGATGACTTAACAGCTGTCACAACTGTCAAAAACTGATTCATGGAGATGTAAAGTGCACTTTTTTACCGCAAATCGTATAAGAAGCTCAACATAGACAAATAATTCATTTTATATTTTTATAAGCTGATTTTGACAGTTTTAACGTTGGACTGTCAATTTAGATCGTGGTAGGATGACTTAACAGCTGTCACAACTGTCAAAAACTGATTCATGGAGATGTAAAGTGCACTTTTTTACCGCAAATCGTATAAGAAGCTCAACATAGACAAATAATTCATTTTATATTTTTATAAGCTGATTTTGACAGTTTTAACGTTGGACTGTCAATTTAGAGCGTGGTAGGATGACTTAACAGCTGTCACAACTGTCAAAAACTGATTCATGGAGATGTAAAGTGCACTTTTTACTGCAAAACGATTGAAGAGCTCAACAAAGACAAACAATTCATTTTATATTTTTATAACCTGATTTTGACAGTTTTGACGTTGGACTGTCAATTTAGAGCGTGGTAGGATGACTTAACAGCTGTCACAACTGTCAAAAACCGATTCATGGAGATGTAAAGTGCATTTTTTTACTGCAAATCGATTAAGGAGCTCAACATAGACAAACAATTCATTTTATATTTTTATAACCTGATTTTGACAGTTTTGACGTTGAACTGTCAGTTTAGAGCGTGGTCGGATGACTTAACAGCTGTCACAACTGTCAAAAACTGATTCATGGAAATGTAAAGTGCACTTTTTTACCGCAAATCGTATAAGAAGCTCAACATAGACAAATAATTCATTTTATATTTTTATAAGCTGATTTTGACAGTTTTAACGTTGGACTGTCAATTTAGAGCGTGATAGGATGACTTAACAGCTGTCACAACTGTCAAAAACTGATTCATGGAGATGTAAAGTGCATTTTTTACTGCAAATTGATTGAAGAGCTTAACAAAGACAAATAATATATTTTATACTTTTATGACGTGTTTTTGACACTTTTGACGTCATACTGTTAGTTTAGAGCGTGGTCGGATGACTTAACAGCTGTCACAACTGTCAAAAACCGATTCATGGAGATGTAAAGTGCACTTTTTTACCGCAAATCGTATAAGGAGCTCAACATAGACAAATAATTCATTTTATATTTTTATAAGCTGATTTTGACAGTTTTAACGTTGGACTGTCAATTTAGAGCGTGATAGGATGACTTAACAGCTGTCACAACTGTCAAAAACTGATTCATGGAGATGTAAAGTGCATTTTTTACCGCAAATCGTTTGAAGTGCTTAACAAGGACAAAACATTTATTTTATACTTTTATGACGTGATTTTGACACTTTTGACGTTGGACTGTCAATTTAGAGCGTGGTAGGATGACTTAACAGCTGTCACAACTGTCAAAAACCGATTCATGGAGATGTAAAGTGCATTTTTTACTACAAATCGATTGAAATGCTTAACAAAGACAAATAATTCATTTTATACTTTGATAACCTGATTTTGACAGTTTTAACGTTGAACTGTCAATTTAGAGCGTGGTAGGATGCCTTAACAGCTGTCACAACTGTCAAAAACCGATTCATGGAGATGTAAAGTGCACTTTTTTACCGCAAATCGTATAAGAAGCTCAACATAGACAAATAATTCATTTTATATTTTTATAAGCTGATTTTGACAGTTTTAACGTTGGACTGTCAATTTAGAGCGTGATAGGATGACTTAACAGCTGTCACAACTGTCAAAAACTGATTCATGGAGATGTAAAGTGCACTTTTTTACCGCAAATCGATTAAGGAGCTCAACATAGACAAATAATTCATTTTATATTTTTATAAGCTGATTTTGACAGTTTTAACGTTGGACTGTCAATTTAGAGCGTGATAGGATGACTTAACAGCTGTCACAACTGTCAAAAACTGATTCATGGAGATGTAAAGTGCACTTTTTTACCGCAAATCGTATAAGAAGCTCAACATAGACAAATAATTCATTTTATATTTTTATAAGCTGATTTTGACAGTTTTAACGTTGGACTGTCAATTTAGAGCGTGATAGGATGACTTAACAGCTGTCACAACTGTCAAAAACTGATTCATGGAGATGTAAAGTGCACTTTTTTACCGCAAATCGTATAAGAAGCTCAACATAGACAAATAATTCATTTTATATTTTTATAAGCTGATTTTGACAGTTTTAACGTTGGACTGTCAATTTAGAGCGTGATAGGATGACTTAACAGCTGTCACAACTGTCAAAAACTGATTCATGGAGATGTAAAGTGCACTTTTTTACCGCAAATCGATTAAGAAGCTCAACATAGACAAATAATTCATTTTATATTTTTATAAGCTGATTTTGACAGTTTTAACGTTGGACTGTCAATTTAGAGCGTGGTAGGATGACTTAACAGCTGTCACAACTGTCAAAAACTGATTCATGGAGATGTAAAGTGCACTTTTTTACCGCAAATCGATTAAGGAGCTCAACATAGACAAATAATTCATTTTATATTTTTATAAGCTGATTTTGACAGTTTTAACGTTGGACTGTCAATTTAGAGCGTGATAGGATGACTTAACAGCTGTCACAACTGTCAAAAACTGATTCATGGAGATGTAAAGTGCATTTTTTACCGCAAATCGATTGAAGTGCTTAACAAGGACAAAAAATTTATTTTATACTTTTATGACGTGATTTTGACACTTTTGACGTTGGACTGTCAATTTAGAGCGTGGTAGGATGACTTAACAGCTGTCACAACTGTCAAAAACCGATTCATGGAGATGTAAAGTGCATTTTTTACTACAAATCGATTGAAATGCTTAACAAAGACAAATAATTCATTTTATACTTTGATAACCTGATTTTGACAGTTTTAACGTTGAACTGTCAATTTAGAGCGTGGTAGGATGACTTAACAGCTGTCACAACTGTCAAAAACCGATTCATGGAGATGTAAAGTGCACTTTTTTACCGCAAATCGTATAAGAAGCTCAACATAGACAAATAATTCATTTTATATTTTTATAAGCTGATTTTGACAGTTTTAACGTTGGACTGTCAATTTAGAGCGTGGTAGGATGACTTAACAGCTGTCACAACTGTCAAAAACTGATTCATGGAGATGTAAAGTGCACTTTTTTACCGCAAATCGATTGAAGAGCTCAACAAAGACAAATAATTCATTTTATATTTTTATAAGCTGATTTTGACAGTTTTAACGTTGGACTGTCAATTTAGAGCGTGGTAGGATGACTTAACAGCTGTCACAACTGTCAAAAACTGATTCATGGAGATGTAAAGTGCACTTTTTTACCGCAAATCGTATAAGAAGCTCAACATAGACAAATAATTCATTTTATATTTTTATAAGCTGATTTTGACAGTTTTAACGTTGGACTGTCAATTTAGAGCGTGGTAGGATGACTTAACAGCTGTCACAACTGTCAAAAACCGATTCATGGAGATGTAAAGTGCACTTTTTTACCGCAAATCGTATAAGAAGCTCAACATAGACAAATAATTCATTTTATATTTTTATAAGCTGATTTTGACAGTTTTAACGTTGGACTGTCAATTTAGAGCGTGATAGGATGACTTAACAGCTGTCACAACTGTCAAAAACTGATTCATGGAGATGTAAAGTGCACTTTTTTACCGCAAATCGATTAAGGAGCTCAACATAGACAAATAATTCATTTTATATTTTTATAAGCTGATTTTGACAGTTTTAACGTTGGACTGTCAATTTAGAGCGTGATAGGATGACTTAACAGCTGTCACAACTGTCAAAAACTGATTCATGGAGATGTAAAGTGCACTTTTTTACCGCAAATCGTATAAGGAGCTCAACATAGACAAATAATTCATTTTATATTTTTATAAGCTGATTTTGACAGTTTTAACGTTGGACTGTCAATTTAGAGCGTGATAGGATGACTTAACAGCTGTCACAACTGTCAAAAACTGATTCATGGAGATGTAAAGTGCACTTTTTTACCGCAAATCGTATAAGAAGCTCAACATAGACAAATAATTCATTTTATATTTTTATAAGCTGATTTTGACAGTTTTAACGTTGGACTGTCAATTTAGAGCGTGATAGGATGACTTAACAGCTGTCACAACTGTCAAAAACTGATTCATGGAGATGTAAAGTGCACTTTTTTACCGCAAATCGTATAAGAAGCTCAACATAGACAAATAATTCATTTTATATTTTTATAAGCTGATTTTGACAGTTTTAACGTTGGACTGTCAATTTAGAGCGTGATAGGATGACTTAACAGCTGTCACAACTGTCAAAAACTGATTCATGGAGATGTAAAGTGCACTTTTTTACCGCAAATCGTATAAGAAGCTCAACATAGACAAATAATTCATTTTATATTTTTATAAGCTGATTTTGACAGTTTTAACGTTGGACTGTCAATTTAGAGCGTGATAGGATGACTTAACAGCTGTCACAACTGTCAAAAACTGATTCATGGAGATGTAAAGTGCACTTTTTTACCGCAAATCGTATAAGAAGCTCAACATAGACAAATAATTCATTTTATATTTTTATAACCTGATTTTGACAGTTTTAACGTTGGACTGTCAATTTAGAGCGTGATAGGATGACTTAACAGCTGTCACAACTGTCAAAAACTGATTCATGGAGATGTAAAGTGCACTTTTTTACCGCAAATCGTATAAGAAGCTCAACATAGACAAATAATTCATTTTATATTTTTATAAGCTGATTTTGACAGTTTTAACGTTGGACTGTCAATTTAGAGCGTGATAGGATGACTTAACAGCTGTCACAACTGTCAAAAACTGATTCATGGAGATGTAAAGTGCACTTTTTTACCGCAAATCGTATAAGAAGCTCAACATAGACAAATAATTCATTTTATATTTTTATAAGCTGATTTTGACAGTTTTAACGTTGGACTGTCAATTTAGAGCGTGGTAGGATGACTTAACAGCTGTCACAACTGTCAAAAACCGATTCATGGAGATGTAAAGTGCATTTTTTACCGCAAATCGATTGAAATGCTCAACAAAGACAAACAATTCATTTTATACTTTTATAACCTGATTTTGACAGTTTTGACGTTGGACTGTCAATTTAGAGCGTGGTAAGATGACCTAATAGCTGTCACAACTGCGATTCATGGAGATGTAAAGTGCATTTTTTTACCGCAAATCGATTAAGGAGCTCAACATAGACAAATAATTCATTTTATATTTTTATAAGCTGATTTTGACAGTTTTAACGTTGAACTGTCAATTTAGAGCGTGGTAGGATGACTTAACAGCTGTCACAACTGTCAAAAACTGATTCATGGAGATGTAAAGTGCACTTTTTTACCGCAAATCGATTGAAGTGCTCCACAAAGACAAACAATTCATTTTATACTTTTATAACCTGATTTTGACAGTTTTAACGTTGAACTGTCAATTTAGAGCGTGGTCGGATGACTTAACAGCTGTCACAACTGTCAAAAACCGATTCATGGAGATGTAAAGTGCACTTTTTTACCGCAAATCGATTAAGGAGCTCAACATAGACAAATAATTCATTTTATATTTTTATAAGCTGATTTTGACAGTTTTAACGTTGGACTGTCAATTTAGAGCGTGGTAGGATGACTTAACAGCTGTCACAACTGTCAAAAACCGATTCATGGAGATGTAAAGTGCACTTTTTTACCGCAAATCGATTGAAGTGCTTAACAAAGACAAATAATTCATTTTATACTTTTATAACGTGATTTTGACAGTTTTAACGTTGGACTGTCAATTTAGAGCGTGGTCATTGAACAACAACCACATTGAACCACCCTGTCAATTTCGCAACTGTCAAAATTACGGAGTTATTGACGGTTAAAGTAGTAGCTGTCAAACTCAGTCAAAACTGTCTTTTTTGTCAAACAACTCGTTTATTTGCATCACTTTGTATAGACTTTTATATGTCAATGGATAGAAAATAAAATTGACTTTTTTTCCTAATTTTTTAGGGTCAAATTAGCCGTTAAGCAGTCAAAAATGTTTCTGGTGCACCCTGTCGCTAAAACGTAAATAACACGCTTATTTGTCACACTTTAGATAAACTTTTATATGTCGATGGACAGCCAATGAAATGAGCTTTCCATTGGTGTATAAAAATCGATTGGTTAGTGGTACCGTTCGACCGCTAGAGGGCGTAGAGTTTTATACGCCAGTGGATAGACAATGAAATGAGTTATCTAAAAATATCCCAATATGAGTTAATAGGTTGGACGGTTTGGCCGCTAGAGGGCGTCTGTAACTATAACTATAACTCCAGGTTTCTAAAAATATTCCAATTTGGGTTAATAGGTTGGACGGTTTGGCCGCTAGAGGGCATCAAAGTTGACCAATTATTTTTATCGCTTTTTTGGTGCATCCTTTTGTTCAAACCTTAATAACTCTATTATTGACACCATTTTTTGTAGAGTTTTATACGTCAATAGATAGGCAATGAAATGAGCTTTCTAAAAATATCCCAATTTGGGTTGAAAGGTTGGACGGTTTGGCCGCTAGAGGGTTTGGCTTTTTACGCTAGAGGGCGTCAAAGTTGACTAAAAATATCCCAATTTGGGTTGAAAGGTTGGACGGTTTGGCCGCTAGAGGGCATCAAAGTTGACCAATTTTTTATCACTTTTTTTTAGTAAACACACAATTATTAGTAATTTTGATTAGATTTACCTCAGAAACAGTTTAGGGACAAATTTTTTTTGGGGAGATCTTAAGGGTAATTTGAAGTTAAGTTTTTTGGGTGTAAACATTCCACAATTAAACAGTTTTTGCAGTGTACCTACATTTAGCTTTTAAGACAGATTTTTAAGACTATCCATAAGGAAATGATAGTCAAAACTGGAAAAATTAAATCCATAGTCCAAATGCAAAGGTGTGAGGCAATTTTCAATGGGTTCCGAAATTTTCAGGCCATTTTTTAAGCTACAAATGTAAAAAATCAAAGTTTAGAATCGTAAAGGTTGACTAAAACCCCAATTTTTGACTTCTAGGACAGAATTTTAAGCCTACATACAAGGAAATGATAATTAAATATTTGAAAATTGACTTAATAGACCTATTGCAGGTTTGTGAAGCAGTTTTCAATGTTTCAATGCTTTCAGGCCACTTTTCCAACTGGAAATGTAAAAATCAAAGAAAAGTTGACCTGAACCATTAAATTTTAGCTCCTAAAGCTGATTTTTGTATGCAAAAAGCTTGTAAATGATAGTGACAAACTCGAAAATTGACTTACAAATTTCCAACCCAATTTTCAATGTATTAAAACCAATTTCAAGGCTTTTAGGCCACTTTTTAAAATGCAACTGTAAAAATGAAATGCAAGAATCAAGAAAATTGACTTAAAACTCTATTTTTTTAGAGTTTTAATGCAAGAAACTCGGAAATGATTTGCATATTGTTTAAATAACCTAGATGCAAGTATCTGAGCAAGTTTTCAATGTTTTAAGGTCAATTTCAAAATTTTTAGGTCACTTTTTAACTGCAAATGTGAAAATCAAAGTCAAGAATCATGAAAGCTGATTTAAAACCCTAATTTATAGCTTCTAGATAGATTTTTAAGGTTACTAACAAGGCAATGATATTCAAAAAACTTGAAAATTGACTTAATGGGCTATTTGCAAGTTTCTGAGCAGATTTTCCATGTTTCAAGGGTAATATCATAGCTTTCAGGCCACTTTTCCAGCCTGAGATATAAACACCAAATGTAATTTGACTTGAAACAGTAAATTTTGACTTTTAAGACAGATTTTGAAGGCTAAAAGCAGGAGAATGATAATCATAAATCTGTAAAATTGACTTCATAGTTCAATTTCAAGTTAGAGGCAATTTCAAAGCTTTCAACCAGTTTCTAAGCTGCAAATGTGAAAATCAAAGTCAAGAATCATTAAAGTTGACTTAAAACCCTAATCTATAGCTTCTAGATAGATTTTTAAGGTTACTAACAAGGCAGTGATAGCCACAAACTTGAAAATTGACTTAATGGGCTATTTGCAAGTTTCTGAGCAGATTTTCAACGTTTTAAGGGCAATATCAATGCTTTCAGGTCACTTTTCCAACTGGAAATGTGAAAATCAAAGTTAAGAATCATGAAAGTTGACTTAAAACTGTAATGTTCAGCATCTAGGATAGATTTTAAAGGCTACCAACAAGAAAATGACTGTCAGAAACTTGCAAAATCAACTTAGTATTCCTATTGCAAGTTTTTGAGACAATTTTCAAAGTTTTAAAGGGAATTTCAAAGTTTTCAGACTACTTTTACAGCTAGAATATCAAAAATCATAAAAGTTGACATAAAAATCCTAATGTTTAGCTTCCAAGACAGAGTTTTAAGGTTACTAACAAGGAAATAATAGTCAAAAACTTGAAAATTGATTTAATAGACCAATTTTCCAAGTTTTAAAAGCAATTTCATTACTTTCAGTCAGTTTTTAAGCTGCAAATGTCAAAATCAAAGTCAAGAATCATTAAAGTTGACTTAAAACCCTAATCTATAGCTTCTAAATAGATTTTTAAGGTTACTAACAAGGCAGTGATAGCCACAAACTTGAAAATTGACTTAATGAGGTATTTGCAAGTTTCTGAGCAGACTTTCAACGTTTCAAGGGCAATATCAATGCTTTCAGGTCACTTTTCCAACTGGAAATGTGAAAATCAAAGTTAAGAATCATGAAAGTTGACTTAAAACTGTAATGTTCAGCATCTAGGATAGATTTTAAAGGCTACCAACAAGAAAATGACTGTCAGAAACTTGCAAAATCAACTTAGTATTCCTATTGCAAGTTTTTGAGACAATTTTCAAAGTTTTAAAGGAAATTTCAAAGTTTTCAGACTACTTTTACAGCTAGAATATCAAAAATCATAAAAGTTGACATAAAAATCCTAATGTTTAGCTTCCAAGACAGAGTTTTAAGGTTACTAACAAGGAAATAATAGTCAAAAACTTGAAAATTGATTTAATAGACCAATTTTCCAAGTTTTAAAAGCAATTTCATTACTTTCAGTCAGTTTTTAAGCTGCAAATGTCAAAATCAAAGTCAAGAATCATTAAAGTTGACTTAAAATCCTAATCTATAGCTTCTAGATAGATTTTTAAGGTTACTAACAAGGCAGTGATAGCCACAAACTTGAAAATTGACTTAATGGGCTATTTGCAAGTTTCTGAGCAGACTTTCAACGTTTCAAGGGCAATATCAATGCTTTCAGGTCACTTTTCCAACTGGAAATGTGAAAATCAAAGTCAAGAATCATGAAAGTTGACTTAAAACCGTAATGTTCAGCATCTAGGATAGATTTTAAAGGCTTCCAACAAGAAAATGACTGTCAGAAACTTGCAAAATCAACTTAGTATTCCTATTGCAAGTTTTTGAGACAATTTTCAAAGTTTTAAAGGGAATTTCAAAGTTTTCAGACTACTTTTACAGCTAGAATATCAAAATTCATAAAAGTTGACATAAAAATCCTAATGTTTAGCTTCCAAGACAGAGTTTTAAGGTTACTAACAAGGAAATAATAGTCAAAAACTTGAAAATTTATTTAATAGACCAATTTTCCAAGTTTTAAAAGCAATTTCATTACTTTCAGTCAGTTTTTAAGCTGCAAATGTCAAAATCAAAGTCAAGAATCATTAAAGTTGACTTAAAACCCTAATCTATAGCTTCTAGATAGTTGTTTAAGGTTACTAACAAGGTAGTGATAGCTACAAACTTGAAAATTGACTTAATGGGCTATTTGCAAGTTTCTGAGCAGATTTTCAACGTTTCAAAGGCAATATCATAGCTTTCAGGCCACTTTTTCAGCTGGAGATATAAACATCAAATGTAATTTGACTTGAAACAGTAAATTTTGACTTCTAAGACAGATTTTGAAGGCTAAAAGCAGGAGAATGATAATCATAAACCTGTAAAATTGACTTTATAGTTCAATTTCCAGTTAGAGGCAATTTCAAAGCTGCAAATGTCAAAATCAAAGTCAAGAATCATTAAAGTTGACTTAAAATCCTAATCTATAGCTTCTAGATAGATTTTTAAGGTTACTAACAAGGCAGTGATAGTCACAAACTTGAAAATTGACTTAATGGGCTATTTGCAAGTTTCTGAGCAGATTTTCAACGTTTTAAGGGCAATATCAAAGCTTTCAGGCCACTTTTTCAGCTGGAGATATAAACACCAAATGTAATTTGACTTGAAACAGTAAATTTTGACTTCTAAGACAGATTTTGAAGCCTAAAAGTATGAGAATGATAATCACAAACCTGTAAATTGACTTTATAGTTCAATTTCAAGTTAGAGGCAATTTCAAAGCTGCAAATGTCAAAATCAAAGTCAAGAATCATTAAAGTTGACTTAAAACCCTAATCTATAGCTTCTAAGATAGATTTTTAAGGTTACTAACAAGGCAGTGATAGCTCACAAACTTGAAAATTGACTTAATGAGGTATTTGCAAGTTTCTGAGCAGATTTTCAACGTTTCAAGGGCAATATCAATGCTTTCAGGTCACTTTTCCAACTGGAAATGTGAAAATCAAAGTTAAGAATCATGAAAGTTGACTTAAAACTGTAATGTTCAGCATCTAGGATAGATTTTAAAGGCTACCAACAAGAAAATGACTGTCAGAAACTTGCAAAATCAACTTAGTATTCCTATTGCAAGTTTTTGAGACAATTTTCAAAGTTTTAAAGGAAATTTCAAAGTTTTCAGACTACTTTTACAGCTAGAATATCAAAAATCATAAAAGTTGACATAAAAATCCTAATGTTTAGCTTCCAAGACAGAGTTTTAAGGTTACTAACAAGGAAATAATAGTCAAAAACTTGAAAATTTCTCTTAGGGGCTTTTTGCAAGTTTCTGAGCAGTTTTTCAACGTTTTAAAGGCAATATCATACCTTTCAGGCCACTTTTTCAGCCTGAGATATAAACACCAAATGTAATTTGACTTGAAACAGTAAATTTTTACTTAGGAAATTTTATCTTCTACATGATTGTATTAAGATGTTTTTGCTCACAGGGGTTTCCTTAAGCGATTAACAAGACAAGAAGTGACAGGGTGCACCAAACTGCATTTTTTTAAAACTACTCTTACTCCATTTCGACTGAGGGTAACTCCGTTACTTGAGGAGATACAAAAAAGTGTAAATAATAAAAGTTGTAGGAAATTTCATCTTATTAAACGATTCCACTACAAATCAATATTTATTATAATTGTTGTTGTTATAGGCAGCAAAAATGGTTGGCTTCAATAAAATGTGATGTAATTACCCACACGGCAGCCATAGTTATAAGTCAGCCTTTCCACGTCATTACCATAAGGATGATGGCCCAGTTCGTGGGTAAAGAAACCAAATACGTGTAAGTAGTCTTTACTTACCACTTGGTTTATAGTAACACGGCGAAAGACATCGAAGAAAGCTTTTTTTAACGTCACGTGACCATTTTCACTGCAAAAAAAATCACGTGACTTTGAAAATAGCACTTGAAAAATAATTTGCACCCCAAAAGGTGTCACGTGATTATCAAAATATCAGTTAAAAACTGAAAATCGGTCACGTGACCTTTCAAATAATACTACGCCATTTACAGTCACGTGATCTTCAGGGTCTTGTTTCGCTATTTAAAACAAGTCACATGATCTTTAAAAATAGGAGTTGAAGTTGAACAACGGTCACGTGACTTTCATATTCCGTTTTGATACGAATAAGGCTCAAGTGACCTTTCAAATTAAATTTGATGATTGAAAATAGTCACGTGACCATTTGCACCTTAAAAGGAGTCACGTGATTTTCATAATATCAGTTCAAACTGAAAAACGGTCACGTGACCTTTCAAATAATATTACGCCATTTACAGTCACGTGATCTTCAGGATTCCGTTTCGGCATTTAAAAAGTCACGTGATTTCAAAATATCAGTTCAAACTGAAAAACGGTCACGTGACTTTCAGATTCGTTTTGGACGTGAAAATGGCTCACGTGATCATTTGCACCTTAAAAGGAGTCACGTGATTTTCAAAATATCAGTTCAAACTGAAAAACGGTCACGTGACCTTTCAAATAATATTACGCCATTTACAGTCACGTGATCTTCAGGATTCCGCTTCGGCATTTAAAAAGTCACGTGATTTTCAAAATATCAGTTCAAACTGAAAAACGGTCACGTGACTTTCATATTCCGTTTTGATACGAAAAAGGCTCAAGTGACCGTTAAAATTAAATTTGATGTTTGAAAATAGTCACGTGACCATTTGCACCTTAAAAAGAGTCACTTGACTTTAATAAAAATATCAGCGTAAACGCAAAATCTGTCACGTGGCCTTAAGCATGACAGTTTAATCTTAAAAATATGTGTCATGTGATGCAGTGTATCAGTTTAAAACTAAAAATCGATTATGCGACCTTTTAAATAACATTTTGACATTTAAAACTGTCACGTGGCATTAAAAATATAATTTTTAATCTTAAAAAACGTCACGTGTATTTAAATATATCAGTGTAAACACAAAAACTGTCACGTGACCTTAAAAATGACATTATTATTACAATCACGTGACTCTTTTTAAGGTGCAAATGGTCAAGTGGCGACATTCAACCATATTTATTTCCAGTTCATTCTAAGTTCATGTGACTCTGTTTTAACATTAAAGCGGAATTTTGGAGGTCACGTGACTGTTTTAAGTGTCAAAATATTATTTGAATTTTCACGTGACCGTTTTTCAGTTTCTACTGCTATTTTGAGAAAGACGTGTCTCGTTTTAAGTTGCAAATGGTCACGTGACTATTTTCATTTATCAAATTTAATTTTAACGGTCACGTGACTCTTTTAAGATTAAAACTGAATCACATGACTATTTTTACGGTTAAAATGTAATTTTTTAAGGTCACGTGACATTTTTACAGTGGAAATGGTCACCTGACGATTTTCAATCATCAAATTTATTTTTAAAGGTCATGTGACTCTTTTTGAACATGGAAACAGAATCCTGAGCATCATGTGACGGTTTTAAATGGCAAAATATTATTTGAAGCATCACGTGACTTTTACGTTTAAACTGATATTTTTAAAGTCACGTGCCGTTTTTCAGTTTGAACTGATATTTTGAAAATCACGTGACTCCTTTTAAGGTGCAAACGGTCACGTTACTATTTTCAATCATCAAATTTTATTTTAAAGGTCATATGAGCCTTTTTTACATCAAAACAGGATATGATGGTCACGTGACCATTTTTCAGTTTCAACTGCTATTTTCAAAGTCACGTGACTTTTTAAATGCCGAAACGAAATCCTGAAGATCACGTGACTGTAAATGGCGTAATATTATTTGAAAGGTCACGTGACCGTTTTTCAGTTTCAACTGCTATTTTGAAAGTCACGTAACTTCTTAAATGCCGAAACGAAATCCTCAAGATCACGTGACTGTAAATGGCGTAATATTATTTGAAAGGTCATATGAGCCTTTTTTACATCAAAACAGGATATGATGGTCACGTGACCATTTTTCAGTTTCAACTGCTATTTTCAAAGTCACGTGACTTTTTAAATGCCGAAACGAAATCCTGAAGATCACGTGACTGTAAATGGCGTAATATTATTTGAAAGGTCACGTGACCGTTTTTCAGGTTGAACTGATATTTTGAAAATCACGTGACTTTTTAAATGCCGAAACGAAATCCTGAAGATCACGTGACTGTAAATGGCGTAATATTATTTGAAAGGTCACGTGACCGTTTTTCAGTTTGAACTGATATTTTGAAAGTCACGTGACTTTTAAGGTTCAAACGGTCGCGTGACTGTTTTCAATCATCAAATTTTATTTTAAAGGTCACATGAGCCTTTTTTCAAAACGGAATCTGATGGTCACGTGACCATTTTTCAGTTTCGCTTTTTTCAAAGTCACGTGATTTTTTTTTGCGCGGACACTGTTTTGCTATCAGAATCGATGTCTTTCGCCATAGAACGCGCAGTTAACATTTGACTGTTTATGTAGTGGCCTGTTTGGGTCAATCAAGGAAATTTACCACCAAAACGGAGTGTTGGGCTTCTTTAGCGGACTAATACCCAGAGTTTTGGGTGATATACTGTCCGTACTTTTGGCCGGAGGGCTTACTTACGCTATCAACCGATATTTGGTTGAGGAAAAAGAGCTGAAAGTGTACACAGCAGCAACCATGAACGTAAATCGATTTTCTAGTAAAGCCCTGGTTGGTGTGACCAGATCGGCACGAAATAGTTTGTTCTAGTTCGGAGACTTTCGTTCAGGGTGTCTATTCTTGAAACAAGGGAAGGTGGTTATCAAGAGAAAGGTATGCAGAATGTGACAGGAACCTGCCATTATCAAGTTTTCTGTCACGTTCTAACAGCACTTCTCTTGAGAATATTGTTCCCCGCTTTCAAGAATTGGCATCCAGAAGTTTCGTCTTGAGTGGTTGGTATCATTTTATGCACACTTCAGTTCTCTGTCAGCTGTTGTGAGATATGATTCTTGTAATTAAATAACGGGTTGCTCATATTCGACGGACCCATGCTTTTTTTAAAAAAATCAAAGAAAAAAATAAAAATTTGGCGGTTGGCAATCTTAATCATTTAATTTGTTCCAAGTAGATTTGTTTACATCAATTTTTGAATATGATATCTCTCAAATGGCCGCCTCTGGCGTTGATGGCGTATTGTGCCCTTTTTGCAGCATTTTCCATCGTTTTCGCCAACATTTCGGCCGTAATAGCGGCTATTTCTTCACGAATGTTGTCCTTGAGCTCTTCTACGGTCCTTGGCTTGTTAACGTAAACCTTTGACTTCAAATATCCCCACAAGAAGAAGTCAGGCGGCGTCAAATCGGGCGAACGCGGTGGCCAGTCCAAATCACCACTTTTCGACATCAAACGGCCCGGAAACAATTTCTTCAGAAAATCGATTGTTATGCGACTTGTGTGCGGTGGAGCGCCGTCTTGTTGAAACCAGAACTGCCTCATACGCTTTCGACGAATAATTGGCATCACAAAATTGGTCATCATGTCGCGATAACGCTCCTGGTTGATGGTAACAGCATGGCCATTTTCATTTTGGAAGAAAAACGGCCCAATGACCGGCGTGTATTGTTCCATGGTAAAAATCTGCTTGGACTGACGCTTCAAACGCGGTATGTCATTAAGCGATCTGACATCTCTGTCAAAAGTTATGGCGGTGCCAGATGGGTCCGTCGAATATGGGCAACCCTGTATTAATTTGAGATATGTGAGCTCAAATAATGCATACAAACCAAATTTGTCTTATTTCTACGATTGTAGAAGAAGAACAAGATGATGGCGATAAGTCTGCATTGTTAGAACTATTTAGAAGTACATATGTTCTGATAATACTACAGAACTGAATATATTTAACAATAGATCCAAAGAGGAGGTTTTTCAGACGCTCATTTGAAGCATCTTGTAGATAACCATTCCATGTTGTGCTAAACAATGTAAATGTTGAACTCAGATCAACAAGGAATCATTCAAATTCATGATGAAGTAGTTTTCGGCTTGTGGAACGGTTTGAGTTCGTTGAACTCAAACGTCCTGTGGTTCTTCTAGTCACGACACTTTTGATGTAATTATTCCTACAAAGCTTATTTTTTCTCATTTTGTTGCTCTGATATCAAGGTGCGTATTCTTGAAACGAGGGAAGGGAGTTATCAAGAGAAAGACCTATAGAATGTGACAGGAACCCGTTAATGTTAGCCTCTTCTGTCACATTCTATCAACACTTCTCCTGAGATTTCCGTTCTCTGCTTTCAAGAATTAGGCCTCAGAAGTAAAGGAAACGGCAGTCTACCGCGCCAATGTGGAGGCAAACATTAATGATAATGTCAATGATGTTTGGAAAGTGTTCCAAAACTAGTTCAGTAAAGTCATAAATCAACATCCAACTACGAATGTCAGACCCAAAAAACAGCGATGATCACTGTGGAAATAACTTATGGAACAACGAAGAAGACTCATTCATAATACGATGGAATATAGGAATAAACAAAAGGAAATTAAGAACAAGATCCGGGACGCTAAGGAAAAATGGATGAAAGACAGATGCAGAGAAATGGAAGAGCTGGAAAGGAAACATGACATGTTCGACATGTACGAGAAAGTTAGGGAAGTTCATCATCATAAATCAGCCCTCTGCGTCCACTGCTGGACATCGACTAGTCGACAGGCACTTGAGGAGCAAAGCTCTGCTATCAAATCCCCTCAATGCCGACCAATATGCATACCAAGCGGGCAAATCAACAGAACTAGCCTTGAACAACCTTGTTGGGAAAATAGAAAAGACCTTCGAGAGTAAAGGAATAGCAGTTGGCATCTTTCTGAATGAAGAGAAGACGAAATATATGTGTATAAATAGAACGACACGAAGAGACAGTATAGGGCAAAATGTGACGATCAACACCTTTAATTTCGAGAGAGTACAACGTTTTAAGTATCTGGGGGCCGTAATCACAGCGGACAACGATGTTACCGAAGAAATAAAAAACAGAATCCAATCTGCAAACCGCTGTCTGTTTGCACTGATAAGCTCATAAAATCAAAAAATCTCACAAGAAGTTCAAAGATCAAAATCTATAAATCCATCGTCAGACCTGTAATAACGTACGGATGCGAAACGTGGACCATGACCAAAGCAAACGAAGAAAAGCTAAGGCGCTTTGAACGAAAAATACTTAGAAAAATTTTCGGACCTCACCACAAACCAGTATAAGATCAGAACCAATATCGAATTAAAAGCACTCTACAACGACGCCGATATTGTCCAAGAAATTAAATCACAGCGACTAAGATGGGCAGGCCACGTGCACAGACTGCACAACGAAAGACTTGCAAAACTGGTATGGGAGGAGATTCCCACAGGCAAAAGACCACTCGGACGTCCCAGAATGCGATGGAAAGATAACATCCAAGCAGATCTCCGGAAAATGAACATTCCATTTGACCCTAGGTTGATGGAAGACCGAACAAATTGGAAAAAAGTCGTACAGTCAGCCAAGACCCACCCAGGGTTGTAGCGCTACAAGAAGAAGAAGAAGTTGGCATCTTTCTAGATATAGAAGGTGCTTTTAACAATGCACTTGGGAGCAGAACCCAACGTTTGTGGATGGATCGAGGCTCTGCCAACGCAAAGGACTGTGACGTCCGAGCTGCACGAAGGGCTCCAGCAGCTATACTGGCTTTACACCACCACAAGTATACCTGTGCTGACCTACGGGGCCATAGTCTGGTACGGCAAAAGCCGCCAGAGCACCGTAACGAAGAAACTGTCTTCCATCCAAAAACAGGCATGCCTTTTAATCACGGTGGCGTTCAAGACCGTGAGAGTTCCTCCTTAACTTACCTCCCCTTCAGCTCCTGCTAAAGAGAGAGGCAAGGATGGCCTCCTACCGGCTCTTTCATATTACCCGTGTCCTGCCCACTAACATAGAGCCTCGAGGGCCACTTGCGGAAATTCTAAATCGCGAGTCCCTTGCTATGCCCTCCGATGTTCTGCCGGGCACGGCTGCCACCGATTTCTGCTACAGGACTCTCGTACCATCGAGAGTGGACTGGGCAGAACGGGCTGATGACCTACTCCGAGCAGATATCTGCTGGTTTACACGGACGGCTCAAAGTCCTCAAAAGGGACTGGAGTCTTTCTGTGCCAAGGCGAGGGTCTGTCTGACTGAGGGACTGGGACAAACACCGACGGTCCTGCAGGCCCAACTTTACGCCACCGAGATCTGCTCTAGGGAGATGTTGAATAAACCCCCCCTAGGCGGAAATCGATAAAAATCTTCACAGACAGCGAGTCCGCTGTTCGTGCCCTCTCTTCAGGGCGCTTTGTGTCAAAGGCGGTCCTGGGCTGTCATGAAGTCCTTAGAACCGGCACTCGGTGTGGCGCACGGTGAAGAAAAGAAAATCATCACGGAGTGGTGTTATCAGGAACACTCCGAGCTATGGCTGAGAACTACAGGGTTGGCTCACTCCAAGGAGTTTATTAGGGGGCCCTCTAAGAACAGGGCCAACAATCTCCTGCAACTCAGCAGACCACACCTGAGGGCAGTGTACACCGGTCACTGTCAGCTAAGGGCTCACATGCACCGGATAGGCCTGGCGGAAGACGCCGAATGCCGCTGGTGTATGGAAGATGACGAGTCGGTTCTTTTCTCGAGAGTTCAGGCAGGTTATCATCTTTTTCCCTTTTATAATTCGGTTCTCTATTTCTTTCTCTGTACGATTATCAATTTTTGTCGCCAGGTATGCATATTCAGTACAGCAGCTTATCGTTTCGTTTTCTTGTGGGTGAAGGTCATCTCTGTCGTCTCCAATACATCCAATATATTTGGTTTTGGAACGGTTTACCGACAGCCCCCATTCTTCGTACTGTTTTAATAGCTTTCTTGTCATATACTCTAAGTTATCTTTGGTTTGTGCGATAACAACCTCATCTTCTAAATATGTGGTCCAGACAAGATCGGCCGGCTCGAAAACCAGCTTGTTCTTCAATTTCCAGAGGACTGTACTCTTCCTCGCTAAAGTTTCTGAGAACTTTCCCATAGAGACGGCTCGCGGTTATAAGCGGGCATTATGATAATGCCCTCAGGTTGTTATGAACACTATAACCTACACCGTTTCCAAGGCATTTATTCATAATGTTTAGGTGAAACATAAATGCATTTACATAATTTTTTCGCCGATTGTCAGTAAACCTGTCGTTTTAGTGCCTAACGACAGGCTGTAAACAACCACTTTTACTGCCTAGGCAGTAAAAATTTTTTACTGCCGCTTACCAGGCGCAGGGACAATATAAATATGACATCGTTTACACAACATAAAATTTAACATTTATTAAGAAAAAACACCAAACACTATAACATTTTTGGAGTCAAACATTCAAACGTATATATAATTATTTATAAACATTAACAGTAAAATGAGAACATCCTTCTATTATTATTGATTGGTCGTTCACTTTGTTAGAACTATTTTTCAAATACACCGATGAACTAGAAGTTTCATCTTTTCTCTTCCCACTGTCACTGCAGGTGGGAATATTCGCTAGAATTTTTTCATTAATCACACTTTTGCTTTCGACTGAATTCTCTATGTAGCCTTCAGCAACACTTGTGGACTTCCATCCTCCATGTCTTTTTAGCATTGTGATGTCAGCTCCAGAATTAACAAGCCAAGTAGCAGACGTCCTTCTAAAGCAATGTCCAGTGTACTTCTGAGCATTTGGTAGTTTTAAATAAGTTGCTATCTCTTGTGACATAGCACCAAATTTATGAATTCCAATAACTTGTTTTAATGCTTTACCCCTCCAATATCTGAAGAAAAATCTTCGGCTTTCAAATCCAGAAGGACGATAAGAAGCATATTTTCTATACATGTCCAGGTGTTCTGATACCACAAAAGATCTCGGTCTCTTCGTTTTGGTATCAGGAAGGGAAACTAATAGCTTATTGCCCATATCTTCAATATCATCTAATTGCATTCGCACAAGTTTGTCACTTCTACATGCAATCGCAAGAACCGCCGCAACCTAGACAAAAATACTTGGTTATTCACTTAAAATTCGATCCAAAGTGCTGAAACTTACTTTGGTTGATAAATAGTTGGCATCTGGAGCTTCCGATAAAAATTTAATAACTTCTTCCTTCTCAAACACCTTAGATTTTTTGGGTTGGTATCCATCTTTCTGCCTTTTTAAAAAAGCCCTTAGTTTCAATTACTTTGCCAAATCTACATTATGATGAGTGCTTAAGGTGGATTTGAGCATAGAATATACACTCCACAATGTACAAGACTTTTACATTCCTGGCTGCTTCTCGCACCTCCGGAGGCGTTAGTGGTACATCGTCGTCACTCTCCATAGTCTCCATCATGAAGAAACAACTTATAAATTTGACGAAACTTTTAGATGTCAATTTTGGCTTATTTAAGATGTCTATTTAAGATCGTAATCATAGCAACCAAACAGGTATAATTATTGTTGTAGGTACATCATAGGTGGACAGTTTTCATTATTAGAAATAGGAGAGGTGTATTACTACTTAAATATAAAAAGTTATTCTGATTGACAATAATCGGCGAAAAAATTATGTGTTTGACTCTTTCTTCTCGAATCTTTCTTCATGGGCTCGTCTTCGACTCGGCAATGAATAGCGCTGCGGCAGTAATGTGCTACTTTTTCGCCTTAAAACAAATAACTATTCATTTACAGTTTCCAAAAATTGTTGTTTGCCCTCACATTGGCGCGGTAGACTGCCGTTTCATTTACTTCTGATATCAAAGCAACAAAATCAGAAAAAAATAAGCTTTGTAGGAATCGGTGTGTGTCACCGAAGTTTCGTACCGATCTATTATACGAACCGCATACATTTACTACTCGTGTATTTGGTTTTACCGAAAACGGTACAAAACGTTTTCGTGCTATTTCACCGAATTATTTCGTACCGATCTAGTCAGACAAACCAGGCTGAACACAGCTTGTCCAAGCAATAAAATGGTGATCAATTTCAGTTCATTTCCACTGCCATAATGTATCCGTTCCAAGTGGTTTCCACGTGTATGTCAGTGACAAATTCGGGTTTACTGATCGGCTCGCCTCCCTCAATGAAACATTACAGCAACTGGATGGATTGTTGGTTCGATTTATCGCGAAACCACCAACTGACGCGCGGTTCCAGTCTTTTAGTCCGTTATTACACGGGGCCGCATATTACTGTTGCTGGGAAAATGCTGCCGGTTACCAAAGATCAAACTCTGTATCCTTCATCTAAGTCGTAATTGAAATAAGGTTGTGTTTTTTCTAGTGATCTTTAGTCTGCTCGACAAAGCAAAACTACCTTGTCAAATTTTGATTGTAAATAAATGAACGGTTTTTCACTTTATTTGCGCCTGGTAATTTCGTGGAAATTAAGGTTGCAAGTGCACCAGGATGTGGTCCTACTTTTTTCCGGTTCCTGTTGGATTCAATTTTAAGTAAATAAAAACGTGTTTGTTGATATAATTGTTTTTTGTTTATTACACACTAACACCCGTACGCACCGCAACTCTACTCTAAAGTAATGGCCCAAACATTTTTTCTGTCCAATTTTTGAGTCTTACAAGCTTGTTTTTGGGGTTTGAGGGGCAAGCGCTATACCCAAACTGACACAACCACCAATCTCGGTTCAAACTTTTAATCAGGAGCCACTAACATACTGTTCTCGCGGAGTGAGTTTACCCGTGCGTCACGAAGGCTACGTCATTTATAATCATATGAATCAAATCAAGTTTTCGTCAACAAACCTGTTGTGTTCATATTATAGAAAAGGGCGTGTCTAAAGCTTCGTCACGTTTAAAATTTTGCGTGTATTGTCAGTCAGAAAGTAGAGATCTTTGGCTGCAAATTTGCACTAAAACAACCTTATACCAAAGCAAATCAAAAAATATCTTGACCGAAATAACATTTTTTATTTATGAGAAGTCTCCGTTTGGATCATAGAATTCCGTCTAAATTTGAAACCTAATTTATTTACCAAAATTCGAAGAGATGTATCACCAATATGTAGTATTTCTTTAACTTTAAGCTCTTGATTTAGGTTCTGGATGGTTACATGTTTCTCTAAAATAAATACAACAAATTAAAAATTTAATAAGACATTCTGAGTGATGCTGTAGTATCTCATATCTCATTTTCAGGTTGCCATCCACTAATTTTATTTTAAACCCGCTGGAAAACATTTTAGACGCTTATTTTATTTTTCTATGAGTTCAAGAAATATCAAGAAATTTTTATGAAAAATCTATAATGCAACCAAAAATCTCAGTCTCTGGAAACAATGAAATGTTAATAGATGTTTCTTACAAAAGTAGATATATTTTACTATTATTAACATACTATCGTTGTACATATCATATAATGTATTTCGAACATCAATTTTAAATTTAAATCTTTAGGATTTAGGTTTTCTAGTAGTACTAANTNGNCNATTNCTTNANACATTCGTTGANTGCCGTNNCGTGNCTTCANCAANNGGNTCGGGCAGGCCNTNCTCCANCCNCTGNCGNGACANCTACGCNGGAGGGCNCNTNANNNNCTCGGANCGCGACNTGCGGAGGATTTNNAACACTAGCGGACGAAGAACGNTCNACGCTNAACNCGGNNGAATTGANGGTTNNTGGTACNTCGGATTGGGTNATCCTGNTANACTACCATTGNCCCCGGNTAACNNTCNNGNTGTNCGNATNCGATCNCCCCNNNCACAACANGTCNCANNGGATATTGCTCNCCNNTACCTCACCTNNNTGAACGGNCNCGGNCATNGTNGCCTTNNTCCGNANCCATANACCTGCGAGTTNCTTGGGGTGNNACNTCTGNTTGGGNCTCTCCATCGGNGGCNAGANNCNGTATTGTGAGNGCNGNATNTGGCGGGTCGCAANAANNACGANGCNATNCNNCCGNACGTCCGCCNATTTTGAAACGTTGCCAAAGGCTCTATAGCAATCTGACAACTTCTAGAACCTTCTGCAGAGGTTTGTAAACGTTGCCAAAGGCTTCAGAACGTTCTGTCTGGTTCTAGAAGCTTCATCAAAGAACTGAAAGGTTTTGAAACGTTGCCAAAGGCTCTATAGCAATCTGACAACTTCTAGAACTTTCTGCAAAGGTTTGAAAACGTTGCCAAAGGCTTCAGAACGTTCTGTCTGGTTCTAGAAGCTTCATCAAAGAACTGAAAGGTTTTGAAACGTTGCCAAAGGCTCTATAGCAATCTTGACAAGTACTAGAAGATTCTGCAAAGATCTGAAAGGTTTTGGCAGAAGCTGCCAAAGCTCTAGAACGTTCTGGCAAGTTCAGAAGCTTCATAAAGAACTGAAAGGTTTTGAAACGTTGCCAAAAAGCTCTAGAGCAATCTGCAAACTACAAAGCTTCTAGAACACCTGCAAAGGTTTGGAAACGTTGCCAAAGGTCTAGAACGTTCTGATCAAGTTCTAGAAGCTGCTAAAGAACTGGAAGGTTTTGAAACGTTGCCAAAGGCTCTAGAACGTTCTGTCTGACTCTAGAAAGCTTCATCAAAGAACTGAAAGGTTTTGAAACGTTGCCAAAGGCTCTATAGCAATCTGACAACTTCTAGAACCTTCTGCAAAGGTTTGGAAACGTTGCCAAAAGCTTATAACAGAACGTTCGCTTGGAAGATAGAACTGTCTGGTTCTAGAAGCTTCATCAAAGAACTGAAAGGTTTTGAAACGTTGCCAAAAGCTCTATAGCAATCTGACAACTTCTAGAACTTCTGCAAAGGTTTGGAAACGTTGCCAAAGGCTCTAGAACGTTCTGTCTATTTTAGAAGCTTCATCAAAGAACTGAAAGGTTTTGAAACGTTGCCAAAGGCTCTATAGCAACGTTCTGTCTAATTCTTCTATCAAAGAACTGAAAGGTTTTGAAACGTTGCCAAAGGCTCTATAGCAATCTGACAACTTCTAGAACATTCTGCAAAGGTTTGGAAACGTTGCCAAAAGCTGCAGAACGTTCTGTCTGGTTCTAGGAGCTTCATCAAAGAACTGAAAGGTTTTGAAACGTTGCCAAAAGCTCTATAGCAATCTGACAACTTCTAGAACCTTCTGCAAAGGTTTGGAAACGTTGGCAAAGGCTCCAGAACGTTATGTCTGATTTTAGAAGCTTCATAAAAGAACTGAAAGGTTTTGAAACGTTGCCAAAGGCTGCAGAACGTTCTGTCTGGTTCTAGAAGCTTCATCAAAGAACTGAAAGGTTTTGAAACGTTGCCAAAGGCTCTATAGCAATCTGACAACTTCTAGAACATTCTGCAAAGGTTTGGAAACGTTGCCAAAAGCTGCGGAGCGTTCTGTCTGGTTCTAGGAGCTTCATCAAAGAACTGAAAGGTTTTGAAACGTTGCCAAAAGCTCTATAGCAATCTGACAACTTCTAGAACTTTCTGCAAAGGTTTGGAAACGTTGCTAAAGGCTGCAGAACGTTCTGTCTGGTTCTAGAAGCTTCATAAAAGAACTGAAAAGTTTTGGATGTTGCCAAAGGCTCTACAACATTCTGACAAGCTCGAGAAGCATCTGCAAAGTTTCTATTAAGGTAGAAGATAGTAGTTAGGTTGTTGGTACTGAACTCTTTCTCTAGGTAACCAGCCTTAGAGCAATCTGCTTCTCTTTCCTCAATTTGCTGCAGTTCGTCTTCACCGTGGCTCCAAACTATAAAAGTATCGTCAACGTATCGAAACCAGCACTTTGGTTTCTTTGGAGCGGTGGCCAGACAGAGCATTTACTTCGAATGTTTCCATAAAATAGATTGCTATTACCAGACTGAGAGGACTGCCCATTACTACACCATCATATTCTGTTAGAAGAATTCACCATGCCATTGGAAGTAAGTGGTGATTAGGCAGTGTCTGAACAATTTGGCGACGTCTAGTGTAAATTCTTGTTTTATCTGCTCCATAGCCGTTTTGATGGGTACCATAGTGAATAAAGAAACAACAGCAAAACTCACAAGGACGTCACCTGGAGATAAAGCTAAAACATGCAGTTTGTCCACATAATGTACTGAGAACTTTATGAAGTTGTCCGGTTTTCCTATTTTTGGTTGGAGTGTTGTAGGGTACTTTGCTACCTCATACGGCGCTAACGATGGGTATCAGTGGTACATCCGGCTTTTGTATTTTAGGTAAACCATAAAGTCTGGATGGAAAGGCCTCCGACTTCTTGAGCTTCGAGATATGTTCAGCAGCGATAGTCATGGAATCTTTAATAAGTTAGTTTGTGTTCCTAAGTATTCGAGCCGATGGATCACGTGGCAACTTCTTGTAGGTTATGGGATCCAGAAGGGTTTTGATTTTCCCTTCGTAGTCTGTTGTTGATATGATCACTGTTACGTTTTCATTATCAGCAGGTAAAACGAAGAACCCTTTGTCTTGATTGAGTCGTTTCAGAGCTGTTTTTTCTCCAAAAATGAGTGAAATTCCATTGGACCACGGCTTATAAGCCCGGATAACTTTCATATTTCAAGTTTTGAAGTTAAGCTGACAGTGTGACCTACCCAAAGCACTGATAAGAAAAAATCCGGCGTTGAAAGAGAATGTTTGTCCATTTCCCCACGTTCCCCTAATCCTAGGGGTGGTAACCTCTCCTAGGTAAATCGGGAGGGCTGAGTACATTACCGCATCGGCCAGGCCTCCAATCAGTCTGGCCACGCATAACCAAACAAAATCTTTAGCAAAAATGATTATCACCCAGTACAGTCCTTGTGGTATGCTAAGTAGCAAAAGGGTGCGTTTACGTCCTATTTTATCCGGTATTTTATAGAAAATTAGCGCTGGCAAACACCCTAAAAATCACATTTTAGGTTATCGTTTTTAGCACTGAAAGACTTACCAAAAGCTGAGATGATTGGTAGCAAACTCGCTTGGTCTTCTGATAATTGGTAGTTTGTGTCATTTTGGGTGATTATAGGTATAAAAGCCGAAGGCCAAGTGAATATTAGAGCACTAGACAATCCCGGAATACAAGCTGAAATAATTAAATAATTCAGTTTGATTAACTAAAAATCAAATATAAAATCAAAAAATTTTATTGAATTTCCTATCCAATAACATGGAAAAACACTACAGATTTGGTACAGTCAGAAACACAGTTTGAAATAACAGTCAGAGACAAAATTGTATGTAAAACCAACTTGGAGTTCTCAATTTTACATGCACAAAATACTACAACAATACGCTTGTTAAATGATGAGGGCAGCGTTCTGGAGGGTTTGGCACTCGCGATTATTATAATTTAGAAATGGTTTATTATTTCATTAATTTACGAACCCGGTGCGGGTTGCAGAATTCGAGACAACTACGTACTGTGGCACGAGACGGAGCCTTGTGACCGTCTGCCTTACTAACGGATGTCGAGCCTTATTTATACCAAATTGGTTCAGTGACGAAATCTATTGTTGCATTTTATTATTTCGCCATCTTCGAATATCTTCGTTGTTTAATTTAATTAATTTATATTTTTTAAATAATACGAATTTCTATTCGTGACAATAGTAAGCAAACAAGATATTGATGACCAGTTTTACGCAAACGGCTTCCATCTGGAAACGGTTACATCGATAAACTACTTGGGCACATTTCTTAACAACAAATGGGAACAAATAAATATAATTAAGATCCGAATTGCGAAGAGCGATTAAAAGCTGTTGTACGTGAGAAATGTGATGTGCAATTTAGAGTAGAGTTCTTAGATGGAAAGCTTTGACGCTGCATGTAAACGTGTGGATGCAATTGAGTTGTGGTGCTACAGACGTATGCTTTGAATATTATGGATTTACCACGTAACATCACAGGATCCATGGAAACAACACCAACTGCGCCAATGGAATTAATTACTAGTCTGACCCTTCTGGACCTGTACGTTAAGGAGGTGGCGTTAATGTCCATGTTACGATTGCGCATGGCTGGTGTAAACCTCAAAGTAGGAGAAACGCTTACTGCGCTACCTCTGCTGCAGGCAGTCAGTAGTGCAATTGAACCCAGATTTGTGTTTAATAAACCCAACAAAATACAAATAAAATAGAACAAAGAGTCAGATGCTGCAATTGCAATACAGACGGCTCAAAAACCAAAGAAGGTTTAGGATGTGGAGACTACTTCAGATCACTAAGGACTAAGTAGGGAATGGGAAAAAATACCATCGTGGTTCAACAGGCTGGTATAGTTCTGGCAAAAACATGACAGTAGACAAGCCCTATTAGCCTTGAACAGACAACGTGTTACCTCAAGGCTAGTGCCTCCAAAATTTAGATAACGCCTCGGTAGATAACAATATTAGCCTGAGGTGGGTTAAAGGGCACGACAGGAGTAAAGGTAATCGCATTACACAAAGCTAGGGAAGCGGCTGGACTAAAAATTTTAGGACCCAGTGATACCTACGGTTTGATGATTTCGGCAATTGCGGAACTAGCGAAACGTTACTCCTATGATCAATCTCTAAAGAGATGGGATGGAATCAAAGCTTGCAGTGTTGCCAGTATCACCCTGGGCAAGCTGGCGCCAAAGAAATATTTGGCGATGATCAGGAAAAATCTACGTTTAGCAGTAGGATTTCTGACTGGCCACTGTCAACTAAGGAATCACCTCCCTATTATGGGGCTAGTGCAACCCTTAGCAAAGTACAAAGACTGGCATGCATAACAGGAGCCATAAAAGTATGTCCTACAGCGGCAATGGAGGTTATGTTTGACCACACACCATTGCACCTCAAGGTGTAGGGAGCCGCTAAGGTAGCTTTGTTTAGAACGGCTAAGAACGGAGTTGGAGGAGGATTGCTGGTAAGTTGGAGAACTTATATATCTCTATCAAAAAGCATTCCACATCTGACGTATCTGAAAGATGAAACTACCAGGAAATTTAACTTTGAAAGTACGTTTTTCGCTAAGTTAAGCAACAAAAGAGAGTGGACCAATGAATCTGTTACTTACCGTCTGGGCGAACACACCATTAAATGGTATGCAGATGGGTCCAAGACAAACAAGGGAACAGGAGCTTTTGGGCCAAGCTCCGAGATAATGGGAAAATACCCCAGTATCTTTCAGGCGGAAATTCACGCAATAGAAAGATACGCTCAGTTCAGCATTGACAACGGATATCGCAAGTAGGATATTGCAGTTCTGACCGATAATCAAGCAGCCATAACAGCGCTGACCTCAACTGTAGCCAGTTCTAAAATGGTATGGGAATGTCTAGGCAAACTCAATAAATGAAGCCGAAATAATACAGCCTCCTTGCTCTGGGTTCACAGAGGAATTGAGGGAAATGAGAAACCTAACAATCTGGAAAAAAGGGGCTAGACTCCTTTTACAGGACCAGAACCCTTCTGTGGCTTGGAGGATACGTGTAAACACGAGCTCAAATTGCAGGAGGAGCACGAAAGAGCCAAGCTCTGGGAACAACTCACTGCACTGGTGCACTCTAAGAAACTTCTTGGAGGTTACAACCGGCAAAGGAGTAAAGAATTTAAAAATTGAGCAAAAGAAACTTACGGCTTACTTATAGGTTTCCTCTCAGGACACTGTCGCTTAAGAAGCCGCCTGAAGCGGATAGGCCTAGGAAAACACGGACTGCAAATTCTGTGGGGATGAGAAAGAACCAACTGGTTTGTTAGCTTTGTTAGTTAGCAGCATCATTAATGATGGGGAGATTTCTTCTCTAAAACCGACTCAGCTGCTAGCATTCATTAAAGCATTGAAGCTGGAGAAGGAACTGATTAGACTAGTCTTAGCCCAGATCCTAGTAACGGGGGGTACAATACTCAGCTACAAATCTCTTCTTCTTTTTATTCATATTTAAGATCTCGCGATCTGTTAGTTTTGCAGGTTCCTCTGCATCAGTTCCTGGGAGGTGGACTGCCAGCTGTCCTTCCATCTCTTAGGTGGTCTTCCGGGTGCTCTTTTCCCTTCAAGTGCGATGCGTGGCAGTCTTCCCTCTTCCATTCTTCTCACGCGAGCGTACCAATATCTTTTTCTTTATCTCCCCCATCTTACGGTGTCTTGCACCCCACATTGTTCGCTAATGTCGGTGTTCCTAATTCGGTCTATTCTTGTTTTGCCCATTATAGTCCTGAGCGTTTTCATTTCGGCTACTCGAAGCATTCTTTCGTTTTGTTGGTTTCTATTCCGTATGTCATGATTGGCCTGATACAAGTCTTATAGATCCTGACCTTGCCATCCTTTTGCATGTATTAGTTCGTCCATATTATCTGCCTTAAGCAGCCCGACATGGCAGTCGCTTTGTTGATCTGGCTTCTTAGGTCCTTCACTGGGTCGTGATAACTCGACAGATCCATACCCAGATATTTAAGTTGTGAGACTTGCTCGATGATTTTGTTCTGAACTACCAGCTTACATCTTACGGGATCTTTAGCAAAAGCTACAAATCTACAATCTACAATCTAATGCGGCTAGTGGACACACCTCTATGCAGGATGTGTGAACCGGAAGATGAAACTGTCGGGCATGTCTTATGCCAGTGTCCGGAGTTATCGTCAGTAAAAGAGTGTGTGTTTGGTGAGTCTTGGCCTATACCTGCCGATATAAAGAAAATGTCTCCTAGTGACCTGTGTTCCTTCCTGGAAGAAGACAACTCCTCGGGAGGATGTGCAATGGGTCTCTAAGTAGTGTGGGCCGCCTACACCCACCCTCCCTACTCTTCAGATACAGATACCACGTGACCAACGGAGCCGTCCTACACCGTATGAAAAAACAAAAAGAGGTTTTAAACGTAATCAAAAAACGTAAACTTTCATACTTCGGACATGTTATGCGAAACCAGAAATATAGCTTATTATGCAGGAAAGCTTAACGGCTGGAAGACTCTCGACTGCGAAATCAATGGACAAGACAATGGACAGGAATGACATCTATGGATCTATTTCGGGCTGCAGCAATTAAAATCAGATGGGCATTAATCGCCAATGTCCACTGAGGATAAAGCACGAGAAGAAGTAGAGGCCCAGCAACACTTCTCTTGCAGTCTCACCAATTTGTTTCATGGCACTTTCTTCATTTATGCGACAAACTTGATATTAACAATTATTAAAAACTATATTCACAAATTGCTTTTAAATAAAATGACAGCCTTCAAACAGCGTTCGTAACAAAGAGGCCAACAAAGGTCGTTATAGAATTATTGACAAATGGAACTGGTTCGACTGTTCGCAGAAAAAGAGATGTTAAGGGTTAGGCAACCCTATCAAAATCTTGGGTTAACTTTTTTTAAAGTCTTCTGACCCTCCTAAAACCTCACATTGACCAAAACACCGAAAATTTCTTGTCCTCGCTAAAATATAGTACAAATTATGGGCAAAAACTTAAAGTGTGTCATTTTCCAATTTTCAGAGAGATCCCAATGCCCGCTTCTCACTATTTGTGACCCAAGGAACCCAAAAAAAATACGTTTAGTCGATGGTACCAAACATGACCCAAATTTTGACGTTTGTAGAAAAAATATTGTATAATATTCCACTTTCTTACCAAAAAATAAATTTGTTTCAGCGCTGCCATCCAATTTAAACACCTTTTTGTGAATAGAGTTTAATACGTCTAATATCAACAAATTGGTCATACTACCAAAGAAGTCGCGACATATTTTTTTCTTGCCACACTAGTGTGTTAAAACGCTATTTTTAATAGGTCAGTAGCGTGTTAAAATAACATAAATCACTTACCAGTTACTATAGTGAAAATTTGCGGCCAATCTGTATCACAATCCATCTTTACAAACGTACACGCATAGAAACAGTATTATTTAAATTAGAAATTATTTAATTTGGGTTTAGTTTGACGCAATTGTTTCTACAATTATATTTGATTAATCCAGGTGTTTGCAATTTGCTTAAGTGATTAGGATAGTACAGTTTAAATTCCACTAAAAATACCACCAGCAAAATGTTTTAAAGAGAACAATTAGTTTCAATCTTTCGCTCGATTTTGATCATCTTTTTTATAAATTGTAGCTTGATTCTTCATGAATACACCTGTCGTATTACAATTTTTAAATGGTTTGTCTTTATGTCATATACAGGGACGAAAAGGAAGGAAGAAATTTTCTGTCATCTTTGAGACACTCTGTGGAAAGAACAACTGAGAATTGAAAACAGTTTATAACATCAAATTGTAGCCCGTTATTTTCTGAACATTTTCCTTTTTTATTCCCTCTGACATCTCAATTATTAAAGAAAATACAGGGTTTCGAAGAAAATGTGGATATTGATCTTATTTTTCCACACCTGTTTTAGAGGTAATCTATTGCCATAGTTTCCTAATCAAATTTGCTATACGTCATTGGTTTTGTCAAGCGAAAGTCAAGAACATTCATCATTTTGATTCTTAAAAATCCAACATGGGTGATATGACTTCTACTGATGTGGCGAAGGCTGTAGCGTTGATTGAAATTGGTACAAGCTACAGCGATGTTGCTGACATGTCAGGAAAATCAAATCTACGATACATCGTACTGCAAGACGTTGGAGACAAACGGGAGAGTATGTGAGAAGACAAGGTCAAGGAAGAAAACGGTCAACAACGGCTAGAGATAACAGATTCATAGTCTTGCAAACATTATTGAATAGGCGTAAAACAGTACCGCAACTAAGAAGCGAACTGGAAGAAGAACAAATGCTCGGACCATTAGCAGAAGGCTTAAGGAAGTTGGTTTGAAGGCCTATAGAACCAAGAAAGCTCCATTACTCCATCGACTACCTTTGCTAGGAAGCACGAAAATTGGGAAAATGATCAGTGAGGCAATGTTTTGTTCACATATGAGAGTCGATTTGGTGTTAATTCCATCGAAGGCAGGGAAAGGTTATATCGCCGCCGAGGAGAACAAGATGAACAATTTAATTTTATTCCCACAGTCTCCTATGGTGGAGGCTCAGTGATGGATTGCGGTGGAATATGCTTAGGGGCACGAACGTAGTTGGTGGTTGTTAATGGAGCTTTAAATGCAGATGGATACATTCGCGATGTTCTGCAAGAGCATGTCGTACCATTCGCCCCCCATATCGGAGAAAGCTTTTTGAAAATTCAGCATTTATTTTCCTATTCATACAGCAGCTGTTTGGTTAGGTCAGGTTAAGAAAACAAATTAAATTTCGGTCGTTTTTAATAAAATAAGAACAAAATTGGCGCAGTCGGTAGGATCACCAGTTGTACTGTCGTTGTAGAGCAGTTTAGTTTTATAACATCCAGAAAAACGTGTTAAAAGTTGATTCTTACATTTACATTTATAAAATACAGTGTTCTTGTGCAGCATCTCTGCAAACACACATTATGTGTAATTATTATAAAGCAAAATCAATTGACTTCTTCAGTGGGAAAAACCGCTGTCAGGTACTTGATAACGTCGTACGTAATGATTTTTGGAGCTATAAAACCGCCAAAGAACTGCCTTCCCTTGTGGAAGATTCCTGCTCCGGTTAAGGGCACCGCTTCCAATGACTTCACCTGAAACATTTCAGTTTTTTTTTATTAAATTTGAAATTTTCTTTAGGTAATCTGACCTTCTGCGCATCGAAAAACGGCACTGTCGTCTGCGCAGCGTCTCTATCCATGTCCGAATGAGTGAACTTGATGTATTGGTTTGATTGAGACCTGGGGATCGAGGGAAACGTTGTTCTTGTGGGTACATCAGGGTGATCCAACTTTACTTCCTTTCTGTAAAATTCAGCATTCATTAAATTTCCATTAGAATGATGATTTAATTATTATCCAGTATAATAAAGATTATGACAAAATAACGATATATCCTGTAGAAATTAGCAATAATTTTGATGTTTTGGTTGGTTTTTCTCGAATTAATGCTTTGAGAATGTTCACCTGTTATTATTATGTTTGTTTAATTTATTTTAATACAGTTATTAAGTGAAGTGGTGATGTCAGTCCTGTAAGCCTAAAATCTACATATCCTTAAATAACTATCGATTTATATTGTTACAAAGGCCGCATAACCAGATTAAGATTTCCTGAAATATAGGGAAAACTAGGGGTCACTCTATATTTATATAAACAAAAGGAAGAAGAATGACGACAATGAGAAAAACAGGAGGAAGAAGAACGACGACAACGAGAAAAACAAGAGAAAGAAGAACGACACCAACGAAAAATGCAAGAGAAAGAAGAACGACGACAACGAGAAAAACAGGAGGTAGAAGAACGACGACGTTGAGGAAAACAACAGGAAGGAAAACGACAACAACGAGAAAAGCAACGGAAAAAAGAACGACGACAACGAAAAAAAAAAGAGGAAGAAGAAAGACGACAACGAGAAAAACAGGAGGAAGGAGCACGATGGCAAGGCAAAAAACAAGAGAAAGAAAAACGACGACAACGAGAAAAACAGGAGGAAAAAGAACGACGACGTCTGAGAAAAACAAGAGGAAGAAAAACGACAACAACGAGAAAAGCAACGGAAAGAAGAACGACGACAACGATAAAAACAGGAGAAAGAAGAACGAAGACAACGAGAAAAACAAGAGGAAGAAGAACGACAACAACCAGAAAACAAAAGGAAGAAGAACAACGACAACGAGAAAAACAAGAGGAAAAAGTTTCTTTAAAAGTTCTTGACAGTTTCTTCCACTATTCTTCCTGTAACTTTTTCACTTTTCTTTGTTTGTCACTTTTCCTCCAAGGTTTTTATTCTGTATTCCATCTCGCTTATCAGTTCAATAATCACACAATCCAGTTTTTTTTCTTGCTCGTCGATTTGTCCTTTTATGTCTTCTAGCTTACGGTCTTGGCTGTTCAACTAACTGTGGCAACAACTAACTATCAGCCAGCAGCTTTTATGGTTTAGAGGGGACTCGGAAATATTCTTGAAATTAGCATTCTATCTTATACTTGAAACTATGACATAAGTCCCTCTCTCTGACAAACAACTGAACTACGGCGTTCCAGAACGTAAACAGTATGAGGGTTAAGTAGAAATAATATAATATATAATAATACTTTACCTGAGGTTTTTGGAAACACCAACGTCCGTATTAGGGTTGTCCTTCCATTTGCTATACTCGGGTTTCAGTTTCCCAGTAGCAAAGTCAAATTTGGTGATGTAAATTTCGAAGTTTAAGTGGGTTCCTATCTCCTTAAAACGTACACCTGAAATAGTAACCTTAAAAATATTAAATTATCTACCAAAAAGTACACTGGATACTTTTGTCTGTAATTTGTTGAACAATTGCTGCCCTGCTCTGTTTACTAGACGGGGAGTTGCCCACTACTTGTGTATATAGGGCATTCAGTACAATTAACGCAGATCGGGTTATTTATTTATTTTGCGTATGGATTCTCTACAATACGATAAAAGAAAGCTATAAGTAAAAATGCATACAAAACGTTATAAAGACATAACACTTGTCGTAGCACAAATCCTCCCTAAACTATACATATACATAATGTCCAAGCTGTACAGCCAATCGATTGCGCCTTGAGAGCATTCTGCAAAGTTCTGTAGGTTGCCGCTTTGGGCAATCTTAACCGATATGGCGGATTATTGTCCCGGTGATCTTCCCGGTTCTGTCCGTATTCAATTCAGCTTTGACCAAGTGGAACGAGGGAGGACTGAGCTATTGAAGTTCGTTATTACTTGACTGTAGTGAAATTCGGTTGTAGGCAGCTTTTTTTCTGTCCATTTCTTTTTCATATTGTATTCATCAGTCATTTCGGATGCCGCTCTGATATGAGGATGTCTAGATTTGAGCCTTTGTGATAAAGTCTGCAGGCTGCGGCAATATGCTACCGAACCGTGGCTACTAATACCCTCGGGTGTTTTGCCTTGTAACCTGATGGTCTTGGCGGCGGCGAGATGTAGGGATGAACAAGAGAGAAAATAAAGCAAAGGAGAGGGAGAGGTAAAGTGGGAAGTTTGGAGAAGGATGGATGGGGTGCAACGGGAGTCTATAAACTGTGGGTCCATGAGACATCGGATCTTAGCCAGAATATACGGTCCGCAATGGCAGATTTAACAACGCCGGTTAGTCCAACAAGAGGTTCTGATCCTACGAGTCTCTCTTTGGAGCTTCTACGGGCCGCCAACACCTCCGCTTCCTCGTTTCCCCTAACATCGGAGTGCCCTGGAACCCAAGTTAGATGTACCTAGGCCATCCGCGTGAGCGACAAAAGTATCTTCTTACATTCCAGCACCAGCGTAGACCTCGTTGAATCAGCTTTTAAGGCATACCTAGAAAAGGAAGTTGCCCAACCCCTGTATGGGGCTTAAACTTGTTCCTGAGCCGATCTATCTAATGAAAAGAGAAGAGAACCCCTACAACCTCCGCGGGGAAAAGAATCTTTATTTCCTATGACCTTAACCTACTGTAAGCTCTTAACTAAATCTAACTAAACTAAAATTATTTTTAAGTGGCCATTATGTCATTTTCCTCCCATAAGTTCTCTCTCCTCAAACTTAATCCCTCCCAGGTCACCCCATTCGCTCGCAATTCCTCCCTCGCTCTCTCTGTCCCCAATCACACACTCGTCCCTAACATTCTCCCTGATCCCTAATCTCTGCAGGTAAGCAGACAGGTTGCCATGCCCAGTCAGCAACTGATTGCCTAGGAAAGACACCTCCCCACCTCCTTACACATACCTCCCCTTTTCAGAATTGTTCCATTTCCTTTGCCATTCGCTCGTCACCCAATCACTCTTCTCTTTCAGTATATTATTCCGCACCCACAGTCTGCTCTTGAGAAGTCGGGCCTGGTCTGCCAGTCGGATACCTTCGTTATCCTTGTTTTCTCATGACAGCCGCACCCTGATCCCTGCCCCGTCATTATTCTTATACTGTTTCTGACCGTTTCCGCAATTTTGTGTAGACTGAGCCTCTGAAGCAGTTCAATTGCCAGCAAGCAGTCGGTTGTCACCAAGTAGTCCCCCTTACCCCTACCCAGAGCCGCTTTTAACCCCTCTAAGTATAATGTCCATCAAGCCATAGGCCCTCGGGTTGTTTCGGTCTTCAGGATGTTCTCTCTAACGCCCTTGGTCCATAAATAGCTCTTAGGGCTCTTTTTGTAGACACCGTGTCAGTTCAATAAATGAGCTGTTCGAGTGCTGTCCTCTACTGGCTTGACTCAGTCTGCGCAGTAAACCCCACGCATTCCAGCCAGAGCAAGAGAAATCGAGGTGTTCTACATCTGATTTCCATTTATTTAATCTAGATGAGTCTAGGAAGACTATAGTCCAAATATAGTTTCTTCCGTCCTGCCCGGGACGTATTCCTTCCGGAAAACCACGTGATATATGCTGTTTGGCTATAGCAAGTACCATTCCCACTAAACGATGGTAATTCTTGGCCTTTGGCTCAATGAAACGAATGCAAATTGCCTTGGTAAAGTTCCAGCGGAGCTTCGGTTTGGATCGGATCAGGTAGGACTAACAAAAAAAGATTGAAACACTGGGTAAATTGAAGATTGCCTGATCGAACGATATAGGATTGATTTAACGAATGACAGTGACAAGACAAGATTAGAAATATACAAAAACTGAGGAAAAAGCACAAACTGAATCTGATTGCGACTAAAAATAAGAATAAAATTCGCAAATAATGGATAGAAGAGGAGTATAGATCAATGAACCAGTTTTAATCTAGAAAAACCCTTGGAAAACTTGGGACTACAGCTCTTGACTGTGCTGAAGAGTGCGACACACACCATCTGATCTGATTCAGTACTCTCTATTCTCGGTTTCAATTTGCCGAGTAGAACGTGGACTTTCCTTAACCGGTTCAGAAGCAACCGCGGTAGAACCCGTTATTAGACTCACTCAAGATATGGGTTGTACTAAACACATATGAGTCTGATTTGAATTTCTTTCATAGCACAATTCAGGTCTCGCGTTCAAATTCAGTTATAACTTGCGATACAAAAGTATCCAATGCACTCATACCTTAAAACAACTCTTCATACCAGTTAAGACGTATCCATCATCAGCCTCCAAGTCGTCCAAATCCATCTTGCGATTCTTCCAAGTGAGAGTGTGATAGTCCTGGCCGTCAAACATTTGTCCGTCATCGATTTTATAGTCCTCTGGTTCCTTCCAGTGAAGAGTGGTGGCATTGATGATCATGCGAGGGAGCAGCTTGCCTTCTTGGATCTGTAGGTGGATGACGCGGTTCTTTTTGACGAAACGCAGACCAGTTACCACTCTAAAAGGTTTCAAATCAGTTTTACACCTCTACTGGTTTTCTAGTTAAATTCAGTGATTTCTTACTGTTATTACAATTATCTTTTCTTCGACTCGTATAAAAAGTAAAACTTTTCTTCCCAGGGAGTTAAAGAGCCAATGTAAAAGCGGTAACTTTCGAGTCGGAAAATTTATATTTTTGGAAATTTACCGGAAAATTACTTTATGCTTAAATGAAAATTTACCTTGAGCATAGCTCAAAGTTACGTCATGCATTCTAATGAGTAATTTAAGACATCTAACCGCCATTTCACCGTGTACTTTCAGCATAGCACAGTCTGATCTACGCTTAAATTAAGCTCGGCTTACAAAACGACGGTGCAAACGCTGGTAAATGATTGAAAGTACATATTATGTACATTATTTGAATTGATATTGGATTGTTGTACAATTAATTAATTAAAAAACGAATTATTTTTCAATTTTCAGACTTTCCAATTTTTTTCGGAAAATTACCGGAAGCTTTCTGGAAAATGTTGTACACCTAACCCCTAACCTAACACTTTTCAAAATAAAATAATACGAATTAAAAAAAAATATTATTTATAAATTTTTGCCTTCTGGACCACACATTTCCGGTATAAAAGCTTTAATCTTTCGGTAGCGTGACATTTCTACTATATTTGGTATACAGGGTGATCAAAAGACAATTTCAAGGGCTACAAATTGGTATATTGAACCACCCTGTAACTGTCAAAATAACAGAGTTATGGGCTGTCACAGTAAAAACTGTCAAAATCAAACAACTCAGTTTTAACAGTAAATAACTCACTTATTCGACGCTTTAGGTAAAAACGCTATACAGGGTGGTCAAAAGAGAATTTCAAGGGCTACAAATTGGTATATTGAAGCACAGTTATTGACAATACAATGGAGTAGTTTACAGGGTGATTCAATGTATTTTTAAAATCCTTGTAACTTGTTTAATTTTCATTATCAACAACACCAAAACTTGCAATTTTTTATTCGATTTTTGGAATCTACGTCAAATTCTAGGTCTGCTTGATGTAAAATGTTTGTGTCGATATTCAATTGTTTATGCTCTAGCAGCCTTACTTTGACCACCCTCCTCGAAAGCAGAAATTCCCAATTTGAGCGAAATTTTGGTGCACTTTTCCTGAAAATCGTCCATAACTCGCTTATTTGAAACACCCTGTATAAAACCACCGTATAACAAAAGAAAGCTAATGAACGGGGCTATCACGTGACGTTGAGCGGGCACGGCTAAGTTGCTCCGTTTAGCCGCTAGAGGGGGTCAATACAATTTTTTGGTACCATGCACCGTTTGACCTTGAAAAATTTAACACTAGAATTGTCAAGAAGTTTCAAGTGAAAATTTTTCAAAATTAACCTCAACTGCCTGAATATCTTCAAGTTAATAGTACAAAAAAGTAAAAACTAATTATTTTTGAATTTTCAGATTTTCCAATTTTTCCGGAAAATTACCTAAAATTTTCTGGCCTAAACCTAAACTTACAGTAGCGCTTAAAAATGCTGAAATTAATGACTAAAATCACTTAAAAATGATGAAATCGACACTTAAAGCGTCTTGGAAATACTAAAATTGATGATTAAATTTGCTGAAATCGATACTCAAAGTGACTGAAAATTGAAAATAATGAAATTGACATTTAAAAATATCAAAAATACTAAAATTGACACAGTCGCTAAAAAATGATTAAACTAATGCTTGAAATCGCTTAAAAATGCTGAAATCAACACAAAGCGCTTTAAAAATGCAACATTTTGAATGATGTATAAGATCGCTTAAAAATGCTGAAATTAAAGCTTGATATTTAAAATTGATGGTTAAATTGTTTAAAAATGTTATATTCGATGCTCAAAATTACTAGAAAATGCTGAAATTGACATTTAAGAATGACAAAAATGTTAAAATTGACACATACTGTTGCTTAAAAATGATGAAATCGACACTTAAAGCGTCTTGAAAATACTAAAATTGATGATTAAATTTTAGCTTAAAAATGCTGAAATCGATACTCAAATGGGCTGAAAATAATGAAATTGACATTAAAATATATCAAAAATGCTAAAATTGACACAGTCGCTAAAAAATGATTAAACTAATGCTTGAAATCGCTTAAAAATGCTGAAATCAACCCAAAGCGCTTTTAAAATGCAAAATTTTGATTGATATTTAAGATCGCTTAAGAATGCTGAAATTAATGCTCAAAATGACTAGAAAATGCTGAAATTGACATTTAAGAAAGACAAAAATGTTAAAATTGACACATACTGTTGCTTAAAAATGCTGAAATCAATGCTTGGTATTGCTTAAAAATGCTGAATTTAGTAATATAAATCGCTTAAAAATAATAAAATCGACATGTTAAATTTCCGAAATATGGAAATTTCTCCAGAAAATGTTCGGTAATTTTCCGGAAAAATTAGAAAATCAGAAAATTCAAAAATAATTAGTTTTTTACATTTTTGTACAGTACAGGTTAATTTTGAAAATAAAAAATGTTCACTTGAAATTTCTTGACAATTGTAGTTTTTAATTTTTCAAGGTAAAACAGTGCATGGTACCAAAAAAGTGTATAGAAGGTAAAAGTTGCATCCCATCGAGGTGCATTTGTGGTAATTTCAGACCTCTAACTTGAAACGTTCCTGAGATATTGAGCAAAAACTGCAAAAAACGAGAGTCAACTTTGACGCCCTCTAGCGGCTAAACGGGACCACTTAGCCGTACCCGCTCAACGTCACGTGATAGCCCCGTTCATTAGCTTTCTTTTGTTATAGCGTAGTTTTTTACAGTTTGTTTCAAATAAGCGAGTTATGGACGATTTTCTGGAAAAGTGCACGGAATTTTAATCTAAATTAGGTAGTTTTTGGGCCTACTATACTAACGGCGACCATTTTGGATTTTCCTCAATCAAAGTTGTTTTTTTAACTAATTTGTACCTGGGGAACACAAATCTGACGTCCATTTTGCTCTAACTGGCACCGTTTCGGAGATGACCTTGAAAAATTATGTCAATTTTGACACTTTAGGGAGTGGCACTCTTGCAAAATGACATTTTGACAAATGACACTTTACGTCATTTTTGCACTATTAACCATGAAGGTATTTAGCAGTTGAGGTTAATTTTGAAAATAAAAAATTTTCTGAAAAAAATCAGAGGGTAAAATAAAAAATTATAAGTTTGGTTTGTTGCTCAAATTTGGGACACCCTGTATACTGATGGATTATCTAGAAATAAAGTAGACGCAAATATCTATAAGATTCATATTTGGTATTTTTTTTATAAAATGTACAACAATCATGTTGTAATTGATGCTTGATATTGCTTAGAAATGTAGAAATTGATGCTTAAAAATGCTAAGATCGACAACTAAATGGGCTTCAAAATGCTAAAATTGATGCTTAAAATCGCTTAAAAATGATGAAATCGACACAAAGCGCCTTGAACTAATAAAATTGATGTTTAAAAATGCTGAAATCGCTAAAAAATGCTAAAATCGATGTTGAAAGTGGCTTAAATGATAAGCGGTGATCATAGTGGCATGAACAATGATAATATTGCTAAAATTGATGAAATTGATGCTTACAGAACCTTAAAAATGCTAAAATCAATGTCATTGATGTTTAAAATCGCTGAAAAACTCTGAATTTGCTTAAAATGCTGAAGTTGATTCTTCAAATTGCTGAAATTGTTTTAAAACTGATGAAATTATTGCTCAAGGTGATTTAAAAATGCTGAACTTAAAATGAAAGAATATCAAAAATGCTAAAATTGACACTTAGTTGCTTAAAAAATGATGAAATTTATGCTTAAAAATGCTGAAATCGACCAAAGCGCTTTAAAAATGCTAAAATTGATGTTTAAAATCGCTTCAAAATGCAGAAATTATATAAAAATGATGAAATCAATGCTCAAAGTCGCTTGAAGATGCTGAATATTTAAGAATGTCAAAAATGACAAAAAATGCTGAAAGAAATACTTCAAATTGCTTAAAAATGATAAAAATTTAACACCTGGATAAAACCTGAAATAAACACTTTAAATGTTGAAGTAAATACTATAATTGCTTAAAAATGCTGAAATCGATGCTCAAAGTGTCCGAAAATGCTGAAATGTATGTTTAAGAAAGCTTAAAAATCTTGAAATCGACAATAAAGTGGCTTAAGAATTCTTAAATCGATGCTTAAAATCGCTTCAAAATGAAATCTTCACTCGATGAGAATTTAGATGAAAAATCAGCATAATATCCAGTTATGTTGATAGATTAATCAGAAATTACTGTTGAAATCAACACAAAACGTCTCAAAGTTGCTAAATTTGATATTTAAAAATGCTGAAATCAATACTTCAAATTGCTAAAAAACACTGAAATCGATGCTCAAAGTAACTTGAGTATGCTAAAATTGACACACAGTCTCATAAAAATTATGAAACTGATGCTTTAAATCGCTTAAAATAGCTGAAATCGACACAAAGCGTCCCTGTGGTTGCATTCGTTTTCACGTTCCATGGAGCGATCAGAGCGTTTTTGACGTCACAATAACGTAATTTGACAGTTGATCAAATTATGATTTCGCCAAATTACGTCATTGTGACGTCAAAAACGCTCTGCTCGCTCCATCGAGCTTGAAAACGAATGTATATGTGTAACTGATCCCTAAGGTACAACCTACAACTATAATCATTCAGACAATCACCGACATACGTCGTGACATAACGGAACAGAAAATAATATACTTTACCTGTTGTTGTGTATGTCTGAAATAACAGATCGCATGTTGAAGTACCGATCAGACTGAAGACCTTGTTCCTCGCACAAGCAAAAGCAGTAGGAACAACTCCAGAATAACATATATGACCAACTGTTCATTGGGGTGGTTTTTCTAGCGCAGCCCAGTTTTCTACCCAACACTCTGCCATTCGCGTGCTCAATGTACTCGTAACGCCTCTCACTCTCACTCTACATTCAAACTATTACAGAAAGCAGTACTAAACTACAACCAAATCACTCACAGCATCGCAAATCCACATATCCGCGTCGATAAAGTTGCAATCAAGAACGTGTCCACTGCATGTTGGTCGTTTTTCATTGCTTTTAGCAAACGTGTACTCGACGCAGTCTCTGCCACAAAGACCGTGGTTGTTCAAGTTAATCTCATTTTCCACGTAACCTTGCAAAAAATTGGTTATTTCTTGGTAGGTTTCACCTTTTTTGTGGTTCTTCGGATCGCACTTCCACACTTCTCTTGAGACGTTCTGCATGGCTTTTCTAGCTGTCTCGACTACTTCATTGGTGCGTTTTTCGTATATTTTCCTGCTCTGCCAGACCTCACCGGTAAAGTTCCCTGCAATCATTTAAGGTTAAATCTGTGGAACCCTTGGAAGTGTAAGGAAAACCTTTCCCATAGAGTCTGAGCAGAAAATAGGAAAACTGGACCATTGTATAGCCTTTCAGTTCCACTAGAGCTGTGGCATAGTACAGGTTGTACAGAACTTGTTGGGGGCTTTGTCTTATACTGCACAGCACGTTGCTTTCCGTCTCCTAAAGTAGATGGGGCGATCTAATTAGTAACGTTTTTTTTTGATGCAACAAGGAAGATAGGAACCTCATCAGCTTTCAATACGTTTAACATACAAGAAGCAGTTATGATGAGTTAGCCATCTTTCTGGTTTTAGTATACTATAACTAAAATTACGTAAAGGCTCGTACTAATATACAACAAAATAGCATAAAGCTCTTCCCCCAAACCGACTAGAGTGGTTTCCAAAACCGAATAGTATAAGTACAATTCCTCTCCAAGTTTTCTGCACGAGCATTTGAAATACATGTCATTAGGAAAAAATGTCTGCTTCTGTTGCTGTTAATGGGAAAGGGGGCTAAAGACTGAAGAGAACTGGTAAAGGGCCTTAAGACCAACTAGAGACCTATTAGGTCCCGCAACAAGGAAGACAGTTCCATGCAAAAGAGTGGAAGGAGGCCCCAAGAAACCACCTCCTGATAGACGACCAACCATGGCAGACTCCTATATTTGCAACTCTGTGGAGAAAAGTTTGGCAACTATGCAATTTTCTTCACCAGGGACGGAAGGACAGTTGAATTAGCTACATTTTGAGTTTTTTCAGCACTCAGAAAGCTTGAAATTAACCGAGTTATCAGCGTTTTTCTCTTCCTGTGCCTCAGAGAACATATTACAAAAATCGCGTATTTGCAACTCTGTGGAGAAAAATTTGGCAACTATGAAATTTTCTTCACCAGGGATGGAAGGACAGTTGAATTAGCTACATTTTGAGCTTTTGCAGAACTCTGAAAGCCTGAAATTAACCGAGTTATGACCGTTTTTCTCTTCCTGTGCTCCAGGAGGCAAATTACAAAAATCGTGAATTTGCAATTCTGTGGAGAAAAGTTTGGCAACTATGCAATTTTCTTCACCAGGAATGGAAGGAAAGTTGAATTGGCTACATTTTGAGTTTTTGGAGCACTCTGAAAGCCTGAAATTAACCGAGTTATGACCGTTTTTCTCTTCCTGTGCCTCAGAGAACATATTTCAAAAATCAAAAATCGCAATTTTCTTCACCAGGAATGGATTTGCAACTCTGTGGAGAAAAGAACATATTGGCAACTATGGCAACTATTTTCTTCACCAGGAATGGATGGAAGGACAGTTGAATTAGCTACATTTTTGAGTGGAGAAAAGTTTGGCAACTTTTTTCTTCACTAGAAATGGAAGGACAGTTGAACTCATTTTGAAAGCCTGAAATTAACCGAGTTATGACAGTTTTTCTCTTCCTGTTTTTCTCTTCCTGTGCAACTATGCAATTTTCTTCAGGGAGGAAGGACAGTTGAATTACAAAAACTCGAAAGCTTGAATTTGCAATTCTGTGGAGAAAAGTTTGGCAACTATGCAATTTTCTTCACCAGGGATGGAAGGACAGTTGAATTAGCTACATTTTGAGCTTTTGCAGAACTCTGAAAGCCTGAAATTAACCGAGTTATGACCGTTTTTCTCTCTGTGCCTGTGCTCCAGGAGGAAGGAAAGTTGAATTGGCAAATTACAAAAATCGTGATGACCGTTTGCAATTCTGTGAATTTGAGAAAAGTTTGGCAACTATGCAATTTTCTTCACCAGGAATGGAAGGAAAGTTGAATTGGCTACATTTTGAGTTTTTGGAGCACTCTGAAAGCCTGAAATTAACCGAGTTATGACCGTTTTTCTCTTCCTGTGCCTCAGAGAACATATTTCAAAAATCGTGAATTTGCAACTCTGTGGAGAAAAGTTTGGCAACTATGCAATTTTCTTCACCAGGAATGGAAGGAAAGTTGAATTGGCTACATTTTGAGTTTTTGGAGCACTCTGAAAGCCTGAAATTAACCGAGTTATGACCGTTTTTCTCTTCCTGTGCCTCAGAGAACATATTTCAAAAATCGTGAATTTGCAACTCTGTGGAGAAAAGTTTGGCAACTATGCAATTTTCTTCACTAGAAATGGAAGGACAGTTGAATTAGCTACATTTTGAGTTTTTTCAGCACTCAGAAAGCCTGAAATTAACCGAGTTATGACAGTTTTTCTCTTCCTGTGCCTCAGAGAACATATTACAAAAATCGCGTATTTGCAATTCTGTGGAGAAAAGTTTGGCAACTATGCAATCTTCTTTACCAGGGACGGAAGGACAGTTGAATTAGCTACATTTTGAGTTTTTTCAGCACTCAGAAAGCTTGAAATTAACCGAGTTATCAGCGTTTTTCTCTTCGTGCCTCAGAGAGCATATTACAAAAATCGCGTATTTGCAACTCTGTGGAGAAAAATTTGGCAACTATGAAATTTTCTTCACCAGGGATGGAAGGACAGTTGAATTAGCTACATTTTGAGCTTTTGCAGAACTCTGAAAGCCTGAAATTAACCGAGTTATGACCGTTTTTCTCTTCCTGTGCTCCAGGAGGCAAATTACAAAAATCGTGAATTTGCAATTCTGTGGAGAAAAGTTTGGCAACTATGCAATTTTCTTCACCAGGAATGGAAGGAAAGTTGAATTGGCTACATTTTGAGTTTTTGGAGCACTCTGAAAGCCTGAAATTAACCGAGTTATGACCGTTTTTCTCTTCCTGTGCCTCAGAGAACATATTTCAAAAATCGTGAATTTGCAACTCTGTGGAGAAAAGTTTGGCAACTATGCAATTTTCTTCACTAGAAATGGAAGGACAGTTGAATTAGCTACATTTTGAGTTTTTTCAGCACTCAGAAAGCCTGAAATTAACCGAGTTATGACAGTTTTTCTCTTCCTGTGCCTCAGAGAACATATTACAAAAATCGTGAATTTGCAATTCTGTGGAGAAAAGTTTGGCAACTATGCAATTTTCTTCACCAGGAATGGAAGGACAGTTGAATTGGCTACATTTTGAGTTTTTGGAGCACTCTGAAAGCCTGAAATTAACCGAGTTATGACAGTTTTTCTCTTCCTGTGCCTCAGAGAACATATTACAAAAATCGCGTATTTGCAATTCTGTGGAGAAAAGTTTGGCAACTATGCAATTTTCTTTACCAGGGATGGAAGGACTGTTGAATTGGCTACATTTTGAGTTTTTGAAGCACTCAGAAAGCCTGAAATTAACCGAGTTATGACAGTTTTTCTCTTCCTGTGCTCCAGGAGGCAAATTACAAAAATCGTGAGTTTGCAATTCTGTGGAGAAAAGTTTGGCAACCATGCAATTTTCTTTACTAGGAATGGAAGGAAAGTTGAATTGGCTACATTTTGAGTTTTTTCAGCACTCTGAAAGCCTGAAATTAACCGAGTTATGACAGTTTTTCTCTTCCTGTGCTCCAGGAGGCAAATTACAAAAATCGTGAATTTGCAACTCTGTGGAGAAAAGTTTGGCAACTATGCAATTTTCTTCACTAGAAATGGAAGGACAGTTGAATTAGCTACATTTTAAGTTTTTTCAGCACTCTCCAGCTCTTCAAAGATGAAATCTGTTGGACAGCTTTGCAGCGTTCCCAACTAGTTTGCTTAGGCAGCAACAAATGTTTCCAATTGGTACCTGATTGGAACTGCTCAATGTAGATTACACCTTTTTCAGCATTAGTTCTCGAATAACAAACGACAGGGCGAAAATTATCGTATTTCTGGCTAACTTTTTACACAAGGTGAATCAACTGTTTGGAGCTTTCTGTATGCTATTCTTCTATCAGTCCGCAACTTTAGCTTCGCAAGAAAATCAGATATAATGTCTGACAATTCTAAAAATTATTATCAAAAGTTGACATCTCTTCCTCTACCTGAATATCCCTAGCATCCCTTATAAATTTCAATTTGCGCAAAAAATAAATCTTAAAAAGAATAGATATTTTTAAGACACTACCTGCATAGCATTGGCCAATAGACTGAACGGTCCCAAGTTAGTGATATTTGCTTCTAGAGGCACCACAAAAGCGTGCATTCGCTCCATCAAGTTCACCACGGAACTGGCATCGTTCGATAAGACACGTCTGGCAAATTCCTTCATTTTCACCGTTTCATAGCTGGTTCTCTCAATACCGTACTTTTGCATCCAGCGAAAGTTTTTATCGATCTTCGACATGAAGCCCTGGAGATGGTTAAGACCCAGCTGGTGCCGCACCCTTTCTGGGAAACTGTACAAAATGGTCGTTGGTAAGTAGATATCTGAAATTTGAAGTTAAGGATAGACAGATCGAAAACGATGTCAGGGATTTTATATTTTTTAAAATATCAATTCATAAGTTGGTTTCTCAAGAGTGATTCACTGAATTTCGTCACTGAACCAATTTGATATAAATACAGATTTAGCCACCCAAACCGAAGTAATTCGATTACAATTACCAACTACTCTAAAACGTATGAATGTAATTCAATTATCAAATGCAAATAATTTTAAATAGTAGTTAAATTACCAATTACTTCTGTAAAGTAGTTGAACTACTCGAATTAATTCAACTACTTGAACTAGATCCTACTATACTAGTTGAAAATAAGTTAAATAGTGTACATAGTACAGTCGACTTAAATCTGTTCGGCCACATTCTGGGGTACAAATCACAGATCAAATACCTAGGGGTCATTCTAGATTCCAGGCTGACCTGGAACGAGCACCTTGCAGTCAAAACCGGGAAGGCCCGCAATGCTCTCTGGACGTGCAAAAGGGCATTTGATACAACGTGGGGACTCCAGCCGAGGATCTTTCGATGGATCTACTCCGCTGTTGTTCGCCCGATGATAACATAGCCTTGTTGGACAGGGTTCAAAGACTTGTCTGCGTCTGTATTACAGGTGCAATGAAAACTGCCCCAACAAGGGCACTGGAGCGGCTATGTGGACTCGAGCCGCTGCACCTGTTTATACAAAATGAAGCTGTCAGGGCGGCCCACAGACTGGCAGGTCTCAATATGCTGATTACAGACTCAGCTGAATCGTGGGGTCATCTCGGGGGCTGGGGAAAGGCGTGGAGGGAGTGCCCGGAACTGTTGATGAAGCAGGATCGGGTGCCTCCGACGCTTCTGTCCAGCGGACCTCTAAAGTTTGTAGTAACCGAGAGGGAGGACGGAATTCTCTCCAAACTCTATCCTCTCGTCGCATGGAGACGTCTGGTTTATAGATGGATAAAAACCGTGACAGAGGTAGGAGCAGGTGTGTCTTAGCTTCCCTCTACTGCCACTGTACCTACCCCCTTCCAAGCCGAGATCTTCGCGATCATCCGATGCGGCGAGTTCATTTTCAAATCACCGCTACGCCGGAAGGATATATTTATCTGTACGGACAGCAAGGCAGCAATGGCTGCCTTAAAAGCTGATTCAACGACGTCTGCGCTGGTGCTGGAGTGTAAGAAGACACTCCTGCCGCTCACACGGATGGCCAAGGTACGTCTAACTTGGGTTCCAGGGCACTCCGGTGTTAGGGGAAATGAGGAGGCGGACAGGTTGGTCCTTCGTAGCTCCAAAGAGAGAAACGTAGGACCCGAACCTATTGTAGGACTAGCCGGCGCGGTTGGATCCGCCATTGTGGACCGTATCTTCTGGCAAAGATCCGATATTGCTTGGGAGGAGGCCGGAGGCATGCGGCAGTGGCGTTGTCTTATGGGCTTCTTTCCATGAAACAAGTCGAAGTCCCTGAGAATTATCCAGAAAAGACCTCAGATGTGTGACAGGACTTCTCACGGGTCACTCTCAGATGAGAAGTCTGGAAGAGGAGGAAACTCCGATACACGTTCTCACATAGTGCCCGGCACATGCGACGATCAGAAAAGAGCTTTGGGGTAAGAGTGTAATGTGCAACCCCTTAGATATTCAAGGTACCCGGCCAAGGAGGCTTTGCCAGGGCCACCGAACTAGAGGGGTATTAGCTTGTGATGATAGGGTTGCAATTTGTTAGTTTGGTAACATCGGAAACACATTTCAAACCAAACTTGGCAGGATGTGTCAGTTTATCATCATTGCGACCCATATCAAAAGAAATTGATAGAATTTGTCATTTTGGCAACATTTCGAACCAAATTGTAGGTTTGGCAACATTTTGAAGCAAATTGGGAGAATTGGTCAGTTTGATATCATTACAAACACATAATTTTGAACCAAGTCGGTACAATTTGTCAGTTTGACAACATTGCGAGCCCATGTCGTACCAAATTGGTAGAATTTGTCAGTTGGGCAACATTGTCAACACATTTTTAACCCGATTGGTAGGGTTTGTTAGTTTAGCAACACTGCTAACACATTCCGTACTAAATTAGTAGAATTTGTCAGTTTGGCATCATAGCGAACCTATTGCGAACTAAATTGGTAGAATGTGTCAGTTGGCAATCTTGCTAACGCATTTCGAACCAAATTCACAGAATTTGTGAGTTTGGAAACTTTACGAACACATTTTGAACCAAATTGGGAGAATTGGTCAGTTTGGCAACATTGCCAACACATTTATTTAACCAGTTGATATAACTTTGCATTTTTTTTGCAATTTATGGATTAATCTCACGGATTTGATACGAATTTAAGCAGATATCATCAAAGATTTTGCCGCATACTTATTTACAATTATTGCATCAAAACGGTTTGTTGTTTACATTTCGATACAGACTGCGTTATCATTTTTGATGTTTGCCAATGCGTTTTACATTATATCGCTATGCAACCCATTTAATCAAAAATTAATTAATACAAACATATCAAAAATAGTTTTTTCTACTCCTTCAGTGATATTGGTTAATTCCTTTAGAGAACAGATAGGTAGGCAATTGCTACCGGTTGAACAAATGTGGGGTGTAAAGGGTAGCGTTAACATCAGTACATCAATGCTACCCAAATGCCAACCTCACCTGCTCCCATCATACGTAACAAAGATACAGGACTAAATCCCCGTATAAAGTGGAGGAAGGCAACGGAATACCACTTTCACTACTCATCCCAAGAGAATCACATAAAACATGATGATGAATGCATTTAACCCAAAATTGTCCGGAGTTATAAATCGTTCCCCAATCGGATCTCCGGAGAGAACTGTGTTAAATGAAGTCAGGAAGGAGAGAAGGGTTGGTACTTAGAATATGCGTAGCTTATATCAGGCTGGAAAACTGGCCAACCTACTAGATGAAATGAAGAGACTGAAGATGGACATTCTGGGTGTCGCAAAAACGTGGTGGCCTCAGGGTGGAGTGTGTCACGTTCCGAAAGGGGACATGTACTATAACAGAAGATGAGATCGAGACGTTTTGCGTAGAATTGAACGTGATTATGGGTGATTTCAACGCCAAAGTGGGAGAAGGAAGATTTGAAGCATTGGTGGGACCTCATGGACTAGGATTACGCAATGATCGTGGCGAACGTCTTTGCCAATTCTGCCAGGAGGAAAACATGAAAATAACAAACACATGATACAAGCTGCCACCTAGACGCTTATATACGTGGAAGGCTTCAGGAGATTGCCCAGACAACATAATCCGCAATCAGATCGATTACATACTCATCAATAAACGTTATAGGACATCGGTAAAGAGAGTATACACCTATCCGGGCTCCGATGTGCGATGTGAAAATCCATGTACCATTGTGCAAAGTGTCTGGTCCGCACATGTGTAGTGCCCGGCGCATATCCAGCCATCGTGCGTAAAAGACTTACTTTGCACACTTGTTAGGAAAACTACTATTTTCTACGATACCCATAGAAAATATAACTTTTCTCCCTCATTTGAAGAAGGAAAATATCACTTTTCCTCGCCAGGGAGAAAAAGTTCCACCAGTAAAAGTGAAATCAATGGCCGATTCACATTTTTTAACACATTTTTGGAATTCTTATTAAATTTCCTATCCAATAACCTGAAAAAAACTAAAAAAATTCGTACAGTCCGGGAGGAAAACCCAGTCAAAACTTGAACTGCAAAAATGACGGTTTAAAGGACAGTCTACAACAAAAATGCCTGTAAAACTGACTTGCAGTAACTGGATCACATTTTTAAGCACATTTTTGAAATCCTCATTAAATCTCCTATCCAAAAACCAAAAAAAAGACTAAAAAATTTGATACAGTCAAAAAGAAAAGCGCTGTCAAATTGGAACTGTAAAAATAACGGTTTAAAAACAATCTGCCACAAAATTTCCTGGAAAAGCCTACTTGTAGTGACCAGATCATATTTTTAAGCACACTCCTGGAATTTTCATTAAATTTCTGATCCCATATCCTAAAAAACACTAAAAAATTCGGTACAGTCAGGGAGGAAAGTACAGTCAAAGTTTGTACAGCAAAAATGACGGTTCATAGGACAGTCTGCGATGAAATTGACGGTAAAACCCGCTTACAGTGACCGGAGCAAATTTTAGGAAACCCCATTTAATTTCCTATCTAACAAAGTAAAAAAATAAAATATTTGGTACAGTCAGGGAGGATATTGCTGTCAAAGTTTAAATTGTAAAAATGACGGTTTAAAGGATAGTCTACGACAAAATTGCCCATTTGAAACTTATTTTACTTTGTTGTATTTGTTCCGGTTTTATAGCTTTATGGAGAGGAATTTGACAGTTGTTACAATCAAAATAGCGTTAAATTTAGTCAGAAAAAGACAATCAACTGTCACAACTGTCAAAATGCACTGATGGAGGTATAAAATGCATTTAACCTAGTTCAAACTGATACTACATTGTTTAATGTATTTGTTCTAGTTTTATAGCTTTATGAAGTGGATTTTGACCGTTGTCATAATAAAAATGAAGTGAAATTAAGTCAGAAACAGGCAGCTAACTGTCACAACTGTCAAAAATACCTTGATGGAAGTATACAATGGATTTAATCTAGTTCAAACTGATTCTACATTGTTTGATGTATTTGTTCTAGTTTTATAGCTTTATGAAGTGGATTTTGACGGTTGTCATAATAAAAATTAAGTGAAAATAAGTCAGAAACAGGCAGCTAACTGTCACAACTGTCAAAAATACCTTGATGGAAATATAAAATGGATTTAATCTAGTTCAAATTGATTCTACATTGTTTGATGTATTTGTTCTAGTTTTATAGCTTTATGAAGTGGATTTTGACGGTTGTCATAATAAAAATTAAGTGAAAATAAGTCAGAAACAGGCAGCTAACTGTCACAACTGTCAAAAATACCTTGATGGAAGTATAAAATGGATTTAATCTAGTTCAAACTGATTCTACATTGTTTGATGTATTTGTTCTAGTTTTATAGCTTTATGAAGTGGATTTTGACGGTTGTCATAATAAAAATTAAGTGAAAATAAGTCAGAAACAGGCAGCTAACTGTCACAACTGTCAAAAATACCTTGATGGAAGTATAAAATGGATTTAATCTAGTTCAAATTGATTCTACATTGTTTGATGTATTTGTTCTAGTTTTATAGCTTTAGGAAGTGGATTTTGACGGTTGTCATAATAAAAATGAAGTAAAATTAGGTCAGAAACAGGCAGCTAACTGTCACAACTGTCAAAAATACCTTGATGGAAGTATAAAATGGATTTAATCTAGTTCAAACTGATTCTACATTGTTTGATGTATTTGTTCTAGTTTTATAGCTTTATGAAGTGGATTTTGACGGTTGTCATAATAAAAATTAAGTGAAAATAAGTCAGAAACAGGCAGCTAACTGTCACAACTGTCAAAAATACCTTGATGGAAGTATAAAATGGATTTAATCTAGTTCAAACTGATTCTACATTGTTTGATGTATTTGTTCGAGTTTTATAGCTTTATGAAGTGGATTTTGACGGTTGTCATAATAAAAATTAAGTGAAAATAAGTCAGAAACAGGCAGCTAACTGTCACAACTGTCAAAAATACCTTGATGGAAGTATAAAATGGATTTAATCTAGTTCAAACTGATTCTACATTGTTTGATGTATTTGTTCTAGTTTTATAGCTTTATGAAGTGGATTTTGACGGTTGTCATAATAAAAATTAAGTGAAATTAAGTCAGAAACAGGCAGCTAACTGTCACAACTGTCAAAAATACCTTGATGGAAGTATAAAATGGATTTAATCTAGTTCAAACTGATTCTACATTGTTTGATGTATTTGTTCTAGTTTTATAGCTTTATGAAGTGGATTTTGACGGTTGTCATAATAAAAATTAAGTGAAAATAAGTCAGAAACAGGCAGCTAACTGTCACAACTGTCAAAAATACCTTGATGGAAGTATAAAATGGATTTAATCTAGTTCAAACTGATTCTACATTGTTTGATGTATTTGTTCTAGTTTTATAGCTTTATGAAGTGGATTTTGACGGTTGTCATAATAAAAATTAAGTGAAATTAAGTCAGAAACAGGCAGCTAACTGTCACAACTGTCAAAAATACCTTGATGGAAGTATAAAATGGATTTAATCTAGTTCAAACTGATTCTACATTGTTTGATGTATTTGTTCTAGTTTTATAGCTTTATGAAGTGGATTTTGACGGTTGTCATAATAAAAATTAAGTGAAAATAAGTCAGAAACAGGCAGCTAACTGTCACAACTGTCAAAAATACCTTGATGGAAGTATAAAATGGATTTAATCTAGTTCAAACTGATTCTACATTGTTTGATGTATTTGTTCTAGTTTTATAGCTTTATGAAGTGGATTTTGACGGTTGTCATAATAAAAATTAAGTGAAAATAAGTCAGAAACAGGCAGCTAACTGTCACAACTGTCAAAAATACCTTGATGGAAGTATAAAATGGATTTAATCTAGTTCAAACTGATTCTACATTGTTTGATGTATTTGTTCTAGTTTTATAGCTTTATGAAGTGGATTTTGACGGTTGTCATAATAAAAATTAAGTGAAAATAAGTCAGAAACAGGCAGCTAACTGTCACAACTGTCAAAAATACCTTGATGGAAGTATAAAATGGATTTAATCTAGTTCAAACTGATTCTACATTGTTTGATGTATTTGTTCGAGTTTTATAGCTTTATGAAGTGGAGTTTGACCGTTGTCATAATAAAAATTAAGTGAAATTAAGTCAGAAACAGGCAGCTAACTGTCACAACTGTCAAAAATACCTTGATGGAAGTATAAAATGGATTTAATCTAGTTCAAACTGATTCTACATTGTTTGATGTATTTGTTCTAGTTTTATAGCTTTATGAAGTGGATTTTGACCGTTGTCATAATAAAAATTAAGTGAAAATAAGTCAGAAACAGGCAGCTAACTGTCACAACTGTCAAAAATACCTTGATGGAAGTATAAAATGGATTTAATCTAGTTCAAACTGATTCTACATTGTTTGATGTATTTGTTCTAGTTTTATAGCTTTAGGAAGTGGATTTTGACGGTTGTCATAATAAAAATTAAGTGAAAATAAGTCAGAAACAGGCAGCTAACTGTCACAACTGTCAAAAATACCTTGATGGAAGTATAAAATGGATTTAATCTAGTTCAAACTGATTCTACATTGTTTGATGTATTTGTTCTAGTTTTATAGCTTTATGAAGTGGATTTTGACGGTTGTCATAATAAAAATTAAGTGAAAATAAGTCAGAAACAGGCAGCTAACTGTCACAACTGTCAAAAATACCTTGATGGAAGTATAAAATGGATTTAATCTAGTTCAAACTGATTCTACATTGTTTGATGTATTTGTTCTAGTTTTATAGCTTTATGAAGTGGATTTTGACGGTTGTCATAATAAAAATTAAGTGAAAATAAGTCAGAAACAGGCAGCTAACTGTCACAACTGTCAAAAATACCTTGATGGAAGTATAAAATGGATTTAATCTAGTTCAAACTGATTCTACATTGTTTGATGTATTTGTTCTAGTTTTATAGCTTTATGAAGTGGATTTTGACGGTTGTCATAATAAAAATTAAGTGAAAATAAGTCAGAAACAGGCAGCTAACTGTCACAACTGTCAAAAATACCTTGATGGAAGTATAAAATGGATTTAATCTAGTTCAAACTGATTCTACATTGTTTGATGTATTTGTTCTAGTTTTATAGCTTTATGAAGTGGATTTTGACGGTTGTCATAATAAAAATTAAGTGAAAATAAGTCAGAAACAGGCAGCTAACTGTCACAACTGTCAAAAATACCTTGATGGAAGTATAAAATGGATTTAATCTAGTTCAAACTGATTCTAGATTGTTTGATGTATTTGTTCTAGTTTTATAGCTTTATGAAGTGAATTTTGACGGTTGTCATAATAAAAATTAAGTGAAAATAAGTCAGAAACAGGCAGCTAACTGTCACAACTGTCAAAAATACCTTGATGGAAGTATAAAATGGATTTAATCTAGTTCAAACTGATTCTACATTGTTTGATGTATTTGTTCTAGTTTTATAGCTTTATGAAGTGGATTTTGACGGTTGTCATAATAAAAATTAAGTGAAATTAAGTCAGAAACAGGCAATCAACTGTCACAACTGTCAAAAATGCACTGATGGAGGTATAAAATGGATTTAATCTAGTTCAAACTGATTCTACATTGTTTGATGTATTTGTTCTAGTTTTATAGCTTTATGAAGTGAATTTTGACGGTTGTCATAATAAAAATTAAGTGAAAATAAGTCAGAAACAGGCAGCTAACTGTCACAACTGTCAAAAATACCTTGATGGAAGTATAAAATGGATTTAATCTAGTTCAAACTGATTCTACATTGTTTGATGTATTTGTTCTAGTTTTATAGCTTTATGAAGTGGATTTTGACGGTTGTCATAATAAAAATTAAGTGAAATTAAGTCAGAAACAGACAGCTAACTGTCACAACTGTCAAAAATACCTTGATGGAAATATAAAATGGATTTAATCTAGTTCAAACTGATTCTACATTGTTTGATGTATTTGTTCTAGTTTTATAGCTTTATGAAGTGGATTTTGACGGTTGTCATAATAAAAATTAAGTGAAAATAAGTCAGAAACAGGCAGCTAACTGTCACAACTGTCAAAAATACCTTGATGGAAGTATAAAATGGATTTAATCTAGTTCAAACTGATTCTACATTGTTTGATGTATTTGTTCTAGTTTTATAGCTTTATGAAGTGGATTTTGACGGTTGTCATAATAAAAATTAAGTGAAAATAAGTCAGAAACAGGCAGCTAACTGTCACAACTGTCAAAAATACCTTGATGGAAGTATAAAATGGATTTAATCTAGTTCAAACTGATTCTACATTGTTTGATGTATTTGTTCTAGTTTTATAGCTTTATGAAGTGGATTTTGACCGTTGTCATAATAAAAATTAAGTGAAAATAAGTCAGAAACAGGCAGCTAACTGTCACAACTGTCAAAAATACCTTGATGGAAGTATAAAATGGATTTAATCTAGTTCAAACTGATTCTACATTGTTTGATGTATTTGTTCTAGTTTTATAGCTTTATGAAGTGGATTTTGACCGTTGTCATAATAAAAATTAAGTGAAAATAAGTCAGAAACCGGCAGCTAACTGTCACAACTGTCAAAAATACCTTGATGGAAGTATAAAATGGATTTAATCTAGTTCAAACTGATTCTACATTGTTTGATGTATTTGTTCTAGTTTTATAGCTTTATGAAGTGGATTTTGACGGTTGTCATAATAAAAATTAAGTGAAAATAAGTCAGAAACAGGCAGCTAACTGTCACAACTGTCAAAAATACCTTGATGGAAGTATAAAATGGATTTAATCTAGTTCAAACTGATTCTACATTGTTTGATGTATTTGTTCTAGTTTTATAGCTTTATGAAGTGGATTTTGACGGTTGTCATAATAAAAATTAAGTGAAAATAAGTCAGAAACGGCAGCTAACTGTCACAACTGTCAAAAATACCTTGATGGAAGTATAAAATGGATTTAACCTAGTTCAAACTGATTCTACATTGTTTGATGTATTTGTTCTAGTTTTATAGCTTTATGAAGTGGATTTTGACGGTTGTCATAATAAAAATTAAGTGAAATTAAGTCAGAAACAGGCAGCTAACTGTCACAACTGTCAAAAATACCTTGATGGAAGTATAAAATGGATTTAATCTAGTTCAAACTGATTCTACATTGTTTGATGTATTTGTTCTAGTTTTATAGCTTTATGAAGTGGATTTTGACGGTTGTCATAATAAAAATTAAGTGAAAATAAGTCAGAAACCGGCAGCTAACTGTCACAACTGTCAAAAATACCTTGATGGAAGTATAAAATGGATTTAATCTAGTTCAAACTGATTCTACATTGTTTGATGTATTTGTTCTAGTTTTATAGCTTTATGAAGTGGATTTTGACGGTTGTCATAATAAAAATTAAGTGAAAATAAGTCAGAAACAGGCAGCTAACTGTCACAACTGTCAAAAATACCTTGATGGAAGTATAAAATGGATTTAATCTAGTTCAAACTGATTCTACATTGTTTGATGTATTTGTTCTAGTTTTATAGCTTTATGAAGTGGATTTTGACGGTTGTCATAATAAAAATTAAGTGAAAATAAGTCAGAAACAGGCAGCTAACTGTCACAACTGTCAAAAATACCTTGATGGAAGTATAAAATGGATTTAATCTAGTTCAAACTGATTCTACATTGTTTGATGTATTTGTTCTAGTTTTATAGCTTTATGAAGTGGATTTTGACGGTTGTCATAATAAAAATTAAGTGAAAATAAGTCAGAACCAGGCAGCTAACTGTCACAACTGTCAAATACACTCTGGTAGAGGTATAAAATGCATTTAACTCAGTTCAAACGCATTTTACTGTAATATAATTGTTCTAGTTTTATAGCTTTATGGAGAGGATTTTGACAGCTGTCACAATCAAACTAGTGTCAAATTAAATTAGAAACGGACAGCCAACTGTCAAAAATGCATTGATGGAGGTTTAAAATGATTTTAACCTAGTTTAAACTGATCTCTTTGTTTGATGTATTTGATCTAGTTTTATAGCTTTATGGAAAAGATTTTGACAGTTGTCACAATCAGAATAGAGTGAAACTAAGTCATAAACAGACAGCCAGCTGTCAAAAATGCTCTAATGCAGGTATAAAATTAATTTAACCTAGTTACAACTAATTTTACTTTCTTTTTACGGAAATTCAATCCTCCGTAACTCGGCCACGTGGCAAAATTCGGGAAAACGTTAAAGAACAAAAATTGTAGGAAATTTAATTCCCTACAAAAATCTTTAAGGGACATTTTATCCTTAAGAGCCTCAGAAGGGAGATATTTGCTTAGGAATGTTTACTAAACGTAACTGCAAAAATGACGGTTTAAAGGACAGTCTGCGATAAAATTGACGGTAAAACCCATTTATAGTAACCGGAGCACATTTTAGGAATTCAATTTCCTATCCAATAACTTAAAAAATATAAAAATAGTTGGTACAGTCAGGGAGGAAATTGCTGTCAAAGTTTAAATTGTAAAAAGGACGGTTTAAAGGACAGTCTACGACAAAATTGCCCGTAAAACTGACTTGTAGTAACCTGATCACATTTTTAAGCACATTTTTGGAATCCTCATTAAATTTCCTATCCAATAACATAAAAAAACACTGAAAATCTTTCCAAAATTTTGTGAAAAAATTTATGGGTAAAAAATGTCCGAAATTCAGTTTTTTATTTTGTCAAGGTCAAACGGTGCGCTGTACAAAAAAATGTCATATTTAGTAAAAGTTGCCTCTCATCGGGGAATATACGTGGTAAAAATTTCACACCCTTAACTCAAACCGTTTTCGGGATATTCATGAAAATATCCGAAAAAAAATAATCAACTTTGACGCCGTCTGGCGGCCAAACGGTACAACTCAGTTTGGTCCGGTCAACGTCACGTGATATTCATTAGATTTCTTTTGTGATTTAGTGAGTCTGTACAGAATATGTCAAATAATGTTTTGGAAAAGTGCGTGAAATTTAGGATTTTTGGCATACTATACTAATAGCGGCCATATTGGATTTTGCTTAATCAAAGTGACTTTTTTAACTAATTTCAAACTGGAGAACACGAATCTGACGTCCATTTTGATCTAGCTGGCACGGTTTCGGCTTTGAAATTATGACAATTTTGACAGTTTTTAGTGAGTGGCTTAATTTGGAGCACCCTGTCACTTCTTGCCTTGTTAACCGCTTAAGGAAACCCCTGTGAGCAAAAACATCTTAATCTAATCTTGTAGAAGATAAAATTTCCTACAACTTTTATAATTTACACTTTTTTGTATCTCCTCAAATAAGGAGGTTACCATCAGTCGAAATGGAGTAAGAGCAGTTTTTAAAAAATGCAGTTTGGTGCACCCTGTCACTTCTTGCCTTGTTAACCGCTTAAGGAAACCCTGGTGAGCAAAAACGCCTTAATACAATCTTGAAAAAGATGAAATTTCCTACAACTTTCATTATTTACACTTCCTTAGATTTTTCCTCTAACCAGCACAAATTTAAAAATTCGTAAAGAACGTCAATCAAAATTTCCATCTCGCTCAGTTCACGTGTAATAGAAAAGGAGCGACAATTATTCTGTACACTTTTGGCGAAGCAACCTAGCAGTTGCGCGTTACTTAACATTTGAAATATGCTTCGTACCTCTAGAGTAGCCTCTTCCGTCTAAATCCTGCAACTTGGAGTTGATCCTCTCAAATCTCCCAAACAGATTTTGCTCCATGTTGCGTAAAATAGGAATGGGCGCGTGGTCGAAATCGACATTTTGATTGACAAGATCCCAGGCTTTAGCTAGGGACCTGGTCACGTCTTTGGTCACTTTGACAATGTCCAGCACGTCAGAGGCACTGGTTTGGTGTAGTACAATGCCCAGCCCTAACAACCAACTAAGAATTAAACGCGTAGGAAGCAATGTTTGCATTTTGTTGCACTAAATTTGATTGCAAGAGAAGCAAAGTGATTGAAAACGGTTTAGTGCACGACTGACTTGATTAAAAGATATGGTACCACTAACCAGTGTTGCCAAGTTAAAATATTTAATGGCGGTAAAATAATCGATAAAAAAAACCGGTATATTACCGGTATAATTCACCATTCGATAGCCCATCAAATATTAAGTTGACATACATTATGTCATTTTCCTGAAAAATGCTTCTCAAGGAAAATACAGTCCATAAAAGTTCAGCTTAAAAAATCGATTTCTTGTCATTACTGTCAGACCGCTGGAGCAATTTTAATCAAATTTAGAACAAATACATATCAAATTAATACTCATTATGTGATGTTAATGACGTTTGTCGAAACTGTCCAGTGGTGAAAATCCAGAAAGATGGTTTTAATTCTTCTGCTTTATTCTCTACGTCACTGGATATTTTTAAAAAATTTCAGTTTTTTTTTACCTGCTCATATATCCAACAGAAATGTTGTCTGGTGGAATAATGACCTAGCGGCTAAGAGGAAGAAAGTAAGACAACTTTACAATAAGGCAAAAAAGACAGGACTCTGGGAACAGTACAGAGAGTGCTTAGTAAACTACAATAAATCACTCAGGAAGGCTAAATATGACTCCTGGAGAAGGCACTGTGAGGATATTGATAGCACTCCAGAATGCGCCAGACTTCAACGAATCCTATCTAAGAACTTCCAAAATGTGATAAGCAATATAAAAACTCCGAGTGGAGAATACACAAAGTCAGGCAAAGACACCTTGGAAGAACTTTTCAGGGTACACTTTCCTGGCTCAACAATCACAGAGGAACCTTCAGTAACTGAAGGCCTGGAGACTTGCAAAAAAGCCTCCAGAAGCGACTGGAAGGTAGCCTCACAAGTGGTGACCTATGACAAAGTAAAATGGGCAATAAATTCGTTTGAACCGTATAAATCACCGGGACCTGACGGAATACTACCCATAATGCTACAGCAAGGAACAGACTTGCTCACTAGCAAACTAACCAATGTTCTAAGAGCTAGCTTAGCACTAGGACATATTCCAATGAACTGGAGGCAAGTTAGGGCGATTTTCATACCCAAAGCAGGGAGACCATCCGACCTGGCTAAATCATTTAGACCAATCAGTCTCATGTCATTTATTTTAAAAACATTGGAAAAACTGGTGGACAGACATATAAGGGATGGTGTTTTAGTAAATAGACCACTACACCAAGACCAATATGCGTACACAACAGGCAAGTCAACAGAAACAGCGCTTTTCCAGGTTGTACATCGACTGGAACAAGGCCTGGAAAACAAAGAGATAACATTGGGTGCCTTCTTGGATATAGAAGGTGCTTTTGATAATACCTCTTTTAAATCAATCATCACGGCAGCCAAAGAAAGAGGACTTGATGACACCTGCTGCAGGTGGATCAAGGGCATGCTCAAAAACAGATTGGTACACTCTTCACTCATGGGTGAAAGTCTTTCAGTGCAAGTAGCTGGAGGATGTCCCCAGGGTGGTAACCTATCGCCTATCCTATGGAACCTTGTCGTTGACGGACTGCTCAATAAGCTGAGCAGGGAAGGCTTCCATGTCAATGGATATGCCGACGACATAGTTATCATGGTGAAAGGGAAGTTCACAAGTACAGTGCGGGAAAGGATGCAGATGGCCCTAAATACTGTAGCAAGATGGACTGCAAGTGAAGGGCTGAATATAAGCCCCACAAAAGCCACCATCGTCTCATTTACCAGAAGGAAAAAATTGGATGGAATTGGACCAATTTATCTTCATGGTGAAGAGTTAACATTCAAGGGAGAGGTTAAGTATTTAGGAGTCATCCTAGACTCAAAACTAACCTGGAACCAGCATCTGGAAAAGGTCATAAACAAATCGGTAACCACATTTGCAATGGTTAGACGAATGTATGGAAAAACATGGGGTCTCAGACCTGGTATGGTGCACTGGGTGTACACCAGGGTGATCAGACCAGCAATAACTTACGCAGCTGTAAGCTGGTGGCCAAAAGTCATGCAAAACACTGCGATACACAAACTAGAGAGGATTCAACGAATGGCCTGTCTAGGCATAACTGGTGCAATAAGAACCACTCCTACTGCGAGCATGGAAGCTATATTAGACCTGCCTCCACTGGACCTAATAATTTTAGGGGAGGCAAGATGTGCTTACCAAAGGCTCCGGGACTTGATTGACCTGCCGGGGAACATAACAACGACAGGTACAACATCAATTTGGAACACAGTAAGGGATCCAATTCTTGAAATGAGATCGGATTACATGTGTCCTAAATATCACATTCAGAGGAAATTTGAGGTAATACTGGATCAAAAATTCTGGGTAAATAATGCGAAAAAACTGACCCAGGACTGTCTAATATGGTTCACAGATGGATCTAAACAGGAAAGGGGAAGTGGTGCAGGAGTTTATGGCGAGAGACCTAAGGTAAGCATCAGCATACCACTAGGAAAACACGCCACAGTTTTTCAAACGGAAATATATGCTCTGTTATGGTGCATAGAAGAAAACATTAGAAGGAGTTACAAAAATAAGCAAATTCTAATAATAACTGATAGCCAGGCGGCCTTGAAAGCACTGCTTACGTGCAAAACATCGTCAAGACTGGTAGATGAGTGTCTACAGAGAATTACGGAACTGGCAGAACATAACAGGGTAAAACTTGTATGGGTACCAGGTCACTCAGGCATTCCTGGAAATGAAAAAGCAGATGAACTTGCCAGGCAAGGCTCAAATGCAAACATGATTGGACCAGAACCATCTGTAGGCATACCTAGATGCTCAACAAGACGGGTCACTGGAGAATGGATCAACACAAAACACCTGGAACGCTGGAAGACGTACCCAGGAAATAAGCATGGGAAGCAAGCTATTGCAGGACCAAATAAAAATAAGGCTCAAGAACTGCTAAAGTACAGCAGGAAAGAACTGAAAGACCTAACAGCGCTTCTCACAGGGCATGGACCTGTGAGACAACACCTGTCCACCATGAAACTATTCGATGATAACCTGGACTGCAGACTATGCGGGGAGGAAATCGAAACGTTTGAACACATCATATGTGAATGTGAAGCACTTGGTCAAAGGCGACAAACAATCTTCGGGAAAACTAAGTTAGTACTGAAAGAGATACAAAGAGCACCAAGCAAGGACCTTCTTCACCTCGTACGGGAAACAGGGATAATGGACTGGTGTAACTAAAGTACCACAAACATGGGGACAGTACAATAAGCCATTAGGCTTACGTGCTATCTGGAGCGGACAGCCGACAGACCCATGGAGAAAGAAAAAAAAAAAAAAAAAAAAAAAAAAAAAAACCTGCTCAGTTTGACAAAATAAGTATCTCTTAATTCTGATTTGAAACTTTGTTTACGAGATAATTGAGTTATTACGTTCAAAGACCCAAAACCAACCCAATCCAACTTAAAAATTGTTTTGAAAACGGTGAAAATTGTCTTAAGAAGCTTAAAAAATGTCTTTGGAGCCAGTTTTCATAGTTTCCAGACAAATTGAAAAATTTTAGTTTTGAAAATTGACTTATTAACCAGTAAATTTACTTTGAAACGGTAAAAACTGACTTGAGAGGCTTAAAAATTGTCTTTGTAACCAGTTTTCACAGTTTTCAAACAAATTGAAAGACTGTAGCCTTGACAATTGACTTGGAAACAGAAAATTGACTTGAGAGGCTTAAAAACTGTCTATGTAGTCAGTCGTTATAGTTTTCAGATAAGTTGAAAAGCTTTAGTAGTGAAAATTGAATTGTTGCCTTAAAAAACTACTTTATCTAGAATTTTTGACTACAAATTCACACATTTCAACTTTGAAAATGACCAAAAAGTGAATCTAAACCAATGAAAAGTGACATCAAAAGCTTAAAATTTGCATTTGAAGTAAGTTTTCATAATTAGAAAATACATACATTTCAATATTTTAGTAAATAGTCTTAAATACAGTATATTGACATTAGATTCATGAAAATTGACTTGACTTTTCAAGTTTTTTACTTTGCTTTTCATTTTTTTAGAACTCTGGACTATTTTTAGGGCCTTAAAACTGCTTTCAGCTTGGAAAATCGAGTTTTAGGGTTTAAGTTTCAGATTCATCATTGAGGAAATTAGACAATTTTGGCATTAAATGCTACGATATTAGTCTTGAACACTAATTTTTAGAATCAAATTAGTTAGAAAATTCGGACTGTTACCAGTGTTAAATTGAATAAAAAAAAAGTTTGAATTGAATGATCAGTTTTACACTACCTATAGTCTAAAAAATTGAACGCCAGTAAACATTAGTCCAAAAGTCCTGTTTTTTGACTATTTTCTGCGTCAAAAATCGTAAAAATCGTAAATTGGTCCAACGGTCTGACAGTTGTAGCAAAAAGACGATTTTTTAAACTGAACTTTAGAGTCTGTATTTTCCTTAGGAAGAGTTCTTCAGGAAAATGACATAATGCATGTCAACTTATTTTTTAATGGGCTATCGATTGGTGAATTATTGACATTTAAAACCGGACCACCCTGTATAAACCATACTTCAAAAATAAAGATTTTTATTTTTTTATCAATTGTTTTCTAAGATTTGACATTAGTGAAAATCACGTGGGTTTAGAGGTAAATTTAGCTGGACAGTCACGTGACAATCGTCAAATTAACTGTCATAAATCTAAGAAACACATCTCGTTTTAAAAACTGTAATTTTTGCAAATTCTAGAAAAATTTTGATATTAGTGACAGATATCGCGTGGTTTTAGAGGATAATTTAGCTGAACAGTCACGTGACTACTGTCAAAATAACTGTCATAAATCTCAAAAACACGTTTTATATCGAATACTGCAAGAAAACAATTCTAAACCGAGATTATTGCAACTTTTGATTACAGGGAGACAGTTTTGACGTTACTGACCGTTGTCACGTGATACTAAGACACTATTTAGCAAGATGATCACGTCACAATTGTCAAATGAACTGTCATAAATATCAGAAACACGTCTTGTTTCGAAAACTGTAATTCTCGCAAATTATAGTCAAGTTTTGACAATTTTGATATTATTGACAGATACCACGTGGTTTCAGAGTATAATTTAGCAGGACAGTCACGTAACTACTGTCAAAATAACTGTCATAAATCTCAGAAACACGTTTTATATCGAATACTGCAAGAAAACTATTCTAAACCCAGATTATTGCAACTTTTGATTACAGGGAGACAGTTTTGACGTTACTGACCGTAGTCACGTGATTCTAGGACACTATTTAGTTAAATGGTCACGTGACAATTTGTCAAATTAACTGTCATAAATCTAGAAAACACGTCTCATTTCAAAAACTGTTTTAAACTGTAATTCTTGCAAATTCTAGACAAATTTTGACAGTTTTGACATTCGTGACAGATATCACGTGGTTTTAGAGGATAATTTAGCTGGACAGTCACGTGACTACTGTCAAAATAACTGTCATAAATCTCAGAAACACGTTTTATATCGAATACTGCAAGAAAGCTGTTCTAAACCCAGATTATTGCAAGTTCTGATCACACTTTGACAGTTTTGACGTTACTGAAGGTTGTCACGTTATTCTAGGACACTACTTAGCTAGATGGTCACGTGACAATTGTCAAATTAACTGACATAAATCTCGAAAACACGTCTTGTTTCGAAAACAACATTTTGCTATTCAAAGCCAGCTAAAGCAAAATTAATTTGTCATTTATATAACAAATCATAAGTTAAAAATTGTGAGGTTTTGTTTTTTGTTTATCAATCCCAATCCTCTGACCGGTTTTGCCATATTACGGCTCATCAGAGAGGCTATAGGTTTAGTTATCAAGCCCTAGTACTTTCTAACTTATATAGTTAAGTACAGATGTCACCACATGTTGCACAACAACTATCATTTCTGGCATCCAGATGACTATACTGGAATAAAGATTTTGTTCGTTGGTTATCAAGCCCTATAGCTTCTCTGATAAGCCGTAATACGACGAAACCGGTCAGATGTTTGGGATTGATAAACAAAAAACAAAACCTGACCATTCTTTACCAATCAAATCGGTGTTTACCGAATGATGCGGCATTAATGGGGCTGTTTCTAGATTTGGGAACGCCATCTGTACTTTCTAACTCATAGAGTTGAGTACAAATGTCACCAGATGTTGCACAACAACTATAAATTTTAATGTGTTGAGTGTTGCTGTCCTTCAGCCACATGTGGTCTGCGGTTGATCGATACGTGGTGGTCTCCGGTTGGTCGGCCTCGATCTGACGAGTGGGTAACATTGACATTTTCTTTTCTTTTTCCAATCTTTCAACAGCAAGTATGATGGCCTAACGGGCCGAAACCGGTTCGCAAAGGATCAATTTTTGCACGTAGTACACGATTTTCCCTTTGTTCTTCACCGTGCACACTCGCTAAATTCAAACTTTGACACCACTTTTATCTCTGATTCTACCCGATTTTGTAGTGTTTTTTCTCTGTATTGGACAGGAAATTTAATGAGGATTCGAAAAATGTGCTTAATACAATCATTTTCTCATTCCAAGTGGGTTTTAAAGACGATTCTGTCCCTGACTGCTCTTTTAAACTGTGTTTCTGACAGTTTAAACTTTGACACCACTTTTATCCCTGACTCTACCAGATTTTGTAGTATTTTTTCTCTGTATTCGATAGGAAATTTAATGAGGATTCCAAAAATGTACTTTAATCAGTCATTTTCTCACTACAAGTGGGTTTTACAGGCAATTTTGTTATTGACTGTACTTTTAAACTGTGTTTCTGACAGTTCAAATTTTGACACCACTTTTATCCTTGACTTTACCTGATTCTGTAGTGTTTTTATTTAATTTTGCAGTATTTTTTCAGTTTATTAGAAAGGAAATTTAATGAGGATTCCAAAAATGTGCTCAAAACAATCATTTTCCTATTCCAAGTGGGTTTTACCAGCGCTTAGACTGTATTTCTGTCAGTTCAAAATTTGACACCGATTTTCTACCGGACTGTACCAAATCTCGTAGTGTTTTTCAGGTTATTGAATAGGAAATTTAATGGTGAATCCAAGAATGTGCTTAAAACAATCGTTTACTTATTCCAAGTGGGTTTTACCAGCGATTTTGTACATGGCTGTCCTTTCAAACTGTGTTTCTGTCAGTTCAAATTTTGACACCGCTTCTTTACCTGACTGTACCAAATTTTGTAGTGTTTTTTTTGGTTATTGAATAGGAAATTTACTGAGGATTCCAAAAATGTGCTTAAAACAGTGTTTTTTTTCTCCAGGTGGGTTTGACAAGTGATTTTCTCCCTGAGTGCACTTTCAAACTTTGTTTCTGACAGTTCACACTTTGACACCACTTGTCTCTCTGACTGTACCAAATTTTGTAGTGTTTTTTGCAATTCAAACTTTGACACCGCTTTTCTCACTCTGTATCAAATTTTGAAGTAATTTTTCAGGTTGTTGGATAGGAAATTTAATGAGAATTCCAAAAATGTGCTTAATACAATCATTTTTTTACTCCCAGTGTGTCACGTAACAGCCTAGTTAAATTATCCTATAAAACCACGTGATATCTATCGCTAATGTCAAAACTGTCAAAAATGGCCTAAAATCTGTAAAAATTACAGTTTAACACAGTTTTCTTAGAGTTTTTATAACGAGACGTGTTTTGTGATTTACGACAGTTATTTTGACAATTGTCACGTTCTCGTTAGCTAAATGGTGTTTTAGAACCGCGTGACAACTGTCACTAACGTAAAACTGTCAAACTGTGCTCAAAAGTATTCTTGTACAGTATTTGATATAAAACGGGTTTCTGAGATTTATGCCAAGTTATTTTGACAGTTGTCACGTGATTGTCTACTTAAATTATCCTCTAAAACCACGCGATATCTGTCTCTAATGTCAAAACTTAGAAATCAACTAATAACATGAAAATCTGTATTTTTCAAGTACGTTTTATAATGGAAAACTGGCATTATAATTCCATTTGCACTCATTTTAGTTGTTTGCAAGGTTTTTGACTTAAAATTGAATTATTAAAAAATTGAAATTGAATGATTTTAAAATTGATTGAAAAACTGCATTTTGAGTTGAAAATCATGAAAATTATAAGCAATGAAAACTGACATAAGTGCAAAATTTGCCTGTTAAGTCAGTTTGCAAGGTTTTTGACTTGAAATTAATATATTTCAATAAAAAATTGATTTGTAAACCACATTTTGACTTGAAAATTGACTTCAACATCAGATTTTTTTAACTAAAAGCAATGCAAGGCCAATTGAAAGTGCAAAATTCGTCTGTTAAGTCAGTTTGCAAGGTTTTTAACTTCAAATTGAATTAGTTCAATGAAAAGTTGATTTGAAAACTTTATTTTGAGTTGAAAATCATGAAAATTGAATTCAACATCAGATTTTACAATTAAAAGCAATGAAATTTGAACTTGAAAGAGAAATTGAAAAGACCATTGGTCTGTTAAGTCAGTTTGCAAAGTTTTTGACTTGAAATTTACATATTTGAACAAAAAAAAATTATTTAAAAACTACATTTTTCAATTTAAGAATAAGAATCATTGACTTGATAATGCAAAATTCGTCTGGTTAGTAAGTTTGCAAGGTTTTTTACTTGAAATTTCACATTTCAATTGAAAATTGATTTGAAAACTACACTTTAAAGTTTAAAATCATGAACGTTGGCTTCAACAGTAAGTAAGTTTTAAATTAAAAGCAATAACAATTGCCTTGAAAGTGAAAAATTTGTCTGTTAATCAGTTTGCAAGGATTGTGAAATGCAATTGGATACATTTCAATAAAAAAATTGATTTGAAAACCGCATTTTGAGTTGAATTGAAAATCATAAAAATATTGACTTAACATCAAATTCAAATTAACATTTGAAGTCATTCTAGTAAGTTTTTATGGTCAGAACTTTGAAAAACAGAGAAATTTCATAAAAATTGATTTACTGGACCATTTGCAGTGATTTAAGTCAATTTTTTAGGTCAAGTCGTTGCAAAACAGCCAAATTTAATTATTTTTTATTAAATTAACTTTCTGGAACAAGTGTAGTCATTCTAGTAAATTTTCAACGCTAAAACCTTGAAAAACGATCAAATTTCATGAAAATTTACTTCCTAGACAATTTTCAGTCATCATAGTCAATTTTCAAGATGAAATCGTTGAAAAAGAGTAACATTTACTGAAAGCTGGTTCACCGGACACTTGACTTAAGTCATTTTAGTCAATTTTCAAAGTCAAAATGTTGAAAAAGTAAAAATTTTATGAAATTTGACTTATTGGGCCATTTGCAGTTGTTTAAGTAAAATTTTCAAATCAAAACGTTGAAAAACAGTCAAATTTTATCGAAATTGACATGCTGGACCATTTGCAGTTATTTAAGCCAATTTTTTTTAAGGCCAGAAAATTGCAATATATGGTACATGTCATGAGGGGGAAAAAGTATCGAATATTGCAAACTTATTATGCAAGGAAAAATCGAAGAAAAGAGATCTGTAGGGAGAAGACGTAATTCATGGCTGAAGAACCTTAGAGAATGGTTTGGTTGCAATAACACAACATACACACAACAATTTTCTAGGACAAATTGTCGAAAAACAGTCAAATTTAATAAAAAAATACTGACTGGGACATTCTAGACAATTTTCCAGGTCAAAACGTTGAGAAACAGTCAGAATTTATGAAAATTTACTTTCTGTACCATTTGCCGTCATTTTAGTCAATTTTCATGTAAAAAATAGCCAAATTCATGAAAATTGACTTGTTGGGCCATTTGTAGTTGTTTCAGTCAATTTTTTAAGTCAGAACATTGGAAAACAGTCAAATTTCATGGAAATTTAGTCAAAAGCTGGAAAGACAGAAAAACAAAGAAAGGCGATAAATTAAAAAAAAAAAATTTTATTAACAATAATACAATTGATAATTCCTTTTAATCAACGTCCTCAACAATCTTCGTTTTTCTCAACACTCCAAACTCGTAAGCGTGCGTTAATAAAGGCACCACCCGCTCTTTGAATTTCTCGCTTGTAACAGTTTTCCCGAGTTTTTCAAAAACTTTCATAAAGTTTTCCATATCAGTCGCACTTTCTCCCTCAGCAACCTCCTTCAGATCATCAATAAAATCTTCCTTGGGTGACAGTTTGATTTGCCACACGTAAATACCCATCAACACACCGAATAGAGCGTTTTCCTTCCATTCACTTATCAAAACGTTGTAAGGGAAAATGTTGTCGGGGTTTTCACCATTTTCACTTATGGTTGCTGTCAGGGATTTGTGGTAAATGTCCAGGTAGTGCTCCAACTGGTTTAGGTCACTTTCAGAAGCTCCGGAGTAGAAGAAGTAGGACAAATCGTGAATTGGAGTGCTTTCTCTGCATAGTTGGAAATCGACGAGCTTCATATCCTCCAACTGTCCCTCAGTCTAAAAACACTTTTTTAAATTGATTTGTGGAAGTTATTGGGAAATTACTTACCCCATACTTGAACATCATGTTGTTAGACCAGCAGTCACCATGAATGGTGCAGCTGTACAAGCCTTGGTAACGGGATGATTTCAGGAAAGTGGCTGTGACATTCTTGGGTAAACCTGCCACTTCCTGATACAAAGGGAGAGTCGGGATTTAAATAGTCAACAGCTGCTTGCAAGCACGTTTCAAACATTTTCTTCGAGTGCTGCATCATCATTTCAAACAAGTTGATACACTTTTCATGGATTGACTTGAAATTTTCCTGGTCTTTTGCTTTGAAAACAAACGACAAACCGTGGAATCTCCCATACAAAGTGAAAATATATTCTAAATGGGATTGGTCAAAGAAGTTTTCTTTGGGGAACATCACGTAGCCTTGGCTTTTCAGGTTCTCCATGGCCAGATAGCTCTGGTTACGTTCAGTGGACCAGGATAGCAATTTAGGGACATGATCGAACGGTTTATCGCTCTCCCGGTCCAGTTTTGCTAAAACTGGATAGATTGATTGGTAAAAAATCACTTCATTTTGGTAGATTAGAGAAAAATCAAAGTCAGAAATTGGTGCTCTCTTAATGGCAATTTGATGCACTTTTCCTGACTGTTTATCCTGAATTTCAGCCAGGTAAAAGTGTCCGGTAAATCCATCACCAAGCTGCATATTCAAGTCCAGTTTGAGGTCATAATTGTGAACTTTAAGCGATTGCGCCACATTCACTAAAATACTGTTCAACTCTGATTTTAACTGATCACTCATGACGATTAAAATACAACTGCGAACCACGAGAGACAAACTGAATGGTAATAATAAAGCCAATTTAAATACCATTACTTAGATTTCAAGGCTGTTTCAATGTAATTATACAATAACGTGATGAAAATATTATTATCATTGATTATTACGTATTTTTTGGACTTGTTTGGTTTAATCCGAGCGCTAAAGTTTCAAAATAGTTTATTTACATTTTGCTATCAAAACAACGTTTTTTTTGTACCGGGTGACCAAACTAAAACCGCTGTATTTAGGTATACAGTGTTGTCAATAAGTCAATATAATGACGGCAGAATAATCGCTGAAAAAAATTAAATAATAGTAAATGGTTCAATAAGTCAATATTCATAAAATTTTCTGTTTTTAAATGTTTTCACCTTGAAGAAGACTGAGAAGAATGACTGCAAATGATGCAGTTAGTCAGTTGTCATGAAATTGGACTGTTTCAACATTTTGACTAGCAAAGTTTACTAAAACAACTGCAAAAGGCAAATAAATCAATTTTCATGTAATTTTAGTGTTTTTCAACGTTTTGACCTTGAAAATTGACTATAAAAAGTACAAATAGTGCCGTAAGTACATTTTTATGATATCTGACTGTTTTTCAAAGACTATAATGACCAAATGCTCCATTAAGCCAATTTTCATGGAATTTGGGTGTTTTTTTAAGTTTTAACCTTAAAAATTTACTAAAATGACGGCAAATGGTACAGAAAGTAAATTTTCATGAATTCTGACTTTTTTTTATCGTTTTGACCTGAAAAATTGACTAGGGCTATTGCAAATAGCTGGCGAAAGCAGTTTTTATAATTTTTGATGCATTTTAGCGTTTGAACCTTGAAAGTTGCACTTGCACTACTTAAAACAGTGAGTCAAGTCAATTTTCATAAAATGTGACTATTTTTTAATGTTTTAACTCCAAAAATCGACCAAAACGACTGCAAATATCCGGTTGGTCAAAATTTGACTGTTTTTAAACATTTTGACCTGGAAAATTTGAGTGTTTTCAACGATTTGTTCTTGAAAATTTACTATAGTGACTGAAAATTGTCTAGCAAGTAAATTTTCTTGAAATTTGACCATTTTTCAAGGTTTATGCGTTGAAAATTGACTAGACAGACTGCACTTAGTCCAGTAAGTAAATTTTTATTGAAATTTACTGTTTTTCGACGTTTTGACACTGAGAAATTACTAGAATATAACTGCAAATGGCGCAATAAGTAAATTTTCATCAAACTTCAGTGTTTTTCAACGTTTTGACTTTGAAAATTGACTGAAATTACTCCAAATGATCCATTAAGTCAATTTTCATAAAATTCTACTGTTTTTCAAGTTTTGAATAGCAAAATTTACTAAAAAAACCGCAAAAAGCTCCAGTAAATCAATTTTCATGAAATTGTAGTTTTTTTCAGCGTTTCAACCTGGAAAATTGACTGAAATTACTCCAAATGATCCATTAAGTCAATTTTCATAAAATTCTACTGTTTTTCAAACGGTTTTGACTAGCAAAATGTACTAAAACGACTGCAAAAAGCCCCAATAAGTCTATTTTCATGAAATTGTAGTGTTTTTCAGCGTTTTGACCTGGAAAATTGACTGAAATTACTCAACATGATCCATTACGTCAATTTTCATGAAATTTTTGTCTTTTTCAAACGTTTTGACTAGCAAAATTTACTAAAACAACTGCAAAAAGCCCCAATAAGTCAATTTTTATGATTTTGTAGTGTTTTTCATCGTTTCAACCTGGAAAATTGACTGAAATTACTCCAAATGATCCATTAAGTCAATTTTCATGAAATTTTACTGTTTTTCAAACGTTTTGACTAAAAATTTGACTAAAATTTTTCAAACGATTTTGACTAGCAAAATTGACTATGATGACTGCAAAAAGTTCCAGTAAGTCAATTTTTATGAAAATTATACTTTTTTCAAAATTCTGACCATGACAAATCGACTAGAATTGACTGAAATTTCAATTTGAAATTGATGTCAATTAAGTCAATTTTCATGATTTTTTATGATTTTCAATTCAACTCAAAATGCGGTTGTCAATTTTTTTATTGAAATATTTCCAATTTTGCTATTTCAAAATCCTTGCAAAACTGACTAAAAGCGAATAAGTCAATTTCATGAAATTGTTATTGTTTTTAATCGTTTTGACCTGGAAACTTGACTGAAATTACTGTTAATGATCCAAAGTTCAATTTTCGTGAAACTTGACTGTTTTTCAAACGTTTTGACTAGCAAAATGTACTAAAACAACTGCAAAAAGCCCCAATAAGTCAATTTTCATGAAATTGTAGTGTTTTTCATCGTTTTGACCTGGAAAATTGACTGAAGTTACTCCAAATGATCCATTAAGTAATTTTTCGTCAAATTTGACTGTTTTTCAAACGTTTTGATTAGCAAAATGTACTAAAACAACTGCAAAAAGCACCAATAAGTAAATTTGTATGACTTTGTAATGTTTTTCATCGTTTCAACCTGGAAAATTGGCTGAAATTACTCCAAATGATCCATTAAGTCAATTTTCATGAAATTTGACTGTTTTTCAAACTAGACTATCAAAATTTAATAAAACAACTGCAAAAAGCGCCAATATATAAATAAAGACTGCAAATGGTACATTAAGCTAATTTTCATAGAATTTGGCTCTTTTCTTAAGTTTTAACCTTAAAAATTTACTAAAATGACGGCAAATGGTACAGAAAGTAAATTTTCATGAATTCTGACTGTTTTTTCAACGTTTTGACCTGAAAAATTGACTAGGGCTATTGCAAATAGCTGGCGAAAGCAGTTTTTATAATTTTTGATGCATTTTAGCGTTTGAACCTTGAAAGTTGCACTTGCACTACTTAAAACAGTGAGTCCAGTCAATTTTCATAAAATGTGACTATTTTTTAATGTTTTAACTCTAAAAATCGACGAAAACGACTGCACATATGCGGTTGGTCAAAATTTGACTGTTTTTAAACGTTTTGACCTGGAAAATGCTCTAGAATAATGATTCAGTAAGTTGATTTACAGAAAAATTTGAGTGTTTTTTAACGATATGTTCTTGAAAATTTACTATAATGACTGAAAATTGTCTAGCAAGTAAATTTTCTTGAAATTTAACGATTTTTCAAAGTTTTGGCGTTAAAAATTGACTAGAATGACTGCACTTAGTAGTAAGTCAATTTTCATGAAATTTTACTGTGTTTCAACGTTACTTTGACCGTGAAAATTGACTTGAATAGCTGCAAATGGTTAAGTAAGTCAATTTTCATTAAAATTTACTGTTTTTCGACGTTTTGACCCTGAAAAATTACTAGAATAACTGCAAATGGCGCAATAAGTAAATTTTCATAAAATTTCAGTGTTTTTTAACGTTTTGACTTTGAAAATTGATTAGAATTCTGCACATGGTTCATTAAGTTAATTTGTTTTCCAACGATTTGTCCTAGAAAATTGGCTTAAATAACTGCAAATGGCCCAATAAGTTAAATTTTTGTGTTTTTCATCATTTTGACATTGAAAATTGACTAAAACGATTTCAAGTTGTCCAGTAAATAAATTTTCATGAAATTTTTGTGTTTTCAGCGTTTTGACCTGGAAAATTGACTAAAATTACTTCAAATTCTCCAGTAAACCAGCTTTCATTAAATTTTACTCTTTTTCAACGATTTCATCTTGAAAATTGACTATAATGACTGAAAATTGTCTAGTAAGTAAATTTTCATAAAATTTGACCGCTTTCCAAGCTTTTGACGTTGAAAATTGACTAGAATGACTGCACAATGTTCCAGTAAGTCAATTTATATGAAATTTATACTGTTTTTCAAAGTTCTGACCATGAAAATCGACTAGAATGACTTCAAATTTCAATTTGAATTTGATGTCAAGTAATTTTTTTATGATTTTCAATTCAACTCAAAATGCGGTTTTCAAATCAATTTTTTTATTGAAATATATCCAATTGCATTTCACAATCCTTGCAAACTGACTAACAGACGAATTTTTCACTTTCAAGGCAATTGTTATTGCTTTTAATTTAAAACTTACTTACTGTTGAAGCGAACGTTCATGATTTTAAACTAAAAGTGTAGTTTTCAAATAAATTTTTAACTGAAATGTGAAATTTTAAGTAAAAAACCTTGAAAACTTACTAACCAGACGAATTTTGCATTATGCAGTCAATTTTTATTGTTCTTAATTTGAAAACCTGATGTTGAAGTTAATTTTCAACAAAACTTTGTAAACTGACTCAACAGACGATTTTTGCAATTTAAAATCTATTTTCATGATTTTTAAATTAAAATGTAGTTTTCAAATAACTTTTTATTGAAATACGTCAATTTCAAGTCAAAAACCTTGCAATCTGACTTAACAGACCATTTTTCCTCTTTCAAGTTCAAATTTCATTGCTTTTAATTTTAAAATCTGATGTTAAACTCAAGTTTCATGATTTTTAACTCAAAATGAAGTTTTTAAACCAATTTTTCATGGAAATAATTCAATTTGAAGTCAAAAACCTTGCAACTTCACTTGACCGAAGAATTTTGCACTTTCAAGTCGCCTTTTGTTGCTTTTAGTTAAAACTTTTGATGTTGTAGTCAAAATGTAGTTTTCAAATCAATTTTTTATTGAAATAAGTATATCCATTTGAAGTCAAAAACCTTGCAAACTGACTTAACGCCCAAGTTTGCACTTACAAGTCAGTTTTTATTGTTTATAATTTGAAAATCTGATGTTAAAATAAATTTTCACGATTTTCAACTCAAAATGCAGTTTTTCATCAAATTTTGATTGAAATAATTAAATTTCAAGTTAAAAACCTTGCAAACGACTAAAATGAGTCAGTAAGTCAGTTTTTATAAAATCTTACTGTTTTTCAACGTTTAGACTTCGAAAGTTGGCTAAAATAATAGTAAATGGTCCTATAAGTCAATATTCATAAAATTGTACTGTTTTTCTATATTTTGAACTAGAAAATTGACTACAATTACTGCAAATGTACCAGCAAGTCAATTTCCATGAAATTTTACTGTTTTTCAATGTTTTGACTAGCAAAATTTACTAAAACAACTGCAAAAGGCCTCAATAAGTCAATTTTCATAAAAAAATTGTGTTTTTCAGCGTTTTGACCTAGAAAACGACTGCAACTATTCCGGTTGGTCAAAATTTGACTTTTTAAACGTTTTGACTTGGAAAATTTACTATAATGACTAAAAATTGTCTAGTAAGTAAATTTTCATAAAATTTGACCGCTTTCCAAGCTTTTGCGTTGAAAATCAGTTTTCATAAAATTTGACTAGATTTGACCTACAGTAGTCTGCGACTAATTTTACTGGCCACGAATGTTTAGTTTTTTAATTTAAACAATTTTACATATTCTGTAAACTTGTTTTATAGAAGTTGACGCACGAGAATTTGCCAACGATTTTACCTAAAAAATTGACTTAAATGACTGCAAATGTTCCAGTAAGTCAATTTATATGAAATTATACTGTTTTTCAAAGTTCGGACTATGAAAATCGACTAGTATTTTCAGACTTCAAATGTCAATTTGAATTTGATGTTAAGTCAATGTTTTAATAATTTTCAATTCAACTCAAAATGCGGTTTTGAAACCTTTTTATTGAAATATACAATTTCACCATCCTTGCAAACTGACTTAACAGACGAATTTTTCACTTTCAAGTCAATTGTTATTGCTTTTAAATTAAAAATTTACTGTCGAAGTCAATTTTTAAGATTTTCAACTAAAAGTGTAGTTTGCAAATCAAAATTTCAAGTAAAAAACCTTGCAAACTCACTAACCAGACCAATTTTCCACTATCAAGTCGATTTTCATTGTTCTTAATTTGCTACGTTATGTTCCCCAAAGAAAACTTTATCGACCAATCTCATTTAGAGTTGATTTTCACTTTGTATGGGAGATTCCACGGTTTGTCGTTTGTTTTCAAAGCGAAAGACCAGGAAAATTTCAAGTCAATCCATGAAAAGTGTACGAACTTTTTTGAAATGATGATGCAGCACTCGAAGAAATTGTTCGAAACGTGCTTGCAAGCAGCTGTTGACTATTTAAATCCCGACTCTCCCTTGTATCAGGAAGTGGCAGGTTTACCCAAGAATGTCACAGCCACTTTCCTGAAATCATCCCGTTACCAAGGCCTGTACAGCTGTACCATTCATGGTGACTGCTGGTCTAACAACATGATGTTCAAGTATGGCGTAAGTAATTTCCCAATAACTTCCACAAATCAATTTAAAAAAGTGTTTTTAGACTGAGGGACAGTTGGAGGATATGAAACTCATCGATTTCCAACTATGCAGAGAAAGCACTCCAATTCACGATTTGTCCTACTTCTACTCCGGAGCTTCTGAAAGTGATCTTAACCAGTTGGACCTAAATTAGATCGTGACACTATCTTCACAAAATTTTTGACTTATCAGACCTGAAAGTCAATTTGTACATTGTTCATAGTCTTGAACATGTCATTTCAAATTTTGCCACTAGTAAATTGACATCTAGACACCTCAGAGTTAAAAATTCGAGCATCTCTTAAAAATGTAGAATTTAAGGCTGTTTTCAGCCTGGAAAATTGAGTTTCAAGACTATCTTCACCAAGTTTTTTAGTTATCAGGCCTGAAAATCAGTTTTGTACACTGTCCATAGTTTGGAAAATGTCATTTCAAGCTTTGTCACTATTAAATAAACTTCTAGACACCTCAGTGTTAAAAATTCGAGCATTTCGTAAAAGTGTAGACTGTTTTTAGTGCTTTAGGACTGTTTTCAGCCTGAAAAATCGAGTTGCAAGACTATCTTCACAAATACAAAAGGGAGGGAATGACACGCAGTCGTCTCCACAATACTTTATTTCGACCTTCAAAGGGTAAGACCTGCTCTACTGGTTTCGGACATAAAATGGCCATCTTCAGGAGCTTAACTCGACAAACAATGCGCCGACTGTCTTTTTAGAAAGGGAGAGACAGTTAGAGATGGAGAAAAAAGAACCTGACACTACATATTTAATCACAAACAAAAAACCTTAAATTAGACCCATTTTTAAGGACTGGGTTAGACCCTATGGGGAGAAAAAAGATAACTTTAGATTTAATCACCATCCACGGCAGAGGCGATCAAACCAATCTTCACAAAGTTTTTGACTTATCAGGCCTGAAAACCAGTTACACTGTCCATAGTCTTGAAAATTTCAACCTTCTTCACTATTAAATTGACTTCTACACTCATCGTTCCAAAATTTGAAGCATTTCTACAAAAACCGGACTGTCTTTAGTGCTTTAAGACTGAAAAATCAAGTTTGAAATTATTTATAATAATAAAAGTAAAGTTTCAGACTTTTCACTTCGGCACTAAATGCTGCAATATTAGTATTGAAAACTAATTTTTAGAATTGAATTAGTCCGAAAATTTAATTTTGACTGTTACCAGTGTTTAACTGAATTCTAGACTTGTTTTAATCCAGAAAATTGAGTTGTAGACCAATTAAAGTCTTGAAAATAGACTTTTGGATTCTCTTTAGTATTAGTAGTACAAGTCATTTCTAGCCGTAAAAGTCAACTTTTATACTATTTTTGGTAGTAAAAAATGAGTTTTATGCTCAACAATCTTTGTCTTTGTACTCTGACAAATCTTGAATGTTCAGTTTTACACTACAAAAAAACGATTTTTTAAACTTAAATTTGAAGGAATGTATTGTTACGGTTTTCCCGTGGGTTTACACAAAGTCAATTTAACTCAACAATTAATAAATTTATTTACACTTCAAAACACTACGTACAATAATTAATTCACCTACTAAAAACACTACTACAATTCCACTATTTAAACTTTACCGCGTTCCCAAATTCACTACTACTCACCGTCGAGACCGCTTCTTTTATATTCGGTAAACCACGTTCTAGAACCACTCTGAAACGCTTCGCGATTTGCGACAAACATCGAATATGCTTCTCGGTGTGTCGCTTCCTAACTGTGGCCTCTCAAGTTCCCGAATTGTGCTGGATCCCTTCTGTAACGAACACTGGTCACACCGTTTACACCATTCCTCAACGTCCTTTCTGAAGTAAAATCGATCTCTTATTCTAGCCAAACTCTAGTTTACTCCAAAGTGTCCTCCTCCGCGACTGTCATGTAGTTCTCGCAGCACATTCTCTTTGCAGGAATTGGGCACTATTGTTTGGTAAACAAAGCGTTTTCCGTCTGGACTTTCCCATTTGCGAGTAATTAAATCATCTCGCAGTCGAAGCGAATTCCACTGCAACCAGTAACCCCTTACTGTTGGTCCATATCTGGAAATCTGTTGCCACTCCGGTTTCAAATCCTTCTCCAACCATCTTCTGATTACTTTCAAATCAGAGTCTGAGCGCCGTCCTTTTATTATGTCTTCCTTAGAAACGCTGCTCTTCATTCTTTTTGTAGCCTCTTTATCTGTCACCTTCGCGATTTGACCAATCCTCCAACCATTATGAATTTGTCCTTTCCGGTACCTTAAGTCACTATCAAAAGCTTGACGATTATCTACATATGGCGGTAAATGTCCTTCCGGGTTCTTCATTTCCTGCTCCTGGTTACGCCAGTTCTGCGGGGTCGGGTAATGTCCTTTACGTCCACAATTATAACACGTAATGTTTTTTTCAGCAGAGGAGTTGCGGTGATTTTTTCTGATGTCCTGATTTCGTCGGCACTGTGGGTTTGGAGAACAAGACCGGTGTCTGCAATGCCTTCTATAGTATCCTTTGCGTCCACATCGATAACATTCCACTCTAGTGATCGGGCGTGACCGTTCTAACTGTGTGGACTGACCATTTCCTAATGCTGCCATTTGTTGCACTAATTGGCCGAACATTGATTTAATTTCATCTATTAATGTAGCAACATGATCGGCTGGCGCTACTCTCTCCTCTTGAATAGTCTCTGGCTTTAAGTCATTGCACGCAGCTTCAACTTCCAGCGCTCGAACCAGTAATTCGCTGCTGTTGCTCCCTTTGAATATCTTCAGCATTTTCTTTACCTCCGGATCTCGAATCCCTTCTACAAAATACTGTGCCACAAATTCTTCTTGGATTTCATCCGGGACGGCTGGATAAGCCAGATGCACAAGGCGACGAATTTCGGCTTCAAACTCCTGTAGATTTTCACCAGTTTTCTGCTGTCTTGCCTTTAATTGTGTTGTGATAAACTCCTTTCCTATGCTGATCCCCATAACGTCGTTCTAATGCAGCTACTAATGCCTCATAGTTACTTTGTTGGGCGATAGGCAGAGTCTGTAACAGCTCCAATGCAGGTCCTCGTAGTGCTACTACTAGTGCTACAGTCATTTCCTCGTTACTCCATGCATTTGCATTTGCAGCGGCCTCAAATTGGAGTTGGTACGTTGCCCATGAAGTTTGACCGTCGTATGTGGGAGGCTTGATTTTGTTGAGCCCGTTTCCGGTAATCACTGTTGAGCTGGCTCCTCTGCTGTCAATTTTTTTTTTATTAATGTCCTCCCGAGCATCATTTAATTTTACCTGAACATCATACTCCATCTTTTTGAGACTATGGGTTACATTCTCTTGGATTTCTGTCTTGGTCCCCGCTAGAACGTCCAATATTTCTACGTTACGCTTTTCTTGCCGCTCTCTGTCTTCTTGTCGAATTCTTTCTTCTTCTTCTTTGTCTTGTTGTCGAATCCTTTCTTCTTCTTCTTTGTCTTGTTGTCGAATCCTTTCTTCTTCTTCTTTATCTTGTTGTCGAATCCTTTCTTGTTCTTCTTTGTTTTGTTTAAGCATTTCCGTAATAGCTGCAAGTTGGGCCTCCATAATTGCACTTTGACGTCTTGTTATTGGCATAAAATAAATTTAACACACCACTGTTCCGAAAATCTCTAGTCCGGTTCTGAACACAAGTCTCTAACCCGAAGTTTAGTTCAAATTCACGTCGCACTAAAGTCTGATCGCACTTTTGACACCAATTGTTACGGTTTTCCCGTGGGTTTACACAAAGTCAATTTAACTCAACAATTAATAAATTTATTTACACTTCAAAACAACGTACAATAATTAATTCAGCTACTAAAAACACTACTACAATTCCACAATTATTCCACTATTTAAACTTTACCGCGTTCCCAAATTCACTACTCCGCCGCCGTCGAGACCGCTTCTTTTATATTCGCAAACCACGTTCTAGAACCACTCTGAAACGTTTCGCAATTTGCGTCGAACATCGAAGATGCTTCTCGGTGTGTCGCTTCCTAACTGTGGCCTACTTTAACACGCGCCCGGCCAGATATTGCGGCGCATCGATTCCATTCCGAATCGAGTGCTCGTTCAGAAGTATCGAGCATAGTAGGCCCAAACCGTAACAGTATCTTCCTTAAGAAACGTTCTTCAGGAAAATGGCATAATGCTTGTCAACTTATTTTTTGATGGGCTAAAAATGTTGCTATTTGTTTATAAACTGCACAAAAAAGCTATTTGGTTAAGGAATGGCACAGTAATTTCAAGACAGCTTGTACAATATTTTTTATATTCTAATAAATGCATTTCACTAATTAATTTTCTAAAAGTAAACAATACATTATTATTCATCATAATTTGAGCTGCAACAACTGAAAAAGTTGTCTGATACGAGCTCCAGCTTTAATCCAAATCATCTCTCCTAACAAAATGATCGTAGAAGCGAGCACGCCCATTACCAACAAAAAATAAGGCAAAAACAAATCGTTTACTCCCACTGTAATCATTCTAGTACTGGATAAACACTCCGGTTTGGAAGCCACCCAAGTCTTGTACAGCTTTTTCATAATGCCACTTTGCCACATCTTTCTCAAGCTAAACAAAATACAATTATGTATGTAACTAATTAGATTTTGTGCAACGAACCAGTTTCAATAAAGAAGCATGTTTTCTTTTCAATTTTGACAGAAAAAAGGAGGTAAAAAAGTGAAACCAATCATAAATGAAGAATGTGGAATTTCTTCAATTATTCTAGCAGATTTCTTAATTTTGATAAAAAATTTAATGTACAAAATACGTTAAATACAAAATTTCTAGGTATTTAGGTCTATTTTACTCTTAAATAAACAGTTATTATACAGGGTATTAAAGTTTGACAGTTTTTAACTTAGAAACTTGATCTTTTTACTAAAACGTTGATTAATCATTAACTTGAAGGTATTTTGACAGTAAAGTTTTAATTTTTCAAGGTCAAACGGTGTATGTTACAGAAAAAGTGTTAAAGTTGCGTCCCATCGTGGTGCGTTTGTGGTGAACTTGAAGCGATTCTGAGATATTGAGCAAAAACTAAAACAACAAAACCTCTAGCGGCCAAACAGGGCAACTTAACCGTGTCCGCTCAACGTCACGTGATAGCCCTTTTCATTAGCTTTCTTTTGTTATACGGCTCGTATATACAGAATGTTTCAAATAAGCGAGTTATTCACACAAAATTTCGCTCAAATTAGGAATTTTTGCTCTCGAGGGGGGTGTTCAAAATTCAATATATTTATATAAACCCTGTACCTGGCAATTCAATACTAAATGGTCGAATCTGTTTAACTTGTCAGAAGGAGTTGTCATAGTATCTGGATTCATACAAGATATGGATGTAGAAAATAACATTGGATTTGCTCTGAAATCGTAAATTTACTACTTAGATAATCATTCATCATCTACATTTCTGCATTCCCAATCAATTTTCTACAAAAACTGCTTGTGCGTGTACTATGGCGGAAGTAGCACTTTCCGCTCTAGTGCGGTGAAGTATTTTTACCGCACGATTTTGATTGCATTGCATATAATTTAATGTCTTTCGTTGAATTATTACAGATTAATTATGCATTATATTTGGTATTTTTTAAATGCTCAGTTTAAGTGACCATTTAATAACTACTTGTTAATGTATTACAATTTAAATACTATTACAGTAAAAACTGTCACTTCCCGCTCTTGTTAGGTAAATAAATATTTCTACCCGAAAGCAAAGGGAATAACACAACGTGATTTTGTAGAAATGTATTCGTTGCACAAATTCAAATTATTTTAAACTGGTTAAATACAAGGTGATCCAGTTTTAAGTATCAATAATTCAACAATTTGATAGCCTATGAAGGCTTTCACGGCCGGTTAAAACTGAAATACAAAAGTTATCCGGGCTTATAAGCCGTGGTCCAATGGAATTTCTTCCTGACGTTTCGTCCTCGGAGCTTAAACATCTGGAAATGGTTTTCGTATGGAACGGATACAGTAGACAACAATTCAACAGAGCCACACGCCCAAGAAACATCGAACTACGTAGACAACAAACGGGGGATGTTGCAGAGAAAGTTGGTTGGACTTGCTTACCATACATACACAAGGTTACGGATAGGATTGGAAGGATTTTAGAATGGCAAACTATTTTATGGAAACATTTGAAATAAATGCCCTAGACACCGCTCCAAAGAAACCAAAGTGCTGGTTTCGATACGTTGACGATACCTTTGTAGTTTGGAGCCACGGTGAAGACGAACTGCAGCGATTCTTGGTACATCTAAACTCCGTAAATCCAAGAATTCAATTTACTATGGAGATCGAAAAAGAAGGACGTCTACCTTTCATGGATGTAATGGTGACAAGGAAACCTAACGGAACACTGGCGCTCTGACGCTCCAGCAGTCGAGCCAGTCATCGTCGAGAGGTACGGAAGAGCACTTCGACCGTTACGTCATCGCCTTTGATAATGTCCGCCGCAGATGTGGACGAAACGTCAGGAAGAAATTCCATTGGACGACGGCTTATAAGCCCGGATAACTTTTGTATTTCAATTTGATAGCCCATCAAAAAATAAGTTGACATGCAACAGCAGGAAGATGCAGTCCTTCAAATTTCAGAGTGTAAAACTAAGCATTTAAGATTTGTGAGAGTCCAAATTTCTACTGAATAGTCTAAAAACTTCTTATTTACTGCTATGAATGAATGTATGAATGAATGTAGTTAGATGGGCTCCCTTCGGAGAAGACACTTAGGCCGCTAGCCCATTGTGACCCATCACAAGCTAGTACCCCTCCAATTCGGTGGCCCTGACAAAGCTGCAGAGCCTCCTTGGCCGGGTACCTTGAATATCTAAGGGGTTGATCACACTCTTACCCCAAAGCTCTTTTCTGATCGTCGCAAGTGCCGGGCACTGTGTGAGAACATGTATCGGAGTTTCCTCGTCTTCCAGACACAAGCGACATATCGGATCCTGTGACAGACCCAGAATGTGCATGTGTCTTCCCATCTGACAGTGACCCGTGAGAAGTCCTGTCACACATCTGAGGTCCTTTCTGGATAATTCCATCAGTGACTTCGACTTCCTTGAAAAGAAGCCCATGAGACATCGCGACTGCCGCATGCCTCCGACCTCCTCCCAAGCAATATCGGATCTTTGCCAGAAGATACGGTCCACAATGGCGGATCCGACCGCACCGGCAAGTCCTACAATAGGTTCGGGCCCTACGGGTCTCTCTTTGGGGCCACATAGGGCCAACCTGTCCGCCTCCTCGTTTCCCCTAACACCGGAGTGCCCTGGGACCCAAGTTAGGCGTTCCTTGGCCATCCGCGCGAGCGACAAGAGTGTTTTCTTACACTCCAGCACCAGCGCAGACGTCGTTGAATCAGCTTTTAAGGCAGCCATTGCTGCCTTGCTGTCCGTACAGATAAATATATCCTTCCGGTATAGCGGTGAGTTTAAAATGAACTCCCCGCATCGGATGATCGCAAAGATCTCGGCTTGGAAGATGGTACAGTGGCAGCCTAGAGGGAAGCTAAGCCTCGTCCCCGAAGTTGCACCATAGGCACCTGCCCCTGCCCCCGTCACGGTTTTGGATCCATCTGTAAACCAGACGTCTCCATGCGACGGGAGGATAGAGTTTTGAGAGAAATTCCATTCCTCCCTCTCGGGTACTACAAACTTTAGAGATCCGCTTGACAGAAGCGTCGGAGGCACCCGATCCTGCTTCATCAACAGTTCCGGGCACTCCCTCAACGCCTCCCCCTAGCCCCCGAGATGACCCCACGATTCAGCTGAGTCTGTAATCAGCATATTGAGACCTGCCAGTCTGTGGGCTGCCCTGGCGGCTTCTTTTTGTATAAACAGGTGCAGCGGCTCGAGCCCACATAGCCGCTCCAGTGCCCTTGTTGGGGCAGTTTTCATTGCACCTGTAATACAGACACAGACAAGTCTTTGAACCCTGTCCAACAAGGCTCGTGACTTGGCCGTATCCATAGCTCCGGACCAAACAATCGCTCCGTATGTTATCATTGGGCGAACAACAGCGCAGTAAATCCATCGAAGGATTCTCGGCTGGAGTCCCCACGTTGTATCAAAGGCCCTTTTGCACGCCCAGAGAGCATGGCGGGCCTTCCCGGTTTTGACTGCCAGGTGCTCGTTCCAGGTCAGCCTGGAATCTAGAATGACCCCTAGGTATTTGACCTGGGATTTGTACCCCAGAATGTGGCCGAACAGATTTAAGTCCGGCAACGGCCCGAGTTTTCGTCGTCTCGTAAAGATGACGACTTCCACTTTTTCCGGGTTCACAGAAAGCCCCTCCCCATCACACCAAACCTGTGTTGATCAAAGGGCAGCCTGGATATTTCTCGCCAGGCCCCCGACGGCACGACCACTCGAAAGAATGGCCACATCGTCCGCGTAGACCTGGGCGTAAACATCTGCGGAGTTGAGTCTCCACAGCAGAGTATCAACAACTAGGCACCAAAGAGTGGGCGAGAGAACGCCCCCTTGGGGGCATCCCCTGGCGACCCACGCCTCCGACGTGACTGCGTTGAGCTCCGCAAAAACCAAACGGTTGGACAACATGGTTTTCACCCACCCGACAACCACCGGATGGGCCCCACGCCGCTCAAGGGCTTGGCATATCGATGCAAAGGAGGTGTTGTCAAACGCCCCCTCTATATCCACAAACGCCGCCAGGGTGGCGCATCCGGGCGCTCTCTCCAGCCTCTGTACGAGGTGATGAAGGGCGGCCTCCGTAGACCTACCCGCCCTGTAAGCGTATTGCTTCTCGTGTAGAGGAGCCACAGTGAGCAGCTCCTCCTTAATATGACGGTCCACAATGCGCTCAAGAGTCTTCAACATGAAGCTCGAGAGGCTGATAGGACAAAACGATTTCGGATTAGAATAATCCGCCTTTCCCGGCTTAGGAATGAACACGACTCTCACTCTTCTCTGTACCCCAGAGTGAGTGATCGCCTAAATATCCTCAGCAGGACCAGGGTCATCTCCTCCGGGCTCCTCTGGAGAAGCGCCGGAAAGATACCGTCAGTCCCCGGGGACTTAAACGGGGCAAACGAGCATATAGCCCATTTCACCCTTTCAAAAGTAACGATACGGTCTGCAAACGCACGGTCTATTGGCCTTACCTGACTCGACCCCGGGAAGTAAGTCCCAAGCATGATGCCTAGGGTCTCCTCCGATGTCTCGGTAAAGCCCCCCTCCGGCCGGGCCACAGAGCCCAGGCGCAAGCACGACTCCCTCCTGAGGATCCGCGTTAATCTGGACGCCTCAGTGGTGTCCTCAATGTGCGAGCAGTACCTCCTCCACGTATCTCTACGGGAGTCTCGTATCGCTTTCATGTAGAGCTTCTGAGCCAACTTGTGGTTGTCCCAGTGTTCTACAGTATTGATCCTTTTTGCTTTGTTAAAAAGCTTACGGACCTTCTTACGGTGTCTCTCTAAGAGAGAGTTCCACCATGGCGTTCCTCCAACTACCCGTTCCTTAGCCGGGCAGTTGTGCTCGTATGACGCTAGTGCGGCGGCGTTGAGTTCCTCGACCGAGGCCTCAACGTCCTCTGCCGTGCGCGTCCTTTTATACATGACCCTTATCCTACTGGCCAGCTACTCGCTGTAGAGGCTCCATTCAGTAGTCCGGGGGTTCCTGTAAGTGGAAGAGGGGATTGTGCTTATCCCCTCGACATCGAAAAATATGTGTCGGTGATCGGAGAGGGAATCCTCATCCGACACGCACCATCGCTTTACTTGTAGTTTTAAGGGTCCACCGCAGATCGTAAGGTCGATGACAGACTGCCGGCCCGGCATGAAGAAGGTCGGCACGGTACCTCTATTGAGGACCCCCAGACCATCCCTGCAGAGAAATTCCAGCAAGTCCGCCCCTCTCCCGCTGGTCCAGGCGGAGCCCCAGAGCTCGTGATGAGCATTGGAGTCACATCCAATTAATACTGGAGTGTCCTCCTTTGCGCACCTCCTCACGAGAGACTCAAGTTCGACCGGTGGACACACCGAGTCTCCCGGGAAATATGCCGAACAGACGACACAGTCCCTAATTGTGCCATTGATGGTCAATGGTAGCCTCACTGCGACCAAGTCCCTGGTGCAAGCACCAGTCATTGGCAGCGCCTGTATGCTGCGGGTGACTATTTACTGCTATAGGAATAGTCTTAAAATTCGTTTTTTTAGACTGCAATCCATTGACGAGTGTCTGAAACTAACTTTCAAGCACTAAAAACAGTGCGGAAATCAAGACAATGATTGCTGCGCATAATAATTATCTTTTTACTACAAAAAATAGTATAAAAGTTGACTTTTAAGGCTAGAAATGACTTTTCTAAAACTAAAGAGAAAAGTCTATTTTTAGGACTTTAATTGGTGTACAACCCAATTTTCTGGAGTAAAACAAGTCTAGAATTCAGTTAAACACGTAACAGTCCAAATTAAATTTTAGGAGAAATTCAATTCTAAAAATTAGTGTTCAAGACTAATATCGTAGCATTTAGTGCCAAAATATTTGACTTTCATCACTGAAGAGTCTAAAACTTAATTTTTACTATTATAAATACTTTTAAACTTGATTTTTCAGTCTTAAAGCACTAAAAACAGTCCGAATTTCTTAGAAATGCTCCATATTTTTGCATCGATGACTGTAGACATTTTGAAGACTATGGACAGTGTACGAACTGGCTTTCAGGCCTGATGTTAAAAATTTCGTGAATATCGTAAAGAGCCTTAAAACCCGATTTTTAAGGCTAAAAGCAGCCTTAAAGCACTAAAAATCGTCTAAATTTTTAAGAAATGCTCGAATTTTTAACATGGATGGGTCTAAAATGAATTTAATAGTAACAAATGGCATTTTTAAACCTATGGAAAATGTAAAATTTGTTTTTTAAGTCTGCTAGACAAAAACTTCGTGAAGATAGCCTTGAAACTCGATTTTCCAAGCTGAAAGCAGTTTTAAACATCTAGGAATAGTCCATAGTTTTAAGAAAATAAGAAAAATTGAAAAGTTAGTCTTAAAGTCAATTTTCATAAATCAAATTTTCAATACTAAAGTCTTTCAAATTGTCTTAGTCTAAAAGTCAATTTACTAGTTTCTAAGTCGATTTTCAAAACTAAAGTCTTTGTCAACGTCAATTTGTCTGGAAGCTATGAAAACGGGATACAAAGATATTGTTAAGATTCTTAAGTCAATTTTCACCGTTTCAAAGTCAATTTACTTGTTTCTAAGCCAATTTTTAAGACTAAAGCCTTCCAATTTCTCTGGAAACTATGAAAACTGGCTACAAAGACATTTTCTAAGCCTCTCAAGTCAATTTTCACCGTTTCAAAGTAAATTTACTGGTTTCTAAGTCAATTTTCAATACTAAAGTCTTTCAAATTGTCTGGGTCTAAAATCAATTTACTAGTTTCTAAATCGATTTTCAAAACTAAAGTCTTTGTCAACGTCAATTTGTCTGGAAACTATGAAAACGGGATACAAAGATATTGTTAAGATTCTTAAGTCAATTTTCGCCGTTTCAAAGTCAATTTTCTTGTTTCTAAGCCAATTTTGAAGACTAAAGCCTTCCAATTTCTCTGGAAACTGTGAAAACTGGCTACAAAGACATTTTCTAAGCCTCTCAAATCAATTTTCACCGTTTCAAAGTAAATTTACTGGCTTCTAAGTCAATTTTCAAGACTAAAGTCTTTCAATTGTCTGGAAAATATGAAAACTGGCTAAAAAGACATGTTTTAAGCTTCTTAAGTCAATTTTCATCGTTTTCAATCGTCGAGTTGGGTTGGTTTTGGGTCATTGAATGTAATAAGTCAATTATCTCGTTGACAAAGTTTCAAATCACAATTTGATAAGATACTTATTTTTTCAAATTGAACAAGAAGAGTAAAAGAAACTGTAATTTTTGAATAATATCCAGTAACGTAGAAAATAAGGCGAAAAAATTAAAACAATCTTTCTGTATATACGCCACGGGACAGTTTTGACAAACGGCATTAACATCACATAATGAGTATTAATTTCATCATTCATCATTCAGGTCATCGCCTTCATATTTCAGTTTTGACCGGCCGTGAAAGCCTTCATAGTCTGAATAAACCGTTTTTTTTAAATTTGAACTTTGAAGGACTGTATTTTCCGGAAGGAACAAGAAAATGGCAACTTATTTTTTGATGAGCTATCGAATGGTGAATTATTGACATTTAAAACTGGACCACCCTGTAATATCTAACTTTTCTGTAAGTTTGACCAACCTAATCTCAAAGAGCTTTTTGTATTGGCTCTTCTTCTGAGCCATCAAACTCGTATCAGAGTCGATAAGAACGATCTCAGCCAAGTCGCAAATAGCATCCTGTTCAAAGGTGTTTGCTATTAACGGGTAAGTGGTGATAGATTCAGCATGGAAAGCAAACCCTCCTTGGTGTACCTTGGCCACGCCCTCTTCAGCTGTGAAGAAGTTAGGAACTTGGTGCGCGTAGACTTTTGTCTTGTTTAGCATATCTAACCAATGATCTTTCTTCACTGGAAACTTGAAATAAGTTATACGTAAAAGGGTGGGTAGAGTAAATTAACCTTTGTCAAGCATGTAGGTGACCGTGTAGGGTTGGTACTCGATTCCAACTCTTAAACTGCTTTCAAACAACTCCCGGATGGTTTTTAGGACCTGGGGCTCGGTGCTAATCAGCGATGACACTAAACTGGAGGTGTAGTAGTTGTACAAAAGGGCTGAGCATATTAAAAGATTAAGAAAGATGATCCTGCTTGAAATTCGAGTGGGGATGTTGTCTAAGCCTTGTTGAGCGTACACAGCAATCACTATAAATATCGAACCATACCAGTGGGAATTTCTTCCAATGCCACTTCTCCATTTGTCCACCAGATGGGCTATTTCAATACACGCGCATACTAAAGCGGTTACGTACAGAACGACCATCCAACTTTGTCTAGTGAACGGTTTAAGAACTTCTCTAAAGTTTGGTTTAACCACTCCTGGGTTGCGGAAGTAAAAACATGATCTATTAGGATCAAATTATATACATACATACAAAAAACTTTTAGAATTTTACCTGAATTTGTAGTAAGGAACTAGGAATTCGTAAAAATCAATCCGTTCAGTGCCTAAAAGTCTGATTATGCAACCTGCGCTGCTAATATCGATAACGTCATCCCAAAGCAGTTTAGCCAAGCCACCATCTTCACCACTAGAGGTGTTGCCAAACCACGAGTGTGTCAATGTTGTATTGAAGCTGCAGGTAGAAAGAGCTAATGTTTAACAAGCAATTATACAGGCTAACTTTTGTAAATGTTTTGAACTGATGCAAAAGGAATGGGAAGTCATAAACAAGAAAAGAAAGCTTTAAAACCTCTGTCATATAATGAGTGTAATGAGTCAATCATAGTGAAAGTAGAGAAAAATTTTAAAGTAAATGCATTAAAACGAGCTATTAAGTCTTACATTTCAATATTACAATGCTCACACACGAAGACGCCGTTAGAGCTAAGTGCCATTTGTGTAATCAGTCTGTGAGTTATAAGACATCAACTACCAATTTAAAACGACATTTCGAACAAAAACATCCTTTGGTGCAAATAAATAATTATGATACAGAGAGCTGCAAAACTAAAAAATCTTCCGAACCCGTTAGAACCCTATTAACCGAAACAGAGATAGAACCATCTACCCCAACCTTCAAACCTACCTATAAACGATGTGACAAAAAACAGACTAGTACAGTACATTAACAAAAACACAAACCAAATTGCTGTATGTACTGAAAACTATCGGTCTACATGCGAAAACTAAGCTTGACAATGTGCTTATGGAACTTTTTACCAGAGATATACAACCTTTTAGTATGTTAGAATTTACAGGATTTCCAAATTTTGTTAAAATTCTCAATCCCTTATATCAACTTCCTAATAGAAAATATATCTCAAATACCTTATTACCAGCACAGTATGAAGAGCAATACCCAAAAAATTAAAGTACTCGTCAACAATGTACGATCGGTTACAGTAACTACAGACTGCTGGACATCAATCACCACAGAAAGTTTTACGGCAACCACCATTCATTTCATTAATGAAAAGTTTGAGCCAAGATCGATATTGCTTGAATGCAGCTCATGCAAAGAAGCTCATACAAGTGACAATCTAGCTAAAAAATGAATCGGGCTTAGACAAGTCGATATTTATAGCTATATTCGCTAATGCTGCGAATATGCAAAAAGCTATTGAAGTTGAATTACAATGGAAGCATTTCGGATGCTATGCCCATACGATTATTTTGATTGCCAACGATGGAGTCAAAGTTATTATTTATTTTATTACAACCAATAGTAGTAAAATTGCGCAATCTTGTCAGTCTCTTTAAAAGAAGTGCTTCGGCAATGTCAAAGTTGGAGGTGGTTCAAAGGCAGGCAGGAAAAGATCCCCTAAAATTACTACAAGACGTGGTGAGATGAAACTCCACATTTTACATGGTTCTCCTGTTTAATCTACCGTTTTTAATATGTACTATTGCCATTAAGTGGGTTGCCATTGCCACATGTTTTATTTCAAGTTTGACACCGCTTTTCTCCCTGACGGTACTAAATTTTGTACTGTTTTTTTCAAGCTACAGAATAGGAATATTAATGAGGATTCTAAAAATGTGCTTAAAACAATCATTCTCCTACTCCAAGAGGATGTTATACGCGATTTTGTCCCTGACTGTCTCTACAAACTGTGTTTTTTGAAAACAACCTTTGACACCGCTTTTCTACTTGATTGTACCAAATTGTTTTTTTCGGTTTTGTAGTTTCTCATGTTACTGAATCGGAAATTTTATTGAGAATTCTTAAAATGTGCTTAAAACAGTAATTTTCTATGTTCAAGTAGGTTTTGCAGGCGATTTTGTGCCTGACTATCTTTGCAAACTGTGTTTTGACAGTTCAAACTTTGACCCAACTTTTCTCCATGACTGTATCAAAGTTTGCAGTGCTTTTAAATTTTTTTGCTATTTTTTGTACAGTCAGCGACAAAATCGCTTGTTAAACCCGCTTGGAGTGAGAAAATGACTGTTTTAAAAACATTTTTGGATTCTCATTAAATTTCCTATTTAATAAACTGAAAATACACTACAAGATTATATAAAAAAAATAGAAATATGTAGAAAATTAAATAAGTGAAAACAGTCCGTTTTCTGATAAGTTTCTTAATATTGTTAAAAAAAAAGAAATTGAGTATGCGTATTGGAAAATAGAGACTGATAAACACAGATCGACAGTCAAGAACATAATCGTCTGTAAAACCCACTTGTAGTGAGAAAATAGCATATTTTTGGAATCCTCATTAAATTTCCTATCCAATAAACTAAAAAAACACAACAAAATTTGGTGCAGTCAGAAAGAAGAGCGGTGTCAAAATTTGATCCATCAGAAACACTGTTTGAAATGACAGTCAGAGACAAAATCGCCTGTAAAACCCACTTGTAGTGAGAAATAGACTGTTTTAGGCACACTATTGGAATCCTCATTAAATTTCCTATCCAATAACATAAAAAACACTACAAACACAGTTAGAAAAGACAGACAAGATCAAAAGAGCCTGTAAAACCCACTTGGAGTGAGAAAATAACTGTTTTAAGTGCATTTTTGAAATCCCTATTAGACTTCCTATCTAATGACATAAAAAAGCACTACAAAAAACAAAAAGAGAAAAAGTGGTCATTGCTGTTGCCACCTACCTGAAACCGTGAATTTCAGACAAACACAGAAACAACTGATAATGAAACTTGCTGTAAATATCATATTTCATCAATTTCGGATCCACCATGTATTCGTGAAAGGACGTAGTGAAGGGATATCTGATCTAAAACAGTCATTCACGACTTTACAGAACAGAAATTGGCAAAATTTAAAGTAATAATACGATGTAACAATGTTATAGAATGGTAAATATTTTGTTAATAAATCTTTGTTAATAAATGATCAACATGAAATTAAAACTACTGAAAATGTATGTGGAGTTGCATACTATTTCGCTTCACTTTAGACATCAGCTGATATATCGTGAGCGCTGCGATTGGTCGAGTGGTGTTGACAGAGTTTTCTGTTTTTTTTTTTTTTTGTTCAACTTAACTAATTTCTATAAAGATACACTCAAAAAGCAAACGCGCAAAAGTTTTAAATGGTTTAGAGTTACACGGTTTCTACTCCCACTTTTTGATAGGACTATGTCCTGTTTTTTCTAACTTTTTATGCGATGTCCTGTGACGATGTAGTCCAGGAGTCTTCCTAATGGTGTTCGGTTTCTCTTGGTATGCGGCCTTGACAAGTCTGACGTTTCCCATCCTATCAACATGCTGTCCCTTCTCCATCCTGACCATCTAACAACTTCTGGCATCCTACCGCCTCGCTTCTGGATCTGATTGCTTCGCTGTCTGATCCATAGTGTGGATGGACCTCACTGCTATTTTGTAGATCCTGGCCGTGCTGGTTATCGACATATGTTTTTCCAAATCGTATTATGTAGACAACCAGACACTCTTGCTGCTTTATTTACTTGTGTTTTCACCTCGTCAAATGTATTTTGGCTGTTTGAAGCTATTATCCCCAAATTTTCAAAGCTCTTTACTTGTTTGATTGGTTGGTCGTTTAGTGCCAACTTGCATCGTATCGGTTCCTTGATCATAGATTTTTGGTATCGAGATGCTAATGGTTATTTTTTTGCCACTTGGTTTAGCTCAAATTGCTTTTACTGCAGGTTATCCATTTCCTTCTATAAGAACCGTATCGTCTGCATAGCATAATATTTTCCACTAGATCTGACTCTTTCTGTAATCTCGTTCTACACCTTTCACCGGGATTATGATGCGGTCTATTACCAAGTTGAAGAGTATCAGACTCACGACTGGTTATCTCCTGACTGTATTCTTGGTACTGTTGTTGGTATTTTATTTTATTACCTGGATTATATTGTTGTTGGCTCTTTCTTGCAAGATTTTTAGCACCTACTAGTTGCACTCTATTAAATGATTGAATAAGGTCAACAAAGCAGAGGAACGCAGGTTTTTTAAATTCTATCTATGGACTGCGATTTTGTCCCTGACTGTCCTTTCAAACTGTGTTTCTGGCAGATCAAAATTGACACCGCTTTTTTCTCTAACTGTACCAAATTTAGTAGTGTTTTTTCAGTTTACTACATAGGATGGGGATTCCAAAAATGTGCTTGAAACAGTCATTTTCTCACTCCAAGTCGGTTTTACAGGCAATTTTGTCTCTGATTGTTCTTTCAAACTGTGTTTCTGGCAGTTCAAATTTTGACACCACATTTCTCTCTGATTTTACCTGACTTTGTAGTGTTTTTTTATGGGATTCAATAGAAAATTTAATGAGAATTTCTCAAATGTGCTTCAAAAAGTCATTTTCTTACTCCAAGTGGATTTTACATTATTTGATTTTGTCCCTGACTGTCCTTTCAAACTGTAGTTCTGGCAGTTCAAAGTTTGACACCACTGTTCTCCGTGACTGCACCAAATGTTGTAGTGTTTTTTTATCTCATTAAATAGGAAATTTAATGAGAATTCCAAAAATGTGCTGAAAACTGTAATTTTCTCACTACAAGTGGGTTTTACAGGCGATTTTGTCTCTGACTGTCCTTTCAAACTGAGTTTCTGGCAGATCAAACGTTGACACCGCTTTTCTCCCTGACTGTGCCAGATTTTGTAGCGTCTTTTAAGTTTGGTGGATAGAAAATTCAATGGGGATTCCAAAAATGTGCTTAAAAAGTCATTTTCTTACTCCAAGTGGATTTTACAGGCGATTTTGTCCCTGACTGTTTTTTCAAACTGTGTTTCTGGTAGATCAAATGTTGACACCGCTTTTCTCCCTGACTGTACCAAATTTTGTAGTGTCTTAAGGTTGGCGGATAGGAAATTCAATGGAGATTCCAAAAATGTGCTTAAAACAGTCATTTTCTCACTCCAAGTGGGTTTTACAGGCGATTTTGTCCCTGACTGTCCTTTCAAACTGAGTTTCTGGCAGATCAAACGTTGACACCGCTTTTCTCCCTGACTGTGCCTGATTTTGTAGCGTCTTTTAAGTTTGGTGGATAGAAAATTCAATGGGGATTCCAAAAATGTGCTTAAAAAAGTCATTTTCTTACTCCAAGTGGATTTTACAGGCGATTTTGTCCCTGACTGTCCTTTCAAACTGTGTTCCTGGTAGATCAAACGTTGACACCGCTTTTCTCCCTGAGTGTACCAAATTTTGTAGTGTCTTAAGGTTGGTGGATAGGAAATTCAATGGAGATTCCAAAAATGTGCTAAAAACAGTAATTTTCTCACTCCAAGTGGGTTTTACAGGCGATTTTGTTCCTGACTCAGAATTCCACTTTGCACTTTATTTGATGTAATTGGTAATATGCACTTAAATCAGAAATAGGTTGATTTACAACCAAACATTCAATTTACAAATTATGAACATCAAAGTGTCACTTTTATTGATTTATCTTAGGTTATTTTACTAAGAGATCTTCTGTAATGGGTTCAGTAAGGTTAGATTTACATTTAAACAGACTTGTGATAGTTTTTTTTGTTTTAAAACTCCTATTTTTTGTAATAAAATAAAGTTAAACTTCTCAGGGTGATATAATAAGCGTGTCCGATTTGCCTTTGAAAAAGTTTTTTATATTATTTGGTAATCAACTAAAGGTAACGGTTTAAGAAACTTTTATCCATTTCCTGCTCTTATTTAGTGTGTATCTTATCTGTCAAAAGTTTTTTACAGTTTTGCGACATCTTTTTTCTTTCATTGTTACGTCATCCAATTTTACTTTAAATTTTGCCTATTATAACACCAAAACCTACCACATTAGCTGACCGGATCAAAACTCCAGACATGTTTTTGCGTGACTCGTAGTAAGATTTACTTTGATTTGAATACGTCAGTACAGAATCGTCATTTAAAGTAGCTACGAGTCTGGAAAGAGAAACATTTCAGAATCAAGAGCTAAAAGAGTAGGAAAAATACACACACCTAGTTTGAATACCAACATTGATGCCTGGATTATACACCTCCGAAATTTTTTTACTTCCAAACTCGACCAATTTAACATCCATGTCCATTCTGGTTTTTATTTTTTTGAATACATTCACCTGATTGTTCAAAAGTAGAAACCAGCTGTAGATAAACTGGAACCGTCCGAACCGATCCAAGTTGGATGCCTGTACGAAGTTTGCTTTTCTAGATAATCTGTATTATACTATAAATGTCGTAAGTGTAAAGCAATTTTAAACATATTTGCATATTGCATAGGCATTTACTAAGTGCTATTGCAAAATAGCAACAGCAAAACTTCAAAAATTCTGACAATTACCATCATTTGACAATAAAGGTCCAGTTTAGATGAAGGCAAGTAACAACCTGAGATTCAATAAAGGATCATTTTTAAGATTTTAAGATTTAATTTTTTTTGTCTCCATAATTTGATTTACAACATTATTTATAATCATTCTAGTAAATAGCAAAATCTTGAAAAAAAAATGCTTTATTATGTGTCATGGATCTTTAGTAAATGCCTAGGCAAAAGACGATATGCCTAAAGTTGCTTAAAACATAAACTTAAAACTACGTTTTAAACCTGTTTCAAGAGATTGTCAGCACCGGGGCAGTCCATATCCAGGAAATAAGTGAAACGATCTCCGTTTTTCCTCTTGATAAATGCCAAAGAATCTGTATTGGCAAAAACCAGAGAAACATTAAAATTTTCTTTTTGGATTTTTCTGTGTAAATTGACTTTGTCTGAAAAATTACAAATGTTTGTATCTTTTTTTACGTCGTTATAAAACTCTTACCTTGACGTGAACAACAGGCAAAAATTGCCACTAATCGTGGCTGGTAAAATCTAAAGCAGCTTAAAATTGTCATGGACTGCTTCTGGAATTGAAGGGAATACGACAAAAAGCAGATAAGCAGAAAAATCTTTAAAAACATGTCACTGCTAAACTTTATACAGTTTTTCGCCTTTTAAGGTCTAAAAATGACCATAACCGTGTTTCTTGGAAATTTGAAAGGGAATATTAAATTGCATATCTGCAATTAGGAGTTAAAAATTCAAAACCGTTCACTGTGTTTCTTGAAACAACTGATTTGTTTAGGAACATTTACTTTATATAATTTGATAGGAACGATCAGCTTTCAAGTTTTCTTCTTTTACTTGTTAAATACCTGAAATTTGTAGCAATATAAAAGGTTTTATCGTATTGAATTTAAATTGTTTGAAAATTCTCACAGTAACTTCAGTTTAACAAACAAACTCGGTTTCCCAGATATCGACAGTAACTTAAATTTTTCAAAGGGACCATAATTTTTTTTCGTTATTTTAAATACATATTTTATCCTAATTTCGTATTTTTATATCAGTTGTGTACTTTTGTCGAAGTTTTCCTGAAGAAATTTATGATCAAGGTTTATTGTTTTCTTAAAAACATTTATTCATTTTAAAACAATTGCAGAGATGGTTGATCCTTACTACTATACAGAGTGTTTATTAAGTAGTAGTTGTGCAGTTCGGTATTGTACACACTTGATGAGACTAAAGAGTGAATCCGATCAATTTTAAGCAAAAAAGTTTATTATGATTTTCGAAGAAACCTGAAAAAACACCGTGTGAGTCAAAATAACATAACAATTGAAATACCTAATAAATTCCAGAAACACAGTTTGAAAAAACAGGTACAAAATCGCCTGTAAACTTTGAGAAAATTACTGTTATAACACATTTTTGGAATCCTCATTAAATATCTTATCCCATAGACTAAGAAAATACTACAAAATTAGGTGAAATCAACTAAAATTTTCAAGTGCGCTTTACAGGCGATTTTGTCCCTGACTGTCGAATTGTGTTTCTGGCAGATCAAATTTTGACACCACTTTTCTTCCTGACTTTACCTAATTTTGTAGTGTTTTTTGTCGTTGGATAGGAAATTTAATGGACATTCCAAAAATGTGCTAAGAACTGTCATTTTCTTACTGCAAGTGCGCTTTACAGGCGATTTTGTCCCCGACTGTCAAATTGTATTTCTGGCAGATCAAATTTTGACAGAACTTTTCTCCCTGACTTACCTCCCTCCTTGACTACTGAAGAGGGTTATAAGTACTAGGACACCCCTTGGATATGTCCAGTAATCATTCATAACGAACGCGATCGAATAAATAATCTAGTGAACATTTTATAGGAATGCAAAGTGTCTTCCTCTCGTTGCTCAGCTACTTTTTATGCCAAAGTGTAGTTTATATACTGCTTAAAGGACCCTGTAAATATAAAATTTGTACTATGTACAGTTTTTGCATAATTAATTTTTGAACTGGAAAGACGAAATATAAACAAAATTATCTAGCAACTGTCATCCTCTAGTTGCCCAGCTACTTTTTATGCCAAAGAGTAGCTTATACAGGGTGTCCCACGACGAAAGACATCGATTGATATTGGAAAAAGTATAAATAGGAGAGTTTTGAAAATTTGGCATGATACTGATGTGGGCATGCCCAATCTAACTAAAATATTTTCAAGATGGTTGCACTTCCGTTTATACCGGAAGTCGATCACAACTTTCTTATTTTAAATAGAACACCCTATATATTATTACATATTTGGAGTCTTCACAAAATTCTGACCAACTTTTGTGTACAATGCCCTATGCCTATCTCTAGCCGTTTTCGAAATATTTGATGTTTTTACAAAAAAGTGACAGTTGCAACGCTCAACATATTTTTGTACTCTGTCAAAACCGTATATCATTTTGCAATGAAACATTGAGTTATTGTAAATAAAGGATCGTTTTATTAAACTGAGGGTGCGTAATAACCCAATTGTATACAGGGTCGTCAAAAAAAAATCATAAACTTGCCTCTAAAAAAAATGAAAAATTTCAAGTTTTTTAAATAGAAACCCACATTTTTTATGACGGAATCATTTTGAGCATTAAAAATTACTATACGTTTCAATTTACTTGCCTATACCTAAATCCAACCCATTTCGTTTTATTTGAGAATTAACCTTTTTTTATTAGGCTGCATGGTTGGGATTAGCTGGTACTTTAGTTGGTCATGCTTTTGACACACGGTGATATTGGAGACCTGCAGAGCATGTTAATAACACTAGTTTTGAGTTTTTTGACAACTGCAAATATGCCGTCGCGGTTACGTTATTCAAATCAAGATTACTTAAATCTGTTTATTATTTACGGAGAATGTGATAAAGTTGTGAGTAGAACATGTGAGGTATTTGCCGCTCGTTATCCAGAAAAACGAAAGCCATCACCAAAAGCTGTCAAGCAAATAATTGAACATTTTAGGAATACGGGATCTGTGAAGAGAAAAGCTATTAAAACAAAACCAATCCTTAATAATACAAATGTAGAAATTGCAATTTTGGGCTATATATATATATAAACAATCTTTATTTTCAATAGAAAAAAGGCTATCGACCACTTGGTCTTTCTGCCTATGTTTACAGTGGGATTTTTTTTTATGGTTTTAGTATACATGTTAACTTATTTCTAATTATTTACAATTTATTTACAAAAAAAAAAAAAGTCTTAGTTAAAGTGTTCTAGTAGGGTGGCAGTGGGAAAGAGGTAACGGGATTGTCTTGTTTGTCTTGTTATGCACAGTGGGTTTATTATTGTCCAGTTGTTTGGATTATTCTTCCATTTGTTCTGTAGTTGTATAAGTCTGTCTGTTATTTTGGTCATGTTTGTACGTTCGTAGAGAAGTTGGTTGGATGGGTTGTGTAGTGGGTTTTCTGGGTGTCTTATTTTGGTTATTAGTCTTAGAGCAATCTGTTCCGTAGTCTGAGTATATCTTTTAGTTTTGTCAGTAGCGTTTGCTCTAAGTAAGTGTCCGTAGTCTAGAACTGGTCTACAGATGGATTTGTATATTTGTGTGGCGGTTTTCGTGCTAATACCTTTGTTTTTGTATGTCAGTGATCTAAAGTGTTTTGTCCGTTTAATAGTTTCAGTTCTTGCATTTTTTAAGTGTTTTGTAAATTTTAGTTTTTGGTCCAGTATTACGCCTAAGTATTTTACGTCATGTTTGGGTTCAGTTACGTGGCCGTCCGCGGTTATGTTTGGGGAGTCGTCTTTGATCCTTTGGTTTGGTAGTAAAAGTTGGTTTTTAGTTGCGTTGGGGGTCAGTCTCCATCTGTAGAACCATGTCATAGTATCGTCAGTAAGTGATTGTAGTTTTGACGCTGCTTTTGAAGTAGTTTTGTCGTGTACTATAAGTGCAGTGTCGTCTGCGTATTGTAATATGTATGCGGTTTTGTCAAATTGATTTTTGTCCTGCTTGTTGTGATTGTATATGTCATGGCAGTATAGGTTGTAAAGTAAAGGTGAGAGGGGTGATCCTTGGGGTAGTCCTTGTTCAGGACTGAAAGGAAAGGAAAGTGTGTTGTCTATTCGAACGTGCAGTTGTCTATTTTCTAGTAAATTTCTGATTGTGTAAAGTAAGTATTTTGGTGTATCAAGTTTATGTAGTTTGTAAAGTAGTCCTTTGTGCCAGACACTGTCAAAAGCTTTGTTAATGTCCATGAACAAACAAGCTGTTTTGTTGCCGTTGAGGTGCGTTGTTTGTATGTTGTTAGTTAAGATAAAAAGTGGATGTATAGTCGAGTGTTTTGGTTTAAAGCCAAACTGGTATGATGGAATGTGCTGTCCAATCTGTTCTTGAAGTCTGTTTTTTATGATGAGTTCGAGTAATTTGCTTAGTACTGGAAGTAGTGTAATAGGTCTGTAAATTTGAGTTTGTGTGTTGTCGAGTCCATTTTTTGGAATGGGTATTATTATGCTCGTTTTCCATGCATCCGGTATTATGTTGTGTCGAATGCAGTTGTTAAGTGAGTCTAGTATAAGTTTGTGAGTTTCGGGGGTCAAGTTTTTTAGCAATTTGCTTTTAATGTTATCCTTGCCTGGTGCGGTGTTCTTTAAGTTCGTTAGAGATTAACGGAAATGTGTTGTCAGTTTGGTTGTCAAAGTAATTGTTGTACCAGTCGTTTATTAAGGTCCAGTTTTGGTCATCAAAGTTAGGGTTAGTAGAAGTTTGAAAAGCTTTCTGAAAATGTCTGGCAAATGCGTTAGCTTTGTCTTGGTCTGTGTATTGTTCGGTGCCATTTTCGTTTATTGTCCCTAGCGGATTTGTTTTCTTGTACCGTGATAGTTTTTTAATTTTCTGCCAGTATGTTTTTCCGTTGTCATGTTCTATTTCATGGCATGCTTGCAGCCATTTGTCTTGTTTGTATTGGTCTATTAAGGTCTTGACGTTTCTGTTGAGTTCGTTAAGTTTTCTTTCTAAATCATTGTCTTGTGTGTGCGTGTATAGTCTGTATAGTTCTCTTTTTCTTTTTGGGCTATTTTGTTGCAAATCCAACTTCGTCAATAAGACAAGTTTCTGTAGAATCAGGCATATCCAAAAGCTCAATTCAAAGGATCCTGAAGAAACATAAATTTCACCCTTTTTCATTTAAATTAGTGCAACACTTGAAACAGGTTGACTTTCCGAAGACAGTGGTTTTTAGTGAGTTTTTGCTGACTAGTCACTATGGAGAAGAATTGTTTTTGAATAATATTAGAGCGACGAGGCCAAATTTACTAAAAATGGAATGTTCAATAAACATAATTCACACTACTGGTGTGACATAAATCCATACGTAATTAGAGAGAGAAATTTTCAAGAAATCTTGAGTTTTATTAATAAAAAATGTTTATTCTCAAATAAAACGAAATGGGTTGGATTTAGGTATAGGCAAGTAAATTGAAACGTATAGTAATTTTTAATGCTCAAAATGATTCCGTCATAAAAAATGTGGGTTTCTATTTAAAAAACTTGATATTTTTCATTTTTTTTAGTGGCAGGTTTATGATTTTTTTTTGTCGACCCTGTATACAAATGAGTCATTACGCACCCTCAGTTTAATAAAACGATCCTTTATTTACAATAACCCAAAGTTTCATTGCAAAATGAAATACGGTTTTGACAGAGTACAAAAATATGTTGAGCGTTGCAACTGTCACTTTTTTGGAAAAACATCTCATATTTCGAAAACGGCTAGAGATAGGCATAGGGCATTGTACACAAAGGCTGGTCAGAATTTTGTGAGGAATCCAAATATGTAATAATATATAGGGTGTTCTATTTAAAATAAGAAAGTTGTGATCAACTTCCGGTATAAACGGAAGTGCAACCATCTTGAAAATATTTTAGTTAGATTGGGCATGCCCACATCAGAATCCTGCCAAATTTTCAAAACTCTCCTATTTATACTTTTTCCAATATCAATCGATATCGTCTTTCGTCGTGGGACACCCTGTATATTAAAAACCAAAATAATGCTTAGCAACCTAGTGCTAACCGTAGTGGCCGATTCGTATTAGTGCCAATATTTGTTTATTGCAAATTTAGGAAAAAAATATGCATTAATAACTGACCTAGACTAACCAGGTGCGAAAGTGATTCTTCCACCAATTTTGTAAACAAAGGAAAAAGGCGGCAACTATGCGCTTTAACCTCATAATTGAAGGAACATTGAATGACATCTGAAGTTGACGTACATACTGTCAAGTATCAGTTTGTGGTGACTCACTTCGCACACGTTCACACAGATGGCACCACGCATCAAAAACCCTGCTAACATCAAACCCGCATCGCCTGTCACCCCGACGTGATCAACCATTCTCTCACTCTCTCTCAATCAAAATCCAATTAGGGAATATCTCCCCCATAATTGGTGACCCTCGACAAAGCAACACGCAATCTTCTGGCTGCAGATAATATGGAATCACTCTCAATGCCAACACGGTCGCATTTCCAAGTCCATCGCTGCACAGCCGCAACTCGTAACCAACTTCATCCTTGCCTTCAGTCAATTCACAATTACTCTTCACTACTCCATCATACATCACTTCGTTGTCACTGGAAGGGGAGAACTGTGGTGACTCACTTCGCACACGTTCACACAGATGGCACCACGCATCAAAAACCCTGCTAACATCAAACCCGCATCGCCTGTCACGATTTAACTACATATAGCAGTTTCAAGTCATCTTCAATCGTGTGTATAAGGCACGCAGCTGTCAAGCCTTACTGACGAGTCCAAAGACAGCTCCCGGGACGAAACACATTTTATCGGTCAATGGGCAACAACACGCCCCAGGCAAGTCCACATGACATCAACGTCATGCGCCATCCCTGTCATTCTCTCGCTCACTGCAATCCAATGGGAACAAACCCCCATAACCTCATAATTGAAGGAACATTGAATGACATCTGAACTTGACGTACATACTGTCAAGTATCAGTTATCCTCTGTGAATTATGCGGCGTTGCCAGACGCTTTTTTTTTCGTTATTAATATTTAATACTTCAACTGATTTTTATTGTTTTTATTCAGAAAAATATGTTTGGTTGTCGCGACGATCGCGCCCTAGTCGGTTCGCTTGAAGAGCCGGCACCGCCGTTTACGCGTGGGTCCACAGATCGAGACCCTTCGAGGACCCCCGCGGATTGATGAACCCGAGATCTCAACAACATCGGATGATATCCATGGGTTCCCGGGTCGCTTGCGGATGTTAGCAGTGCCGGGACCGCCCCGGGCGTCGTACCCCGGCGAAGTGACCCAGTATGTCCCAGATGGACCCCGTTCCCTGTAAGGTTCCCGTGGGATTTAGGCGAGTATTATATGGGTGTGTCGCACGCCGAGAGACGCTCATCTCGGTTTCACCGGTATTATACGGTCGGTCCATTCCGGCCCTGAACCAAAAACCAAAATTCACGGCTACAACTACTCGGACCGTGCTTCAAAATACTCTCCTTACAGAAATGTTACTCGTTTGGGACTTATTAAAACCTTCTGTCAAAACCAAACGATAAAATAATCACAGAAAACGGCAAAATCTCTCAATAAAAAAAAACAAAAAAATCAGAATTATAACAACTGAAACAAATATTTTGTGTTACTGAGTTTTACCTCCAAAGGGGTGAGTAAGTCAAGGGATGCCAGGTAGTCATATATTTAAGCAATCAATCTATATACAGTGCGTTTTTTTTAACGCGCAACATAGGATTTTACGTGTTAAATTTTTAAGCCCATATTAGACCATTTTATTTTGGAACTGCAAGTCTATAACTTGACTGGTGTGTCTTTAGTACCCTGAAGCTTAAGTAGTCTACCAATTTGGTCTAAAAAGTGATTAAAAACTGGAAAAAAATCATTTTTTTTCGAAAAGATTTTATCTTTCCATACTCCCTGTATGCATTGTTGTTCCTTGTTGTTCTTATACTGGCAGGGCAGGTAGCAGGTAAAGTGACATATTTTGACTGCATCACGACCCGGCATCTTTTGAACGTCAAAAGGGCATTTTATGATTGTTTGGAATACTGTTTGGCTTCAAACGGAGGTCACTTTGAACAATTCACTTATAAAAATACTTCTTTTGTTCTTAACTTTCTTGATATAAAGTTAATGATCACCCTGTTTTACTTTCTACGCCAAATTTTACCTGCTACCTGCCGTGCCAGTATCAAAAACAACAAAGAACAACTATGCATACAGGGAGTATGAAACGATAAAACTTTTTCGAAAAAAGATGATTTTTTGCAAGCTTTTTAACACTTTTTAGGCCGAATTGGTAAACTTACTTAAGCTTCAGGGTACGAAACAGCCACCCGTCAAGTTTTATACTTGTAGTTCCAAAATACAAATACATGGTCTAACATGGGCTTAAAAATTTAACACGTGAAATCCTATGTTGCGCGTTAAAAAAAACGCACTGTATGATCACCAATCTGATTGAAAGAATCAGAGATATGAAAATTAAATTTAAAATAAAGAACCGAAAATTATACAAGTTTATTTTTGCAATTATTTGTTCCAGTATGCCATTCCCAACAATTGATGATTTTAATTATGGATTATTCAATATCTCATTAATTACTCACTTTATGACATTAATTACGGGGCAGCACGATGAGCAATGAGTACTAGAAATAACGGACCTAATGAAAAATGCTACTAACACTAAACTAAGTGTAAGAGTAGTGTAAAAACTCGTAAAAAAGGCAATACACTAAAATATACCTAACCAAAAACGCTAATAACACTAAGTGGCCACTTAAGGAACAAACTACAAATTAAAAATATTCTGCCTTTTAATTAGGAAATAAGGATCAAAACCTAGTTTTTTTTTTCGACGATTTAAAGTAGGCAGTCAGATTAACACAAAAATTATTTTGTGCAAATATCCGGAGAAAAATGTCTGTTTTCTTATACACTAATACACCAGGCTTTCACAAAGAGAAAAAAATAGCAGCTATAAAACCCACACCCTGTATATATCGAGTAAATACTCCTTTTCACCTGTAAGGGAAAATTATTACAGTTTTGTGGTTAGTGATTTAACACACGTTAGGTGTCAAAATTGCCTCAGCTGTAATGTTCTTTAATTAACACACCGAGATACTACTCGAACAGAACATTTATTAAATAAAATATGAGACAAATAGCCTTGTTAATCATTAATTTTTACATGTGTCTCTCGCCTTCATAACCTCTCTTTTTCTTGACCGATGTCTAATAACTGTCCACTCCAACTGTCGCAGTCTTATTGACAGATAGTTGACAGCCCAACTTATACCACGATCTTATACTAAAGTTATAGGTAGCAGTGCATAACATGCCCTGACATCAGCCTCCAGCAGGAACCTGAAACGAAGTTAAAAACTTTTTCCAACTAATATAGGTTATTGTGAAAAGCCTGGCCCCAACTACAATGGCTACTCAAAAAGAAAATCAGTAGCAGACTCCCTCAGGTCTCGGGTACCGGATGCAGGCCTTTGTTCCTTCAATATTTACCCAAGTGCAGCTTTTCTTATAAAACTCTTGTAGAACGGTGATCGACAATCACTTTTTGATTGGGGCGCGCGCGAAATTAACTGCCGAATCGTAAAACGCAATTTTTATTAGTGCACTTAGTTATTAATTTACACTCAAAAACCTCGCAAAAATTGAACATTTAAAACTTTTTGATTTTCTTTGGCAAAATTCTTACTCTGCATTCTACACTAGTCGGCCGACGACTCCTTATCTCTGTCCCAAAAATTGGGAGAAAAACTCGTCCTATCGCTTGTTATCAAGCCGCCAATGTTCGACATCGGACCAAAATGGTACCTTTTTAATTTACACGGTACGGTAAAATTTTAAAATTTTTACTGATTGGAACAAATCACGTAAAAACCCCCATTCTCTGCTATATGACATCGCTGGCATTAATTTTTTCATAAATACGGCTACTGGCTTAGCGACAGGGAAAAATAATTAACTGATCACTGAACACTGATCTTGAGGAGATATCCAACCTATTTAATGTCCACTTCGCTGAGGTAGATGATGATCGAGAATTTGTTTTACCTCTGGGTGATGCACGTCAATAACCCACAATATTTTTAGAACCAACAGATCAGGAAGAGATTTTCAGGCTATTGATGAACTTACCAAATAAATTTTTGGCCGGATTTGATGAAATATTTCAAGTAAAAATTCTTAAGTACATAGCGCAGTTCATTTCCCAATCATTATCTGATATAATTAATGAGTCTTTTTGTGAGGGCCATTTTCCGGATTGCTTGAGGAATGCTAAAGCGGTTCCAATATATAAAAAAGGTGATCCCTCAAACATAAAAAATTACAGACCGGTGTCTCTTCTGCTCTCTCTTTCCAAAGTCTTCGAACGAGCAATTTATAATAGACTATATAAATATTTTGATACTTTTAGTATTCTTTCAAAACACCCAATATGGATTCCTACCTCGTAGATCAACAGAGTTGGCCTTATATAATACAGTTACTTATATAATGGAAAACCTTGACAAAAATATTAAAATTGCTGGAATATATTTTGATCTGTCAAAGGCATTTGACAGTATCAACCTGTTGAGTTATATTTTGACATTTTAGTGACTTATGCCATTTTTCTATTTGCGCGGTTTTACTAGCTTAAGAATGAGATTGGGTTAGAAAACAACTTGTGGAGAAGTTAGACAAGTCACCTTGAAGTAACACGTTTTAATTTAATGTTCATATTCTTTTCTTTTTTGTAACACTTAAAGGTGTAACATTCTTCCAAATATATGTTCTTTTGGGAGCCTGCTGTTTTACTCAACAGGTTTTGGGCCCAGCACGCTTCCACTGCGCCAGCCAGAGAACATAGTAGCATTTGCCTGGAAGACTGCTGCTAACACAAAAAAAGAAAGCTGCAAGGAAACATTATTGCATCAGATCCACCAGCTTGGACTCTTGAAGTTAAGTAGGTACTCAACTAGCTAAACGTGTATTTGCTATCCGCTTTTTGCTGTCTGTTTTTGTGAAATAAACAATGGGGGAGAAAGAGATATTAAATCTAACCAAATTAGATGGTCAGAACTTCCAAATGTGAAAATTTGGGCTGACTTTGCTTTTAGAATCCCAAGGGTTAACAGAATTTATAGATGGGTCCACAGTTGAACCAAACCGGTCTGAAAAACTGAATGATTGGGCAAGATGGAAGAAAAGCGGGTCAAAAGCTGCTGTCATTATTATGTGCTCTGTTGAACAAGCCCTGCATGTGAATTTAATCAACTGTGACACCCCCGACAAAATGTGGACCAAGTTTGTTATATGGTGCCACTAGCGAAGATGAAAAGCAAAGTGCTTGGCAAAAATTCTATGAATTTCGGATTAAAGAAGGTGACTCAATAGTCACTAAGTTAGAGGCTTTCGAAAGTTTGTGTAAAGCACTAGAAAATGCTGGTGAAATAGTTTCTGAAACTGCAGTTATGTCCAAGTTATTAAGTAGTTTACCTCAACGTTTTTCCACATTTTCAATGGCTTGGGAATGTACAGCTGTAAAGGACCGGACTAAGGATAACTTAATAGCCAGTATTATAAGGGAGGACAAACGCCAAAATAACTCAGAAACCACTAGTAGTGCCTCTGAAGCTTTAAGTGTTAAATCATCAGCTAGTGACCAGAATAAAGATCATAATACAAGAAATAAACACAAAAACATTGCAGAATTAAAGAAAAATACAAAGTGCAACTATTTGTCACATGAAAGGGCACTGGGCAAGAGAATGCAGGAAAAGGCTGAAGAAGGAGAACCAGCAGAAGGGTCCTGAAAGCACCTATGTCTGTGATGTTTCTGCATTTTATTCACAAACTACAGCAAGTGATGAGTGGATTGCTGATTCTGGAGCCAGTATGCACATGACTTCACACCGTGAATATTTTAGTGAGTTTGTGCCAGAAAATGATGATCATTTTGTTAAGATAGCTGACAATAAGACTCTTTCTGTAGCAGGCGTAGGCAAAGTGGACATCACAGTGAAATTAAAAGGTAAAGTGTTTAATCGACATTTAAGTAATGTACTTTATGTGCCAGATTTAAAAGAAACTTGTTTTCTATTATTGCTATAACTGAGAGAGACTTTTCTTTCCACTGTTTTGGGGCCAAATGTGAAGTAGGAGAGAACAATGGGACCTTGTCCGCTACTGGCACACAACATGGTAATTTGTTTTACATGGATTTTCAGGTAAACTTATTAAATTGTAATGTTGCCACTGTGAATTCATTAAAATTATGGCATGAGCGTTTTGGACATGTTAATGTTAAGTCTGTAAAAGATACAATTATGTCAGCAGTAGCAGAAAAACTTGAATTTAGTGATGTAAACAATTTTTTCTGTGAAATATGTATTTTGTCAAAACAAACCTGTATGAATCATTCGCCATCATGTCAAGAAAATAATTTTTTCTAATTTTGGCATATAAAGTGACACTTTTCAAAACTGATTAGAGTGACAAAACGTTTTACTTTATGTAACTAGTTACATAAAGTATCACTTTATGTAACTAGTTATGAAAAGTTCATTTCATCACTCCCTGTTTTTATGCATTTCCGTAGAAACATATGGGCGACATCCATCATAACATGTCGTTGTCACTGTTTATACAAGGTGCTATGAAAGTGAATATTTGTGTTAAATCACTTTAAAAGATAGTTTTTACCGCTTTTTGGTCAAAATTAGAAAAAATTATGTATGCAACACGTTTCGAAAATGTCTTATTGTGTAACTCATTCAAATTGTAGGACCTCGCTGCGCTCGCCCTACAAACATTCATTCGTTACACAAAATCGATCTTTTCGTAACTGGTTACATAAATAGCTATTGAGGCAGGTGAAAAGATACACACTCACGTATGTGGCCCTATAGCTAGCTTCACCATGAGGTTCAAGATATTTCCTTATGTTTAAAGATTAATGTTCTGGTTTTCGCTCTGTGTATTTTATGCAAAATAAATCAGAAGTATTAAGTATTTTTAAGGAATTTGAAACTTGTTAGTTTTTAGGCAAACAGGTAATAGGGTTAAGGTTCTTCATTCTGATAATGGAACAGAGTATGTTTCTGCAGCATTTAAGCAGTTTTTAAAGGAAAAGGGAATAATCCATGAAACTTCATCACCTTATATACACCAAAGAATGGACGAGCTGAACGAGAAATACGATCATTAGTAACTGTTGCCAGATCCATGTTGATTGCAAGAAATATTCCCACCTATTTATGGACTGAAGCGATAAAGACAGCAAGTTATTTGCTGAATCGAGTTATAACTGGGCAAAGTAATGGCGTCACTGCATATGAAAAATGGTTTAGCAGTAAAACACTTCAGAATTTTTGGCTGGGATGCTTACATGCATGTACCCAAGGAAAGTCAGACATCAAAGTACAATCCAAGGTCAAAGAAGCTTTTGTTTGTTGGCTATGATGGCGAATCTAAAAATTACAGATTGTTTGATGTATCAACTCAGAAAATACACATTAGTAGTGATGTTGATTTTAATGAACTTGACTTAGAGCCATTGAATTAAAAACACCACAATAAACCTGAAAAAGAAATAAGTTTGTTTTTTCCAGATCTAGATGACGACCATGACAGTGAACTGACAGCTTCTGAGCAGCAGTTAGAGGTGACAGAAGCCTTTGATGAGGATGTAGAAGAAAATGAAGCAGTAGAAGAGGAAATTCAGCCCAGTTTTCCAAGACTTCGAGATCGTAACCAGCTACATCGACCTAGTTATCTAGATGATTATGCGTTTGTTTCTGATAGTGTTCCACTAACTTACGATGATGCAATTTGCTGTTCAGAGTCAACCAAATGGAAAAATGCCATGTTGGAAGAGTTAAAAGCTCTTGATGAATGCAATACTTGGATTCTCATTGAGTTACCACCTGGACGAAAACCCATTGGATGCAAATGGGTTTATGTGTTGAAAACTGATAACGACGGAAATATTTTGAGATACAAGGCACGTTTGGTAGCAAAAGGCTTCTCTCAACGAGAAGACGTTGACTATTTGGAAACTTTTGCTTCAGTTGTTCGATATGAGTTTGTTAGAGTGTTGCTGTCAATTGCTGCTAAAGAGGATTTGGAGATATCAAAATTTGACGTAAAAACAGCATTTCTAAATGGTGATTTACAGGAAGAGATATATATGGAGCTGCCTCCAGGAATTGAAGTTGACCAGTACCCAACCAATACTGTATGTAAACTTCAATGAAGCCTATATGGTCTGAAACAGAGCCCTAGATGTTGGAATTCAAAGTTCGTACAGTTTTTGAATAAGTTTGGTTTTACATCGATTTCAACAGATACATGTGTGTTTATTGGGGATATAAACAATAATAACAAGGGGTTGTGTTGANCCNGGATGTGNTNATANCTGGATATTNTANATTGTTCATTTAGCACNAAGGTTTATNCGCGNAANGAGTNNNAATCCGGCGCAANNANGGNTCTTNCAGAGGTNTTTACCTNGGGTCATTNTAANCGCACNGAAANGNGTTTTATAGCATTCCCGTNCAGGTNNTGTCNNTNCACGTACTNTNANCGTAGNACAAAGAATTCNGTGNCGCTANATTCNTGANCGNNGTTGCCAACAGNAGGGTTCAAATCNAGATNTNTNNACCNGGGTNGNGTNTGTTGCGCCTNCGNACGTTTANNCGGTAACCGATTCTAGTGGAGCACCNGGTNANCGGAAAAGACTGNNCNNGACCCANGTNGCGAGGCGGGGAAATTANANAANGNGACCGTCCTACCCACCGCTATGANNATTACTGTGCCTGTGANGTCNTACTGTTGNTACACGTATANNNTNTNNTCCACAACGCTAGTANTTNNAAGAACCAGACCCACCCTAAGGGTGTATAACACATTTTATAAAAGTTAACTTAAAAAAATACCAAACACATGAACATACTTAACCTAATAATATTGCCTCAGAAAAATTATTTTGGAAAACTAAAGGTCTTTGATAGAATTTCGCAAAAGTTTTGGACTTCTCAGTCCAGCCTGCTGAAAGTCTTATAGTATCAAAGCTCACCCCTTTACGGGCCGCCGCGGAAGTCGCAGCTTGCCTGGTGCTATAAGCTGTGAACAAAGACGTATCTATCCCGCTCTTTTCAAAAATATGATTTTTATCAACCTACTAATTGACTGCGAACTCACATTTCGATAGGGTTTTTTAGTAGAGATAAAAAGGTCCGAAGAGAATGGTGTCTTAACGGTTTAGTTCGATTTAAGTAGCAAAGTAAAGCTGTGGCAACACATATTGTTAAATCATGCTTAAAAAAGGGCAGTATCAATGTTGGCTGTAGCCTATTAGGACCCGAAGTTTTGAGTCTCTTGGGCACCTTTATTGTGATGTCGCTTTTAGTAATTACTATATTTGTTTACTAATTACTATAATGTTTGTATTCTTTGCCCTGTTGTAAGAGCCAAAAGAACAGCTAACTTTTGAGCCAAGATTTCTAAAGAAATCTCCTCGTTTTGACAGAGTTTTAATGTAAATTAATACATTGGAAGGGTCCCCAAGTTGCACCATATTTGGGTAAATTGGGTCTTGACCCATACACCCCTTTAAAAATATCTTTTCAATCTATAGTCTTGTGCAACTTCGGGAGATGCAATTTGGAAATTGCAGATCTGTAGCTGTTGAGGGAGCCATATGAAGCTCCTCTCTCGAACCGTATAGATAAAAATTCTAAGACTAATTGTACCGCAACATTAAATACATTGTTGTTTTTCTCTTGGCAAACTGCCACCATAATTTTAAACCAACATTGTATTGTTTGGCCGTTGAATCCGATATAGAAGATGAGCAAATGTTTAAGCCGATATCAGGCACCTCTCTTTTCTGCAACGCTTGTAAGATAAGGGTCCTGCCACCAGGGAAAGGCTTTTCCAGAGGGGTGAGGTGATCTATCAATAGAAAGAAGTAAATTTTTTATCCGGTTTAAATGAAGCGGATCTTGTGATAACAAAGAGCAAAAACCGGATACCATGTGTCAAAGCTTCTAGGGCGAAGACTGACATTTCTACACATTAATTTTCCAACGTGCTAATTAAAACACCATAGATTCAATTTCAAACGGTTTAATCAAAAACCCAAAACAACGTGTTCCATGAACGCTTTTTACACCTTTCTTTACGAATTCGCGATGCCGAATCCCCCACCATGGTCGTCTTCTTCGGCGGCAAAGCCCGGGATGCGACTCCACACGTTGCGCGGTTGCCAAACTTATAATACAGACGCATATGAGCGTTAACACGATGGTTGAGAGGTCCAGTGGGGGACAACTATAATTCCTTCAGCTTTATCTTCAATAACTTTTTGGAGTACTCGTAAGATAAGAGCAAAAAGGCGAAAAAGCATAGAAATAAAATTTTCTCCAACTTATTGTAAAGGCATCAACAGCACAAGAATCTGGGCCTCTCAACCAAGATACATATTTTTTGCACTTTTTATTTGCCCTGGAGGCAAAAGGGTCTATTTCGGGATTTTTAAAATGTAAAGTAATTTTTTTGAAATACATCACGATTCAATTCATACTCCGTGGCGAAATCTAGGCTCCTGGATTCTTGATCCGCCTCAACGTTTTCCTTGGACTTGATATAAGAAGCAAAAATAAAAATTATTACGGGCCTCACACCACTGCCAGATGCGCTTTGTTAGAGCATTCAGTTTGGGAAACTGGACACTACCCATGCGATTGATGTAAGATAGAGCAGTGGTATTGTCAATACGACACAAAATATTGACATTTGATAAATGAGATGCGAGGCATTTTTAAGCCAAAAAAACGCCGCTAGAAGCTCCAAATAGTTAATGTGAGAGGCTTGCTCACAGGGGCGCCAAAGCCCCCGGATCGCTTACTATTGCAGAAAACTCCCCAGCCACTAGACGACGCATCTGAAAATATTTCCAGAGCAAACGATACCGTCTTTAAGGAGTTTTCTGCATAAGGAATGTGCGTCAGCCACCAGTATAAGGTCTTCTACTAATTCGTTCAAATTTTCATCATGGAATTATAGTTACCGTTTTCTTTATGGAGGGACAGGAATTTTTCTCGTTCCAGCAATTTTGTATAAAGCCAACCATACTTAACTACTGGGCATGCTGAGGTCAAGGTGCCGATAAATTGAACAAATTTTCGAATTTTGCATTTTTTGATAGACATTAAGCCTTTAGTCAAACGTAGAATTTTTTCTCTCTTTTCCTTGGGCAAAGAAATGGACATATTTTTAGAGTTGTATATAAACCCCAAATATTTGCAACTACGCGATGGAACCAGACAACTTTTCTTACAATTAATAAGAAATCCCAAAGATTCAAGCAGAGTTCTCGTTGCAGATATATTATTTTCGCACTCTGACTTAGAGGTTCCAATTAACAAAATATCATCGATACAAATGACAGATACCCATCCTTTACTCCGCAAATAGCTAACCACTGGTTTCATTATTTTAGTAAACAGTAAAGGAGCACAATTTATTCCAAGGGGAGACAATTATATTGATAGATCTTATTTTTAAATCTAAATCTCAAGTATTTTCTATCAGATTTCTTTATGGGGATAAGAGTATACGCATTCTTCAAATCAATTAAAGCCATATAACAATCGTCAGACACTAACCTTGAAACGGTTTTATGATCTTCAATTTTAAAATGGTTACATTCTACATATTTATTAAGGGACTTTAAATTTAAGATTAAGCCTTTTAGAACCATCAGGTTTAGGAGTTAGAAAAATTCGAGATAAAAACTGCCCTTTCACCGGCGTTACCAAACTAATTGCACCAGTTTTAAGTAACTTTTCTAATTCATTCTTAATACTATTAGCCTCTTTTACAGACCAAACTGGTTCCGGATATGCAAACCTTTGATTAGGGATTTTAGTACACGGAATTTTAAAATTACGGATGCTTGACAAGATATTACTTACTATCTGACGTAATTTCAGCCCAGTTATCATAAAAGTATTTTAGCTGCCCTACGGTTTTACCAACCTGGACCAGTAACGCCGGCGTTTCCCTGTTTGTGGCGCTCCTCTCGCCTTTCCTGAAAGTTCCCCGATGTAGACGGTCCTGGGTCGTCACATTCTGAGGATATGGGGACGATCTCGTTTGATACTGGTGCTGCCTGGCCCGAAATCCCCCCTGAAAATCCCGGGACAGGTCCCTGTAGTTTAAACGGGGCTTCACAACTTTTTTCTGTTCTCTAGGCCTAGCTGGCGGCTTAAGGGATTTAATAGAACGCTCTATCTGCTTCGAGGCTTCTAGTCTCTTATCTACGTCCCAGCCAAACAGCCACTCATCGGTTGGAGAGGCCAGGAGGCTCTCCCTGACGGTCTTGTCAAGGTTGTAACAAGCAAGCTCCTTCCGAGCAGAAGTTTCTTGATAAAAAATATCTGTGAGCAGACGACCAGCCTCACAGAGAGGTTGCACATACGCAGCCCCCCTTACTTTTTCTTGGCCTAAGATAGTCGTGATTGCCTGATCGAGAGCAGAGATACTGGCGCCTATTTGGCTCTGCAAGGTAGATAAACGGGTATCCCTCTGCTTCACAGAGTCGGAAACCACCTTTTCTACAAGACTGTTGAGTTTTGGGGTACTAAGAAGGGGAGCGTTTTCCGGGACCAAATATTTTCCTATTAAAGACTCCTTTTCCTGAGAATGTATCCCATTTTCGATAATACTTGTCCACGTTTGCGCCATCACTGCTTGAAGTGGGGGACTCCATACAGTCCTATTTTTTTGATACATTATCTCCGAATAATGAAGTATCAACTAGCATGTTCACTGGAGGGACTTCTCCATCCTGTGGCAACTCTTGGTAGCCGCAGCTTTCTTCTGGAACAAAACAAGAAAATGTACCTAGGTACCTCACTTGCGTGAAGAGTTTATTGGGCTCAAAAGCACTAAACGTATTTTAAAGTTTGGCTCCAATTTTCTGTGTTCATAAACAGAATTAACTGGGTTCATAAACAATAAACCCACATCAGAGTTCAGTTCAAGTCGTCCTGTGTTTTGTCCCCGCTAGAACGTCCAATATTTCTAAGTTACGCTTTTCTTGCCGCTCTCTGTCTTCTTGTCGAATTCTTTCTTCTTCTTCTTTGTCTTGTTGTCGAATCCTTTCTTCTTCTTCTTTGTCTTGTTGTCGAATCCTTTTTTCTTCTTCTTTATCTTGTTGTCGAATCCTTTCTTCTTCTTCTTTATCTTGTTGTCGAATCCTTTCTTGTTCTTCTTTGTTTTGTTTAAGCATTTCCGTAATAGCTGCAAGTTGGGCCTCCATAATTGCACTTTGACGTCTTGTTATTGGCATAAAATAAATTTAACACACCACTGTTCCGAAAATCTCTAGTCCGGTTCTGAACACAAGTCTCTAACCCGAAGTTTAGTTCAAATTCACGTCGCACTAAAGTCTGATCGCACTTTTGACACCAATTGTTACGGTTTTCCCGTGAGTTTACACTAAGTCAATTTAACTCAACAATTAATAAATTTATTTACACTTCAAAACAACGTACAATAATTAATTCAGCTACTAAAAACACTACTACAATTCCACAATTATTCCACTATTTAAACTTTACCGCGTTCCCAAATTCACTACTCCGCCGCCGTCGAGACCGCTTCTTTTATATTCGCAAACCACGTTCTAGAACCACTCTGAAACGTTTCGCAATTTGCGTCGAACATCGAAGATGCTTCTCGGTGTGTCGCTTCCTAACTGTTGTAATATTGCGGCGCATCGATTCCATCCCGAATCGAGTGCTCGTTCAGAAGTATCGAGCATAGTAGGCCCAAACCGTAACAGTATCTTCCTTAAGAAACGTTCTTCAGGAAAATGGCATAATGCTTGTCAACTTATTTTTTGATGGGCTAAAAATGTTGCTATTTGTTTATAAACTGCACAAAAAAGGTATTTGGTTAAGGAATGGCACAGTAACTTCAAGACAGCTTGTACAATATTTTTTATATTCTAATAAATGCATTTCACTAATTAATTTTCTAAAAGTAAACAATACATTATTATTCATCATAATTTGAGCTGCAACAACTGAAAAAGTTGTCTGATACGAGCTCCAGCTTTAATCCAAATCATCTCTCCTAACAAAATGATCGTAGAAGCGAGCACGCCCATTACCAACAAAAAATAAGGCAAAAACAAATCGTTTACTCCCACTGTAATCATTCTAGTACTGGATAAACACTCCGGTTTGGAAGCCACCCAAGTCTTGTACAGCTTTTTCATAATGCCACTTTGCCACATCTTTCTCAAGCTAAACAAAATACAATTATGTATGTAACTAATTAGATTTTGTGCAACGAACCAGTTTCAATAAAGAAGCATGTTTTCTTTTCAATTTTGACAGAAAAAAGGAGGTAAAAAAGTGAAACCAATCATAAATGAAGAATGTGGAATTTCTTCAATTATTCTAGCAGATTTCTTAATTTTGATTTTAGTAAAAATACGTTAAATACAAAATTTCTAGGTATTTAGGTCTATTTTACTCTTAAATAAACAGTTATTATACAGGGTATTAAAGTTTGACAGTTTTTAACTTAGAAACTTGATCTTTTTACTAAAACGTTGATTAATCATTAACTTGAAGGTATTTTGACAGTAAAGTTTTAATTTTTCAAGGTCAAACGGTGTATGTTACAGAAAAAGTGTTAAAGTTGCGTCCCATCGTGGTGCGTTTGTGGTGAACTTGAAGCGATTCTGAGATATTGAGCAAAAACTAAAACAACAAAACCTCTAGCGGCCAAACAGGGCAACTTAACCGTGTCCGCTCAACGTCACGTGATAGCCCTTTTCATTAGCTTTCTTTTGTTATACGGCTCGTATATACAGAATGTTTCAAATAAGCGAGTTATTCACACAAAATTTCGCTCAAATTAGGAATTTTTGCTCTCGAGGGGGGTGTTCAAAATTCAATATATTTATATAAACCCTGTACCTGGCAATTCAATACTAAATGGTCGAATCTGTTTAACTTGTCAGAAGGAGTTGTCATAGTATCTGGATTCATACAAGATATGGATGTAGAAAATAACATTGGATTTGCTCTGAAATCGTAAATTTACTACTTAGATAATCATTAATCATCTACATTTCTGCATTCCCAATCAATTTTCTACAAAAACTGCTTGTGCGTGTACTATGGCGGAAGTAGCACTTTCCGCTCTAGTGCGGTGAAGTATTTTTACCGCACGATTTTGATTGCATTGCATATAATTTAATGTCTTTCGTTGAATTATTACAGATTAATTATGCATTATATTTGGTATTTTTTAAATGCTCAGTTTAAGTGACCATTTAATAACTACTTGTTAATGTATTACAATTTAAATACTATTACAGTAAAAACTGTCACTTCCCGCTCTTGTTAGGTAAATAAATATTTCTACCCGAAAGCAAAGGGAATAACACAACGTGATTTTGTAGAAATGTATTCGTTGCACAAATTCAAATTATTTTAAACTGGTTAAATACAAGTTAAATCCAGTTTTAAGTATCAATAATTCAACAATTTGATAGCCTATGAAGGCTTTCACGGCCGGTTAAAACTGAAATACAAAAGTTATCCGGGCTTATAAGCCGTGGTCCAATGGAATTTCTTCCTGACGTTTCGTCCTCGGAGCTTAAACATCTGGAAATGGTTTTCGTATGGAACGGATACAGTAGACAACAATTCAACAGAGCCACACGCCCAAGAAACATCGAACTACGTAGACAACAAACGGGGGATGTTGCAGAGAAAGTTGGTTGGACTTGCTTACCATACATACACAAGGTTACGGATAGGATTGGAAGGATTTTAGAATGGCAAACTATTTTATGGAAACATTTGAAATAAATGCCCTAGACACCGCTCCAAAGAAACCAAAGTGCTGGTTTCGATACGTTGACGATACCTTTGTAGTTTGGAGCCACGGTGAAGACGAACTGCAGCGATTCTTGGTACATCTAAACTCCGTAAATCCAAGAATTCAATTTACTATGGAGATCGAAAAAGAAGGACGTCTACCTTTCATGGATGTAATGGTGACAAGGAAACCTAACGGAACACTGGCGCTCTGACGCTCCAGCAGTCGAGCCAGTCATCGTCGAGAGGTACGGAAGAGCACTTCGACCGTTACGTCATCGCCTTTGATAATGTCCGCCGCAGATGTGGACGAAACGTCAGGAAGAAATTCCATTGGACCACGGCTTATAAGCCCGGATAACTTTTGTATTTCAATTTGATAGCCCATCAAAAAATAAGTTGACATGCAACAGCAGGAAGATGCAGTCCTTCAAATTTCAGAGTGTAAAACTAAGCATTTAAGATTTGTGAGAGTCCAAATTTCTACTGAATAGTCTAAAAACTTCTTATTTACTGCTATAGGAATAGTCTTAAAATTCGTTTTTTTAGACTGCAATCCATTGACGAGTGTCTGAAACTAACTTTCAAGCACTAAAAACAGTGCGGAAATCAAGACAATGATTGCTGCGCATAATAATTATCTTTTTACTACAAAAAATAGTATAAAAGTTGACTTTCTAAAACTAAAGAGAAAAGACTATTTTTAGGACTTTAATTGGTGTACAACCCAATTTTCTGGAGTAAAATAAGTCTAGAATTCAGTTAAACACGTAACAGTCCAAATTAAATTTTAGGAGAAATTCAATTCTAAAAATTAGTGTTCAAGACTAATAGCATTAGTGCCAAAATATTTGACTTTCATCACTGAAGAGTCTAAAACTTAATTTTTACTATTATAAATACTTTTAAACTTGATTTTTCAGTCTTAAAGCACTAAAAACAGTCCGGTTTTTTTAGAAATGCTCCATTTTTTTGCATCGATGACTGTAGAAGTCAATTTAATAGTGAAGAAGCTTCAAATGACATTTTGAAGACTATGGACAGTGTACGAACTGGCTTTCAGGCCTGATGTTAAAAATTTCGTGAATATCGTAAAGAGCCTTAAAACCCGATTTTTAAGGCTAAAAGCAGCCTTAAAGCACTAAAAATCGTCTAAATTTTTAAGAAATGCTCGAATTTTTAACATGGATGGGTCTAAAATGAATTTAATAGTAACAAATGGCATTTTTAAGCCTATGGAAAATGTAAAATTTGTTTTTTAAGTCTGCTAGACAAAAACTTGGTGAAGATAGCCTTGAAACTCGATTTTCCAAGCTGAAAGCAGTTTTAAACATCTAGGAATAGTCCATAGTTTTAAGAAAATAAGAAAAATTGAAAAGTTAGTCTTAAAGTCAATTTTCATAAATCTAATGACAATATTCTGTATTTAAGACTATTTTCAAGATATGAATTTTCAAATTATGAAACTTACTTTAAATGGAAATTTTAGGTTCTGATGTTACTTTTCATTGGTTCATAGTCTTTTTGGTGTCCCAGTCAATTTTCAATACTAAAGTCTTTCAAATTGTCTGCGTCTAAAATCAATTTACTAGTTTCTAAATCGATTTTCAAAACTAAAGTCTTTGTCAACGTCAATTTGTCTGGAAACTATGAAAACGGGATACAAAGATATTGTTAAGATTCTTAAGTCAATTTTCGCCGTTTCAAAGTCAATTTACTTGTTTCTAAGCCAATTTTGAAGACTAAAGCCTTCCAATTTCTCTGGAAACTGTGAAAACTGGCTACAAAGACATTTTCTAAGCCTCTCAAGTCAATTTTCACCGTTTCAAAGTAAATTTACTGGCTTCTAAGTCAATTTTCAAGACTAAAGTCTTTCAATTGTCTGGAAAATATGAAAACTGGCTAAAAAGACATGTTTTAAGCTTCTTAAGTCAATTTTCATCGTTTTCAATCGTCGAGTTGGGTTGGTTTTGGGTCATTGAATGTAATAAGTCAATTATCTCGTTGACGAAGTTTCAAATCACAATTTGATAAGATACTTATTTTTTCAAATTGAACAAGAAGAGTAAAAGAAACTGTAATTTTTGAATAATATCCAGTGACGTAGAAAATAAGGCGGGAAAATTAAAACAATCTTTCTGTATCTACGCCACGGGACAGTTTTGACAAACGGCATTAACATCACATAATGAGTATTAATTTCATAAGTGCTTGTTCTAAATTCGATCAAAATTGCTCCAACGGTGTGACAGTTATCACAAGAAACTGATTGAAATATGAGTTATGGACCCATAACAGCTGACCAGTGTCTAGTATAGTAGAAGTGCTTAGCTTAGCAGTGCATAGGTATTAAGTATAGCCCATTGTATCAAATCAAATCATTCTTTAGACCTCTTTGCTACAGTTCACATCCAAGTTAGAGAAATAAAAGTTTTTAAAAACGAATTTTGTATTTTCAAACTTATAATTGGCGCAGTCGGTAGGATAAGAGCAGTTACAATCGAAGTCACGTTATCGGAACGATTCAATTGTTAACGCGAGTTTCAACTCCTCAGCTCTTATCGAACGTGATAGACTGTTTCGGACTCCGAAAAGTGATTGAGTTTGCTGTGCGTGTGTTACCGAACAACAGGACATCACTTCCTCAATTTGGGTTGTGCTACATAAGGCTCTAGAGGATCACCACGCAGGAAGAAAAGACTGACAACACCAAGGGTGAGTGCCCCAGTATTCCTGTCGCTTTTCCACTTTCACACTAACTTAACTTTCACAAAAGTTAAAAGAAAAAGTAAGAAAAAATAACTAACTGTTAATGAACAGAGAACTTGAAGATTTAGTCAATCAATTTGATAATACTTGAAATTTATCTAGTAATTTAAGATCTTCCAACATGCAGAACGCATCTAACGCTTATCAAGCACCTCAAGTAAACTATACTTTACTTAAATTGTTTATTGACACTATTCCTCTATACGATGGAAATTCTATCACATTGAATAGTTTTCTATCAGCTGGTGACTTTCTTTTTTCAACATATGGTCAACCTAATGACAATGTTTTAAGAAAACTACTTACTTCGTACTATAAGAATGAAGCTTACTGATAGGGCTCAAATTTTAGTTGGTTCAAGACACGAATTAGATACTTGGAACAAACTTAAAACAGCTTTGTCAGATTGTTTCGGCGATAGACGTAATTTAGAATGTCTAGAACAGGATTTGTTTATGGCAACTCCTCATAAAAGTGAAAGTTCCTTAGAATTTGCTAAAAGGATACAAGTTCTAAGAAGCACGCTCGCTCAAAAAATTAATTCACTTCCAACTAATGTAATGGACCAACCCACTAAAGTGATTTATTTACGGCAATACGATACACTATGTTTGAGAACTTTCATTAGAAGCTTACCTGGATTTTTGCAAAGTATAATTCGTTTGAAAAATCCCGATTGCATTGAAACTGCAATGAATTACATTATTGAAGAGGAAAACTTTCAATACACCCAAAACCTTTTCAAAAATCCAGTACAAGATAAATCTGCTTTTCATAACAAACCACAACATAAATCGTATTATCCACCCGTAAACCCCTCTATGTCATCTTACAACCGAAATTACCAACCTAATGCAAGTCATATGCAAAGACACCCGATTCCAAATCATTTTAATCAAAACTTAACTTACAATCGGTTTAGTCAACCTAACATGTTTAATAATCAGCCATCATTTCCAAATTACGGAAACCTGCATTTCCACGAGGACCTATTAATATACAACCTCGACCAATCCAAAATCAACATTTCCCGACAAACAGACAAGTTTTCGGACCTCCTCAAGATGTTTTTAAACCAACCGGTAAAATACCTGTTGAGAAACCTGAACCAATGTCAACACGTTCTCGTTATACAATGCCACCCCTTTCATCCCGAAATAACCACTTTAGACCAAACGGACCTAGACATTTTGTGTCTCAAGAACTTTACCATTTGGAAGAAAATCCACAAGAAATTGATGAATTTGCTTTTCCACAAATTGACTATTCTTGTGAAGACGAACAGACTCAAAATCACAATATGCACCAACATTTTAATAATGAAGAAGTCCATGGAGAAAGCCAAGACCAATTAACTTACGCTGAAGCCTTTGGAACTGACGTCATTAAATTTAAAAGATATCAAGAGTCTTAGTGAAAGTAGATACTACGCAGACTTTCTAGACGAAGAAAACATTCATCCAGTGGTTTGGAGCTTTTCAACATCTTTCCTGATGGTAACCCTTGCCATGCTTTTGATGTTTGCAGTCTGGAAGTTCTACCAATTCAAGAAGACGAAGCGTCAACCGAACGGTCATTCCACCACCGAGAGGGATGTTCCTGAAAACAACATGGTACCCCTGTTGTTTCCATCTAGGTTGGGAGGAGTTATGAACCCATAACAGCTGACCAGTGTCTAGTATAGTAGAAGTGCTTAGCTTAGCAGTGCATAGGTATTAAGTATAGCCCATTGTATCAAATCAAATCATTCTTTAGACCGCTTTGCTATAGTTCACATCCAAGTTAGAGAAATAAAAGTTTTTAAAAACGAATTTTGTATTTTCAAACTTATAATTTATGAAAGTTATCCGGTTTTCTAAGCCGTGGTTCAATGGAATTTCTTCCTGACGTTTCGTCCACATCTGCGGCGGACATTATATAAGGCGATGACGTAACGGTCCTCTCGACGATGACTGTAAGGTCATCGCCTTCATATTTCAGTTTTGACCGGCCGTGAAAGCCTTCATAGTCTGAATAAACCGTTTTTTTTTTATTTGAACTTTGAAGGACTGTATTTTCCGGAAGGAACAGGAAAATGGCAACTTATTTTTTGATGAGCTATCGAATGGTGAATTATTGACATTTAAAACTGGACCACCCTGTAATATCTAACTTTTCTGTAAGTTTGACCAACCTAATCTCAAAGAGCTTTTTGTACTGGCTCTTCTTCTGAGCCATCAAACTCGTATCAGAGTCGATAAGAACGATCTCAGCCAAGTCGCAAATAGCATCCTGTTCAAAGGTGTTTGCTATTAACGGGTAAGTGGTGATAGATTCAGCATGGAAAGCAAACCCTCCTTGGTGTACCTTGGCCACGCCCTCTTCAGCTGTGAAGAAGTTAGGAACTTGGTGCGCGTAGACTTTTGTCTTGTTTAGCATATCTAACCAATGATCTTTCTTCACTGGAAACTTGAAATAAGTTATACGTAAAAGGGTGGGTAGAGTAAATTAACCTTTGTCAAGCATGTAGGTGACCGTGTAGGGTTGGTACTCGATTCCAACTCTTAAACTGCTTTCAAACAACTCCCGGATGGTTTTTAGGACCTGGGGCTCGGTGCTAATCAGCGATGACACTAAACTGGAGGTGTAGTAGTTGTACAAAAGGGCTGAGCATATTAAAAGATTAAGAAAGATGATCCTGCTTGAAATTCGAGTGGGGATGTTGTCCAAGCCTTGTTGAGCGTACACAGCAATCACTATAAATATTGAACCATACCAGTGGGAATTTCTTCCAATGCCACTTCTCCATTTGTCCACCAGATGGGCTATTTCAATACACGCGCATACTAAAGCGGTTACGTACAGAACGACCATCCAACTTTGTCTAGTGAACGGTTTAAGAACTTCTCTAAAGTTGGGTTTAACCACTCCTGGGTTGCGGAAGTAAAAACATGATCTGTTAGGATGAAATTGTGTACATACATACAAAAAACTTTTAGAATTTTACCTGAATTTGTAGTAAGGAACTAGGAATTCGTAAAAATCAATCCGTTCAGTGCCTAAAAGTCTGATTATGCAACCTGCGCTGCTAATATCGATAACGTCATCCCAAAGTAGTTTTGCCAAGCCACCATCTTCACCACTAGAGGTGTTGCCAAACCACGAGTGTGTCAATGTTGTATTGAAGCTGCAGGTAGAAAAAGCTAATGTTTAACAAACAATTATACAGGCTAATTTTTGTGAACGTTTTGAACTGTTGCAGAAGGAATGGGAAGTCATAAACAAGAAAATAAAGCTTCAAAACCTCTGTCATATAATGAGTGTAATGAGTCAATCATAGTGGAAGTAGAGAAAATTTTTAAAATACATGCATTAAAACGAGCTATTAAGTCTTACATTTCAATATTACAATGCTCACACACGAAGACGCCGTTAGAGCGAAGTGCCATTTGTGTAATCAGTCTATCTGAGTTATAAGACATCAACTACCAATTTAAAACGACATTTCGAACAAAAACATCCTTTGGTGCAAATAAATAATTATGATACAGAGAGCTGCAAAACTAAAAAATCTTCCGAACCCGTTAGAACCCTATTAACCGAAACAGAGATATAACTATCTGCCCCAACCTTCAAACCTACCTATGAACGATGTGACAAAAAACAGACTAGTACAGTACATTAACAAAAACACAAATCAAATTGCTGTATGTACTGAAAACTATCGGTCTACATGCGAAAACTAAGCTTGGCAATGTGCTTATGGAACTTTTTACCAGAGATATACAACCTTTTAGTGTGTTAGAATTTACAGGATTTCCAAATTTTGTTAAAATTTTCAATCCCTCATATCAACTTCCTAATAGAAAATATATCTCAAATACCTGATTACCAGCACAGTATGAAGAGCAATACCCAAAAAATTAAAGTACTCGTCGACAATGTACGATCGGTTACAGTAACTACAGACTGCTGGACATCAATCACCACAGAAAGTTTTACGGCAACCACCATTCATTTCATTAATGAAAAGTTTGAGCCAATATCGATACTGCTTGAATGCAGCTCATGCAAAGAAGCTCATACAAGTGACAAGCTAGCTAAAAAATGAATCGGGCTTAGACAAGTCGATATTTATAGCTATATTCGCTAATGCTGCGAATATGCAAAAAGCTATTGAAGTTGAATTACAATGGAAGCATTTCGGATGCTATGCCCATACGATTATTTTGATTGCCAACTATGGAGTCAAAGTTATTGAACAAATAGTAGTGAAATTACGCAATCTTGTCAGTCACTTTAAAAGAAGTGCCTCGGCAATGTCAAAGTTGGAGGTGGTTCAAAGGCAGGCAGGAAAAGATCCTCTGAAATTACTACAAGACGTGGTGAAGAGATGGAACTCCACATTTTACATAGTACAGGTAAATTTACCGTTTTTGTGGTGTTCCACCGTTATTTCAAGTTTGACACAGCTTTTCTCCCTGACGGTACTAAATTTTGTACTGTTTTTTCAAGCTACAGAATAGGAATATTAATGAGGATTCTAAAAATGAGCTTAAAACAATCATTCTCTTACTCCAAGAGGGTTTTATACGCGATTGTGACTGTCTCTACAAACTGTGTTTTTTGAAAACAAACTTTGACACCGCTTTTCTACTTGATTGTACCAAATGGTTTTTTTCGGTTTTGTAGTTTCTCATGTTACTGAATCGGAAATTTTATTGAGAATACACAGTAATTTTCTATGTTCAAGTAGGTTTTGCAGGCGGTTTTGTCCCTGAGTATCTTTTCAAACTGTGTTTTGACAGTTCAAACTTTGACACAACTTTTCTCCATGACTGTATCAAAGTTTTCAGTGCTTTTTAAGTCCTTTGCAGCTTTTTGTACAGTCAGCGACAAAATCGCTTGTTAAACCCACTTGGATTGAGAAAATGACTGTTTTAAACACATTTTTGGAATTCTCATTAAATTTCCTATTTAATAAACTGAAAAAGCACTACAAAATTTGGTGCAGTCAGGAAGAAGAGCGGTGTCGAAATTTGATCCATCAGAAACACTGTTTGAAATGACAGTCAGAACCAAAATCGCCTGTAAAACCCACTTATAGTGAGAAATAGAATGTTTTAGGCACATTATTGGAATTCTCATTAAATTTCCTATCCAATAACATAAAAAACACTACAAACACAGTTAGAAAAGACAGACAAGATCAAAAGAGCCTGTAAAACTCACTTGGAGTGAGAAAATAACTGTTTTAAGTGCATTTTTGAAATCCCTATTAGACTTCCTATCTAATGACATAAAAAGGCACTACAAAAAACAAAAAGAGAAAAAGTGGTCATTGCTGTGGTCACCTACCTGAAACCGTGAATTTCAGACAAACACAGAAACAACTGATAATGAAACTTGCTGTAAATATCATATTTCATCAATTTCGGATCCACCATGTATTCGTGAAAGGACGTAGTGAAGGGATATCTGATCTAAAACAGTCATTCACCAGTTTACAGAACAGAAATTGGCAAAATTTAAAATAAAAATACGATGTAACAATGTTATAGAATGGTAAATGTTTTGTTAATACATCTTTTTTAATAAATGATCAACATGAAATTAAAACTACTGAAAATCTATGTGGAGTTGCATACTATTTCGCTTCACTTTAGACATCAGCTGATAAATCGTGAGCGCTGCGATTGGTCGGGTGGTGTTGACAGAGTTTTCTTGTTTTTTTTTTTTTTTTTTTTTGTTCAACTTAACTAATTTCTATAAACATACACTCAAAAAGCAAACGCGTAAATGTTTTAAATGGTTTAGAGTTACACAGTTTCTACTCCCACTTTTTGATAGGACTATGTCCTGTTTTTTCTAACTTTTTATGCGATGTCCAGTGACGATGTAGTCCAGGAGTCTTCCTAATGGTGTTCGGTTTCATTGGTATGCGGCCTTTGGCAAGTCTGACGTTTCCCATCCTGTCAACGTTGCTCCTCTCTTCTCCATCCTGACCATCTAACAACATCTGGCATCCTACCGCCTCGCTTCTGGATCTCATTGCTTCGCTGTCTGATCCATAGTGTGGATGGACCTCACTGCTATTTTGTAGATTCTGGCCGTGCTGGTTATCGACATGTTTTTCCAATTATGTAGACAACCAGATACTCTTGCTGCTTTATTTACTTGTGTTTTCACCTCGTCAAATGTATTTTGGCTGCTCGAAGCTATTATCCCCAAATTTTCAAAGCTCTTTACTTGTTTAATTGGTTGGTCGTTTACTGCCAACTTGCATCGTATCGGTTCCTTGATCATAGATTTTTGGTATCGAGATGCTCATGGTATATTTTTTTGCCACTTGGTTTAGCTTAAATTGCTTTTACTGCAGGTTATCCTCATTTTCTTCTATAAGAACCGTATCGTCTGCATAGCATAATATTTTGAACTAGGTCTGACTCTTTCTGTAATCTCGTTCTACACCTTTCACCGGGTTTATGATGCGGTCTATTACCAGGTTGAAGAGTATCAGACTCACTACTGGTTATCTCCTGACTGTATTCTTGGTACTGTTGTTGGTATTTTATTTTATTACCTGGATTATATTGTTGTTGGCTCTTTCTTGCAAGATTTTTGGCACATACTAGTTGCACTCTATTACATGATTGAATAAGGTCAAAAAAGCAGAGGAACGCAGGTTTTTTAAATTCTATCTATGGACTGCGATTTTGTCCCTGACTGTCCTTTCAAACTGTGTTTCTGGCAGATCAAAATTGACACCGCTTTTTTCTCTAACTGTACCAAATTTTGTAGTGTTTTTTCAGTTTACTACATAGGATGGGGATTCCAAAAATGTGCTTGAAACAGTCATTTTCTCACTCCAAGTCGGTTTTACAAGCAATTTTGTCTCTGATTGTTCTTTCAAACTGTGTATCTGGCAGTTCAAATTTTGACACCACATTTCTCTCTGATTTGACATGACTTTGTAGTGTATTTTTATGGGATTCAATAGAAAATTTAATGAGAATTTCACAAATGTGCTTCAAAAAGTCATTTTCTTACTCCAAGTGGATTTTACATTATTTGATTTTGTCCCTGACTGTCCTTTCAAACTGTAGTTCTGGCAGTTCAAAGTTTGACACCACTGTTCTCCGTGACTGCACCAAATGTTGTAGTGTTTTTTTATCTCATTAAATAGGAAATTTAATGAGAATTCCAAAAATGTGCTGAAAACTGTAATTTTCTCACTACTAGTGGGTTTGACAGGCGATTTTGTCTCTGACTGTCCTTTCAAACTGAGTTTCTGGCAGATCAAACGTTGACACCGCTTTTCTCCCTGACTGTGCCAGATTTTGTAGCGTCTTTTAAGTTTGGTGGATAGAAAATTCAATGGGGATTCCAAAAATGTACTTAAAAAAGTAATTTTCTTACTCCAAGTGGATTTTACAGGCGATTTTGTCCCTGACTGTTTTTTCCAACTGTGTTCCTGGTAGATCAAATGTTGACACCGCTTTTCTCCCTGACTGTACCAAATTTTGTAGTGTCTTAAGGTTGGCGGATAGGAAATTCAATGGAGATTCCAAAAATGTGCTTAAAACAGTCATTTTCTCACTCCAAGTGGGTTTTACAGGCGATTTTGTCCCTGACTGTCCATTCAAACTGAGTTTCTGGCAGATCAAACGTTGACACCGCTTTTCTCCCTGACTGTGCCTGATTTTGTAGCGTCTTTTAAGTTTGGTGGATAGAAAATTCAATGGGGATTCCAAAAATGTGCTTAAAAAAGTCATTTTCTTACTCCAAGTGAATTTTACAGGCGATTTTGTCCCTGACTGTCCTTTCAAACTGTGTTCCTGGTAGATCAAACGTTGACACCGCTTTTCTCCCTGAGTGTACCAAATTTTGTAGTGTCTTAAGGTTGGTGGATAGGAAATTCAATAGAGATTCCAAAAATGTGCTAAAAACAGTAATTTTCTCACTCCAAGTGGGTTTTACAGGCGATTTTGTTCCTGACTCAGAATTCCACTTTGCACTTTATTTGATGTAATTGGTAATATGCACTTAAATCAGAAATAGGTTGATTTACAACCAAACATTCAATTTACAAATTATGAACATCAAAGTGTCACTTTCGTTGGTTTATCTTAGGCTATTTTACTAAGAGATTTTCTGTAATGGGTTCAGAAAGGTTAGATTTACATTTAAACAGACTTGTGATAGTTTTTTTTGTTTTAAAACTCCTACTTTTTGTAATAAAATAACGTTAAACTTTTCAGGGTGATATAATAAGCATGTCCGATTTGCCTTTGAAAAAGTTTTTTATATTATTTGGTAATCAACTAAAGGTAACGGTTTAAGAAACTTTTATCCATTTTCTGCTCTTATTTAGTGTGTATCTTATCTGTCAAAAGTTTTTTACAGTTTTGCGACATCTTTTTTCTTTCATTGTTACGTCATCCAATTTTACTTTAAATTTTGCCTATTATAACACCAAAACCTACCACATTAGCTGACCGGATCAAAACTCCAGACATGTTTTTGCGTGACTCGTAGTAAGATTTACTTTGATTTGCATACGTCAGTACAGAATCGTCATTTAAAGCAGCTATGAGTCTGGAAAGAGAAACATTTCAGAATCAAGAGCTAAAAGAGTAGGAAAAATACACACACCTAGTTTGAATACCAACATTGATGCCTGGATTATACATCTCCGAAATTTTTTTACTTCCAAACTCGACCAATTTAACATCCATGTCCATTCTGGTTTTTATTTTTTTGAATACATTCACCTGATTGTTCAAAAGTAGAAACCAGCTGTAGATAAACTGGAACCGTCCGAACCGATCCAAGTTGGATGCCTGTACGAATTTTGCTTTTCTAGATAATCTGTATTATACTATAAATGTCGTAAGTGTAAAGCAATTTTAAACATATTTGCATATTGCATAGGCATTTACTAAGTGCTATTGCAAAATAGCAACAGCAAAACTTCAAAAATTCTGACAATTACCATCATTTGACAATAAAGGTCCAGTTTAGATAAAGGCAAGTAACAACCTGAGATTCAATAAAGGATCATTTTTAAGATTTTAAGATTTCATTTTTTTTGTCTCCATAATTTGATTTACAACATTATTTATAATCATTCTAGTAAATAGCAAAATCTTGAAAAAAAATGCTTTATTATGTGTCATGGATCTTTAGTAAATGCCTAGGCAAAAGACGATATGCCTAAAGTTGCTTAAAACATAAACTTAAAACTACGTTTTAAACCTGTTTCAAGAGATTGTCAGCACCGGGGCAGTCCATATCCAGGAAATAAGTGAAACGATCTCCGTTTTTCCTCTTGATAAATGCCAAAGAATCTGTATTGGCAAAAACCAGAGAAACATTAAAATTTGCATTTTGAATTTTTCTGTGTAAATTAACTTTGTCTGAAAAATTACAAATGTTTGTATATTTTCCACACTTTTTTACGTCGTTATAAAACTCTTACCTTGACGTGAACAACAGGCAAAAATTGCCACTAATCGTGGCTGGTAAAATCTAAAGCAGCTTAAAATTGTCATGGACTGCTTCTGGAATTGAAGGGAATACGACAAAAAGCAGATAAGCAGAAAAATCTTTAAAAACATGTCACTGCTAAACTTTATACAGTTTTTCGCCTTTTAAGGTCTAAAAATGACCATAACCGTGTTTCTTGGAAATTTGAAAGGGAATATTAAATTGCATATCTGCAATTAGGAGTTAAAAATTCAAAACCGTTCACTGTGTTTCTTGAAACAACTGATTTGTTTAGGAACATTTACTTTATGTAATTTGATAGGAACGATCAGCTTTCAAGTTTTCTTCTTTTACTTGTTAAATACCTGAAATTTGTAGCAATATAAAAGGTTTTATCGTATTGAATTTAAATTGTTTGAAAATTCGCACAGTAAACTTCAGTTTAACAAACAAACTCAGTTTCTCAGATATCGAGAGTAACTTAAATTTTTCAAAGAGACCATGTTTTTTTTTTTCGTTATTTTTAAATACATATTTTATCCTAATTTTGTATTTTTATATCAGTTGTGTACTTTTGTCGAAGTTTTCCTGAAGAAATTTATGATCAAGATTTATTGTTTTCTTAAAAACATTTAAATAATATATTTCGATTTCTCATACGAAGGTGAGTAATTTTTAAAACCAATCAAATTTTGCATTTATGACCATACAGGCTACCCCTTACTACTATACAGAGTGTTTATTAAGTAGTTGTAGACACTTTAAGGAGTGAATCCGATCAATTTTAAGCAAAGAAGCTTTTATATGAGCTTCTAGACTTATAAAGTGTATTATAATTTTCGAAGAAACCTGAAAAAACACCGTGTGAGTAAAAGTAACATCAATTGAAATACCTAATGAATTCCAGAAACACAGTTTGAAAAAACAGGTACAAAATCGCCTGTAAACTGTGAGAAAATTACTGTTATAACACATTTTTGGAAACCTCATTAAATTTCTTATCCCATAGACTAAGAAAACATTACAAAATTAGGTGAAATCAACTAAACTTTTCAAGTGCTTTTCATTTAAAAAAATGTAACTTACTGTCATATGTCAGAAACTAAACGGAATAGAAAAAAACTGACTACGCCATTGGATTCTACATGAAAACTTCTACCGGGAACCGTTCTTCCCTTTTCGGTAACTTTCAGAGCAAATGAAATACAGAAGAGGTTCAAAAATTACCAATTTTTGAAAACCCCCCGTATCTTTGAAACAAAAGAAGTTTGCGCCGCCCACTTTTCGCCAGTCATCTCAGCTCAGAAAAAGAGATCAGAACACGTATGCTACTTTTTTTCTATCTATTACCGTTTTCTCTGTACCCCATAAAACCATCGAAAATGCAGCACCCTGTACAGTTTTTGCATATAAATAATTATTTTTGAACCGTAAACAAAATACTCTAGCAACTGTCATCCTCTTGTTGCCCAGCTAGTTTTTATGCCAAAGTGTATATATAATATTTTATATAGGTATGTGGGTATTGTAAGGATTAAGCATCCACGTATTTCACGTTAATTTTTTTTTAACAGTTAGATTACGGCTTCTATATTGTATAGACAAAAAAAAGTTAAAATGCTAATGCTATATATTAAAAACCAAAATAATGCTTAGCAACCTAGTGCTAACCGTAGTGGCCGATTCGTATTAGTGCCAATGTTTGTTTATTGCAAATTTAGGAAAAAATAAGCATTAATAACTGACCTAGACTAACCAGGTGCGAAAGTGATTCTTCAACAAATTTTGTAAACAAAGGAAAAAGGCGGCAACTATGCTTTAACCTTGTGGTGACATACGACATGTTTCCAACGCCTGACAGCCGCCAGGAGGAAGAGGACAGAAAATGACAGAGATAACAAGAATAGACAGAGTTTTCCTGGGTACACGTTCAATCCGAACTTTCGACCAAAAATGATACTCTAATTTGTATTTTATTAAGTTTCCTATTCAACAATAAAGTAGTGTGTTATGTTAGTGTACATTTGAGTAATCCCTGACACAACTCGCTTCAACCTCATAATTGAAGGAACATTGAATAACATCTGAAGTTGACGTACATACTGTCAAATATCAGTTATCCTCTGTAAATTATGCGGCGTTGCCAGACGCTTTTTTTTTCGTTATTAATATTTAATACTTCAAATAATTTTTATTGTTTTTATTCAGAAAAATATGTTTGGTTGTCGCGACGATCGCGCCCTAGTCGGTTCGCTTGAAGAGCCGGCACCACCGCTTACGCGTGGGTCCACAGATCGAGACTCTTCGACGACCCCCGCGGATTGATAAACCCGAGATCTCAACAACATCGGATGATATCCATGAGTTCCCGGGTCGCTTCCGGATGTTAGCAGTGCCGGGACCGCCCCGGGCGTCGTACACCGGCGAAGTGACCCAGTACAGATGGACCCCGTTTCCTGTAAGGTTCCCGTGGGATTTAGGCGAGTAATATATGGGTGTGTCGCACGCCGAGAGACGCTCATCTCGGTTTCACCGGTATTATACGGCGGGTCCATTCCGGCCCTGAACCAAAAACCAAAATTCACGGCTACAACTACTCGGATCGCGCTTCACAATACTCTCCTTACAGGAATGTTACTCGTTTGGAACTTATTAAAACCTTTTGTCAAAACCAAACGATAAAATAATCACAGAAAACGGCAAATTCTCTCCTATCTATGCTCAATCAAAAAAAAAAAAAAAAAAAAATCAGAATTATAACAACTGAAACAAATATTTTGTGTACCTGAGTTTTACCTCCAAAGGGGTGAGTACGTTGAAGTCAAGGGATGCCAGGTAGTCATATATTTAAGCAATCAAAATATATATGATCACCAATCTGATTGAAAGAATCAGAGATTTGAAAATTAAATTTAAAATAAAGAACCGAAAATTATACAAATAATGTAGACTAAATGTATTACTGATAAATATCAAGTTTATTTTTGCAATTATTTGTTCCAATATGCCATTCCGAACAATTGATGATTTTAATTATGGATTATTCAATATCTCATTAATTACTCACTTTATGACATTAATTACGGGGCAGCACGATGAACAATGAGTACTAGAAACAACGGACCTAATGAAAAATGCTACTAACACTAAACTAAGTGTAAGAGTAGTGTAAAAACTCGTAAAAAAGGCAATACACTAAAATATACCTAACCAAAAACGCTAATAACACTAAGTGGCCACTTAAGGAACAAACTACAAATTCAAAATATTCTGCCTTTTAATTAGGAAATAAGGATCGAAACCTAGTTTTTTTTTTCGACGATTTAAAGTAGGCAGTCTAATAACTGTCCAACTGTCGCAGTCTTATTGACAGATAGTTGACAGCCCAAGTTATAGGTAGCAGTGCATAACATGCCCTGACATCAGCCTCCAGCAGGAACCTGAAACGAAGTTAAAAACTTTTTCCAACTACTTATATAGGTTATTGTGAAAAGCCTGGCCCCAACTACAATGGCTACTCAAAAAGAAAATCAGTAGCAGACTCCCTCAGGTCTCGGGTACCGGATGCAGGCCTTTGTTCCTTCAATATTTACCCAAGTGCAGCTTTTCTTATAAAACTCTTGTAGAACGGTGATCCACAATCACTTTTTGATTGGGGCGCGCGCGAAATTAACTGCCGAATCGTAAAACGCAATTTTTAATTAGTGCACTTAGTTATTAATTACCACTCAAAAACCTCGCGAAAATTGAACATTTAAAACTTTTTGATTTTCTTTGGCAAAATTCTTACTCTGCATTCTACACTAGTCGGCCGACGACTCCTTATCTCTGTCCCAAAAATTGGGAGAAAAACTCGTCCTATCGCTTGTTATCAAGCCGCCAATGTTCGACATCGGACCAAAATGGTACCTTTTTAATTTACACGGTACGGTAAAATTTTAAAATTTTTACTGATTGGAACAAATCACGTAAAAACCCCCATTCTCTGCTATATGACATCGCTGGCATTAATTTTTTCATAAATACGGCTACTCGCTTAGCGACAGGGAAAAATAATTAACTGATCACTGAACACTGATCTTGAGGAGATATCCAACCTATTTAATCCCTTCGCTGAGGTAGATGATGATCGAGAATTTGTTTCACCTCTGGGTGATGCACGTCAATAACCCACAATATTTTTAGAACCAACAGATCAGGAAGAGATTTTCAGGCTATTGATGAACTTACCAAATAAGTTTTTGGCCGGATTTGATGAAATATTTCTGTAAAAATTCTTAAGTACATAGCGCAGTTCATTTCCCAATCATTATCTGATATAATTAATGAGTCTTTTTGTGAGGGCCATTTTCCGGATTGCTTGAGGAATGCTAAAGCGGTTCCAATATATAAAAAAGGTGATCCCTCAAACATAAAAAATTACAGACCGGTGTCTCTTCTGCCCTCTCTTTCCAAAGTCTTCGAACGAGCAATTTATAATAGACTATATAAATATTTTGATACTTTTAGTATTCTTTCAAAACACCCAATATGGATTCCTACCTCGTAGATCAACAGAGTTGGCCTTATATAATACAGAAAGAAGTAGTAGTCCATATTCTTTCAGTGGAGTCGCAGGAGTACGAAAGGAAGGAAATGACAAACAGTCTTCTCCACAATACTTTATTATGACCTTAGATGGTAAGGTCTGCTCAACAAGTTTCGGTCACATAAATGACCATCTTCAGGAGCTACAAGAATAACCTACTTTACTTGGTGTACCAAAAGTTAAATGTTAAAAAACGAGAAAACGTACCTCAAATCAGTCGACCAATGTGACTACTGTCTTTTTACATGGGGAGAGACAGAGAGACCCATGTTATGACGAATTAGTGAAATTAACATAGTTAAATAGGTGAACAAAGCTGTAAAATTTAACACATGTAACTATGATTAATAATGAGGTAACTATTAAATTTCACATAATCTTTTTAATTCATAGTTACATGTGTTAAATTTTACAGCATTGTTCACCTATTTAACTATGTTAATTTCACTAATTCGTCATAACATGGGTCTCTCTGTCTCTCCCCTTGTAAAAAGACAGTAGTCACATTGGTCGACTGATTTGAGGTACGTTTTCTCGTTTTTTAACATTTAACTTTTGGTACACCAAGTAAAGTAGGTTATTCTTGTAGCTCCTGAAGATGGTCATTTATGTGACCGAAACTTGTTGAGCAGACCTTACCATCTAAGGTCATAATAAAGTATTGTGGAGAAGACTGTTTGTCATTTCCTTCCTTTCGTTATATAATACAGTTACTTATATAATGGAAAACCTTGACAAAAATATTAAAATTGCTGGAATATATTTTGATCTGTCAAAGGCATTTGACAGTATCAACCTGTTGAGTTATATTTTGACATTTTAGTGACTTATGCCATTTTTCTATTTGCGCGGTTTTACTAGCTTAAGAGTGAGGTTGGGTTAGAAAACAACTTGTGGAGAAGTTAGACAAGTCACCTTGAAGTAACACGTTTTAATTTAATGTTCATATTCTTTTCTTTTTTGTAACACTTAAAGGTGTAACATTCTTCCAAATATATGTTCTTTTGGGAGCCTGCTGTTTTACTCAACAGGTTATGGGCCCAGCACGCTTCCACTGCGCCAGCCAGAGAACATAGTAGCATTTGCTTGGAAGACTGCTGCTAACACAAAAAAAGAAAGCTGCAAGGAAACATTATTGCATCAGATCCACCAGCTTGGACTCTTGAAGTTAAGTAGGTACTCAACTAGCTAAACGTGTATTTGCTATCCGCTTTTTGCTGTCTGTTTTTGTGAAATAAACAATGGCGGAGAAAGAGATATTAAATCTAACCAAATTAGATGGTCAGAACTTCCAAATGTGGAAATTTGGGCTGACTTTGCTTTTAGAATCCCAAGGGTTAACAGAATTTATAGATGGGTCCACAGTTGAACCAAACCGGTCTGAAAAACCAGATGATTGGGCAAGATGGAAGAAAAGCGGGTCAAAAGCTGCTGTCATTATTATGTGCTCTGTTGAACAAGCCCTGCATGTGAATTTCATCAACTGTGACACCCCCGACAAAATGTGGACCAAGTTAAGTTTGTTACATGGTGCCACTAGCGAAGATGAAAAGCAAAGTGCTTGGCAAAAATTCTATGAATTTCGGATTAAAGAAGGTGAGTCAATAGTCACTAAGTTAGAGGCTTTCGAAAGTTTGTGTAAAGCACTAGAAAATGCTCCAGTTATGTCCAAGTTATTAAGTAGTTTACCTCAACGTTTTTCCACATTTTCAATGGCTTGGGAATGTACAGCTGTAAAGGACCGGACTAAGGACAACTTAATAGCCAGTATTATAAGGGAGGACAAACGCCAAAATAACTCAGAAACCACTAGTAGTGCCTCCGAAGCTTTAAGTGTTAAAGCATCAGCTAGTGACCAGAATAAAGATCATAATACAAGAAATAAACACAAAAACATTGCAGAATTAAAGAAAAACACAAAGTGCAACTATTGTCACATGAAAGGGCACTGGGCAAGAGAATGCAGGAAAAGGCTGAAGAAGGAGAACCAGCAGAAGGGTCCTGAAAGCACCTATGTCTGTGATGTTTCTGCATTTTATTCACAAACTACAGCAAGTGATGAGTGGATTGCTGATTCTGGAGCCAGTATGCACATGACTTCACACCGTGAATATTTTAGTGAGTTTGTGCCAGAAAATGATGATCATTTTGTTAAGATAGCTGACAATAAGACCCTTTCTGTAGCAGGCGTAGGCAAAGTGGACATCACAGTGAAATTAAAAGGTAAAGTGTTTAATCGACATTTAAGTAATGTACTTTATGTGCCAGATTTAAAAAGAAACTTGTTTTCTATTATTGCTATAACTGAGAGAGACTTTTCTTTCCACTGTTTTGGGGCCAAATGTGAAGTAGGAGAGAACAATGGGACCTTGTCTGCTACTGGCACACAACATGGTAATTTGTTTTACATGGATTTTCAGGTAAACTTATTAAATTGTAATGTTGCCACTGTGAATTCATTAAAATTATGGCATGAGCGTTTTGGACATGTTAATGTTAAGTCTGTAAAAGATACAATTATGTCAGCAGTAGCAGAAAAACTTGAATTTAGTGATGTAAACAATTTTTTCTGTGAAATATGTATTTTGTCAAAACAAACCTGTATGAATCATCCGCCATCATGTCAAGAAAATAATTTTTTCTAATTTTGGCATATAAAGTGACACTTTTCAAAACTGATTAGAGTGACAAAACGTTTTACTTTATGTAACTAATTACATAAAGTATCACTTTATGTAACTAGTTATGAAAAGTTCATTTCATCACTCCCTGTTTTTATGCATTTCCGTAGAAACATATGGGCGACATCCATCATAACATGTCGTTGTCACTGTTTATACAAGGTGCTATGAAAGTGAATATTTGTGTTAAATCACTTTAAAAGATAGTTTTTACCGCTTTTTGGTCAAAATTAGAAAAAATTATGTATGCAACACGTTTCGAAAATGTCTTATTGTGTAACTCATTCAAATTGTAGGACCTCGCTGCGCTCGCCCTACAAACATTCATTCGTTACACAAAATCGATCTTTTCGTAACTGGTTACATAAATAGCTATTAAGGCAGGTGAAAAGATACACACTCACGTATGTGGCCCTATAGCTAGCTTCACCATGAGGTTCAAGATATTTCCTTATGTTTAAAGATTAATGTTCTGGTTTTCGCTCTGTGTATTTTATGCAAAATAAATCAGAAGTATTAAGTATTTTTAAGGAATTTGAAACGTTAGTTTTTAGGCAAACAGGTAATAGGGTTAAGGTTCTTCATTCTGATAATGGAACAGAGTATGTTTCTGCAGCATTTAAGCAGTTTTTAAAGGAAAAGGGAATAATCCATGAAACTTCATCACCTTATATACACCAACAGAATGGACGAGCTGAACGAGAAATACGATCATTAGTAACTGTTGCCAGGTCCATGTTGATTGCAAGAAATATTCCCACCTATTTATGGACTGAAGCGATAAAGACAGCAAGTTATTTGCTGAATCGAGTTATAACTAGGCAAAGTAATGGCGTCACTGCATATGAAAAATGGTTTAGCAGTAAACCACAAGTAAAACACCTCAGAATTTTTGGCTGTGATGCTTACATGCATGTACCCAAGGAAAGTCAGACATCAAAGTACAATCCAAGGTCAAAGAAGCTTTTGTTTGTTGGCTATGATGGCGAATCTAAAAATTACAGATTGTTTGATGTATCAACTCAGAAAATACACATTAGTAGTGATGTTGATTTTAATGAACTTGACTTAGAGCCATTGAATGAAAAACACCACAATAAACCTGAAAAAGAAATAAGTTTGTTTTTTCCAGATCTAGATGACGACCATGACAGTGAACTGACAGCTTCTGAGCAGCAGTTAGAGGTGACAGAAGCCTTTGATGAGGATGTAGAAGAAAATGAAGCAGTAGAAGAAGAAATTCAGCCCAGTCCTCCAAGACTTCGAGATCGTAACCAGCTACATCGACCTAGTTATCTAGAAGATTATGCGTTTGTTTCTGATAGTGTTCCACTAACTTACGATGATGCAATTTGCTGTTCAGAGTCAACCAAATGGAAAAATGCCATGTTGGAAGAGTTAAAAGCTCTTGATGAATGCAATACTTGGATTCTCATTGAGTTACCACCTGGACGAAAACCCATTGGATGCAAATGGGTTTATGTGTTGAGATAACGACGGAAATATTTTGAGATACAAGGCACGTTTGGTAGCAAAAGGCTTCTCTCAACGAGAAGACGTTGACTATTTGGAAACTTTTGCTTCAGTTGTTCGATATGAGTTTGTTAGAGTGTTGCTGTCAATTGCTGCTAAAGAGGATTTGGAGATATCAAAATTTGACGTAAAAACAGCATTTCTAAATGGTGATTTACAGGAAGAGATATATATGGAGCTGCCTCCAGGAATTGAAGTTGACCAGTACCCAACCAATACTGTATGTAAACTTCAATGAAGCCTATATGGTCTGAAACAGAGTTGGAATTCAAAGTTCGTACAGTTTTTGAATAAGTTTGGTTTTACATCGATTTCAACAGATACATGTGTGTTTATTGGGGATATAAACAATAATAAGATATACTTGGTGCTCTACGTTGACGATGGGTTACTCATATCAAAATCCAAAGACACCATAGCTCAAGTTTTGTCCCATTTAAAAGAACATTTTCAAATTACAGTTAGCAACCGTACCAGCAACAATGACCTGTTTACCCATTGCCCGACAACCGCCTATACAGTGCAGGCCAAAAGTTTAAATTTTCTCATTTTTGTTCGTGTTTTACGACAAAAGGGCTAAAGCTAGAGATCTGAAAAAATTACAGAAAACTAGTCCATGATAGGTACTACAACTTTCATTAATACGATTTTTCAATCAAATCAACCGTACAGGCGCAAAAAAATCAAAACCGTTTTCCCATGTTAATCTCCTATGTCCAGGGTGCTCTTGGACACCTGGTATAGTGATTTGCTTGTTGGTTAATTTTTGGGACATGTGTTTATTGTATTGTTTTGTTTTTCATGTAGCATTATCGCTAAATAAATACTATTATTATATTAATACCGTGCACCCGAGCACCCACTGTGACGTCACGCGAGGTAGCGTTTCGAGGAAACAGGTTTTGCTGATAGGGGCGCCCTCTTGGATCTGTTGTGTTGTCAAGTAAAATTCCCACTTGTCACTTTGCTTCTGTTTATTTGTTTTAGCATGTTGCTAAAGTTAATTATATTTTTATAACAAAATACAACAATTTAATTAATGAAAATTATACACTAAAATCAAGTAAATGTATATTTTTTGATAGACATAATGGATACAACAGCTGCTGGGCCCAGGTAAGATTACGATGGCAATTTCATACCTAACCTATGTAATAAACCATGCTATTGCTGATGCATCATTACTACACATTTTTGTACTAACATTTTTTAAGGGTGATTCTAGTAACTAATTAGGCTAGTCTTACAGATCTGCAACTGGTATATGCTGCATACATCACTACTTTTCCATGTGGATGAAAAAAGCACAACTTTTATGAAGAAAGTGACTACATTTCCCAGAGACTGCAATCAAGTCAAGTTGAAGAGGAATAAAATCCTGTGCAATATTTTAAACTATCTACATTAAGTACAACAGTGGATTAAAAAGCAAGTTTTAAGGTGAGTTAACTGATTTTAATGATAGTAACATTAAAATAAAAAGCAATGCAGTTTTCATTATGGTTTTACCGAGGGGTAAACCGCTGAGTAAAATTTTGTACACTAATTCGTAATATGCCAGTAATGCCCACTAATTTCTTGTAATGCCCAGTAATTCCTAATAATTAACCTAACCTGACTTCCTTTTAATTAAAAAAAGTAAAAATAAGAAAATATGCCTGCAACGATTTAACCGGAAGTAGATATCAACTGCTGTTTATTTTAAATGAGATACCCTGTATACTTTTTAATTTTTGTATTCTACATCGAATTTTAGACATAATTTGTGTATTAATGTCATATACCTATCTGTATCCGTTTCTGAGATATTTACCATTTTATGTAAAGTTTGATATTTTTGGTCTCCAAAACATTTTTAATTTATACATATCAGGAAAGATTTTTTTCTTGGTTTTTGTGTTTTGTCATGTTAGACAAGGTTTGTTCTAGGAACAGGTGCAGAAAAACGTCAAAATATATAATACAGTTTGGTCAAAAAATCAGTTCTAAAAAAGGACAGAAAGTCAGTTTTTCAAATGGAACACATTCTTATAATTCTGTCTGATTCTCTGTTCAAAATTAAAAAAGTTTGTACTACGCCACTTATTTCAAAAAATCATTTTTTAAATTGATACATTGAACCACCCTGTAACTGTCAAAATAACCGAATTAATCAAGGTTAAAGTAATAGTTGTCAACCTTAGTCAAAACTGCCTTTATTGTCACACACAACACTTTGTATAGACTTTTATATGTCAATGGATAGAAAATAAAATGGGCTTTAAAATAATATGGTCATTTGTGTTGATAGGTTGCTTTGTTTGGCCGCCAGAGGGCTCCAAAGCTAACTAAATGTTTTTCTTGACTGTTACCGCTCTAATATCTTTAAAGAATTTTTTTAAATCGGGCAGGTATGGCCCTTATATTTGGCACAAACTTAGCACAATTATTGCCAAATTTAGAGTAGTAGCAAAACTGTAGAAATACAATCATTAAGGTCGATTTTCGCTTTTACTAATTGACCAACATAACGCAAAACCCATTAGGATAGCGGCGGTGTTTCAGGCAAATTTGACCCTTACAAAAATTGTCATTTGCAAAAACAGTTTTTCAAAAAATTTTCAAGCTGTACTTTGTGGTAGATCTAGTCAGTGACTTAAGATTTGTGATTGAACGAAGCCGTTTTTAAAAACTAAGTTTTATTACAAAAATTGTAAATTACAAATTAAAGGATTAAAATACGTCTTAACAATTAGAAGGCTAGACTCTGACTGTCTTAATACAAAATACAATAAAATGAATTAAACCGAATTATGGCGGATTCCCAGGTCTAGTCAGCAATATAATGGCTAGCTAGCAGTATTCCCGGAATAGGTGGTCTCATAACTCCTCCCCCTGTAGATTCAGCTACACGGTCCGACTGGGTAGTTGAATATCTTGGTCTTGAAGAGATTCCCTAGGGATGCTTTCACCTTGTCTTCTAGGATTGTGCTTTCTTCTGAGATTTATCTTTTTCAAGATAAAGTACACCAGCGCTATTATTAGTGATACGTAAATGAATACAGTCCAAATACTTGGGACTTTTATGTTATCAGGAATCACAAATCTGGGTTCATTATCAATGATGCCCCTTTTAAGTTTATATAAATCATCGAGTCGAATATCGTCGAGATGAACACTTAAGTTCAACTTGGGCATTAGTTTGATGTCACCGGCGATGTCAGGAAATAACACTATTTGATTCTGGCTATTGGTGGAATGAAGATTGTTTATCGTTTTGCCTCCAAATGTTATCTGACACTCCATTGGAATTTTAGCAACATACGTCCCGATTAATTTCAAATGGTCTTCTTGGTTGAAACAAGTCAATTGTAATGACTCCATATATGGAAGTACTATTAGCCATTGACTGGAATAGTCTAGTGGATTAACTATCGGTTGGTTTAGTTCTAGTTGAACTTGACGACAGGTAGACAGATGATGGGACTTGGCTTCCAATAGCTGTACCTCACATGAGCTGTTTACGTCCAAGGTCTGCAACTCCATTTTGTCGCACACGTAATACTGGTCCTTTATTTTGGTGCATTCAGTGTTACGATATGAATAGTGCAATTTGTTTTTTAGTAAATATTTACTTTTTGGCAAAATAACCTTAAAGAGACTCTGTGCATAGATTGGAGCTGAATAAAAATGATAGTAGTTTAACTTTTCGGGATAAGTTATTGGTATTTTTAGTAAAAAGTTAACTTTGTTGTTAAAAATGTAGCTTTCTACTTTAATAAGTTTCTCATACAATATTGTATTTTCCAATGTTACTTCCAGTGGCATACGATTTGTATCAATCACCTTTTTTACGTTTAATAGCTCAAAATAGAGATCTTTAGTTTTAATAATGCTTGGATGCAAAATTTTCAATTTTGAGAAAGTAATTGCATTTTCTATATCTGTTAATATTGCATCAATAATTTCATACAGATTTATGACTTGGTTTAAAACATCTTTTATAAATGCTGTGTTTTCCCGTAGTGTGGTTTTTTGAACAATTAGTCCGAGTTGATTTAATTTACTTTCTAGCAACTTTTCATTGTGTTGGACTGTTTCAATTGTGTTGTTAAATTTCTCTAAAAGGTTGAGAGATAAGGAATTCTCTTTTCTAATGTTTGAGGTTAATTTATTTTGACTTAATTGTAGCTCTCTAATTAAGTTTTCGTAACGCTCACCATCTGAGGCGTCTAGATTTCCAGTGACTGCTTTGAAAATTGAACCTATACCGTTTATTAAGCCACGCTTGTACCTCTGGGGGTGCGGAATTATTTCCTTAAGTTTTGTTTCCGCCCTATCTTGAGTGAGAGTTAGTATTTTTAAATAATTTATTATTTCGAATTTATATTCTGGATGTTTTGTTATAGTTTCAGTCAGATTGAATGATTTATAATTCAGTTTATTTAGTTCTTCGATTATGGGATTCATGTCGTAGTAGTGCAAAAGTGTATATGAATATTCTTCCAATTTTGCTTGCCCCAATTTAATTGAAATTAACCCAGGATTGTCCGTTATTTCCTTAACAGTTATTTTTTCTTCGATTGCCACTGCAATTACTACGTGAAGAAATCTGGAATAAAATTACTGTTATTAGAAACTATACTTTTGTTGTAACGGTCGCCTAATGTTAGAAAGGTGTACCTTTTCTTGATTTTCTGTTTTTCCTGTCTTTTTCTTAGTATTTATGCTAACTAATTTAGTAGGTTTAGAAAATCTATCAGTATGTTTTTGTCTGATGTGTTTTTTAAGGTACACGTTTTGATCTGGTTTGAAAATTTCATTTACATCATCTTTATCTTTATTTAATTTTTCAACTAAATTTTCTTTTCTTTTGACTAAATTAGCATTTATTTGGGAATATAAAGCTTTAGTTTTTTCTTTGTGATTATTGACATAATCATTTATTAAAATTTGATCTAATTTAATATCAAAAGTGTCGTTGGTAGTAATGTGTCCTTGGATGACGTCAATAGGTTTCAGATTGGTAACAGAATGGATGGTATGGTTGTAAGCGAGAATAGCGTAAATCATTTTTGTTTTGATTGGGGTATCGCCGTATTCTTGATTGTTTAATAATCGAATATGTTCCGCTAAAGTGGAATGTAGTCGTTCAACGACTCCATTTGATTCAGGATGATGCGGCGAACAAAAATGAATTTTGATTTTATGTAAAGTAAGAAGTTCAGTTATCACTGTATTCTTAAATTCTGTACCATTATCCACTATAATTTGCTTAGGGATACCATGATGTGAAAAATAATTTAGTAGGTTGTCAGCAATTTCCGTTGATGCCAAGGAATTCAAATAATATGCTTGAGCATACTTTGAAAAACTATCTATTATGGTTAAAAACTTAGATTTTTCCAAAGTATAAGTATCAAGATGTAGGATTTCGAAAGGTCTTGAAGCTGTAGGGGTGATATTTATTGGGATTTTAACAGGATTTCGTTCGTATTTGCTTCGCGCACATATTTCACAATCGTTGATATAGGTTTGGACTGAAGATTTTAGCTCAGGCCAATAATATTTTTCTTTTAGTCGTTTGACTGTTTCCTCTATACCTCGGTGATTAGTTTTTCCCTCATGGTAATTTTTAATAATATCCCTAATATCTTCTTTAAGTTGTACATCTATTAATTTTTTCAAGCAACGTATGAATTTGAAGGAAGGCCAACGAAAAGTTTGTCTAATTATTTCACAAAAGGGTTCGAACATATTGGGATCTTCAAAATATAGGTAATACGTTTTATTAGGTACCATTGCTTCTTTAACAAAATTGATTACGTCTTGATCAAAATTGTTTTTTGATAATTGTACGTGAATTCTTTTTTTACTTTTATGCAAGATGTGGGTTGTAAATTTGGATGGAGAGTGCAAAACATTATGAATGATAATTTGGTTTGCTCCGTAATTTACAGCTGTTTCAGAAATTGGTATTCCTACAATTGGATCTTGTTCGGCATTAGTGTGAATTGTATTATTGTCATCATCATCAGGCATTTCCAGCGGGTCATTATCTGGTTGCGCAATAATAGAAACTTGATCCATATCGCGATTCGTTTCAGATTCAACGGTGTTGTCATACACCTCGTTAACAAACTTGTCTACATCAAAGTTATCAGGGTTTTCTGTTTCTTTAACATGAATCTGAATACGAGACAATGCATCTGCATTCGTATTAAGTTTCCCTTTTTTGTAAACTATGCTGTAGTCAAATTCTTCTAATTTAATACGCCAGCGGAGTAATTTTGATGACGGATCTTTCAGGGAAAATAACCATTGCAAGGGTTTGTGATCTGTAACGATATTAAATTTCCTGCCGAAAAGGTAGGGTCGAAAATATTTTGTTGCCCAAACTAAACACAAACATTCCTTTTCAATAGTTGAATAGTTTAATTCTGATTCATTTAAGGTTCTCGACGCGTATGCTATCGGTAGGTCTTGTCCGATAGGTCCTTGAGATAAGACGGCACCTAATGCAAAATTGCTTGCGTCCGTCGTTAAATTAAAGGGTTTTTCGAAATCCGGATATTGCAAGATGGGTTCATTAATTAATAGATTTTTACAAGTTTCAAAACAAGTTACGAATTCATTATTGTGCTCGATGGTAGCACCCTTTTTTAAACATTTAGTTAGTGGTTTAGTTAATTTCGCAAAATTGTTAATAAAACGCCGATAGTAACCCAAAAGTCCTAAGAAGCCTTTTAGTTGTTTTGTTGTTTTAGGAATAGGAAAATTCTTTATTGCTTTAATTTTTGCCGGATTTGGTTTTACTCCTGAAGGTGTTACTACATGACCTAAGTAAGCAACTTCACGTCTTAAAAACTCGCTTTTGTCAAGTTGAATTTTGAAATTTGAGTCTCTTAATCTCTGGAAAACGAGCTTGAGATTTTCTATATGTTCTTGCAAGGATGTTGAGAATACAATTATATCGTCAAGATACACAAGACATTTTTCATTTTGTATTCCACGCAGTATGGAATCCATGATTTGCTGAAAGGTTGCGGGCGCGTTTTTTAACCCGAAGGGCATTCTCAAAAACTCATAATGCCCATTTTCTGTATTGAACGCGGTTTTTTGAATATCACTTCCTTCCATTTCGATCTGATGGAAACCAGACGCAAGATCAATTGTGGAGAAATACTGACATTTGCCAAGCTTGTCTAAAATATCAGTAATTTGTGGTAAAGGATATTTTTTGTCAATTGTCTTTTCGTTTAACTTGCGGTAATCAATAACCACTCGCCATTTTTGCTTTCCGGTAGCATCCAACTTCTTTGGTACCACCCAAATTGGTGATGACCAAGGCGAATCCGAAGGCCTAATGATCTTTTGATCTAACATTTTCTTTATTTGGTTACTGACTTCCTGTCTGTGAACAAAAGGGTATCGGTATGTTTTTGTGTAAACCGGTAACTCGTCCGTTGTTTTAATAGAGTGTTTAATCTTATTGGTGAAGGTTAAGGGTGAATTCTCGTTATAAAAAATATCAGAATATTCTTTGCATAATTTTACAATGTGATATTTTTCTTCCGAATTTAGATGATCGAGTCGAAGTTTTGATGTGTCCAATTTAGGTTCTGATGCCATATTATCCTCAAAATTGTTTAAAACTATATTTTCAATTTTTGAGATATCGAAACTTTCTACTGTAATAGGTTCAGAGAAATCAATTGTCACTGGTGAAATGCCGCTGTTTAAAACTGTGGTTAACGCATAACCATCTTTTGCAACTGTCAGCGATTCTGGAATTTCACAGCTGTTAATTTTTTGGTAAGGAACTATCACATTACCATTTGCAACCGTAGTTTTTATCTTAATTACTTGCTCCATGCGGGGACTTACAGTAATAAGACAATTTACAGAATTTGTTTGATGAAATTGAATTAGGATACTTGCAAAAGGGGTGACTAAACGTTTAGTATTATAGTTAATATTAGCTTGCAAATATTTTAAGTTATCTAATCCTAACAAACCGTCGAACGCATGATGAAATTTAAAAAGGTAGAACTTTAAGTCTTGGTTATTTGGTAAATTAAATATTTTTGAAGTTGGCAGCAATGCACTAAACTCGTGGTTTGATTTTTGGAAAACTGTACTTACTACAAACGGGTCGTAAGATATTCGATCAGGATAAATTGTCTTTACTACGTCAGGATTCATGAAAGATCTAGTTGATCCTGAGTCAATGAGTATCTTTAAGTTATGTTCAGGGAATATTATATATGATAACTCGCTGTTAGAATCTAGGTTAAAGGATATAATTTGGGGTTTAGTTGGTGGTGTTATTAAGTGTTGTTGTCGTTTTCGAAAAGTTGGTGAAAATTTTCTTCTTGCTGAAGGGACTGTTGAACAGATTCCTCAGGCATTGTTTCTTGGAAAAATTCATTTTGGGTTTGTTCATTGACGGTTCCGTCAAGATAATATGTACTTGGATTTTCACATTGGTAATTAGATGGACATTGGTCGTATGTGGGGTCTAATTCGGTATTGTATACTTCTTCAATGACTGGCATATTCCGGGGACGGAAGTTTGAAGAAGAAGGACCTAGTCTTGAACCGTAACTAGATCTGTTTGCATTGGAACCAAAGGTTCGTTGTGTACATACGGACATAGGCGTTGGTTTAGGTAATTGTTTCGAAGGGTCAGGTCTAAAAACATTTGTTGGCTTATTACCAAAAACTTGTGAATTTGTAAAGAATCTTTGAGGTCGTGTGTTAGGGTTAGGTGTAATATTAATTGGTTGAGACGGAAAAGATTGTCGGAATTGATTTTGTGAATTAAATCCGTTCGAAAAATTTGGGAAAAATGGTCTGACATTTTGTTGTGGGTAGTATTGTCCAAAAGGTTGCGATTGTCGGGGTTTCATCTGTTGCTGATGTGAATTTTGCATTTTAACATTGTTTGCGGGATTACTTTGAAAATATCGTACATTACTTTCCTGTGTAACGTATTGAATAGCTTGCGCAAGGTCAATAGGCTTCATGCAACGGATGGTATTACCTAAGGGTTCTTTTAACCCAGATAAAAAGGTTGTTAAAGCCAATTTTTGGTACATACTACGTTTTACATTGGCTGTAACATTATCGTCATGCGCATCTACATAACTAACAAGTAAATTTAAAAGTTCTAAGACTCTATCATAGAAAATTTTTGGCGATTCATTGTTGTTCTGTTTCAACATTACCAAATCTCTATTCAGACAAGTTTCATCTCGAGTATCTGCAAAATTACGGTTTAGGGTATCTTTTAATTCTTCCCAAGTAGTAACGTTTTGAACGTTTACTACAACTCGGGCATTACCAGAAAGTTTACCAAGTAGACAATTCAACAAATAGATATTTTGAAAATTATTTCTATTGGTAACATCATAAAAATGATCTATTAGAGACTTACAAGTTGCTAAAAACCTGTTTAACTCACTCGGGTTACCATCAAATTGTGGTACGCAATTCAAATACTCGGGTTTAAACTGAGCCATATCTGTGATTAAATTATCTGTATTAGAAATTGGTAATACAACTGTTCCCGTTTCAAGAACTTTTTTAAGATTGTCTTCGAAAACTTTAATATTAAAATTAGATTGCGTATTACTATTAATTCTTTCTTGCACTTTCCGATCTTGAAAAGCGGAGTCAGAGTCACTTGAAGGTTCGATATTATTAATAGATAAATTATTCAGTAAATCAGATAAAGCGTTTTCACTTTCTGTCATTGAGAAAAAATTGCACTTACATAACTAGTGTATTCTTCATGCTGGTTATAGGCGGCAAGAATTTCTTGTAGCGATGTCGTCCACTTCCAAATTCCTGTCTACCTGCGAACTCGATCAAGCCTTTGATCGAACTCCTCGAAATTTTAGCGGTATGGGATCCAGTCGTCAATGGCGATTTTGGTCCAATGTCGATGCTAGGAGCCCGCGAAATCGATGGGTAGATTTCCACGATAACGACTTATTGACCGTTCACTTCACTGGTAGGTCCTTTTCGCGATGAAAGTACCTGATTTTGCGATTGCCAATTAACCGGAACTCGGAAAATCAATACACGATGTACTGAATTTTGGCAATCCTACCGACTGCGCCACTTAAGATTTGTGATTGAACGAAGCCGTTTTTAAAAACTAAGTTTTATTACAAAAATTGTAAATTACAAATTAAAGGATTAAAATACGTCTTAACAATTAGAAGGCTAGACTCTGACTGTCTTAATACAAAATACAATAAAATGAATTAAACCGAATTATGGCGGATTCCCAGGTCTAGTCAGCAATATAATGGCTAGCTAGCAGTATTCCCGGAATAGGTGGCCTCATAACTATATGACGCGCTAATTCATAACAATTCTAACTTATCCGATTGCGAAAAGTTTACATATTTGTTATCAACTTTGCGGGGAACCGCTCTTACCATTGTGCAGCATCTTCCGGTTACGTCTTCCAATTACACCATCGCTTATGAAACATTATGTAAGCGTTTTAAGAATGTTTGATTAATTGCAACAACTTTATGGAAAAGTCTCGAGAGTGCGCCACGGGTTAAGAGTGATAATCCTGCGGAATTACGAAGTTTACTCGACACTTTTGCTGAGAATCTTGCCGCATTAACCAATTTGGGCCTTCCAACTCGACATTGGGACTTTATTTTGGTTCAAATGATTCTTAGTCGCCTCGATATTTCTATTGTTACTCGTTTTGAACTTTCATATGACAATTCCACTACTCTGCCATCTTACAAAGTACTTTGCGAGTTTTTGGCAAAAAATTGTACGGCTTACCCTATCGTAAACCACCGCAGCCCATCTCTCGAGCTGCACCCACGTCTCTTCACGTTGAAGCTAATCCTAATATTCGCAGTTGTTCTTTTTGTAAGAAACCAGATCATGCAATCTATAAGTGCAGGCAGTTTTTGACTTTATCACCTTATGAGTTCCGTATTCGCCACAACAAAATGGCGTCGCGGAACGAATGAATAGAACCATCATGGAAAAGGTAAGATCGATGTTGGCGGATCAGAAATGTGATGATAAACTGTGGGCTGAAGCGGCTAACACCGCTGTTTATTTGATAAACCGTAGTCCTACTAAGAAATTACCAGGTAAAACCCCCGAAGAAGCCTGGAGTGGCAAAAAGGTAGATTTAAGCCATTTGAAGATGTTTGCACACATTCCCAAAGAAAAAAGGAACAAATTGGAGCCTAAAGGTAAGAAGTACATTTTTATAGGTTACTGTGAGGATAGTAAAGCTTACCGTTTGTTTGATCCATTGACAAAGAACATAGTCAAGTCTAGAGATGTAGTTTTCATAGAAAATGGTATTTCCAGAGAGTGATATTTTACAAACAAAAGATTGTGAAGAACTCAGTACTACTATGGAAATACCCATAATGTCCCATTCAGACGAGGAAGAATCCATAGGTCTGGAAATTACAGAAACCAACCAAAGTGGAGATGAATCAGTGGTGGAAATTGAGTCAGAGCCTGCAGGAAGATACCCACAAAGAACTCGAACACAGAAAAAATATCCAGATTATATAACATATCAGTGCTCAGTTGAATCTCCAGATCCAAAGACATTAAGTCAAGCTTTGACAAGCGAGAAAATGCCAGAATGGGGGGTTGCTATAGAGAGGGAATTGGACTCATTACACAAATGTAATGCATGGAAACTTGTGGACCGACCAGAGAATAAAAACATAGTTAAAAACAAGTGGGCTTTTAAAACAAAGAAAAATGGTGAAGGAGAAATTATTCAGCATAAAGCCAGACTTGTAGCAAAAGGGTTTACTCAACAGTTTGGGGTGGATTATGAGGAAGTATACTCACCAGTTGTTCGGCATAGTACCGAAGAGTAACTAATTTCATAAAGAGATGCCAGTAAGACAAGGAACCGAAAAACGGAGAGAGATGGGTATTACTACCCGTTTAAAGGGCGCATCGGTTGCCGTCGTCATGAATCGGTAGCATTCGGAATTTATACGAGCCATGTTGTCATGTTTTTGCTAATTCCAAAGTTATGGGTAAAATTCCAGCTGCTTCCTTTGGTTACATAACGTAGAAGTAGAACACGTAGTTATCTGTCTTTTTTGCCATGAAACATGTAAAAGTCATTACATTTGGCCATACGACTTCATAAACCTGCTGAAGAATCATATGCAGTTAATTAATTGACGCAAAGACGCAGGACATACACAGCACTGCGTGATTGTGAATAATTGAAAATAAGAAATTTGGCAACTCTGGGCGGTTTCAGATTTTATCATTCTCAACCTGAACCTTACTTTTTCGCGTTGTTTTTTTGATTAGTGTGCAGTGCATGGTGGTTACTAGATTTTTGCTGTTTTATAAAACGTGTACGGGCTATTTATTAATATAGTGTGAATACTGAAAATTCGCTTTGGTCCCTAGTGTATATAGTGCTCTTTTCTACAAACAATGGAGTCTCAGCAAAAGATCCGATCCAGTGGGACAAACTGTATTTACAAAGGATGCATGAATAGAAAAAGCAGTTCTGATTTAAGCATCAAATATTTTAGAATTCCAAAAGATGAAGTAAAGTAAGTATTCAGAATTTTCTTAAAAAATACACAGTTTAATTAACACTGCATTATTGCAGATGTTTTCATTGGCTGAGGCAATGCGGCCGTGAAAACCTCTTGGGCACGAGTGCTGAAAAATGTTACAACAATTATAGAGTTTGCAGTGTTCCTTTTGATTTAGACATGTTCAAAGATGGTCGAGATAAATCTTCAGGCCTATTATTCAATGCCGAGCCACGCAAATATACAATAACTGAAACATGTAAGTGAACCACATTTCATTAGTGCAAATTTCATAGCAAACTATGATATTTTTTACATTTTAGATCAGCAGGTCCAACCTGGACTCGAAGCTGGTTGTTCAAGCAAGGGACAGAAAATAAATATTCTCCAGAATATTGAAATTCTTCCACCACTTCAACCTCAGTCTACATTTGTAACTCCACCCTTATGTTTATGTTAGAAACCCAAACTGAGAATGTTTTAAGTTCTTCAACTCCGCGAAAATCTAAACTGCAGAGTGAAAATGCAATTTTAAAGACAGAAATTGAAAAGTTGAATTGAAACCCATCTGAGGAATATTTTAAATCAATGTGTGATAAATTCTTGAGTCCACAAGTTGCTCAATTTGTCAAAACTGAGGTAGAATTATACAAAAAATCTGGACATGGTAGAAGATATTCAAACTCATGTAAAGAATTTGCTCTTTCTGTTTATTTCTTAAGCCCTAAATGTTATAGGTTCCTACAAAGAATGTTCTGTTTACCTTCTTACAGATCAATTTGTCGATTTGTAGAAGCAGTAAAGTTTTCACCAGGTATAAATGAAAATTTATTTCAGCTGCTAAAGATTAAGGTGATTAAAATGAATGAATTAGATAAAGTTTGTGTATTGTGTCTGGATGAAATGTCTATTAAAGCAAACTTGTATTATAATATTTCTCGGGATGAAATAGTTGGATTTGAAGACAATGGTGAAAATAAAACATTAAAACCTGCTTCTTCTGCAACAGTGTTTATGGTCCGAGGACTTAAAGCTAATTGGAAGCAGGCTATTGCTTACTTATTTTCACAAACCAACTAAAGTGCTCAAGATATGTTATTTCTAATTAATAAAATTGTTAAATGGTTGTCATTCATAGGCCTTGATGTAGTATGTTTAATAACAGATATGGGATCAAACTGCATTGAGTTATCAAAAGTGTTAGGAGTGACCTCTGAAAATATTAAGATTGTTGTAGGTGAAAAAGAAATTGATCCACCGCATCTAATAAAAGCCCTTAGAAACAATCTTATTCAATGTGAACTTCGATGGGATGCTCAAAAAGCTTCATGGAGAGATATTGAAAGTTTTTATGAAAGTGACATTAAGAGAAATAATAGGTTAGCTCCTAAATTAACAAAATGTCACATTCAACCCACATCATTTGAGAAAATGCGAATCAAGTTTGCAACCCAAATAATTAGCAGTACTGTTGCTGCATCTTTAGAGACATATTTCATTAGGAGCACTGTTAGTTTAGGAGCACTGCCTCTAGAGGCCATGGGAACAGCTTATCTCTTGGACACATTTGATAAATGTTTTGACATTTTCAATTCTTCAACATTTGATACTCCAAAATTACATAGCAAGCCTTTTCAGGGAAACTCTATGCAAAATGAGTTTTTAAGTGAAATGATTTATTTCTTAAGTAAATTAGCTGTTTACAATAGAAGTACAGGTAAAAGAGTTAATGTCAAATTTATCAAATGTTGGACAATTTCAATAAAATCTCTTATTCATTTATGGCCAAATTTAGAACAAAACAGTTTTAAGTTTATTTTGACACGACGGTTAAATCAGGATTGTGTGGAGAATTATTTTGGATATATCCGGAAACAACATGGAAATACAGTCAATCCTACACCGATACAATTTAGCCGTGGATTTAAAAAGTCATTTATTACTGCATACATTCATACAGCAGACATGAATTGTATTGAAGATTTTGACACTGTTGTCACAGAAATTTTTCCGACTTCTCTTCATCTAATTCTTCACCCTTTCTTATTCAATCAGACATAATATCTTCTGAAAATAAGATTTCTATGAAACTAGATAATTGTGATTATTATCATTTGTCATTACCTGAGCAAAACGCATTTAAGTATGTTTGTGGATATTTGATAAGCAAATGTTTAAAAATTCACCTTTGCGATACGTGCACTCAATTCTCCCAGCAAAACGAAAAATTAGACAACACTAATTTATTCATTTATTACAAAGCCTACAAATCAAATGAGACACAGCCATTTGGTAGCTTAAAGACACCTCATGGGTCATTTTATGCATTTATTTACCAACTAGAACAAATATTTTTTAACAATATAGAAGAACATTTGTTGGATAACCCAGGCAAAAACATGTTTGCCCTTTTTAAAAAAGTAGAATATAAACATCCATGTCCAAATTTTCCATTTATTTATCTGGTCAAATTATATACTATATTAAGAATTTATTATTTACTAAAACACAGCAATTCTGATGTTAGAAATACTTCAAAAAAAAAAATAGAAAAATAAATATTTTAATGATCTTGTAAAGTATAATAAATGTAGAATAGTTTAGTTTAGATATCATGTCATGTTAATGTAAAATAAAAACTTGTATATAGTTTATTGTTATTTTTTAACGATTTTCCAATTTACTGCCTGATCGAAGTAAGAGCAAAAAATAATGACTTACAAGCTTTCTTTTCTATATTTTATACCATGTAATTGTTATTAAATAAAATGTCAAACAAAGACTAAGAATATTTTCGGGTTTCATCTCTATCTCAGCAGTCAATTCTGAAAACGCTATTTTCTAATCCAAAACTCTCTGCTGAAACTATGATTTCAGAAATGGCAACACCGCATTGCCACAAATTTTGTAAATACCGGCAACGTCGTTGTACTACCAGTTTAAAGAGCCGAGGTCAACAAAACGTGTCGGCAAACATCAAAGCTTTTAGGCCCAGTGTCTTCTCTTTATGAAATTAGTTACTCTTTGATAGTACCATGAGAGTCCTGTTTTCTTTAGCATCACACGAAAATCTAGATATAGATCGTTTGGATGTGGAAACTGCTTTTCTGAATGGGGACCTAACTGAACAGATTTTTATGGAATAACCAGAAGGGTTTGCCCAAGAAGGCCAAGAAGAAAAAGTATGCCAATTAAGTAAGGCTATTTACGGTCTAAAGCAGTCTTCTCGTGTATGGAATTTAAAAGTTAAAGAGGTTGTAGAAGAGTGTGGATATAAGGAATGCAAAACGGACTCTTGCCTGTTTCTGTTTGGCAGGGAAAAGTAGGGTGTATCTTGCCTTGTACGTTGACGATTTCTTTGTTTTTTATAATGATAAAGAGATTGTCAACATACTAAAAGATACATTAAAAGATAAATTTAAAATAAAAGATTTGGGGCCCGTTTCATCTGCTTTAGGAATCCAAATAAATAGAAATCGAGAAGCTGGTATCATTGAATTGAGTCAAAAGCAATATACTTACATCAGTACTTTCGTCAGTTTTGGAAAGGTTTGGTCTGGTAGAGTCAAAACCAGTAGGTACACCACTAGATAAAAATGTTAAATTTTCAGATGATTTGACCCGAATTGATAATGTGCCATATCAGGAACTTATAGGTTCACTTATGTACTTAGCTGTCAGTACAAGGCCTGATATATCTTTTGCAGTGTCATTTCTAAGTCAGTTCAATAACAGTCACACTACTGAACATTGGTCAGCAGCCAAACGTGTGCTTAGGTATTTAAAAGGTACCATTGACTTAAATCTGACATATGTAAGAGACAAAATGTTTCTTATCGGTTACACCGATGCTGATTGGGGTAATGATGTATCAGATCGGAAGTTGTTTAGTGGTTTTGTGTATAAGTGGTCTGGTGGCTCCATAACATGGGGTTGTCGAAAACAAACTAGTACAGCTCTGTCTTCAACAGAAGCTGAATACCAGGTGTCCAAGAGCACCCTGGACGTAGGAGATTAACATGGAAAAACGGTTTTGATTTTTTTGCGCCTGTACGGTTGATTTGATTGAAAAATCCTATTAATGAAAGTTGTAGTACCTATCACGTAATAGTTTTCTAACTACTTGAGCCTTTTCGTCGTAAAACACGAACAAAAATGCGAAAATTTTAACTTTTTACCTGCATTGTATAAGCGGTTGTCGAGCAACCGTACCAGCAACAATGACCTGTTTACCCGTTGCTCGACAACCGCCTATACAGTGCAGGCCAAAAGTTTAAATTTTCTCATGTTAATCTCCTATGTCCAGGGTGCTCTTGGACACCTGGTATATGGCTATATCAGAAGCTGGAAAAGAAGCTGTATATTTGCGTGCTTTGTTAACTGAAATATTGCAAAACCCAAATGACATATTGGGTTTTAACAAGAGTATTGTTATTTATAATGACAATCAGTCTGCACAAAAAATTGTAAGCAATCAGGTGTTTCATAAACGCACAAAGCATATAGCTGTCAAATACCATTATATTAGAGAGTTAGTGTCTAATAAACAGATTGATTTGAAATATATGCCTGGTACGGAGATGGTAGCTGATATTTGTACAAAACCTTTGCCTGTAGCAAAACATGTTTTTTGTACTAAAAATTTAGGTTTAGTTTAGACTTAACCTTGAGAATTTAAATTGTCAATTGTTTTATGACGGTAAGTTTAAGAGGGCGTGTTGTGTATATAAACTTACTGTATAAAACCAACCGTATTACTGTCATGACATATGACACATGTACTGTGGCGTTGTATATATAACCTTGACCTTATTTTGTTGTAATCTTGTATCGGTAACTTATCTCATGTTTTATTTAATGTACTGATTAAAACTTAAAGTAATAATCATCGTTTATCTATGCAATCCTGCCTGCGACATTGCGTGTTCTGGAAGAAAGCAATTATATGCTTCAACAAAAACAACCTAAATTTATTAACCAACATTTAGAAACAGAACCGTGCAACATAGACCAACACTTTAAAACACTAATGATCAAAAAATAATTATACTTACATGGTTAGCTGAGGACTTAGCATTTTCTGGCGACTGGCTTGGTCACTTTTGTCTTGGAATAATTTTGAAGAATGGACTACTTAACTTGACTTATTTTCTTGAGGGGAGTCGGCGTTTCGACTCTTGTTTTCGACTAGCAGCGTTACTGCCTATTAATTTCACATTCTCCCAGACGACTGAAATCGGGGTATTTTATACCCGTTTGACCGGCTGACGTAGTTTGTTATTCCTCGTCGCCTGCATCGCAACAGTAGCGGGAATTTGGCACCACCAAAAATAGCGATGATGCACTACTTGCATTTTAGTATTTTCCGTCCTCGAATATTTCATATTTTAAGTTAATAAGTCCATCTTTTTAATTAATGGATTTTTAATTCGTGACAATATTAGTATTGTCTTGTAATTGTTTTTTATTTCCCTCTTTACTTGTGTATAACACTGACGGAGGTAGTAACGCGAAGAAGTCAGGAGAAAGAAGAAGAAGCCACTATGCACCAGACTCTGTGAGAAATTAATGCACGCCACTGGATATAAAAACAGCAAAAATCAAAAGCACGGGGACAGGGGACTGGAAACGCTGACGATGAAAAGCTAACCAGAGGACGTCAGACTGCGACCGCAGTTGAGTAAATTTGTGAACGTGGTCGCGGTAGGAATAACTACATTGGGCCGTAGCAGGGTTGCCAACCTAGGGTTTTAGACCCTAGATTTAGGGATGAATTTGGAGTCTAGGGGCAAATCTAGGGTTCATCATGTTTTAAGGGTTTTTTTAGGGTCTTTAATTTTTGCTTTAATCTAAAATATACCATGGCATAAACATAAACCTTCTTAGAACGATTATAATCTTTGGACACTACTCATTCACCTCCGAAACCACATCAAAGTAATGCTACGAAACGATAGACAACGTGACTAGATCCTCCGCCGGGCGACACATCATTCTAACCATACTAAAAACCTACCCAACAGTCGGGGAAGTCCATCTGATTAAATCTGATTAAAGTGTAAACTGTGAAGTGATTTGCATTTGCTAACCAATATCAATTTAACTGAGAGTACTCAATTACCAGCTATAATATTAAAATGCCTAAGGAAAAAGTAAAACAAAAACAATACCAACAAAAATACACAAAACAATGGGAATCGGAGCCTGAGCTAAAAGGTTTGTATTTTCCATATATTTTTTGTATATTGTCACGTTAAGGGTTAGCTCAGAAGAAGGAAACCACAGGTTATCCGCTTTTATTTAAGATAAAACTACAATGGTCTTACCCCCCGATTGCCAAGAAGGCGAGGATCATAATGTGCGGTGTGTCTGTGGGAATGGTTGTTGAGGTTCGCGGAGGGCGCACGCTTACCGGGGGTGAATAGAACCCTAGACTAGTGTCCCAGGGCATTCACCACGCCGAATAAGACGCTATGGTACTGTTAAAGGGAGATAAGCCGGTACGGCAACTAAAGCTGCTCGCCCGTGCTATTTCCTTTAACAGGCTGATTACCGGGTGATTGCACTTGGTTACCACCTGCTCCACTAAAAGCTACACAGATGGTGAACCCAGACTATCCCAGAGATCAGACAGTGACCTCCCTCTGGGGAAGACCCCAGAGTTCGGTAATTAGTACGTGCTTTGAAGCTGTATTTATACCTACATCATGACCCCAATTCGCCGATCTTGTTTACATAAGTCTGGTATTGGGGGAGACCGAAGCAAATGCAGGTACGGAACATAGTGTAATTACTATGTTACAATATTCATATTTGTTTGATAATTTTATTATGAATTAGGCATTCGGTAGGTATGTACCCACCTAAATTTACAACAATAAATAATTATTGTAAGTACTAAGACCCAGGTAAGTTAGTAACTTTTGGGTTAAGATTTTCCACATAATTATTAAGTAAATAATAAACATGAAACTTGTTACAGTTGAATCTGAAGTGAAAATTTCACGAAAGGCTAAAGAGAAGCAGGGTAAACAGAACAAAGTATTAAGTATGTCGTTTATTATTAATACTTTTATTATTAAATTAAAATACTGGTGGTGGATACTGTAGGAATATCTATAAAGTTTCATGAGTGTAGACATGAGCTAAAATTTATTGTGTAATTGGTGTGAAGCTTTAGATATTTTTGGTTATTGGTTTTCAAGGGTCTGTGATGGTATTGGTTAGAATTAAGTACTCCACTAAGTATATGTATTTGTATTATTTATTCTTATTTTTTATTGGTGTACTCTTCTGTACAACAGAATTCATACTTCTGTTGTTTTAAAATATAGTAGCTGTTGATGCAGTTGGACAGAAAAAATAATAATTTTATGTTTTTTAATTTTATTTCAGAGTGGATCTCACCTATTGCATCAGATGAAACTTCTGCTAGGTGTAAGTATTGTAGCACTGTTCTCAAAGCGCATAAAAAGTCTTTGTTGCAACATGCAAAATCAGAGAAACATTTAAAATCAGTAGCATTAAATAAATCTGCTAAGACGCCAGAAGTTGCCTGCAATTTACAAGGTAGCGTTCTCCGAGAAGACAAAAATTTGCTGAATTAAAACTTTTAGCAGCATTTATTGCAGAGCATAGTGCGATTCAAACTGTTGATCATTTGACAAATATTTTACCTCAGTTGGATACTTCCTCTGACACAATGAGCAGTTTCAAACTCCATAGGACAAAATGTGCAATGTTAATTAAAAATGTACTTGGACCTGCTATGCTTACCAAGTTATTGGAAGATATTGGAAACTTTCCTTTTTCCATTATAGTTGATGAAAGCACTGACCATTCAATTCAAAAAGTGTTATGTATCATGTTACGCTTTTTTTCACTGCAAAAAAGGCAGATGGTGTCAACTTTTTACAGACTAATAAAATTAGTTGAGAGTGATGCTAAAGCTATTCATTCACACATTAAATCACAACTAGAGACTGACGGCTTAAAAATTGAAAACATGGTTGGAATTGGTGTTGATGGTGCCAGCGTCATGGTGGGAAAATACAACTTAGTAACTGCATTGTTTAAGCAAGAATTAAATGATTTAATTGTCATAAAGTGTGTTAGCCATTCCCTTCATTTGTGTGCTGAAAAAGCAGCTGAAACACTACCTCGGCAAGTAGAATTTTTAGTGCGCGAGGCACATAATGGTTTTCATACAGTCCGAGACGCCTAGAATATTACAGAGACTTATACAACACAATAAACAACAGCCGAAATCCGAAGAAAATCCAAGGACTCAGTGGTACCCGTTGGCTTGCCCGATATGAAGCAATTAACACTATATTGCAGCAGTGGGAGGAGTTACAACTTCTATTCTCTATTGCTAAAGGAGAGGATAAGTGTTACATGGCTGAACAATTGCATGATATAATGTGTCGATTACCATACAAAGCTTTTCTGATATTTTTAAAAACTGAGCTTAAAGCTGTAACCCAATTGAATATACTGTTCCAAAGTGATCAAGTTGCCCCTACCAAGCTGCTCGAGGACTTATTTTTAATGTTCAAAAATGTATTGAAAAAAATTGTTGTACCAAACCATTTAGAAAAAGTTACCGAACATCAATTGGTGGAATTCAATTTTGAGTCCAATTTAATGCATACCTCAGCTATTTACTTTGGGTATGATTTCGAATGCATTTTTGAGAAAATTGATCAGAAAGAGTTATCAGATGTTCGAGAAAGGTGTAAGACGTTTTTATGTACATTAGCGAAGGAGATACAAAAACGGTTGCCTAATAATATCTCGGTTCTGAGAATGATGGCAAATCTTCATCCTAAGGTTGCAACAATGCAAGCACAAATTAAACCAGACAAAAATAATGTATTGGCCAACTTCCAAAGAGAGAACTTATATGGCAACAAAAATGAAGTAGGATTAGAGTGGAACAATTTGCAAAACAAAACCTGGTGCAATATGACCAATTCAGTGGAGTTTTACTCAGAGGTGTATGATGACTGTGATGCTGCTGGGGAGAAACGTTTTGGAAGCATTGCCAAATTTGCGATTGCCTTAATAACCCTACCACTTTCCAATGCTAGTGTAGAGCGTGCATTTTCAATATATGGCATTATTAAAAGTAAATTACGCAATAGATTGTCACTAGACATGCTTCAAAGTTTGATGATGGTAAGATTCAGTTTGCAAAGAGACTATGGATCGTGCCAGAATTTTATTCCTAATGCAAATATGCTAAACTTATTTAATGTCAAAATGTACGATTTTAAAAATCAGTCTAATGATAGTGACGATTTAATTGAAATTTTTAATGTAATACAATAAATTTTCCATAAAATAACAGTTTCATTAACTTATTTTCTCCCTCTTCCCTCTGTTGAAATGATTATCAACATTCATTTCGAAAATCCTTTCAAACGAATAGAAAATTCTGTAGGACAACCATAATAAAATCCTACTCCTAAACCTAACCTCCAGTCCTCCACTTTACCATACTTTACATAACGAATTTAATGATCAACGAAAATCGACATCATCATTTCTAATGCATAACACATAAAGAGTGTTCAATAATTGTTATGGTCCCTATACCTACCTATGGATGGCAATTGTCACAAAAAACGTATGTCTTAGATAAGGTTGTAAACAATTATCAGAATCAGCTGTTAATCTAACTAATTATCTCTCTATCTCTAATTAAAAATCTAATTATCTCCGCCCTACGTTCATGCTAGAAAGAGAGAACCACAGCCAACTACGACCAATACGACCATAACAATTATTGAACACCCGTTAGCTTGACATTATTGTAGGCGCGTTCCTAAATTTACCTCACAGATCAGCCCGAGCACTACAAATGAGTCAAATGACTACTGTCATTAACGTCACAATCTCCTATCTAGGGTTTTCTAGGGTTATTTGAAAATATTTTAGGGTACTAGAATTTCTGGAGTTGGCAACCCTGGGCCGTAGTAACCCGCCACGGGGACGGTCTCAAATCGGCTCCATACAACATAACCAGTTGTTCCTGGTCGGGTTCCATTGCAACGCTGCAGTATCAAGTGAAAGCGGCATCTATCAAGGTGATCACACCCGCATATCATTGTGTTTTCCTGTAAACTGGGCTCCCAAGGAAAACATCGACGTTTGACGTTCACCAATGGCAGCCATGGAAGAAATCTCATGTCCCACATACGTTCGGCTCTGTTCAAAACGAAAAACTATACAGGGTGTCCCACGACGAAAGACATCGATTGATATTGGAAAAAGTTTAAATAGGAGAGTTTTGAAAATTTGGCAGGATACTGATGTGGGCATGCCCAATCCAACTAAAATATTTTCAAGATGGTTGGACTTCCGTTTATACCGGAAGTCGATCACAACTTTCTTATTTTAAATAGAACACCCTATATATTATTACATATTTGGATTCCTCACAAAATTCTGACCAACTTTTGTATAGAATGCCCTATGCCTATCTCTAACCGTTTTCGAAATATTTGATGTTTTTCCAAAAAAGTGACAGATGTAACGCTCAACATATTTTTGTACTATGTTAAAACCGTATTTTATTTTGCAATGAAACTTTGGGTTATTGTAAATAAAGGATCGTTTTATTAAACTGAGGGTGCGTAATGACTCATTTGTATACAGGGTCGTCAAAAAAAAATCATAAACTTGCCACTAAAAAAAATGAAAAATCTCAAGTTTTTTAAATAGAAACCCACATTTTTTATGGCGGAATCATTTTGAGCAATAAAAATTACTATAAGTTTCAATTTACTTGCCTATACCTAAATCCAACCCATTTCGTTTTATGTTATAGAGTCAAATTTCAGTTACATTGCCACCATAATTACAAATTTATATGTATCATTACTTTATTTGGTTTTTAAAAAAAGTTATTTTATGTAGAATATTTGCATGGTAAACTTTCTGTCAATATAATTTTAAATTAATTTTGTGAAAAGCTACCTTTTGTCGGCCGGGGAAATGTGTAACCAGTAGATTTTCGTTAATTACTTGGTCACCAGAAAGTCAACCATTGACCGTGAGCAACAAACATGTCGATGACCACTCAAATTGAAAAGTAAGCAATCGAACCTTTTAGAACGGAACCCAGCTAAGGTGTTGCAATCGCCAGTCAGCAATAAGTCATCAATTGTTCGGACAATGGTCCAAGTGCTTAGACAAGCAATCAAGAAATTGAACTGAGTAAGGGATGGCAATGCTTGACAATAAATAGCAGAGAAAAGTTGAAAAAAGTTAGTCAGAAATTATCGACGAATCTAAACGGTTCGGTCGCGAAAGTTAAGGGAACTCTACCTTGACGCGTACCCGCGTCCAAAATGTTTTGTGAATTAATTATCATGTAAGTACAAACTTTGCAATTTAAAATAAGCCAAGTTATGTCTGACAATGTTTATAAAAATTTAGTCTTCACTTTACTAATCTCTCTATGAATCAAAGTTGTTGCTTTTGTTATCCAATCTTTGAGTTTAACTTGACTACGATCCCAGCCTACACGTCCCCGCAATACGACTAAAAATTAGATCGTGACAATAGGTCAAGTTTAGCTGTGATTGAGCCTCTTAAAAAAGTTTTTTAACTTTTGGAATACCTGATTTTGTAACTTGTGACAATATCCCATTTGATAGTGCTTCTTTTAAAGATTTTGCAAGGTATTGGAGCTTCAGCATTGTCACTAGGAGCCCCAATTATCCGCGCTCCAAAGGTCTTGCTGAAAAAGGAGTAAGTATTGCGAAAAATATAATAAAAAAAAGCATTAAAGAGTAAAGAATATGTTGAAATAGCATTGTTGCAGTATCGAAACTCTCCGCTTAAACATGGGCTATTCTCCATGTCAGTTGTTAATGAGCCGAATTTGAAAAACCAAAGTCCCGATTAATCCTGATTGGTTGTATCCTCAATTGTGCGAAAGTGTAGATAATAAGTTGGTCAATAAGCAAAGTGTGTATAGCAAGTATATCCGTCAGGTTAGAGATTTAAAGCCATTAGTTTCTCAGCAGGTTACTATGTATAATCATGTTCAGAACCAATGGGAACATGGACAAATTGTCGATGTCAATAATGCACCGCATTCATATATGGTGCAGGATGAAGCTAGCCATATTGTGCGTCGCAATCGCGTAGACTTGAAAGAGTCGCCTAACACTTTTGTTTCCTCAAGGGCTCCTGAACATGTTGATAATCCTGCGGTTGATGCAGTAGAGCAAGTTGTGTTATAAGACCTCGGACAAAACAGATAACGACCAACGCCAAGCTCCGAATGTTGTAAATTACATTCATTTACAGTTTTCAAAATCTCTCCAGGACAAGGTATAGCTGAAGGATGTATAAAGTTTGCACAATTATCAAATAACGACCTGTTTGAAAAGAAACCATAATTATTGCTATCAAGTACGAAAGGAAGGAAATGAGAAACAGTCTTCTCCACAATACTTTATTATGACCTTAGATGGTAAGGTCTGCTCAACAAGTTTCGGTCACATAAATGACCATCTTCAGGAGCTCAAATCAGTCGACCAATGTGACTACTGTCTTTTTACAAGGGGAGAGACAGAGAGACCCATGTTATGACGAAATAGTGAAATTAACAAAGTTAAATAGGTGAACAAAGCTCATTATGGAGAAAAAATAACTATAGCACATTAAATCAAAAAATCAATTAAAATTAAACATAAACTTAAACTAGACCCATTTAGGGCTGGGTGAGACCCTAGGGGGGAAAAAAGAGCTTAACACTTGTGCACCATCCACAGAAAAATTTCTTGTAAAAAGACAGTAGTCACATTGGTCGACTGATTTGAGCTCCTGAAGATGGTCATTTATGTGACCGAAACTTGTTGAGCAGACCTTACCATCTAAGGTCATAATAAAGTATTGTGGAGAAGACTGTTTGTCATTTCCTTCCTTTCGTACTCCTGCGACTCCACTGAAAGAATATGGACTACTACTTCTTTCTATTGCTATCAAGTTCACGGTCAACTTGCTATTACTGGAAGAAAATATTGTTTTTTTTATAATATGGAGTCCATGTGGAATGTTGGTAGAAACGGTGAATTGAACTTCTTCATGTGAAAAAGGATCACATCTTCAAAAAGTAATTATGTTGAACGAGTTTTTATATTACTTTTGGTATTTAAATAAGGATATGCAATTTTGGGTGACTTTTGGTTAAAAAATTGTTTTTTACTATAAAATATTGAAACATTTCAGATGTAATCCTTACTTGTGTTATCGAATTAAACACAGATTTTTGATATTAAGTTTTTTGTTCCGTAGATAATATACGACGAAGGAAATGGAGAATGGTTCCAAAACTCAAAGAATTTTATGAGAAACATTTACTCCTATAACTAATTGATCCTCTGTTTCCCAAAGGTTTACCTATAAGGGGAAGACCTTCATAAAACTTTTATTTTTTAGTATTATATTTATTTTAACGCCCAACTGGTTTATTACTGTATCTACCTCTTTTATAATGTTATCATGAGCTTAATCAAAAACGATCGATATACTAATATGGCTGCTGTATGTGTTTATTTTTTGTTATTGTTATGCTTTAGTTTAAAAAATAAACAAGATGAATACAGGCCTTAAATAGCAGTTCGCAAGGACAACATTAAAGCTTTTCTGCAGAGGTATTGATACCTTTTAACATAATTTTAAGTTTTTTCTGAAAATTGTGACTGGTAGGTCTATCACCACTTCTGTAAATGTAATATTAAAAGAAAATACCTTAACCTCTGACCCCCGCAAAATTTTACAAGAAATTGGCGACGCACCTTTTTAATTTTGCCCACAATTTTTACTAATAGCTGTGTTCGGCATTGCAGATCTGTTACTATCACTTTTTTTTTACTCTACTACTTTTAGACGTGTTTCGATTGAGATCGATCCACTCCGAATAATTTGACAGAGCTTGTCGAGATTGGGCCGGTTGGGTTAGGTTAGGTTAGGTTAGGTTAGGTTAGGTTAGGTTAGGTTAGGTTAGGTTAGGTTAAACTTATCTTTTATTTTTTATTATCCTTACTTAAAAGTTTTCCTTTGCAGAAAATACCTATACACCTATAGATGTGCGATATGAAGATGCAAACAATAGGGTTCTTGAACATTTTTTTTTTTTTGCTTTAATCGACACTATAGGGGTCAAATACAAAGCTTTAACATTCCTTTTTTTTTTTAATTTCCGTTTAATGCCAATAATCGACATAAAACAATTATGCGTTTGAAACGCCCGCCGAATCGTGTGACGTAGATAACCCGTATGAGACAACGTTGCCAAAATTTAGTGCAGTACAATTTTGAGAATTCTGGACTTCGACTTTGACTTTGTACTAGTGATAGTATTATTCTCTATGCTCGGTGCTGAAGTGAAGTGGAACTAGAGCAGATTGGCGTAATGGCGTATTCGTAATATTCGTATTGTCAATTTGTCCTTTATTGTCGTGTCTCTTAGTTGTTTGTTGTGTGTTTCCTCTGTGTTCCTTTTGAAATTGAGTTATTATACGGTTACTGTTAATTTTCCTGTTATTATCAAGTGACAATTATCGTATTATACCTTGTATCTAAACATGAGTGGAGAATATAAGTGGTGTTTGATGTCGTCCTGCAGCAACACTTCCATCAAAACACCAACCAAAGAATTTTTTCAAATCCCTTCAAATAGAAGCACAAGATTGTTGTGGATAGCGGCAACTGGACGTGATTCGCAACAAATTGCCAGAAAGTCTTTATACATCTGTGAAGATCACTTTGACGTAAGTACATTTTAGGTAATATACTTAGTTTAATCCTAAGTTGAATCTAATTTAAACTGATACTATTAAAGGCCCCTACTCCTACCAGAAATTTTGTAGAAATATTTTTACTCTATGTTGTACTTTATTGTAGCTGCCAAACGATATGGAGAACTACATGGAGTGGAAAATGATGAAATGCAGAAAAAAAATGAAAAGAACTGCCATCCCGCGATGCAACCTTCCACAGAGTTTATCCATCTCCTCATGTGATGTTTTGGCTTCTAATTCAACGAGTAGTGCACTCACAAACACACAACAAGAGGAAGAAGTTCCAAGAAAAGTGGCCAAATTTCAAGAAGCAAGTGAAGTAGTTCCAGTAAGTTCTACCACTTTTCAAAGTACATCAGCTTGTTTTTAATTTATTATTTTCCATTAGTTAATTTCCATTAGTTTCAAAAAATGGGTCTGCAACACAAAAGATACCTTTTTGTTTTCCAAAAAGGTGCATTTGCAACTGTATTTGTGCTTTACATTTATTTACAATTTCTCCATTCTTAATGTACAAACACACTGTTTTTTCTTTTGAAGGACACTTTATTTCCAACACATATTGTTCAGAGATTCCATCTGGTGATGCCCCTAGAAGTGGATGTCCTGGTGATATTAGCAAGCCTGTTGCTTTAAAGTTGATGTTTGTCAGTTTCTCAACTGTCTGCAAAACTTTCTTTTCCAATAGTTTTCCTCTTTTTATAGCATTGGTCTCTTTAATTTTAATTCCACCAGTTACAGATTCTATAAGTGAACCAGGGGCTGTTTTGCATTTCGCAAATTCGTAGATTTTTGATGCAGTAACTCGAGCATATCTTAAGTCATGCCACAACTTTGAATCTGACTGCTCAGTTGTCATTATGCAGGCTTTTTGACATACCTCAATTGACATTTGTGTACTTGCAAAGTTGCAAAATGCATCTGCATCATTATTACCACTTTTCTGTAAAAAAGTACCACCAATTTATGGATACTAAGTTGCTTTTCAGTTGGTTCTTCTGAGTAGTGTTTGAGCAGCTGCATTTGAGATCCTGTTTCCTTAGCCTTCTGAATAACTGAAGACAAGAACTCATCAGGATTTGATTTTGGATTTACTTTTCCAGCTGAGGCACCAAAATCATCAAGTGTGATGAATTTAATGCTTGATCCAACAGAGGCCAATGTTGATTTTTTCCAGTAACATTTTACTTCTGTTGGTGATGGTTCTTCACTTCGTCTGTGCAGCCACATTAGGAAAGCAATCATATGTTTACAGCCTCCTAATAAACAAAATTAAATTATAAATAAATACTTGATAAAACATTAAGTAAAAATACCGGAAGATGCAGCACAGTCATGACAAACACAGCTAATAACTTTTTCTGCTTGCTCATCCAGAGTGATGGTTTGACTGTAAGATTTCCCTCTTACTTTGTGCTCTGGACATATTTTTCCTTTGACTGTACATATGTTAGCTTCCCGCTTTATTTGCACATACCCTATTGCAGAATCACCATAATTTTGCCTCCCAGCACTAAAACCAATATTGTTATTATTATGTTATTTTACAAAGTGCACCTTTCTACACAACTGAATTATTTATTTTAACCAGTTGGTCTGTGGTCCAGTGTCATCTTCATACGGTCGTTGTTTGGTTTCATCTTCTCTCTCTCAAGTTCCCGAATTGTGATGGATCCCTTCTGTAACGAACACTGGTCACACCGTTTACACCATTCCTCAACGTCCTTTCTGAAGTTAATCCAGTAAAATCGATCTCTTATTCTAGCCAAAGTCTGGTTTACTCCAAAGTGTCCTCCTCCGCGACTGTCATGTAGTTCTCGCAGCACATTCTCTTTGCAGGAATTGGGCACTATTGTTTGGTAAACAAAGCGTTTTCCGTCTGGACTTTCCCAATTTGCGAGTAATTAAGTCATCTCGCAGTCGAAGCGAATTCCACTGCAACCAGTAACCCCTTACTGTGGTCCATATCTGGAAATCTGTTGCCAATCCGGTTTCAAATCCTTCTCCAACCATCTTCTGATTACTTTCAAATCAGAGTCTGAGCGCTGTCCTTTCAATATGTCTTCCTTAGAAACGCTGCTCTTCATTCTTTTTGTAGCCTCTTTATCTGTCACCATCGCGATTTGACCAATCCTCCAACCATTATGAATTTGTCCTTTCCGGTACCTTAAATCACTATCCAAAGCTTGACGATCCTCTACATATCGCGGTAAATGTCTTTCTGGATTCTTCATTTCCTGCTCCTGGTTACGCCAGTTCTGCGGGGTCGGTAAACGAGACTGCTGTCTGTAATTCCATTGGTAATGTCCTTTACGTCCACAAATATAACATGTAATGTTTCTTTTAGCAGAGGAATTCCGGTGATTTGTTCTAATGTCCTGATTTCGTCGGCACTGTGGGTTTGGAGAACAAGACCGCTGTCTGCAATTCCTTCTATAGTGTCCTTTGCGTCCACATCGATAACATTCCACTCTAGTGATCGGACGTGACCGTTCTAACTGTCTGGACTGGCCATTTGCTGATGCTGCCATTTGTTGCACTAATTGGCCGACCATTGATTCAATTTTATTTATTGATGTAGCAACATGATCGGCTGGCGGTTCTCTTTCCTCTTGAATAGGCTCTGGCTTTAAATCATTGCACGCAGCTTCAATTTCCAGCGCTCGAATCAGTATTCGCTGTTGTTGCTCCTTTGAACATCTTCAGCCATTTCTTTACCTCCGGATCTCGAATCCCATCTACAAAATACTGTGCCACAAGTTCTTCTTGGATTTCATCCGGGACGGCTGGGTAAGCCAGATGCACAAGGCGACGAATTTCGGTCTCAAACTCTTCTAGATTTTCACCAGTTTTCTGCTGTCTTGCCCTTAATTGCGTTCGATACACTCCTTTCTTATGTTGATCCCATAACGACGTTCTAATGCAGCTACTAATGCTTCATAGTTGCTTCGTTGGGCGATAGGCAGAGTCTGTAACAGCTCCAATGCAGGTCCACGTAATGCCACTATTAGTGCTACAGCCATTTCCTCGTTACTCCATCCATTTGCATTTGCAGCGGCCTCAAATTGTGGAGTTGGTACATTGCGCAATCATATGTTTACAGCCTCCTAATAAACAAAATTAAATTATAAATAAATACTTGATAAAACATTAAGTAAAAATACCGGAAGATGCAGCACAGTCATGACAAACACAGCTAATAACTTTTTCTGCTTGCTCATCCAGAGTGATGGTTTGACTGTAAGATTTCCCTCTTACTTTGTGCTCTGGACATATTTTTCCTTTGACTGTACATATGTTAGCTTCCCGCTTTATTTGCACATACCCTATTGCAGAATCACCATAATTTTGCCTCCCAGCACTAAAACCAATATTGTTATTATTATGTTATTTTACAAAGTGCACCTTTCTACACAACTGAATTATTTATTTTATTGTATTATTACCTTTCAGCTTTAACCCCACGAATTTCAGCACAGTGAAAAACATCACTTTCTGCAAAAAAATTAGCCACCATAACAGCATCCACTGTAGGTAGATTCCATGAATCGGCTTTCACAAACCCTAACTCGGTCATGTTTAAAAAAAAATTAAAACAGTTGAACTCAACAGCACTAAACTCCTTCAAATTCAAAACAAAACCAAATTACCAAACACGAGACAAACCGCAAAACGGCAAGGGCATGTCAAATGTCATTACTCATTACTGTCAAAAAAATAGTATAATTTTCTGTTGCAACGTTGTCGGATTGTCTTCTAATTCTTAATAATTTGTGTTTTTCATAGAATTGTAATATTTACGAGTTTTTCAATTTATGGTAAATAGTTTTATTTCTCTTTTGTACTAAAGGAAAAGACGTAGTTTTATAACTGACATCTCAAATATAAAAACCTCATAGTATACCCACCCACACATACTTGTTTGAGATTCTGTTAACTGCATTTTCTAATAAATATGGCAACATAGCTCAACCCGGAAATTATTTTGAAATTGTACTAACTGTGTGCGGTGTGAATAGGCAACGTTTTACGGGTCTGTTACGTCAGGCCCTTCATAATTGATTTTGCGCGGGAATAAAGTATGAAAATTTGTAGGATTTTCATTTCAAGATATCTTCACTATAACATAAAAAAAAATTAATATTTTGGGGTGGGGTTATTTTAATGACGTACTACTCCCTGAAATACAAAATGTCTATAAATATTTTCTGTGCAAGAACCCTATTCCAGCTCAGATTCTACTAGTGAAAGACCTATCTTGGCAAGTGGTTCTTCTTGTTCCAATACCACATCAGAAGATCATAAGAAGTTTTATCAGTTAAACATAAGATACAGTATTGAAAATGGCTAAACGGAGTGCAATTTGGAAACATTATTTAAATTGTGAGGACAGTAAATACGCGAAGTGCAACAAATGTAACTGTGAAATATCCAGGGGTGGTGTTGGTAAAAGTGCTTCTACATCACTAATAAATCATTTGAAGCGAAAACATCAAGAGGAGTATAAAATCTTTTTGGAAGATGAAACCGAAAATAAAAAAAGTAAAACAAGCCACAATTTCTGATGCAGTTTTACTAGGTGTGGCATCGAGTGACGACGGGCAATAAATCGTTCGGTACTGCGATAGTATAAATTAAAAAAAAAATCCTACTCTGGTGAAAGTGTTAAACCGAGTTTTAAAGCCGGCAAGTGGTCGGTTATAAAAACTTTGAGTGCAACGTGAATAGTAAATATGCCATCTTCAGAGGAGGAGGATACGGAAGAAAATTTCGTTAGTCCCAAACGAAAACACAAAAAACGGAAGAAAAATTCCCAGCAAAACACGTACTCACAAAGTCAAATTCAAGATATCATCGGCTTTTCCTCGGGCTGCGAAAATAATCCACAAAAAACAAGGAATTCCGCCAGTTCAAACATCCCAAGTAAACAAAAAACCTAGCACACAAAACCGGTCCAAATTTAATTCGGTATCAGAGCGTTCATACCAAAACTATTTCTATTTACAAACAGATAAAAATATAAATAGAGTGCACCTTGCTAACATATGGGCAGTAAAAAACCCATCAACTCAAGATGTTATCATACAAACTAAACTGGGTTTCTGCCTCAAATCCAATCAAGAAAAGGCAATAATCTTAGAAACACTAAAAGAGCTAAAAAATGAAAAAATAATTATAGACTTCCAAGAAACAAAGGAAAAACAAAACTCAAAATCAAGTACATCCATCAAAACTATGTCCTACTCAGCCGTGGTACTTTGGGAAGACAAGGAAATACAAGAAGAGGAATTTAGTACTTTTTTACAAACACAGATTAAATTAAGCTTTTCCCCCCAAATCCACTCCCAATTCCATGTGCCAAATGTGCAGAATTTACCCACAAATCAGAAGCGTGGCCTAACAATTTGATTTGTTCCAAATGCAGAGGAAACCATAAAGAAGCTCAATGTCAATCGACACTGGCACCTTCTTGTCAAGCATGTGGGTCTTTCAGTCACAGTGTGTGGTCAATAAAATGCCCAATAAAAACGTCCAATGAAACCAATTGAAGGCATCCCTAACATAAAAATAAAGTCCATTAACAAAAAGTTATATGAAATTAAAAACCAGCAACTGAAACAATCCCGCATACATGGCCCAGTCACAATACACGACATGATCATTGAAAATTATATGTCTGAAGTAAATAACCCAAATAACAAAGATCGTCAAGACCTAATCGTCAAACTAAAAAACAAATTTATTGAAATGTACCAGATAGATACACACGCCGTTTTCTCTGGGAATAAAATGTATATTCTAATGTTTGACACTCTACAAGAAAATGCGGCTACACCAACGGCACCGAAAGAAGGACAACAAACCCAAGTAGAAAACAGCAATGGCTACTAAATTTGTGTATTGCAACGTCAATGCTAAGTTATACATCCAAAAAAACACTAGTGAACTATTATTTACAAAATAGACATTAAATGTGCTTTATTTGTAGAAACAAAAACTAAGCCGGACAGTAGTGTAAGCTATCAAAACTGGGACATATTGCAGAAGGTAGGAAATACTTCAAACACAAATACTAGGGGAGGTAGTCTCATACAAGCACACAGATCATTAGAAATGGGAAAAGCAAATCCGGCACAACTTAACAATCCTTTAAATGAGATGATGCACTGCACGGTAAATTTTTTACGTAAAAAACTCCATATATTTTTGGTATACAGTCATCCAGGGGCGTATTAACTTGAGGACAATATACTCATCAAAGCAGCACAATATGAAAACGCGATTATAATAGGAGACTTCAATCCCAATAAAGCAAAACTGAAACAAATACAAAACTTTTTATGCAATTCAGACTTCACACAAATCAACACACCACCAACGTTCATCATGAACAATAACCCAAATTCAACGCCGGATCTTTTTTTCTGTACAAAAAACATCAGAAGCAATATTTCAGACATTCAGTTAATACATAACTTCTGCTCTGATCATCTTGCTATACAGTTCTCTTTGGATTTAAAACGATTACCAGAGCAAATACCAACAGAAATTAAATACAATTTTGAAAAATCTAATATGACAAAGGTAAATAATGATCTTTCAGCTTACATTGAACAAAATGCAGGTCCAGTGAATAGGCAATACATCACCCATTTCTGCAAGGTGCTATCACAAATAGTCCTTAAGAACACACCCACGTCAAAAAAGAAATTCTATTCCCGAACTCTGCCACCATTTATTATATCCTTAATCAAATCAAAAAAAAGATTATATCGCGAAATACAATTAAACGAAAGCTCAGAGAAAAAGAGGCTCTACAATCAGTTAAACAAAAATATTCAAAAGCTTATCCAACAATACAGAATAGGAGCTTATTTACAAGCATGCAAAGAAGTTAACAAACAACAGGGGAGAAATTATTGGCAACAAATAAACAAACTGTCGAAATACAAAACACACAATACAGTGAAATTCCTGGTGGATAACGGGCAAGAAGTCAAAAAAGATAAAGAAATAGCCAACCTGTTCGCAAAATACTTCAGCAATACATATGCCATGGAAAATGACCCAAAATTTGACGCAAACCACTTTAACCAGGTACTAGAATGGAGGAAAGCTTACAAGGAGAATCATATCATAGAACATGTCCAGCTTATTACATCAGACGAATACTACTCTGTGCTGAACAAATGACCAAACACAGCTCCTGGGGGCGACCAAGTACCAAGAAAGATAATTAGACAGCTGACAGGCTATATTCACCAAAAAATTATTGAGATTTACAACTACTGCCAACAAAGTGCGTATTTCCCTATAAAGAGGGGGTAATAAAAACAATACCAAAACCTAACCAAAATCACAGTTTACCGGAGAATTATCGACCAATTACACTACTACCCGTGATCGGAAAGATATTTGAAACAATAATAAAACTTCGTCTACAAAAGGAAGTAGGTCACAATATTCCAAAAAAACATTCCGCGGCACTGTTTCTTGACATACAAGTGGCTTTTGACACTACTACTCTACTCTACACTACTCCTGCCGTCTGAAACCGCTTCTTTTATATTCGCAAACCACGTTCTAGAATGACCGCGAAACGCTTCGCGGGTTGCCTTGATCATTAAAGAATCTTCCAGGTAGCGCTTCCTAACTGTGGCCTACTTTAATACGCGCCCGGCCAGATATTGCGGCGCATCGGTTTCATCCCGAAGCGAGCGCTCGTTAAGAAGTATCGAGCATAGTAGGCCCAGACCGTAACAGTATATTGCCGGATTTGTCGTAAAATATTATATATAAAAATTGACTGCAAAATATGTCAAGAGCATTTATGCGATAGAAATAATGTGTAATTCAACACTAAATGAATTAAAAAATCGAGGAGGGCTCATCAAACTCAGTACAGATGTCGTCAAAATATGTAGCCGACTTGAAACTATAATCAGGAAAAATGGCATCCTGATGAAATTACAGAAATTACAATGCTCTCCTTATCTTCTAAGTGTGTTGGCTAGCTTCCTATCCAATAGACAGTTAAAAGTAAAAATTCGAGATTCATATTCTTTCGTGTTTCAAACAGAGCAGGGTGTTCCACAAGGTTCGCCCCATTCTCCTCTACTGTTCAACCTGTATTGCCATGACATCTATCACCAAGCAAGAAGACTCCCAGACGTTATTGACAAATCATCATATATTCTACAATTTGCTGACGACACGGCCCTAGTAACTCACAGCTATTCTCTCCAGAATACAGTGGCAAAACTACAACAATTACTGGATTGCATCGTTTAATGGACCCAACAATGGAGAATAAAAGTAAACCCCACAAAAATACAGTTTATCATTTTTCATCATAGAATTTCAATCTCCTCTCCAAAAGTTAAGATGTATAACCTTGATATTACACCGTCATCTCAAGTCAAATACCTGGGAATAAGCATAGATTCAAAACTGAATTTCAAACAGCAAGCCGCTAGCGCTAAAGCCAAGGCCGTAAGCAGAGCCAAACATTTCAGACAGTTGACATACAAAGATGAAGGATTAAGCACGCAGGCAGCAACAAATATTTATAAATTGATTTGTCGTCCCTTGCTGGAATATGGCCATGTCCTCTACTGGAATTCCAGGAGTAGTACCACCAAAACTTTGGAAGTTGCTAAAAGGCAATGTCTGAGGATAGTCACAAAGATCAGACACCCACGAAATCCAATGCCTTCCAACGAATTATTGTACCAGAGGACTGGGATCATCCCCATCGTGAAGCGTCTGCATCAACTAAGCACCTCATATGCACACCAACCCCACAACATAGCAATTATGCAGAACCTAATTATTCAACAGGAACAGAATGCTAGAACTAAAAGAAAATACCCTGAAGTAACCTTAATGGAAAAAATCATTGCTACAAAAAATACACCAATAAACAACTGAAATGAAGAACTAGTTACTCAAAAAACATGTTTTCTTTTTTTTTTTGTATCACCTTGCAATATGCAGGAAAATGTTGAGTTTGGTATAAATTAAGTTAAGAAAATTTTTGTATTCGGGCAGGAAGACCCCGGTCGTTAGCCCTTTGACAGTTGTCAATAAAGTATGTTTGTTTTATGTTTTTTTTTCTGATGCATTTCAATCTTCTTCAAAATGGGGTATTGACGACCGTCGTTCAAAACCTATTCATTCCCTGATTGGTGAAATGATAGCTTTAGATAATTTGCCGTACTCCACTGTCACCAATGTGGGATTTCAAAGATTGATGTCTAAAGTTTCACCACAATATGTGATACCGGGAAGAAAGTACTTTACGGAAAAGATAATTCCTGAAATGTATGATGGTTTAGTGACAGCAATAAAAAATCAGCTCTTAAGTGCACAATATGTATCATTAACATCTGATTTGTGGACATGTAGCCATACTAATACTTCATTAGCTTTACAGGACATTGGTTTCATCCCTCTGATTTTACTTATAATCATGTGGTGTTGAACTGCAAACATTTTCCAGGCAGGCACACAGGTGAAAGAATAAAAAACATCTTACTTGATATGTTAGATATGTGGGATATACATATTTCTAAAGTTCATTTAATGGTACGAGACAATGGAACAAATATTGTTAAGGGGTGTAATGATGCAGAAATACCAAGTGTATCATGTTTCATTCACAGTTTGCAACTAGTAATTATCCAAGGTATTGACAGTCAAAGATCTGTTAATGATTTAATAGCTATCTGCAAAAGAATGGTGGGACATTTTAGTCATTCATCTACCGCATATTCCAAATTGAAAGAAATACAGAAAAAGTTGCATTTAGTTCCCCATAAGTTAATACAGGATGTCCCAACTAGATGGAATTCCACTTATTTAATGCTAATGAGAATACATGAGCAGAAAAGAGCCTTAACCGTTTATGCAGCTGATAATAATCTGGATAGTCTGACTGCAAATCAGTGGGCTTTAATAGAACCATTATTACATTTACTACAACCATTTGAAGAAATTACCCGTAAAATGAGCTCAAATGAAACATTTATAGCCGAAGTTTTACCCACCATTGTGACCTTAAAGGAATATTTAAAGCAAGAATCCAACAGTGTGTTTCATGGTGTAGAGACAATGAAATCCATTCTTTACGATCACATTTCTAGGATATTTGATGTTTTATTTCAAAATAAATATTATATTATTCCAACCATTCTAGATCCTAGATTTAAATTAGCATTTTTCAGCAAAGATAATTCAGAAAATTTTAAAAAGTGTTTAGCAGATGAATACGAGCTTTTGTTTCTAGAAAATAATGACCAACATCATTGATAGTGTTGACGTTGACCTTGACGATGATGATGTACCTTTATCAAAATGAAGTAAAACAACAAGTAAAAGTTTTGCAGAAGAAAAATCTGAAGGTACATTATCATTATGGCAATGTTTCGATCAAATTACATCCCGTGAGTCTCAGAAAGTAGTCCAAATAACAAAAAGACCAGAAAGTAGTATCCATGAAGAATTTGAGATGTACTTAAATTTGCCTTTAATAAACAGAACGGAAAATCCAACTCTTTGGTGGAAAGAAAAACAACAAGTCTTTCCTAAATTAAGAAAGATGTGTTTAAAATTTTTTCCAGTTCCTGCTTCTAGTGTCTATAGTGAAAGATCATTTTCAGAAGCATCAAATATTTATGATGAAGATTACTGCCACAAAATGCTGAGAAATTGCTATTCATTCACCACAATTTGCCTTTAATGAATTTTCAGTATTAATACAAAATAGCGATAATGCTTCTGTTTTCATTTTTCTATAATATAATAATTAGTTTTAAGTATGCTCATTAGTCATTAATCTACTATTATTTAAAATTTAAACCAAACTTCAAACTTTTGTTACTTGTAATTCTGAGTTTAACTTAAATATTGTCACGAATAACATAAATTGCACTATGTTCCGTTACCTAGTCGGGCCCCGGTCTCCCCCAGTGCACTGTCTGAATCAGCAAGACCGGCAAATTGGGGTCACGATGTGGGTATTTAATCAGCGTCTCAAGCCTTCGAAGACTACTGGTCTCTAGGTCGGTCTTCGAGCATCAGTCCGAACTTTCTAGTGGCCGGACGGCTCGATACCTTCTTGGAAGCCCAGGCTGAAAAGACAAGAGTTCTTACGCAACCAAGAGGTGACCGTCCGAACTCTTGACCCTATCAGTACCTGAAATAAGTCTTTTGGGCGTGTCGGTCATAGGGGCTCCCTGCTCGTATCGAGCGGGTTTCGCTTGGCGACACTTCAAGAGGGCTTACGCACCTACACCTACACACACACCCCCTCTTGGACAGTGTTCCATGTGCGTCCCGCCAGCGGCGGTGCTAGCGGCCCTCCTAATCTGGGGGTAAGAGCTAGTTCATTGTACACCAAGTAGTAAATAAAGACGACATACTTAAGCTACGATCTTGTTTCTCTTCCTGCGCTACCCCCTAAACGTGACAATATATTTACTGTACGAACGTTTCTTTTAATCTTTAGCATTAAAGCTAAAACTTCCTTATTAAAATTCAATTATTATCAAAATACTAAAATGATCCGGCCGAAGCTTCGGCTACGACATTTGTGTCAAACATGTCTGCGACAAATCAGGAACATGTCGCTTTATTTGCAGCAGCCGTATTGTTATGATGATTCGTACACTACGCGAACACGTCGCAGACAAATTACATACGACACGGCTTGCTCATATTTCAAGCGACATTTGTCACTTGACCTCTGCACAGAGCGAATGTTTGTGAGAGTTAATGACTTTTAATTGAAAAAAATGGTAGATAATCCAACATTTAATGTGAAATTCGTGCAAATAGTTGAAAAATATAATGTTTTATATGACCATACGATGGAAAATTATTCAAATCGACAAATTCAAGAAAAATCATGGAATGAGGTTGAAAAAGAAGTAAATGAAACAGGTACGTTTTTATTTGATAGTTAATTAATATTTCTTGAATCAATAACAATGATAAATTTGTTGCAATCATACACAGGGGTGTCTGCAAAAAGTGAAAAAGAGTTAAAGATGGTTATGGCTCTAGTTTATTTACGTCGGTCAATCTGCAGAACAGGTAAATTATTTGTAGCACACTTGCCCTACTAATAAACTATAGGATGCATATTACCTTAACATTTTTCACATTTATTTTACAAACACGCTCTATATACTTTTTTTAAATGCAATATTTGGACTGCCAAGGTAGTGCTGCGTATGGCTGATTAACATAAATGCATAATCTATCCCGTAGCATTATCGCCTCATCCGTGGCTCGCTGACTTTGAGGCCGAAAATTATGTTGTTCTGCGGTGTTATTATTATGGACTTCGTCTGACTGAAACATTGGTTCTGATATATTCTGATTCCATCCATTTTTCTTATAAAATTGTGTAAGATACAAATTGCTTTCACTATTTTATCAGTTTTATTTGGAGAGGATAAAATAGGTCTTTCTAATACTTTGAATTTTGAATATTTTGAAACCATTAGGCCAAAAGCACATTCTACACTGCGACGGGCGCGTGACAACCTATAGTTGAAGATTCTTTTCGAATTGGTTAAATTCCTAGATGGATATGGCTTTAGTAAATGTTTAGAAAGCGGACAGGCAGCATCTCCGACAAAATAGTAGGGAAAGGCCGGTTTTTGTGGTTCTTTGGACAGAGGATGCGGTTGCGGAATGTTGAGCGTGCCTGCTCTGAGGTTTCGTCCAATACTTGAATTTCTGAATACTGCACCATCACCATTTCTTCCATAGTCGCCCACATCAATTGCAATAAAGTTGCTATCTGCATCTGCTATAGCCAATAATTGCAGCGAAAAATAACCTTTATAATTATAAAATGCAGATCCACTTTTGGCTGGGCATTGGACTCTAATATGTTTCCGTCAATGCTACCAATACAGTTCGGTAAATTGCAAAGTTCGTCAAAGCGGTTAGCTCTTTCAATCCATTGTAGTTCACTTAAAACCGGCATATATTCTTCCCGCAAACAAGACCAAATGCTGTCGCAAACGTTTTCAATTACTTTCCCAATTGTAGAATCTCCTCTCATAAATTGAAAAGATAACTGCTTGAAACTCATTCCGGTTGCCAAGTACCTAAAAGACGATTTTATTTTCAGCGGCTGCAAGTAAGGAGAAATGGAAAAATTTAAGGTCCGCTTATGCAAGATATTTAAGACAAAAACCACCAAGTGGGGCACCAGCGCAACCAAAGAAAAAATATTATTTAGCGGACCACTTGACTTTTCTAATACCCTTCAGTAAATCTAGACAACAAAAAAGTAATATTCCATCCACATAAATGAAGCAACGTCTAATATTTTAACTGAACGAGAAGCTACCGAAATAGAGCCTCCTGAATCCGAAGTACCGGAAGAAAATGAGAATTTAATGGAAGAATTAAATGAAACTTTCATTCCCGATGGAAACATATTAACTCCTAGAGTTCGTCTATGCCGCTATTGAGACGAAATAATACAATTTGGCACAGATTAGTTAGTTAATAAAAAAAAACAAATTGACCCATTGGAGAAATGTGCTCTGGATTATTTTGCCTCCAAAAAACAAAGTCAGTCTGAGAAAACGGAAGATCCCGATTTGTTATTTTTTAAAAGCCTCTTGCCTGAGTTGCGTCGTATGACAAACGCCCAAAAACACCAGTTCAAATATAGAACTATGCAAACTCTTGGTGAAATACTTTACACACCACCACCGAATCATCATTCCCCAGGGCCTCATTCATTCAATGTTTATTCATCATTTCGTCCATCTTCGATGATGTCAAACAATTCTTAAGCACCATCCTCACATTCTTCGAACCATATAAGTACACCTATAACATCTCCAAGTTTTAACGATTATGAGATTTTACAAAATCTGTAATAAATAAGAAATAAACTTGTTTGATTTACCTTAGTGTCATGATTAATTTTTCCTTTGGTGAAATAGCTTCCCTTGTTAGTATCAACTTTCTTGATAAAAGGTTCCAATCTATCTAAGAGTATGGTAAATGTTGCCTGAGAAAAAAAAAAATAATGTCTATAAAATTATTGAAACTTTACTGGATCGTCCATAATTTCTTCACTTGTACAGCTTTTAAAGATACTTCGAAGAAAGTATAAGAAGTATGCGACCGGCCTAAAAAAGCAAATTTGGATTAAAATTGTTTTCCAAGTTAATGAACACCATGGAACTACCCTAACATGGCAGCAGTGTGAAACTAAATGGAAGGGATTAACTAAAATATATCGTGAAATCATAGATCACAATAATACATCAGGAAAGCACAGAAAAAATTGGGACTTTTTTGATGCAATGCATGCTGTGCTTTTTTAGAAACCAGAAATATCTCCAGTTGCTACATGCAGTAGTAGTTGAGGATTGCAAGTACAGAAACAGAAAATTCAAGCCAAAATAGTGATGAAGATAGAAACGATATTTCAGGCTCAAATTTTGCGAGAAAAAGAAAATTTTCAACTGGAGCTAGAAGCATCGATAGAAGGCATCAAGAGAAAACGATGAGACAGGACCGTTTTCTAAGTCTATTTGAGCAATATATAGATATTTTAAAAAATACACAAGGCTCCAGCAGTGTGAGTAATATAAAATGTTTGCGTTACAAATCAATAATACCTCCATGATAACTTTACATTTTTCAATGTCCACTAAATGTGGTATTAAAGTTTATTTTCTATACAGAAGTGGTCTGTAATGAATGTGTTATATTGTAACTATGAATTCTAGCTATCAAAATACTCCATTTTACTTACTTTTATACCAAAATCAATAACAGCCAAAACAAGCCAAAAATAGAAGGTCAAAGGTAATTTTTATTTTTAACTAATATTTTCATGATTATGGAGTAGTAGAGTGAGAAATCATAATTCAGCCCAATAATTATGAAATAATTAAAATTTTATTTTTAGTACTACATACTAATAAAACAAAATACGAGTACTTCAATTACTAGTTTAATTTACGAAAGGAAGGAAATGACAAACAGTCTTCTCCACAATACTTTATTATGACTTTAGATGGTAAGGTCTGCTCAACAAGTTTCGGTCACATAAATAACCATCTTCAGGAGCTCAAATCAGTCGATCAATGTGACTACTGTCTTTTTACAAGGGGAGAGACAGAGAGACCCATGTTATACCGAATTAGTGAATTTAACATAGTTCAATAGGCGAACAAAGCTCATTATGGAGAAAAAACTAACTCTAGCACATTAAATTAAAAACAAAAAACTTAAACTAGACCCATTTAAGGAGGAAACCTCCTTGCTTCCTGTTTGATCGCCTCTTCTGCGGATGGTGTATAAGTTTTAAACTCTTTTTACCCCATAGGGTCTCATCCAGCCCTAAAATGGGTCTAGTTTAAATTTTTTGTTTTTAATTTAATGTGCTAGAGTTAGTTTTTTCTCCATAATGAGCTTTGTTCGCCTATTGAACTATGTTAAATTCACTAATTCGGTATAACATGGGTCTCTCTGTCTCTCCCCTTGTAAAAAGACAGTAGTCACATTGATCGACTGATTTGAGCTCCTGAAGATGGTCATTTATGTGACCGAAACTTGTTGAGCAGACCTTACCATCTAAGGTCATAATAAAGTATTGTGGAGAAGACTGTTTGTCATTTCCTTCCTTTCGTACTCTAGCGACTCCACTGAAAGAATATGGACTACTACTTCTTTCTAGTTTAATTTATTAACAAATTCATTATATTACTTCTCTTTCTATCAGCTTGCAAGTTTTCTCTAACGTTATCCATGATGATATCAACATTCTGCTCATTCACATTCTCTTCCAGCAATTGGATATCTGCAACCTCTTCTAGCAAGTCTCCATTTAGAATGCATATATTATGAAGCACGACTCCTGATACAATAAGTAGTGGGATTAAATCTAATCTAATGACTCTAATCGACGAAATCTCCCCTTTAGATGCGCAAATGCATTTTCTATAACTACTCGTCATTGAGACAGTTTGTTGTTAAAATTTATTTGCGCAGGAGGTAGAGCTCCATTATTTTTTAAACCAACTAGTAAATAAGGCGATAACTTATATGCCAGGTCTCCTATTAGATTACTGTCTTCTGAGAATATCACAGAGCCATTTGTGACCCTCGAATTAAGGTCTGACTTTCGAAAAAGGCGCATATCATGTATGGAGCCAGGTTACCCAGCATATACCAGGTGTCCAAGAGCACCCTGGACATAGGAGATTAACATGGGACAACGGTTTTGATTTTTTTGCGCCTGTACGGTTGATTTGATTGAAAAATCGTATTAATGAAAGTTGTAGTACCTATCACGGACTAGTTTTCTGTATTTTTTTCGGATCTCTAACTTGAGCCCTTTCGTCGTAAAACACGAACAAAAATGAGAAAATTTAAACTTTTGGCCTGCACTGTATAGGCGGTTGTCGGGCAACGGGTAAACAGGTCATTGTTGCGGGTACGGTTGCTCGGCAACCGCTTATACAGTGCAGGTAAAAAGTTGAAATTTTCGCATTTTTGTTCGTGTTTTACGACGAAAAGGCTTAAGTTACAGATCTGAAAAAAATGCAGAAAACTAGTCCGTGATAGGTACTACAACTTTCATTAATACGATTTTTCAATCAAATCAACCGTACAGGCGCAAAAAAATCAAAACCGTTTTCCCATGTTAATCTCCTATGTCCAGGGTGCTCTTGGACACCTGGTATACATCCAAAAATAATTTTCTGTTGTAGCATGGTTTACTATTTAATTAATTTACGAACCCGGTGCGGGTTGCAGAATTCGGGACGACTACATTTTGTGGTGCAAGCAGAGTCTTCTGGCTGGGCTCTACCCTCTCAGGCAGAGTTTTCGACTGTCTGGGAGAAACACGGTTGGGGCACTGGAGAGTATTATGGAGAAAATGGCGGAGTTTAAGGGAAAAGGGTAGCATGTGTTGGTGGTCACGCTTGATTTGAAGAATGCCTTCAATATGGCGTGGCCTATGTGGGTGAGAGGATGGAAGTGGACGCAGTTCCGGCCACAATGAGGGAGTGTGCTTGGGATTTTTTGAATGGGAGAAAGGTGAAGAGTGGTAGGGTCACAAAGGATATCGTAATGGGCTGTCCACAGGGATCGAGCTTGGGCCCGACCTTGTGGTTAGGGTGTATGAATGAGTGGCTGCGGAACATTATTATGGCTGATGAAAGAGGAGAAGTGTATGGACAGGCCTTTGCTGATGACCAGGTGCTTTTGGTGGCTAGTGTGTCAGTGAAGGAGATTGAGAGGAAATGGCAGGAGGCCTGGAGGAGATGTTGCACATGGGAGGATAAAACCAGGATGGGGTACAACCAGGGGAAGACAAAGGCAATGTTTGTGGAAATAAAAAAGAAGATTAGGCCTCCTGTCGTTAAAATGGGAGAATGGCGGGTTGAGTGCATGGAATGGGTTGAGGTGTTGGGTATTCGATGGGACAAAAAGTCTCTCTTCATTGAGCATGTGTCGAAAGCGCGGGGTAAGTTGGGGGAGGCTTCGAATAAATTAGCCGGTACTATGTAGAAATAAGGGAAAGATAGATAAAGAAAAGATTAAGATGGTAGCGGAGAGGGTGGTACAGCCAGCAGCTCTGTATGGGGCAGAGGTTTGGGGAGGAAGGGCAAGGGATTCTAGGGTGATCAAACATCTTGCGGCGGCTCAGAGAAAGTTTCTTTTGGCTGCTGCAAGATGTTATAGGACAGTGGCAACGGAGACGTTAAGGGTGTTCACGGGGATGCCGCGTTGGCATGTGTTGGCGGAATGTGTTTGGAAGTTCAGAGTGGAAAGGAAGGATGAAAAGGTTATGAATGCGGCGAGGGAATGTGATAGACCCTTTCCGGGTTGGGAACTCTGGTACAAGGGGGGTAGGGAATATGAAGGGTGGAAGAAGGTTTGGGTAGATGCGTCAGTGGGTGAATGGGGTACTGGGATAGGTGTAGTCGGAGAAGATGTGACTATTGCACAGAAGTGGGACGAGATAGAGAGGACTAGCTTGGAGGCGGAGCTATTGGCGATTAAAGAGGCAGTGGTATGGGTGGAGAAAGAGAAGGAAAGATGTTTCCTCATCCTTACTGACTCTAGGTTGGCGGTAGAATTCCTCGGGAAGGATAGCATACATAAATTGGTGGAACAGATTAGGAATAGGATGGGGAGCTGTAGGATGGGTGGGAAGACAGTGGCGCTTGAGTGGACGCAACGGGAAAGTAAAGGGAGTATAAGGGCAGATAAGGTTGCTAGGGGTGCTAGGGTGGCAGTTGACAAGCAGGACTTTGGTAGTATTAAGTTACGGGATAGGAAGGGGATTAGGCGTAGAGAAAAAGAAAAAAAGGAGGGAAGTATACGAGTTATGTAGGGAGGTAGGGTGCGATAGGTTACCATTGTCCTTCAAAGGCAGTCAGCTGTTGACGGGACATGGTAACCCTAAAAAGGTTTGGTTTGGTTAGGGATGACGATTTTTGTGTTTGTGGGGGGTGCAGGAAAACTGCCAAACATGTAAGGGAGGAATGTGTTAGGGTTGACAGGTTGAAGGGGAGAGAAAAGATGAATGGGAGGGAGTGGAAGGAGGTGCGACTAAGAGTGGAAGGTAAGATGAATCTGGTAGACATATTGTTAGTAAATGAGTTTGCAGAGGAGGCTATGGCGGAGGAGGTAATGGAGGGTTAAGGGAATGGGGAAGAGGCAACGCGGCGTGCGTTCTGATAACATAAATACTGTAAATATGTTTATATAGTTGAGAGTTTTAAGGGCAGACTTGTTAGAATTAAGTTTAGGTTAAGGGTTAATGTACATTTGTAGAATAGGTTATTTTCTTTAGTATGGTATTATTTTGTTCTTAGGCTAAGTATTATGTTAGGTTAAGGTTGTAAATAAATAAAAGGTTTCCCCGGTCTTCTTTCCCCGCAGCTCGCAATTCAGTGATCATGTGTACTTGGTGCGCATGGTTACTGAATTGTTGGTAGGCGGAGATGGGATGGCGTTTCCTTGAGAGTGGTTTTGTTGGATTGTTGGTACAGGACGGACTTAAGCCCTGTGTAGGGTCGGGTAGTTATCTCTTTCGGTATGTCTCTGCTCGTTCCCCTTACTAACCCATGTCGAACTTAATTTATACCCAAATGACTGGCTGACGTAGTTTGTTATTCCTCGTCGCCTGTATCGCAACAGTAGCGGGGATTTGTCATCGGTAAAAACAGCGATGATGCACTAGGTGCACTACCTCGCGCATTTTATTATTTTGCCACCTCCGAATATCCGATTTAGTTTAATGAATTTATACTTTTAAATAATAAGTCCATTTTTTAAATTAATGAATTTTCCATTCGTGACAATACACGCCACTGGAAATGGAAACTGGAATCAGCAAAAGCTAAAAGCAACGGGTACAGGAGACTGGAAATGCTAACTATGGGACGAAAGACCGCGACCACAGTCGAGTCGATTTGTGATCGTCGTCGCGGTAGGAATAACTACATTGTGCCCTAGTGATCCGCCACGAGGACGGTCTCAAATCGGCCCCCCACAACATGAACCAGTTATTCCTGGTCATGTTCCATCGCCACGCTGTAGTATCGGGTGCAAGCAGCATCCATCAGGGATTCCACATCAGCATACCATTGTGTTTTCTGGTAAACTGGGCTTCCAAGAAAAAAACGTCGACGTTTGACGTTCTCCAGTCGCAACCATGGAAGGATGGCCTAACATCTGCTCAACCGTTGGCAGAAATCCCATGCACAGCCTCCGTTCTGTTCGACCAACACGGAAAACTGTATGGAATCAAAACACGTACGTGCCCGTGGTTCACGAAATCGTTTAGTCGTCCCGGTGTGACACACGGAAGTATCCCCGTCATTTTGGGCACACGCCATAAATTCATCTCTCTCCTTTTAAAACTCTCACATAAAATATAATTCCTGAGGTGTATTGTTAGGACCGTCATGCAGGCCTTCTTTTATAATTAATTGATTTCAACACTGTTCCTAATAGTTTTAGAATAGTGCGATAAACATTAAAATGTAATCTTTTCCCAAATATTTTAATATTCCTTATTATTAGTTGTTGCATAAATCTGTCCTATTAATTAAGCTATTTTTCGGTCGATTAGGTTTGGTTGCCCTTTTAATTACTTTTATCACTTAAAGGCCACTAAGAAATCTAATATCGTTCACATAGGATTTCCTTTCGGCAAGAGCACATTACCCATTTTTCCCAGATATCAAGTAGTATAAAAATCGACTTTATCGCCAGTTCTACGCATTCTAGTCCTTTGACAAGTTCTGTACGGTCGGTCCCCGACACTTGTAATTCATATTTTTAACAAAAGTCATTTAGTGTTTGTGCAAGTTTTTATTTCCAAGAGGATCCCAACATAATTTTGGCGCTGCGGACAGGATACTGGTCACAAGGTTGGTCAATCATCTCTAACGCCCCAAGAAGCCACTACTTAGACTTCAAGACTCCGAGCAGTTCTTCAACGTTGGCGAGTTTCAACTCCTTGGACTAGTCACCTCAAGAAGGAAAGAAGTGCTACTTCCATTTACTCCTCATATTACTCCTATTTTTTCTTTCTTCAATTTTAAAAATTATTATCTAAAGTTTAAATACACTTAACAAAATACTTTCTCAAAGGACTAAAATTGCCACGATTCCTCATAAATAAAAAAAATAAATAAATAATATAATAAGTTTAATTTTTACATTCAGGAATCGTACTAAACTCAATTCATTCTTTTTGTGCCTTTCGACTTTGATTTAACTTTAATAAAATAAAAAATGTCGAAATTACACCAAATTCTAGTATCGATTCTCATACTCACGAGTCAGTAAACCGCAATGAACCAAGTTGTTCTCTAACCTTTTTGTCCTATTTAATAACTAAATCTTTTGACGGCAATCGATCTGAATTACATGAATTTATTGCAAATTGTAATAGTGCTTTTAAATTTGCTAATGAAACCCAAAGCAAGCAACATATGGCATTCGTCATTTCAAAAATCACAAGCGCAAGAGCTCAGATGAGAGACAAAGACATTTCTAATTGGGACAAACTTAAATCTCTTCTTTTGCAATTATATTCGGATAAAAAACATTATACACAATTAATGGAGGAATTAAAAACTATCAAACAAGGTCATGAAAATGTTTTATGCTTTTACAATAATATCGAACGACTTTGTACTCGTTTATTAAACTATCTTAGTTAAAAATGTGGTCAAGTCCAAAAAATTAAAGAATTATCATTACAACGATTTATTTTACACAGTTCTCCTGAAATTTCGCGTTTTCTTAGAAGCAAACACCAACAACTCTTTCCGAAGCTCTTAACTCAGCTCTAGAGGAAGAAAGAGCGATACAAATTTCTAAACCTTCTCACGTTGAAAATAAATATCGCTCTGTTAAACTAAATCCCACAATACTCGGGATTGTTTCAAAAACAGGAATAAACCAAAAAATATCCAAATAAATCAAAAGGTCTCTCCTCCGAACTCAACTGCTCAAAGTAAAAATCGTGCTCAAAAATTTTGCAAGTATTGTAAAAAGAATGATCATTTAATATCGGAATGTTATAAAAGACAGAAACGCAATCAGAATCAATTTAATGAAAATCGGAAGAACCATACAGCAAATCCCTCTGCTGTCTCAACCATTCCTTTAAACGGGGAAGCCCCTCAGAACAACGTCGTTTCTTGGGATTGGGCGTAAATCAAATCGGCGTCGATTCTACTAATTCAAATACAAATTTACTAATCGACGACCATCAATATTTGCCATACTCCACAGGAGGTCGTGCAAATCTAAATTTTAAAAAAAGCATCAATAATAATTCACTATACTCAAAAAGAGGTCAGTCCAATTATTCTAATCTATAGTGAAAATGATTCTAGCGACAATGATATCCAAGCCTCCGGTATGAGATATTCGCGAAACTCAATTTTCACCTATGCGATTCTTAACACGTTAAGCGCCACAGTGGTTTCTTGTAAAACGTCGCTCTGGGCCAAGATGTTTTTTTGGTGGAATTTTATTTCTACTGACCATATTAATACATATTTACAATGTTTTCTTTTTAACCGGTAAACCCTTTTCCAAAACCACATTCAACGAAATGCCCGCATTCTTAGGGGCATAAATTTGCTAATGGAATCAAACGAATGCCAAGTTATAAAGACTATTGGTCCAGCTCACCAGACCTTCATGACAGCTATATAAGTTCGCTGATGAGCCAGAAATGATTTGGGTGGCTTTTAGGACACTTTCCACATTAACGACAACTCACTTATGGCTAATCGTAATTCTCCCGATTTTGACCGACTTTATAGAGTTCGGCCACTTTTAGATCATTTAAGAAAGGCCTTTGCAAAGTCTCTACTACCAAGCAAGGGGCTGGCTCTTGACGAGAGTATGATCAAATTTTAAAGGCAGAAGTACTCTCAAGCAATACATGCCCAAAAAACCTATAAAAAGAGGTTATAAGGTGTGGATGCTTTGCGACAAATCAGATATTGTCTAAAGTTTGATATCTATACAGGCAAGTCAAGCAATCAAAACCGCAGAAAAGGCCTAGGTTTCAGAGTGGTAACCAATCTTACAAAGGGTTTCGAGGGAAAAAACCACAAACTTTTTTTTGACAATTATTTCACAACCGTAGAGCTTATGCACAGTTTGAAACAAAGAAACATAATATTCTGTTGGTACAATAAACCCAAATAGAAAACATGTTCCTTCCTTTCAAAAAGTGATAAAGAGCTTCGAAGAGGCGATTTTGACTGTACAAAGCAACAAAAACATTTTTGGCTCTAAAATGGAAGGACAAAAGAGCTGTACATTTATTGTCAACTTATCACAACCAGAAGACTGCACTGAAGTAAACCGCGTAATAAAGATGGCAGTGTTATTACAATACAATGTCCAATTGGCATTGCGAGAGTATAATAGCAATATGAACGGTGTTGATAAATTCGATCAGCTACTTTCAAATTATAAAATTACTCGTCAGAGTAATAAGTGGTGGCACCGAATTTTTTCTATTTCTTGGACGCCTCTGTTGTAAATGCCTACTGTCTTTATAAAATGTTACCACTTGATAATAAAGCTTCGGCGAAAGACTTTAGACGGAATATTATAGATGGATAGTTGCACATACTTTGGTGTCACTTCATTCAAGAAAAAAAAAAGAAAAAATATTGGTCCTGCTATCCAAATTAAGAAGTCCAAACCCTTTGTTCCGGATGAGATACGACTATGTTCAGTTGCTCATCAACCAGTCAGAAGTTTCCAGAAGACGGTGTGGATTATGCAGTTCGAAAGCCAAGCCTGTCCGTACTGACTGGCAATGCTCAACCTGTCAAGTTCCACTTTGTTTAGGTAAAGAAAAACAGTGTTTTCAAATTTTTCATAATGTTAATGGTAATTAATAAGAATAACAAATAAGCAAGACCTATTTTTTCATTAAAGAGCAAATACAATATTTTTGTTTTTTCTGTTCAACCGTCGCGGTGGACTAAAATATGAACCACCTAAATTTGAAAAAATTACAATGTGTGTTTCAAAAACTGCATCAATTACCTTGTTTACATATAACAAGACCTAATATATCTAATGTTTCTTCTGATTTGTGGAAGAAAAAGTTGTTGCTCCAGTTGGTATATATTTTTGGTTTATTTTCTGCGCCGTAAGATTAACCTTTTGATTTGGTATAATTATTGCAAAAAAAGATCTGGTGTAATATAAATTTCTTGTGCCGGGCCATAGCGGTCCGTATTTGCGGTCCAGACAAGTGGAAACAGGAAATTGTATCGTCGCTATATATACAGGAACGGCTGGCTGTGGAATGCAGTGCGCATGTGTGTCTCTAATTGATCACTTTTTGTGTAAGGGCGTTTGTCCACCGCCGCTGTCACGGGACGTCACCGAGAACGAGATGACGGCGCCGAAGTAGTGGTAAATACTTTACTAATGGCCGCATGTCCACCGCAAGACCGTTACCGGTCGCCGAAGTTTCTGCTAGTTCGGCGCTACCGGCAAAACTCGTCCCGAGATTTTGACGGGCCGATGTACTGGCAATACAAAATACATTTGATTTTGTCCACTCGCTGACGTGACGCACTGTGCTGTTCCCCCGGTTTGTTTTGTTTACATATTTACACCATTTTGCATATCATATCGTAGTAAAAATGGCCAAAAAATTTAAATCCGATATCTATTCATTAATAGATGTTATAGAAAGCAAAGTATGTTTGTGGGATAAGACCAAGGACGTGTCGAAAGACAAAATTTTGAGAAAAAATGCATGGCACGATGTTTGTGTCTTTCTGGAGCCAGACTTTGAGGATATGGACCAGAAAACCAAAGAGGAAATTAGTAAGTATACGTTAATTTTATTGTGTTTAACTAATTACAAGTTTATATTTTATTCATCTGCCAAGGTAAAGAACCTTCTGGGCTTACAAAGTAATCAGCAAAATTATTTCTAATGTCATTAGCGGTACGTCCGTGTGGTACATTTCCTGTCCTTGGCACGTTAGTCAACCCGTCGTGCCCAATAGGCATGAACATATCTTCATTTCTGTAGCCATCTTTTTCACGCACAATGTTATGCAAAACGACGCATGCCTTTACTATAGATTTGCTTAGACTTTTATTTACATTTAGAGGACGATGAAATATTCGCCATTTATTGGCCATAATTCCGAATGCACATTCAACATACCTTCGTGCACGACAATGTCGATAATTATATATCCGCTTTTCACGTCTAAGTGGTTACCGCCAAAAGGACGTAATAAATGTTGAGTGAGCTGGAAAGCTTCATCGCCTACTAAGACATGTGGCATTCTAATATTTCGAGACTGATGCAGTGCAACAGGTGGAGGTATGTTCAACCGACCTTCAGTCAGTAGCTGATAAAAATTTGTACGTTGAAAAATTGCGGAGTCGCAGTCTTTACCGTATGAACCGATATCAACATATACAAATCTGTATTCGGAATCCACTACTGCCAGCAGTACAATGGAAAATATACCCTTTATAATTAAAGTTCATTGTGCCCGATTTGGAAAATTTTTCAATTCGTATGTGTTTTTCCATCGACGCAGCCGATGCAGTTTGGAAAATTAGCTCCTTTTTTAAAATCCTTCCCCTATTTGTAACCATCGCTTAGTAGTAGGTGCTGCCAAGAATTCCCCACTTAAAATAGTCCATATTTGGTGACATACTTGTGCACTATTCTATTTACCGTCTTGATACCCAGTTGAAAGCTGTATGACATATCGGTGAAGGTATTTCCACTTGCAAGATATCTGTAAAAAAAGTTGTTGCTTTTAAACTTTTATTGTACCTACATTAAATTGAAACTATAATTTGACAATTTTGATTTTTATTTCAGCAAATGCTGTGATGAGCAAATGGAGTAACATTAGAGACACATTTATAAAGTCGCTCAAAACAAAGTCTGGACAACCGCAAAAAAAAAAATATGTTTTACAGTGATAACCTACAATTTCTACTCAAGACTGTAACACCCGATGAAACTGATTCAAGCATACCAACTCAACCTGATTCTGAAGATCGTCCTGAAAGCCAACAGTCATCAACAAGTCACCTTGACTAATCATTTCCATCCACATCTAAATCCACGCAGGAATCCAAGAAGCGAACGGGAACAAAGCGGCTCAATACGGTCGATGCAGAAATACTAAAGGCTATACAAGCAACACCTGCTGAATCTGACTTAGTTGACGATGACGCGTGCATTTATGATGTCTCTCTTGCCAACAGTAAAAAAAAATTGAAACGACGATGATAAGTTTGAATTTAGAATCGAAGTTATGCAATTGCTTCGCAGTTTCAAAAACCGCAGGCTTTCAACGTCATTGAGCAATTCTCATATTACGTCACCTAGAGAGAGTCCTTTTTCACCCCAGGAGGAAAATCAACAACTTTTACCTCAGCCAGCAACCCAGCAAGAAACCCCTCAGTTGTCATCCCAGCAAGATTTCCCACTGGTTGTTATACAGTCTGTCGCTGAATTATTTTCTCAAGATTTATATGAACTGTAGGTGAATAAATTCATCTTATTATTAGTATGTTTGACTACTTTTCTTACTACATATACCTATCTCTATTAAAACATAAAATACATAAAGTATTTACTTACTACACGCCACCTCAATTACAAGACGCTTGCCAAAGTTGACAGGTCTTCAGCCAATCACCATTAGTGCTAATTGATTGGGTGAGAATCTGTCAAAACGTGAAAAGTGAAATTTGACATGCGTTTTCTAATTGCGATATTGCAGTACTTACCTTAAAGTTACAGCCAACATTTCAGTTGGTGGTATGCATGCCCTGTAGTTTGTGTTTTGGAGTGTGATGGCATCTTTTATGTGATAGAGAATGAAATCGAACGTACTCGTGGACATCCTATAGTAGTTAAAGAACTTCTTATCAGCCTGCCGCAACTTGTCGTGAAGTACATAAAACGACCCTGTGATGTATCGTTCACGTATTAAAGTATGAATCCAGAATGCCTTGCGTCGCCTACGCCTTCGAACGTACAAAAGGAGAAGCATAAGTTGCCTCCGGTTTAACTTAGCCATCCTCCTTCGCTTTATGTTCACAAAATTGCGCCTACTCTGGATAACAGCAAGATCATACTGAACCTGACGAGCGCCGAGTTCGGTTCCGGTGGACAAACGATTGTCATCATCGGGACGTCACGTTCGGCCAGAATAAATCGTTTAATCGGTGACGTCCCGGTGACGGCGGCGGTGGACAAACGCCCTAAGGGTGCATGCAAAATCATGTTGTCGCGTTCAAAACGAAATTGTAGCTATGGCGCAAAATATCGACGGTAACTAATTATGTGTTTCTTATTTACGTTTCCTGCATAGTGTGTATGGTATGCTTTGTATGCTGTAGCATCGCTGTTTTATTTCATATTTTTTTTTTGATACTATTTTATATCTACTTCAGTGTCCGATTCTGAGCCATATTCGTCCGATTCTTTGTTGGATCCGACATATGTTGGCAGCGCCACTGACGAATGAATATTCCTCCGATGAAGAGTCCTCTGGAAAGGCACAAAATAATCCATTTATTGAGAATGCTAAACCAAGAATCGTTTGTAAACAAGGGTGAACCAGAACTACCAATAATCTCATTACCAACGATTTATCTGATAAAGATAACGACAGCGATAATGAAGAAGAGATTTCTACTGCTTACAACGTCAACTGGCAAGACCCACAAGGAAACCATTTGAAATTTGATTTTGATATACCGTTGGGGTTAATCCGGAGATTGCAGCAGCGTTAGTCGGGTCAGAACCTATTGACTTTTATTTACTGTTTCTTCATTCCAACTTACTAAAATTGATGGTGAATCAAACGAATCTATACGCACTCAGTTTTTATCATCTGGAGAGTTTATACCCAAATCATCTCGAATCCATGCATGGGAACCTACCAGCGCTCCAGAAATGAAGAAAATTGTCAGACTACCGTCAATTCGCGACTATTGGTCAACAAAAAAACTATTTCGTGTTAGTGTCTTTTCAACCGTTATGAGCCGGAACTTGAAATTCTGGCATTTCAACGATAATGACAATTGTCCCGAAGGTGATCGACAGCATAAGTTGGAGCCTCTTATTACAAGTCTTCTACTGAAATTTCAACAATCCTACACGCCAGGCCCAGTGTTTTGCATAGACGAATCATTAGTGCCCTTTAGAGAAAGGCTTATCATCAAACAGTACATTCCTCAAAAAGCACATAAGTATGGTGTAAAAGTTTTTAAATTGTATTGCTCAAATGGCTATACATGGAACATGAAAATGTACTCTGGTAGAGAACGAAATGTTTATTGTACTGTCCCCACAAAAATAGTAATTATACAGTGTGGAACAGCCAAATGGAATAAATTCGATAACGAATAAATGAGAGCGTGTTGGGAAAAACGCTTGAACACGTCGATTTGTATTTTTAGATGCGCATTAATTAAAAAAAAATAAAAATTATATAGGATGTGTCATGTGACAGTGGCCGATACCAACTTTCTTATTTTAAATACAACCCCCTGTATATTATTAGTTTTTTGGATTCTTCAGAAAATTCTAGACATAATTCATGTACAATGTCCCATACCTATCTTCAACTGTTTCGGAAATATTAAGTGTTTTCAGATGTATTACTAAAATTAATATTAAAAAAAGAAAATTATTTTATTTCACAAATAATGTAAAAAAAAAAAACATTAATTTCAATGTAAGACATGTTCAAAATGTTCGTGAAAATAAGTATTGAGTGTAATGTAGCAAATTTGTGAAATAAAATAATTTTCTTTTTTTAATGTTAATTGTTGTAATACATCTGAAAACACTTAATATTTCCGAAACAGTTGAAGATAGGTATGGGACATTGTACATGAATTATGTCTAGAATTTTCTGAAGAATCCAAAAAACTAATAATATACAGGGGGTTGTATTTAAAATAAGAAAGTTGGTATCGGCCACTGTCACATGACACATCCTATATAATTTTTATTTTTTTTTAATTAATGCGCATCTAAAAATACAAATCGACGTGTTCAAGCGTTTTTCCCAACACGCTCTCATTTATTCGTTATCGAATTTATTCCATTTGGCTGTTCCACACTGTATATAAAAAAAGGATTTATCTGAAAAATTGCTAGACCAAGGTAGAACTGCCGTAACTGATAATTACTATACTAGTATAGAACTAGCAAATAAACTACTGAGACGCAAAACTCATCTATTGGAAACACTTCGTGTAAACAGAAAAGGAAATCCTACAGATGTGACGAAAAATAAACTGAAAGTTGGAGAAATGATCGGTAAAGAGAACTCTGACGGAATTTGCGTAATGAAATGGTGGGACAAAAGGGACGTTCTGATGTTATCCACTAAACATTCGACCAATACAATTAGTGTGAATCGCAGAACTGGGACTGTTCACAAACCGATAGCAGTTCGATAGACTTATCAGACCAAATGTCTAGTTACAGCTCGGCTTTACGAAAAACAATCAAATGGTATAGGAAGATTGCAATAGAACTGCTCTTAGGGACATCAATGGTTAACGCCCATTTTCTTTATAAAGAAATCAATAATAGTACCATCTCCCATTACTGACTTTCGCCAAAATGTGGTAGAGCAACTATTATTAGGTTTCGATGAGAATCAAACTAAACCAATAGCCGGATCTAGTTCCAGAAGCGATTCAAAAAAAAAGAAAAGTAAATAAACATGAATTAGAAGAAAAGAAGAGAGGTGGTTCACAAAGTCCGAAAATATTGCCGGGGTGTTACTCAAAAGTAAAAACCGGTAATACGGAAAGGAATAAGGTTCCGAAGGTAACCACCTACTGTAAATATTGCGATGGAAAACCTCATTACTGCCTCGAGTGTTTTGCTAATTTCCACAATTGATTTGTTTATTTTGTAAATATTTTAAAATACATATTTTTGCATTATTTACCTTTTTAAATGTGTACCTAATGTAACAAAAATCATATCAGTATAAAATATGTTGTCGGACCGCTAGTACACGGATAGTCTGCTTACATAGGACCGCATCATTCAAGTTATTATGGTTACTTATATGATTCAAATGTCCACATCAAACCACAAAAAAATAAACCACATCAAACAAACAGTAAATGCGGTCCCCTGGCCCCAAGAACAATACAAATTTAAAGAGCAACTGCGGTCCCTAGGGACTACACTGGCCCTGTAAAGAAGTAACCGATGAGTCCCTAGGGACCGCTGTGGCGCTTAACGTGTTAATAATTATTCTGAAGAGGTACCATTATTCGAGATAACCACTATTATCTCTCTTGTTTAATTAATGGATTTCCATTCAGATTTCTAACAGACACGTCCGTTGTTCTTATAAAAATTGCTAAAATGCAACACATCGATTATAAAATCGATCATAACGATAAAAATTGTCCTAAAAGGCCTAGGAGCCAATATGCCCATCAATACAGCTGGAAGCTGTATATTAAACCTTTCATTAATAAATAATGAAGTCTTAATAATAAATTAATAAAATTTCATGTTGTTAGCGATCCAAATTCTAATATTCCCTTCGACGGGATCATAGGAAATGATTTTTTTATCTCCAAATGGAGCTTTAATTGATTTAAATAATCTTGAACTTAATCTAAAATGTCTAACTAATCCAATAAAAATTTCCGATTCAACGAACAATGGCGATGCAGATTTAAATTATACTTATTTACAAACCTAGAAGTGAAACAGTGATTTCCATATCTGTCCAAAATAAAGTGGAAATGGTTATTTGCCCGGAAATTTAAATAACTAAAGGAGTTTATTTAGCAAAAGCTTTACTCTCAGTGAAAAACTACTATCCTGAATATTGTCACAACAAATAACATAAGTTGCACTATGTTCCGTTACCTAGTCTGGCCCCGGTCTCCCCCAGTGCACCGTCTGAATCAGCAAGACCGGCAAATTGGGGTCATGATGTGGGTATTTAATCAGCGTCTCAAACATCAAGATTACTGGTCTCTAGGTCGGTCTTCGAGCAACAGTCCCAACTTTCTAGTGTCCGGACGGCTCGTTACCTTCTTGGAAGTCCAGGCTGAAAAGACAAGAGTTCTTACGCATACCACGAGGTGACCGTCCGAACACTCTTGACACTATCAGTACCTTAAGTAACTCCTTTGGGCGTGTCGGTCATAGGGGCTCCCTGCTCGTATCGAGCGGGTTTCGCTTGGCGACACTTCAGGAGGGCTTACGCACCTACACCTACACACACCCACACACTCTTGGACAGTGTTCAATGTGCGTCCCGCCAGCGGCGGTGCTAGCGGCCCTCCTAATCTGGGGGTAAGAGTTAGCCGAATAGTAACTTAGTGCAAAATAAAGAAGACATACTTGAGCTACGATCTTGTTTCTCTTCCTACGCTACCCCCTAAACGTGACATGGTGGAGGCGCCTTGTTGAGTCCCGGGGCTACTGATCTCCATATCCGTGGCCACACCAAGCCGTACGCCCCACAGGAATGAGAAAAGCGTACAACTTGAGATCGGCAAACCCTAGCAGCCCCTTTCAACTATGGCAGAGGAGTTCAAGCGTGCGTCTTGCGACCCTTGGATGCAAGAAACAGATTACCTAACCCTTACGCTTGTAAATACAAGAAGGGAAAGACATTGAGCAGCCACAAGAAACCAGAAAACGATCTGGAAAATACGGTGATAGAGACAGGAGCACAAGTACACCTGAAAAAGGAGATAAAGCATTAGAAGGCAAGAAGCGGTCAAAAGAAATGGCGGACATTACCATTTCGGCCGCTGAGGCAGGAAAAAAAGACACCCGCATTACCTCAATTCATCAGCCCGCCAACGTTCAACCCGGGTAGTGATTCGGCCCCCAATTTATTAACACATACGAACGGACAGCGGTGGCCAATAGTTGGAACGATGCCCTAAAAATCCTATACTTCCACTCGTACGTGCAGGGCGCTGCAAACATTTGGTATAGAGAGTATAAAAGGGAACATTCCCACTAGTACGACGCTGCATGCTGCAAACATTTAAAATATATGGTGACTTATGAATGTCATTCAACCGAGTCCGGCGCGTCAAATTGAATACACCGTTATGCAGTGCAGCGTCGTATGCAGTAACAAAAACATCAGTTGGATTTTGTTGCCGGACTGGACGTGTCACAAAATGGAAGAAAAATTGATTCTGGCCGTTGAAAATCACCCGGTGCTATATGAAAAAGTTTATCCAATTATAAAAGTGGCAATAGTCGGGATCAGGCATGGAAGGAAGTTGCCAAAGAAATTAATTTTCAAGGTAAGTAATTTTTAATGCTGTTATAATGTTTAAAGTAGTTTAGTGGTATTACAAAGTTAACAAAAAATTAATTTAGTTAACAATTCATGTTTAATGGCTTCAAATTGCCAGGCAAATTCGCCTGCGGGTGACACAAACCAATCTGCATAAGCATTACGTACATCCAAAGCCTTTCTGTTTGGTCTTGCATATAGCCCACTAGTTGTATTATTTCCAGCTTTTTCTCGGGAAAATTGGGCTGTAGAAGTATAATTAGATGAATTCTGACTTTTTGTAGTTTCTGTTATTAGAAAGTTGTGCAGTGTGCAACATGCAATCAGTTTATTACAGTAGCAAATTTAACATTAACTTCTGTAGGATGGCTTGTCTGGATGACTGAATAAAGGCACACTTTTAGATAACTCTATTTATTATCAAAATGCAAAGGCAAAACGGCAAAATCGAAAAAAACGTGACCGCTCCCTCGCCCCGACTTAACCTCACTCTGTCTCTCTCTCTCTCTCTCCGCTTAAACTTCACTTGTCATGTCACACCCGTCACTTGATAATGGCGCGAATTTTAAATTGTAACAAGTAGTTTACTACAGTTCGGCCTTCCTGACCACCGTTCGTCCTCGATCGGTCTAGCATACATAATTTTAATATAAAAAAAAAAGACGCTTTAACAATTCATAAACATTGACATAATGATTGTCTTAACATAAGCAACAAAACCATAAGCAAATCTTAACCATATGACGTATAGGTAAACATAATCCGTCCTAACATAAGTCTTCATAACAGTAAACTACAAACATAATCCATACATAATCCGTAAGTTTTCATAACAATAAACTACAAACATAATCAAATTCAAAGTTTCAGGGAAAATCAGGCTACATAGTAGGGATTTATTGTGAGTCATTGTCAGGGTCATCATAAGTCGAGTTAAAGTTAGTGAATGGTCGTAAATTGGAAGAATCTAGAATACTTTTGTAAGGTCTTTGTGTGACTTGAAAACCTGGAATGTCTTCTACAACGTACCTGTCATTGGGCAAAACCCTAGTGACAATGTAAGGGCCTTTATACAAGGGTAAATGTTTTTTATTTAAGCCAGGTGTTACGTCAATATTTACACGCACGACGTAGTCGCCTTCTTTATAAACATGAGGTGTCTTATGTTTCTGATCGAAATACTGTTTATTATACTCCTGCAACTGGAGAATTTTATGTGAGGCGTTATTACGAACTTCGTCTAAGTCTCGTACACAGTCATTCTGGGATCTAAGATATTCACTTAAAGGGTCTAAAACCTTACCCTTTTGGTGAATGCCAAAAAGGAGTACAGCAGGAGAATTTCCAATAGATCTAGAAAAACTGTTATTAAAAGCGAATTCAACATCTGCAAGGACACGATCCCATTTATTCAATTTAGGAGATAATTTTGACAACATCGGTCGTAAGTCTCTATTAATCCTCTCGATTTGCCCGTTGGCTCTAGGTGTTCCGGCTGCTACTAAAATAAGTTGAACATTGTTCTCATCAAGAAAAGTCTTAAATTCCTCTGATCGAAAATTGGAACCACGATCAGCTATAATCCTATTTGGTCGACTATAGCTATTGAAGTAACTAATTAAATGTCGAATAGTTTCAGCGGCGTTAGTTGTACGACAAGGAAAAAATTTAACGAACTTGGAAAATCCATCAATCACTGCAAAAATATATTTAAACTGTTTACCTGTTTTTTCCAGGGGACCATAATGATCACAGTGTATAGTGTCGAAAGGAACATAACCCTTAGGGATTGGGTGTAAAAACTGCTTCACCTTTTCCACTTCGTGAATTATAAAATATACATTTCAGACAATTTATTATGTGATTTTTAACACGGTCCTTTAAGTTTGGAAACCAGTAGGTTCTTAAAATAACCTCACAGGTTTTGTCAACTCCAATGTGTCCAATATCATCATGACACGTTCGAATAACATTTGACTCAAGACATCTTGGAACATAAAATAACAGTTTAGAATTGTACTTTCGGTACACCAATCCATCTCTTAATTCATAAGAAGGATGTTCAGTAGTAATTAACAAGTCACGAATCTTTACAATATTTTCATCTTTTTCCTGAGCAACACATAAATTCCGTTCCAAGCTATTTTCAACAAAATAAACATTAAAAACTGGAAAACAACGACTAAGAGCGTCCACATGTTTCATACGCTCTGCTTTTCTATGTTCAAGTGTATAATCAAATTCTTGGAACACTAATGTCCATCTCAAAATCCGGGGGTTAATATCTTTTTTCTCTAAAGTCAATTTCAGGCTGTTACAATCAGTGATAATTTTAAACTGGATCCCTTTTAAATAAATTCTGAATCTCTGTAAGGAATAAACTATACAAAGTGCTTCCAATTCAAAGCTATGATATTTCGACTCATCAGTAGTAGTTCTTTTGCTGAAATAGAAAACTGGATGGAAGTGTCCATCATTTTGCTTTTGCATAAGAATTGATGCAAAACCTATTGAACTAGCGTCACAATGAAGCTGAGTTTCAAGATGTGGGGAATAAATGGCCAAAACTGGAGCAGATGTTAAAATTTGCTTAATCTTTTCAAAACACTCAAAACAACTTTCTTTGAACAAAAACTCTTTCTTAGATTTCTCAAATTTTAACAAGTCATACAATGGTTTGGCTAAAATAGCAAAATCCTTGACGAAACGGCGGAAGTAGGAACAAAGTCCCAAAAATCCATGTAACATTCTAAAATTTTGAGGTAAAGGGAATGAAGAAACTGAATCTACATTGTCCGGACTCGGTCGAATTCCGGATCGGTTAATTGAATAGCCCAAAAACACAATTTCACTCATCACAAAAGTACATTTGTCAAATCGTAAGCTAAGTAAATTGTCAACTAAAACTTTATATACCTCGTTCAATATGGATAAGTCGTCATCAATTGTCTCTGTGGCTATCAGTATATCGTCAATATAAATAATAATTTTTACCTTGTTCAATCATATTCTGAAAAGCTGTATTCACAAAACGCATAAAAACTGCTGGACTATTTTTAAGTCCGAAAGGCATTTTCAGATATTCAAACTGGCCAGAAGGTGTAACAAAGCTGGTGTATTTGATTGATTCAGGGTCTATAGTAACATGATGAAATGCGTCTTTGAGATCTAGTCGTGAAAAGTATTGTTTGTCTCGTAGCTGCTCTATTTGGTCATCAATTAGAGGCATGGGAAAATTGTCTCTAGCAGTCAACTTATTCAATTCCCGAAAGTCAACACATAGCCTCAACTTACCTGACTTTTTCTTTACCAAAACAATGGGAGAACTGTATTGGGATGAACTCTTCCTAATAATTTTCCTGTCCAGTAAGTCCTTAGTAATCTTGTCCACCTCTAATTTGTCTGAATATGAAAGTCTACGAGGATGAAAGTAAAAAGGTACATGTTTAGGGTCAATCAGAAGTTTCATTTGTAAGTCAGTAATGGGAAATTCAGGCCTAGGTGCTGTTACATAATTTTCAAATAAATTTTGTTCTATAGTAGCCCTTACTTCATTGCTTAACTGTGGATTAATATTCAAATTTAGATTAATACGAGTTTCCTCAAATTGATCCACTTGGATATTCAAAACTTCATTTTCAACATAATGCACATCATTATCAAGAAATTTTAAACATACTTTACCCTGATTAATAGTAAAATTAACAGTGTTGGGTTACACAACACATCTCTACCTAATAAGCAAGAATCTGACATTGCACTTGTAGGTATGACATAAAATTTAGTTAATAAAGAAGTAATTTGGTCAACATCAATTTCCGCTTCATAACAACCTAAAATCTGTAACCCACTACCATTCATGCCGGTAAAACTATCATTTGTTTCAGCTAAAGTAACATAACATGGTACACAATCTTCTTTAATAAAAGATACAGGGCTTTCCAAATCAAGAAAAGCATTTACTTCAAATTTTAAGTTACCTGGCAGTGGTCTCATCTTCACAACAGTTCTACAGGCTGGTGTTAATGTTGTTGGGCTTACCAGGTGGGTGGTGGAATCTGCAGGTGGATGCTCAGGTCTACGTTTTCTTGGACAGTCTCGTAACTGATGCTGCATGGAGCCACACTCAAAACAAGAGCCAGGAGTCCTTTTAGGACGAGTACACTCAGTGGCCTTATGCCCTGTCAGGCTGCAATTGAAACAGCGGACTGGGGAAGGTCGTTCTGGACGAGAATCTCCAGAGGATGCCTGGGTTGTAGTCCTTGGGTGGTGGTAAGTCCTTGGAACAAAAGTAGATCTGTCTTCAGAAGTGACTGATTTCATTGTGGACAAAACTTCTGCCAAACTTGTAAATCCCTTCATTCTGGCTTGTGATTGAAGGTGAGGGTCACTAAATCCATCAATAACATACTCAATAATCTCATCATCAGGTAATCCTATCTGATTACACATCATAACCTTGTCAGTAAAATATGTGGAGAACTTTTCTGATTTTTTCCATCGGCGAGCTTCCATAGACTTGAGTAGCACTATTTTGTTCGGCCGGGAATCAAACATAGTTTGTATTTCAATTTTAAGCATGGGCCAATCCATTGTAATGTAATCAGGTTTTGAATGATACCAAGTACGAGCATTGCCAGTCAGCTTACCCATAGCAATCAGCTGTATAATTTCATTGGGCACTCCATATGTTGCTTGAATTGCATCAACTCTCTGAATCCAATTGCATACATTATCCTGGTGGCCACTAAACTCAGGCAATAATGCAGCTAATTCGTCATTCCGAAAACGGGGGGTTGTGCTGCCACCAATTTGTCGTTGTGCTGCTAAAACAGCCCTAACAGCTAGGCCTACCAGATCTTCTGCTTCCACTTCATGGGTTAATTCAGAGTTTTCGTCCCCTGTATTTGCCATTTCTTAAGTTCACTTAAAATCGGGTCATAAAACTTATTAAGATGTAAACGTATCATAAACGACATAAACGAATTTTGAAGTTGAGGGCCTTTTCCGATAGTAACCGAGGTTATTCCACTTTTTGCGATAATCCTGGTAATCGTAATCCGTAATCCCACTTCTGAAACTGTAGGATGGCTTGTCTGGATGACTGAATAAAGGCACACTTTTAGATAACTCTATTTATTATCAAAATGCAAAGGCAAAACGGCAAAATCGGAAAAAACGTGACCGCTCCCTCGCCCCGACTTAACCTCACTCTGTCTCTCTCTCTCTCTCTCTCCGCTTAAACTTCACTTGTCATGTCACACCCGTCACTTGATAATGGCGCGAATTTTAAATTGTAACAAGTAGTTTACTACACTTCGATGCGTTTAAGTAGTATTCTCCAGGTATGTGCGGTAATGCCAAAAGCATTTTCCGAAACTCTTCTTGCTCTAGATAAGCGATAGTTAAAAATTCGGTGTCGTTCGGTTAAATTTTTTCCAGGAAATGGACGTAGTAAATTTTCTTTTAAGGGAAACGCTTCATCTGCAACTAATACTATAATACGACGGGAAAAGAAATGTATGTCGATGGAAGATTTTCAAGAATCAAAATCAGGTCGCGGAGCGAAAATAACAAAGTGCTATTTATGTTTATTCGTTTGTTTTTCAACTCGCGCCACACATTTAGAACTCGTATCAGAATTAACTTCTGAGGCTTTTATCGCTACGTTTCGTCGTTTTGTGGCAAGAAGAGGTAGACCTTCTGCAATTTGGTCAGATAACGGACTGAATTTTGTTGGCGCCCACTCAGAATTAAAAGATCTAGCCACGTTCTTGCAAAACCAAGAGTTAGAGGTGTTTGAAAATGAGGGCGTAAAATGGAAGTTCATTCCCCCAAAATCTCCTAACTTCGGTGGTTTGTGGGAGTCTGGGGTTAAAGCATGTAAATTCCATTTAAAAAGGGTCATGGGAAATGCCTCACTGACATTTGAGCAGTTTTCCACTCTGTTGGCTTAAGTAGAAGCTACTTTGAACTCGCGTCCCTTTCTTCCTCTCTCTCCTGATCCTAATGATTTCGATACTCTCACACCGGCTCACTTCTTAATTGGAAGACGTCTTACCGCACTGCCGGACATGGATCTACGTGATATTTCATGCAATCGATTATCCAAATATCAACACTTGCAACAGATCCATCAGCATTTTTGGTCCAGGTGGTCTAAGGAGTATCTCAACCTCCTCCAACAAAGGCATAAATGGAAGTATCCTCAGCGAGGTCCTCAACTCGGTGACTTGGTGCTGATTCGAGAAGACAACGCTCCTCCTCTTCACTGGAAAACTGGGCGTGTTAGTGTTCTGTATCCCGGTCCAGACAATCAGTGTCGGGTTGCTAGTGTGCGCACTCCCACAGGGGAGTTAAAGCGTCCTATTTCAATATTATGTGTACTCCCAGTGAACGAAGATATTTCTTCGTGCACGTAAGGTATCGGGTACTTGTAAAAGTGGACAACTGAATTCGGATGAATTCACCGTGCTTGTTGTGTGTTAGTTAGTAAGTTAGTTTAAGTAGACACTGCTTGTTAACTAAAATTTTATTAAGTTGTAAATATGTATGTTAGGTTAGGACTAGCCCTTAAAACCTTTTTTGTTATTGAAAGCTTGAACCCTTTCAAGGTGGGGGGCATGTTAACGCTCATATGCGTTTGTATTATAAGTTTGGCAACCGCGGCAACGTGTGGAGTCGCATCCCGGGCTTTGCCGCCGAAGAAGACGACCGTGGTGGGGATTCGGCATCGCGAATTCGTTGAAGAAAGGTGTAAAAAAAAGCGTTCATGAAACACGTTGTTGTTTTGGGGTTTTGATTAAACCGTTTGAAATTGAATCTAAGGTGTTTTAATTAGCACGCTGGAAAGTTAATGTGTAGAAGTGTCAGTCTTCGCCCTAGAAGCTTTGACAGCTACAATTCACATTCAAAACTTGCTCTACAAACTAGCATATGAAAACAACCATAATTATCACACAAGACTGTCAACAAGCATGTCTACTACAACTCCCATTCCACAGCCATCGCCTGGTTTTTTGTCTTCATCAACCACTGATCATTCAAGAAATAGTTTTACGTCTCTTAACTACGAAACTGGAAATAGCAATGCCCAGTTTTGCGAAGATACCTCAACATCCTTTTTCAATATGTAATAATATTGTTGCGAAGCGAACTTTTGATTATTAGTTAGGATTTCTTTAGTTATTTGTTGTTACCCCTGTATGTTACGTTGCTTTGTTTACGTTCTACATTCTTTTGTCTGTGTTCTAGAAAATCCTGGCTCCGTTGCTTATATAGAGAGAGATTTATGTTATAGCTTAATGAGTGTGAGAGAGAAAGTCAATTTCATGAATATTTGGGAACTTTCTAGAAACCATGGAAGCCTATATAAGCAGCTGAACCAGGCCTGGTTAGTGAGTTGTTGAATTGATGGTTGTAGTGAAGTTGAAGTTGTCAGATAGCGAGGTTAAGTGTCAGTGTCAGTTTATTGTTTGTAAACAATATACAGTGTTGTACAAGAAGTGTGTCATTAAGGAGTACGACGGTACAATATTTTGTAAAAAATAAAATTGTTTTATAATATATTACTTCTTTTTCAATTACCTTAGAGCAACAACCAAACGTTCCCTTGATGTAATAGCTGGTCTAAAGTTTGTATTTCCTTTCGATATATTATTTGCCACCATGTCGTGTAGTTTATTAAAATAATCTAAACTCATTCTAAAATATTGGAAATACCTTTCTGGGTATGTTTCCAGTTCTTGACATAATCGGTGATATTCTCCACATTCTAGTCTTTTTGTATTAAGGGGGTGAACCCCATATTTATTTTGGAGCCGGTTTCTTCTTCTTCTTAACAACAACACGAGAGTTTTTACACGAGATAGGTAGGCTACAGAGGGAGATAGAAATTACAAAGGAACTAGGGAAAATGAAGGAAACACTGCAAAGGATTGAGGCAAAAGATTGTAGAAAGGATTGGCAGAGTGAGTACGAAGGGGGTGAGAGGAAGAGGAAGGCTGAAAGTAAAAGAGTGAATGTGGAAAGCGGAAACGGGATATTGACAGAACGCAGGAAAGATGAAAGTAGGAAAAAGGGAGTAGTTGTAGAGAATAGGAAGTTGGAGAAAGGGATTATTAATGAATCGGAGTTAGGAACAGAGAGTGAGACAGACACGGTTGAATGGGAGACGGTTAAGAGGAAAAAGAAGACTTTCGCTGACGTGGCCAAGCTAGACAGGGGTAAGCAGGTCAAGCAGGTCAGGGAGAGACCAGGGTGGAAAACCCCCCCTCGTGTTGAACTGACCCGGGGATATAAGCTCAGAATTAAGAAAGAGGGGAAGAAAGGCTTTGAGTGGGTAAGGGAAATTAAAAACAGTATTAAAGGATTGGGAATTAGAGCTGTCAGGACTATCAAGGAAGTGGAAGAGGGGAAAGTTCTGGTAGTTTTTGAAAACTCTGAGGACCACGCCAGGGCTAAAGAGTTTATGGGGGCTGTTGATGGGGTAGTTATGGGGGGTGTAGGGGGGATCTTTCCAAAGGTTAAGTTGTCAGGGGTGGAAAAGGGGTACACAGATGAGGAAATTGTCCAAGCCATCGTCACTGAAAATGTTGAGTTGTTTGCAGGGGAGGATATTAATTCTTGGATGAAGGAAATGAGGGTTCTTTACAGGAAACCTTGTTTGAAATCATTCAAGGAAAATATCATCTTAGGACTAAGGGGGGAGATTTTTAGGAAATTAATTAAGGCAGAGCGAATTTATTTAGATATGAGGGTGATTTATGTAGAGGAGAGTACGGAAATCGGCGTTTGTTTTAGATGTAGCAGGTACGGCCATATCGGTGGTCGCTGCAAGGAGCCGAAATGCTGTTACAGGTGTGGTGGTGAGCATGAGGGGCGTGAATGCAAAAAAGATGTTGAGTGGGATTGTGCCAATTGCAAGAGAGGTGGGGTGGCAGCTGGGGATAGAAGGCACATGGCGGTGGACAAGGGATGTCCAGTTTACAGAAGAAAGGTCGAGCAGCGCAGGGGAATGACTGATTACTAATGGGGACAAAATTTTCAGAGCCATATGTGTATGAGTCAGAGTGGATGGGTTTTAAGAAGTATGGAAAGGCCAAGGGCAAGGCCAAAGTGTGGGTTAGGAATTAAGGGTTGGGAGATTACGAGCGAGACGGATGAAAATATAGTTAAGGTGAATGTGAAGTTGAAAGGGAAGGCCATTGTAGTGGTGGCCGTGTATGATGAACCGGGTGGGTTGACAAATGGGCGGGTGAATGGTAGAAGGGTTGAATGGGGAAGGCACAAGGGACCTACCATTGTTGCTGGTGACTTCAACGCCAAGCACGAGGCCTGGGGCGGTGAAATTACCGACCCTAGGGGCGAGGAGTTGTTGGAGCTGGCAACAATGTTTGGGTGAGAACTAGCAAATGATTCGGGGCAGGGACCTACATTTGAGAGTGCAAATGGGCGTAGGATGTGACGTGGATGAGGGGGGTTGAAATTGATGATTGGAAGGTGAAAAACGACGAGACGCTGAGTGACCACATTTACATTACTTACGTAATCATAAGACTACTGGACAGTAATAGTACGGACAAATGGATGTATGACTTTGGACGAACAGACTGGAATAACTTTAAAGGATTATTGAGGGAACACGTTTGGGGGACTATGGACAATAAGGAGCAGGTGGAACGTGAAGCAGTTAGACTGCAAGACAAGTGCAGCGAAGCCTGTAGACTGATTAAGAGGGTGAAGGTGGGTGTAAGGGAGTTGAATGATTGGTGGGATGATGAACTGATGGGTGTAAGAAGGAGAGTGAATGAGTTCCGGAGGTTGTACCAAGGAAAAAGAAGGCTGGGGATAGATTCGAGACACGCCAAGTATCGTTTTTATGAGGAAAGGGGTAAACTTATCAGAAGGAAAAAAGCTGAGGCCAGATTGAAGGACTCGGAGGAAATCACAACTGAGGAAAGGTGGGACAGGGTTTGGGAGACTATTAATAAATGGGGAGTTAGGAGGGGGGAAAAAAGACTAAGGACAAAAGACGGACGTGAATTGGACGAGGGGGATGACTGGGACCTTGCGTTGATTGGTGAATATCATCCAAAGCGCGAAGGAGAGGAAGAGATCTTGATGATGGAATATAGTGCAAATAGAAATGTAAGGATAGAGGGGGTCGATGGTTGTGGGCCCTTTGATACGCCTTTATTGGAGAGGAAAATTGAGGGGGTCATTTCCAGTTTGAAGGCGAAGAAGGCATGTGGGGATGACCGGATACTCAATGAGTGTATTAGGCATGTATGGGAGGTATGGAAGGGTGATTTGGTTTTTTGTATGGGGCGTGTTTGAGGTTTGGTGTCTTCCGGGTGTATGGAAGGAGGCAAGGGTCAGATGGCTACCCAAGAGTGGAGGTGGGGTAAGGCCGATCAGCCTGCTTCCAGCATTCGGGAAGATTCTGGACAAGTTGATAAATAGGCGGATTGTGAATTGGTATGAGAGAATGGGGTTATTTAATGAAAGGCAGTTTGGGTTTAGGTCAGGGAGAGATACAGTCGGGGCTCTGGAGTGCATTATGGAAAAAATGGCGGAGTTTAAGGGAAAAGGGTAGCATGTGTTGGTGGTCACGCTTGATCTGAAAAATGCTTTCAACATGGCGTGGCCTCCATATGTGGATGAGAGAATGGAAGTGGATGGAGTCCCGACTACCATGAGAGAGTGTGCCTGGGATTTTTTAAATGGGAGAAGGGTGGAGTGGAAGGGTAACAATGGATATTGGAAGGGGCTGCCCACAAGGGTCGAGCTTGGGCCCGACATTGTGGTTAGTGTGCATGAATGAGTGGTTGCAGAATATTAGTGCGGTTGATGAAAGAGGAGAAGTGTATGGGTAAGCCTTTGCTGACGACCAGGTACTTCTGGTGGCTGTAAAGGAGATTGAAAGGAAATGGGAGGAGGCTTGGAGGAGGTGCTGCGTGTGGGAGAGCAAAACCAGGATGGGATATAACCAGGGAAAGACGAGGGCCATGTTCGTGGAATTCAAGAGGAAGATTAGGCCTCCTGTGGTAAGAATGGGTGAATGGCGGGTTGATTGCATGAAATGGGTTGAGGTGTTGGGTATCCGGTGGGACAGAAAGTCTCTTTTCATTGAACATGTCGCTAAAGCACGTGGTAAGATGGGGGAGGTTTCCAACAAGCTAGCTGTGTAGGAACCCTTTGTAGGAACAAGGGGAGGATCGACAAGGAGAAAGTCAAGGCAGTAGCTGAAAAGATAGTGCAGCCAGCAGCCCTGTATGGGGCGGAAGTTTGGGGGGGAAGGGCAAAGGGTTCGAGGGTGGTGAAGCATCTTGCGGCGGCTCAGAGGAAGTTTTTCTTGGCCGCTGCAAAGTGCTACAGGACGGTGTTGACGGAAGCGCTGAGGGTGTTGACGGGGCTGCCGCCTTGGCACTTGATGGCAGGGTGTGCTTGGAATTTTAGGGTGGAAAGGAAGGGTGAAAAGAGTGCAAATGCGGCGAGTGAGTGCGATAGGCCTTTTCCGGGATGGGAATTATGGCATAGTGGTGAAGGGGATTATGAAGGGAGGAGCAGAGTGTGGGTAGATGCGTCGGTGGGTGATTGGGGTACAGGCATAGGGGTGGTAGGAGAGGACGTGATTTTGGTGCAAAGGTGGGACGAGAGGGAAAGGACCAGCCTGGAGGCCGAACTCTTGGCTATAGAGGAGGCGTTAGTATGGGTGGGAAAAGCGGGGAAAGGCTGCTTTCTCATCCATACTGACGCAAGGTTGGCGGTCGAGTTCCTTGGGAGGGAGAGCATCCATAGAATGGTGGAGCGGATTAGAAATATGGTGGCGAGGTATAGGTTAAGTGGGAGGACAGTGGCATTGAAGTGGACGCAGCGGGAAGATGAGGGGATTATAAGAGCAGATAGGGTTGCGAGGGGTGCCAGAGTGGCGGTTGATAGGGGGAATTTGGGGATTATCAAATTATGGGATAGGAAGAGTATTAGACGACGGGAAAAGGAGTGGATTATGGAAAAATGGCAAATTGAGTGGGATAGTTCGGAAAAGGGGAGGGAATTATATCGTTTTTGTAATGAGGTAGGAGTTGACAGGTTGCCATTGTCCTTCAAGGGCACTCAGCTATTGACTGGACATGGCAACCTGAAAGGCTACCTCAAAAGGTTTGGCTTGGGCGTTGGCGATGGTAGGTGTGATTGTGGTAGGGGCGAGGAAACAGGAGAGCATGTACGGAAGGATTTTGTCAGGTCGGATAGAGTGGGAGCGAGAGACAAGATGAATGGTAGAGAGTGGGAGGATGTGCGTCTGAGAGTGGGGGGTAAAACAAACGAAGTAGACATATTAATGGTCAACAGGTTTGCAGAGGAGGTTTTGGAGAGGGAAGAGATGTAGGGCTGGGAAGACGGAAATAATAAGATTTCCCCCTTGTATCGTGTAGCGGCGTGCGTTGACTTTTTGAAAAGGTATTGTAAATAATGGGTTAAGTTTTTAGGTTAAGTTTTGAGTTATTGTATGTTTAGGTTTGTTGTTCATTTTGCAAGTAGGAAGTTTTGATTTTAGTTTTGTAACTGTTTTTAGTATTAGGTTTGTTTTGGTTATAATAAAGGTTTCTTCTTTCCCCGCTAGTTAGCGGTTCAGTGGCTGTGTGAATTTCGATGTGCATAGCTGCTGGATCGCTGGATGGCGGAGATGGGATGGCGTTTTCTTGGGGGTGGTTTCGATGGATTGTTGGTACAGGATGGACTTAAGCCCAATTTTGGGTCCGGTAGTTTCCTCTTCTCGGTATGTCTGGGAGAAACACGGTTGGGGCACTGGAGAGTATTATGGAGAAAATGGCGGAGTTTAAGGGAAAAGGGTGGCATGTGTTGGTGGTCACGCTTGATTTGAAGAATGCCTTCAATATGGCGTAGCCTCCATATGTGGATGAGAGGATGAAAGTGGACGCAGTTCCGGCCACAATGAGGGAGTGTGCTTGGGATTTTTTGAATGGGAGAAAGGTGAAGAGTGGTAGGGTCACAAAGGATATCGTAAGGGGCTGTCCACAGGGATCGAGCTTGGGCCCGACCTTGTGGTTAGGGTGTATGAATGAGTGGCTGCGGAACATTATGATGGCTGATGAAAGAGGAGAAGTGTATGGACAGGCCTTTGGTGATGACCAGGTACTTTTGGTGGCTGGTGTGTCAGTGAAGGATATTGAGAGGAAATGGCAGGAGGCCTGGAGGAGATGTTGCACATGGGAGGATAAAACCAGGATGGGGTACAACCAGGGGAAGACAAAGGCAATGTTTGTGGAAATAAAAAAGAAGATTAGGCCTCCTGTCGTTAAAATGGGAGAATGGCGGGTTGAGTGCATGGAATGGGTTGAGGTGTTGGGTATTCGATGGGACAAAAAGTCTCTCTTCATTGAGCATGTGTCGAAAGCGCGGGGTAAGTTGGGGGAGGCTTCGAATAAATTAGCCGGTCTATGTAGAAATAAGGGAAAGATAGATAAAGAAAAGATTAAGATGGTAGCGGAGAGGGTGGTACAGCCAGCAGCTCTGTATGGGGCAGAGGTTTGGGGAGGAAGGGCAAGTGATTCTAGGGTGATCAAACATCTTGCGGCGGCTCAGAGAAAGTTTCTTTTGGCTGCTGCAAGATGTTACAGGACAGTGACAACGGAGACGTAACGGGGATGCCGCGTTGGCATTTGTTGGCGGAATGTGTTTGGAAGTTTAGAGTGAAAAGGAAGGATGAAAAGAGTCCAGACAATCAGTGTCGGGTTGCTAGTGTGCGCACTCCCACAGGGGAGTTAAAGCGTCCTATTTCAAAATTATGTGTACTCCCAGTGAACGAAGATATTTCTTCGTGCACGTAAGGTATCGGGTACTTGTAAAAGTGGACAACTGAATTCGGATGAATTCACCGTGCTTGTTGTGTGTTAGTTAGTAAGTAAGTTTAAGTAGACACTGCTTGTTAACTAAAAATTTTATTAAGTTGTAAATATGTATGTTAGGTTAGGACTAGCCTTAAAACCTTTTTGTTATTGAAAGCTTGAACCCTTTCAAGGTGGGGGGCATGTTAACGCCTCATATGCGTTTGTATTATAAGTTTGGCAACCGCGGCAACGTGTGGAGTCGCATCCCGGGCTTTGCGCCGAAGAAGACGACCGTGGTGGGGATTCGGCATCGCGAATTCGTTGAAGAAAGGTGTAAAAAAAAGCGTTCATGAAACACGTTGTTGTTTTGGGTTTTGATTAAACCGTTTGAAATTGAATCTAAGGTGTTTTAATTAGCACGCTGGAAAGTTAATGTGTAGAAGTGTCAGTCTTCGCCCTAGAAGCTTTGACAGCTACAATTCACATTCAAAACTTGCTCTACAAACTAGCATATGAAAACAACCATAATTATCACACAAGACTGTCAACAAGCATGTCTACTACAACTCCCATTCCACAGCCATCGCCTGGTTTTTTGTCTTCATAACCACTGATCATTCAAGAAAATAGTTTTACGTCTCTTAACTACGAAACTGGAAATAGCAATGCCCAGTTTTGCGAAGATACCTCAACATCCTTTTTCAATATGTAAATAATATTGTTGCGAAGCGAACTTTTGATTATTAGTTAGGATTTCTTTAGTTATTTGTTGTTACCCCTGTATTGTTACGTTGCTTTGTTTACGTTCTACATTCTTTTGTCTGTGTTCTAGAAAATCCTGGCTCCGTTGCTTATATAGAGAGAGATTTATGTTGTAGCTTAATGAGTGTGAGAGAGAAATGTCAATTTCATGAATATTTGGAAACTTTCTAGAAACCATGGAAGCCTATATAAGCAGCTGAACCAGGCCTGGTTAGTGAGTTGTTGAATTGATGGTTGTAGTAAGTTGAAGTTGTCAGATAGCGAGGTTAAGTGTCAGTGTCAGTTTATTGTTTGTAAACAATATACAGTGTTGTACAAGAAGTGTGTCATTAAGGAGTACGACGGTACAATATTTTGTAAAAATTAAAATTGTTTTTTAATATATTACTTCTTTTTCAATTACCTTAGAGCAACAACCAAACGTTCCCTTGATGTAATAGCTGGTCTAAAGTTTGTATTTCCTTTCGATATATTATTTGCCACCATGTCGTGTAGTTTATTAAAATAATCTAAACTCATTCTAAAATTATTGGAAATACCTTTCTGGGTATGTTTCCAGTTCTTGACATAATCGGTGATATTCTCCACATTCTAGTCTTTTTGCATTAAGGGGGTGAACCCCATATTTATTTGGCGCCGGTTTCTTCTTCTTCTAACAACAACACGAGAGTTTTTACACGAGATAGGTAGGCTACAGAGGGAGATAGAAATTACAAAGGAACTAGGGAAAATGAAGGAAACACTGCAAAGGATTGAGGCAAAAGATTGTAGAAAGGATTGGCAGAGTGAGTACGAAGGGGGTGAGATCAAGATTAAGGCTGAAAGTAAAAGTAGTCCAAATAACAAAAAGACCAGAAAGTAGTATCCATGAAGAATTTGAGATGTACTTAAATTTGCCTTTATTAAACAGAACGGAAAATCCAACTCTTTGGTGGAAAGAAAAACAACAAGTGTTTAAAAATTTTTCCAGTTCCTGCTTCTAGTGTCTATAGTGAAAGATCATTTTCAGAAGCAGCAAATATTTATGATGAAGATAGAAGCAGATTACTGCCACAAAATGCTGAGAAATTGCTATTCATTCACCACAATTTAATGAATTTTCAGTATTAATACAAAATAGCGATAATGCTTCTGTTTTCATTTTTCTATAATATAATAATTAGTTTTAAGTATGCTCATTAGTCATTACTCTACTATTATTTAAAATTTAAACCAAACTTCAAACTTTTCTTACCTGTAATTCTGAGTTTAACTTAAATATATTGTTACGATTTTCCCGTGGGTTCACACAAAGTCAGTTTAACTTAACAATTAATAAATTTATTAACACTTCAAAACACTCCGTACAATAATTAACACAGCTACTAAAAACACTACTACAATTCAACAATTATTCCACTATTTAAACTTAACCGCGTTCCCAAATTCACTACTACTCTACTCTCTCGCGGTCGACTCCGCTTCTTTTATATTCGCAAACCACGTTCTAGAATGACCGCGAAACGCTTCGCGATTTGCCTCGATTCTTCCAGGTATAGCGCTTCCTTCTGTGTGGCCTACTTTAATACGCGCCCGGCCAGATATTGCGGCGCATCGGTTTCATTGAGTATCGAGCATAGTAGGCCCAAACCGTAACACTGCCCCCCTCTTAAAGCTGATCGTCCCGATCCGCTTCATCCAATCCCTGGTATTTCTTGAGTCTGTCCAGATGGACAATTTTCATCTTGCCTTTGGGGCTGCGTTGGACTCTGTATGCGACGTCGTTTAACCTTTTTACCACATTGTAAGGTCCCTCCCAGTGTCGTTGCCATCTTTGACTTAATCCATTGCTCCTCCTGGGTTGAAACATCCACACAGCATCACCTTCCTAATAATTGCCACCAGTTGGTCTGTGGTCCAGTGTCATCTTCATACGGTCGTTGTTTGGTTTCATCTTCTCTCTCTCAAGTTCCCGAATTGTGATGGACACCTTCTGTAACGAACACTGGTCACACCGTTTACACCATTCCTCAACGTCCTTTCTGAAGTTAATCCAGTAAAATCGATCTCTTATTCTAGCCAAAGTCTGGTTTACTCCAAAGTGTCCTCCTCCGCGACTGTCATGTAGTTCTCGCAGCACATTCTCTTTGCAGGAATTGGGCACTATTGTTTGGTAAACAAAGCGTTTTCCGTCTGGACTTTCCCATTTGCGAGTAATTAAGTCATCTCGCAGTCGAAGCGAATTCCACTGCAACCAGTAACCCCTTACTGTTGGTCCATATCTGGAAATCTGTTGCCAATCCGGTTTCAAATCCTTCTCCAACCATCTTCTGATTACTTTCAAATCAGAGTCTGAGAGCTGTCCTTTTATTATGTCCTCCTTAGAAACGCAGCTCTTCATTCTTTTTGTAGCCTCTTTATCTGTCACCATCGCGATTTGACCAATCCTCCAACCATTATGAATTTGTCCTTTCCGGTACCTTAAGTCACTATCCACAGCTTGACGATCCTCTACATGTCGCGGTAAATGTCTTTCCGGATTTTTCATTTCCTGCTCCTGGTTACGCCAGTTCTGCGGGGTCGGTAAACGAGACTGCTGTCTGCAATTCCATTGGTAATGTCCTTTACGTCCACAAATATAACATGTAATATTTCTTTTAACAGAGGAGTTCCGGTGATTTGTTCTGATGTCCTGATTTCGTCGACACTGTGGGTTTGGAGAACAAGACCTCTGTCTGCAATTCCTTCTAATGTGTCCCGTACGTCCGCATCGATAACACTCCACTCTAGTGATCGGACGTGACCGTTCTAACTGTCTGGACTGACCATTTCCTAATGCTGCCATTTGTTGCACTAATTGGCCGAACATTGATTCAATTTTATTTATTGATGTAGCAACATGATCGGCTGGCGGTTCTCTTTCCTCTTGAATAGGCTCTGGCTTTAAATCATTGCACGAAGCTTCAATTTCCAGCGCTCGAATCAGTAATTCGCTGTTGTTGCTCCCTTTGAACATGTTCAGCCATTTCTTTACCTCCAGATCTCGAATCCCATCTACAAAATACTGTGCCACCAGTTCTTCTTGGATTTCATCCGGGACGGCTGGGTAAGCCAGATGCACAAGGCGACGAATTTCGGTTTCAAACTCTTCTAGATTTTCACCAGTTTTCTGCTGTCTTGCCATTAATTGCGTTCGATACACTCCTTTCTTATGTTGATCCCCATAACGACGTTCTAATGCAGCTAATAATGCGTCATAGTTGCTTTGTTGGGCAATCTGTAACAGCTCCAATGCAGGTCCTCGTAATGCCACCACCAGTGCTACAGCCTTTTCCTCGTTACTCCATCTATTTGCATTTGCAGCGGCCTCAAATTGGAGTTGGTACGTTGCCCATGAAGTTTGACCGTCGTATGTGGGAGGCTTGATCTTGTTGAGCCCGTTTCCGGTGATCACTGTAGAGCTGGCTCCTCTGCTGTCAATTTTCTGCTCTAAGTCACGTAACTTTATCTCGACATCATTCTGGATTTTATTAATGTCCTCCCGAACATCATTAATGTCCTCCCGAACATCGTTCTGAATTTTATTAATGTCCTCCCGAACATCGTCTAATTTTACCTGAACGTCATACTCCATCTTTTTGAGACTATGGGATACATACTCTTGGATTTCTGTTTTGGTCCCCGCTAGACCGTTCAATATTTCTACGTTACGTTTTTCTTGCCGCTCTCTATCTTCTTGACGCATTTCTATATCTTGTTGTAGCATTCTTTCTTGTTGTTGTCGAATCCTTTCTTGTTCTTCCTTGTCTTGTTGTCGAATCCTTTCTTGTTCTTCCTTCTCTTGTTGTCGAATCCTTTCTTGTTCTTGTCGAATCCTTTCTTGTTCTTCCTTGTCTTGTTGTCGAATCCTTTCTTGTTCTTCCTTCTCTTGTTGTCGAATCCTTTCTTGTTCTTCCTTGTCTTGTTGTCGAATCCTTTCTTGTTCTTCCTTCTCTTGTTGTCGAATCCTTTCTTGTTCTTGTCGAATCCTTTCTTGTTCTTCCTTGTCTTGTTGTCGTTCTTCCTTGTCTTGTTTAAGCATTGCCATAATAGCTGCAAATTGGGCCTCCATGTTTGCACTTTGACGTCTTGTTATTGGCATAAAATAAATTTAACACACCACTGTTCCGAAAATCTCTAGTCCGGTTCTGAACACAAGTCTCTAACCCGAAGTTTAGTTCCAATTCACGTCGCACTAAAGTCTGATCGCACTTCTGACACCAATTGTTACGATTTTCCCGTGGGTTCACACAAAGTCAGTTTAACTTAACAATTAATAAATTTATTAACACTTCAAAACACTCCGTACAATAATTAACACAGCTACTAAAAACACTACTACAATTCCACAATTATTCCACTATTTAAACTTAACCGCGTTCCCAAATTCACTACTACTCTACTCTCTCGCGGTCGACTCCGCTTCTTTTATATTCGCAAACCACGTTCTAGAATGACCGCGAAACGCTTCGCGATTTGCCTCGATTCTTCCAGGTATAGCGCTTCCTTCTGTGTGGCCTACTTTAATACGCGCCCGGCCAGATATTGCGGCGCATCGGTTTCATTGAGTATCGAGCATAGTAGGCCCAAACCGTAACAATATTTACTGTACGAACGTTTCTTTTAATCTTTAGCATTAAAGCTAAAACTTCCTTATTAAAATTCAATTATTATCAAAATACTAAAATGATTCGGCCGAAGCTTCGGCTACGACATTTGTGTCAAACATGTCTGCGACAAATCAGGAACATGTCGCTTTATTTGCAGCAGCCGTATTGTTATGATGATTCGTACACTACGCGAACACGTCGCAGACAAATTACATACTACACGGCTTGCTCATATTTCAAGCGACATTTGTCACTTGACCTCTGCAGAGAGCGAATGTTTGTGAGAGTTAATGACTTTTAATTGAAAAAAAATGGAAGATAATCCAACATTTAATGTGAAATTCGTGCAAATAGTTGAAAAATATAATGTTTTATATGACCATACGATGGAAAATTATTCAAATCGACAAATTCAAGAAAAATCATGGAATGAGGTTGGAAAAGAAGTAAATGAAACAGGTACGTTTTTATTTGATAGTTAATTAATATTTCTTGAATCAATGATAATTTGTTGCAATCATATACAGGGTGTCTGCAAAAAGTGAAAAAGAGTTAAAGATGGTTATGGCTCTAGTTTATTTACGTCGGTCAATCTGCAGAACAGGTAGATTATTTGTAGCACACTTGCCCTACTAATAAACTATAGGATGCATATTACCTTAACATTTTTCACATTTATTTTACAAACACGCTCTACATACTTTTTTTAAATGCAATATTAACATTATAACATGGCTGATTAACATAAATGCATAATCTATCCCGTAGCATTATCGCCTCATCCGTGGCTCGCTGACTTTGAGGCCGAAAATTATGTTGTTCTGCGGTGTTATTATTATGGACTTCGTCTGACTGAAACATTGGTTCTGATATATTCTGATTCCATCCATTTTTCTTATAAAATTGTGTAAGATACAAATTGCTTTCACTATTTTATCAGTTTTATTTGGAGAGGATAAAATAGGTCTTTCTAATACTTTGAATTTGGAATATTTTGAAACCATTAGGACAAAAGCACATTCTACACTGCGACGGGCGCGTGACAACCTATAGTTGAAGATTCTTTTCGAATTGGTTAAATTCCTAGATGGATATGGCTTTAGTAAATGTTTAGAAAGCGGACAGGCAGCATCTCCGACAAAATAGTAGGGAAAGGCCGGTTTTTGTGGTTCTTTGGACAGAGGATGCGGTTGCGGAATGTTGAGCGTGTCTGCTCTGAGGTTTCGTCCAATACTTGAATTTCTGAATACTGCACCATAACCATTTCTTCCATAGTCGCCCACATCAATTGCAATAAAGTTGCTATCTGCATCTGCTATAGCCAATAATTGCAGCGAAAAATAACCTTTATAATTATAAAATGCAGATCCACATTTGGCTGGGCATTGGACTCTAATATGTTTCCGTCAATGCTACCAATACAGTTCGGTAAATTGCAAAGTTCGTCAAAGCGGTAAGCTCTTTCAATCCATTGTAGTTCACTTAAAACCGGCATATATTCTTCCCGCAAACAAGACCAAATGCTGTCGCAAACGTTTTCAATTACTTTCCCAATTGTAGAATCTCCTCTCATAAATTGAAAAGATAACTGCTTGAAACTCATTCCGGTTGCCAAGTACCTAAAAGACGATTTTATTTTCAGCGGCTGCATGTAAGGAGAAATGAAAAAAAATTAGTGGCCGCTTATGCAAGATATTTAAGACAAAAACCACCAAGTGGGGCACCAGCACAACCAAAGAAAAAATATTATTTAGCGGACCACTTGACTTTTCTAATACCCTTCAGTAAATCTAGAAAACAAAAAAGTAATATTCCATCCCCTATAAACATAAATGAAGCAACGTCTAATATTTTAACTAAACGAGAAGCTACCGAAATAGAGCCTCCTGAATCCGAAGTACCGGAAGAAAATGAGAATTTAATGGAAGAATTAAATGAAACTTTCATTCCCGATGGAAACATATTAACTCCTAGAGTTCGTCTATGCCGCTATTGAGACGAAATAATACAATTTGGCACAGATTAACGATTAACATAAACTAACGATTATGAGTTTTTACAAAATCTGTAATAAATAGGAAATAAACTTGTTTGATTTACCTTAGTGTCATGATTAATTTTTCCTTTGGTGAAATAGCTTCCCGAAACTTGGTATCAACTTTCTTGATAAAAGGTTCCAATCTATCTAAGAGTATGGTAAATGTTGCCTGAGACATTCTATAAAATTATTGAAACTTTACTGGATCATCCATAATTTCTTCACTTGTACAGCTTTTAAAGATACTTCGAAGAAGATTAGCTGTACTGTACGGATGGACCCAATATCTTCTATTTCTCTATCTTTTTCTTTTCGATAATAGGGCCAATAATAAATATGCGTCATCTTCGCCCGACGATATGATGTTTTCACGACAAAACGTGATCATCACGACATGATCACGTTTTGTCTCCAACATTTGTATGAGACAAATGTCGAAGACTAAACTATCGACGACATGTCGCAAACATGTCGTATAAGTATGCGACCGGCCTAAAAATGCAAATTTGGATTAAAATTGTTTTCCAAGTTAATGAACACCATGGAACTACCCTAACATGGCAGCAGTGTGAAACTAAATGGAAGGGATTAACTAAAATATATCGTGAAATCATAGATCACAATAATACATCAGGAAAGCACAGAAAAAATTGGGACTTTTTTGATGCAATGCATGCTGTGCTTTTTTAGAAACCAGAAATATCTCCAGTTGCTACATGCAGTAGTAGTTGAGGATTGCAAGTACAGAAACAGAAAATTCAAGCCAAAATAGTGATAAAGATAAAAACAATATTTCAGGCTCAAATTTTGCGAGAAAAAGAAAATTTTCAACTGGAGCTAGAAGCATCGATAGAAGGCATCAAGAGAAAACGATAAGACAGGACCGTTTTCTAAGTCTATTTGAGCAATATATAGATATTTTAAAAAATACACAAGGCTCCAGCAGTGTGAGTAATATAAAATGTTTGCGTTACAAATCAATAACACCTCCATGATAACTTTACATTTTTCAATGTCCACTAAATGTGGTATTAAAGTTTATTTTCTATACAGAAGTGGTCTGTAATGAATGTGTTATATTGTAACTATGAATTCTAGCTATCAAAATACTTTTACTTACTTTTATACCAAAATCAATAATAGCCAAAACAAGCCAAAAATAGAAGGCCAAAGGTAATTTTTATTTTTAACTAATATTTTCATGATTATGGAGTAGTAGAGTGAGAAATCATAATTCAGCCCAATAATTATGAAATAATTAAAATTTTATTTTTAGTACTACATACTAATAAAACAAAATACGAGTACTTCAATTACTAGTTTAATTTATTAACATATTCATTATATTACTTCTCTTTCTAACAGCTTGCAAGTTTTCTCTAACGTTATTCATGATGATATCAACATTCTGCTCATTCACATTCTCTTCCCGCAATTGGATATCTGCAACCTCTTCTAGCAAGTCTCCATTTAGAATGCATATATTATGAAGCACGACCCCTGATACAATAAGTAGTGGGATTAGATCTAATCTAATGACTCTAATCGACGGAATCTCCCCTTTAGATGCGCAAATACATTTTCTATAACTACTCGTCATTGAGACAGTTTGTTGTTAAAATTTATTTGCGCAGGAAGTAGAGCTCCATTATTTTTTAAACCAACTAGTAAATAAGGCGATAACTTATATGCCAGGTCTCCTATTAGATTACTGTCTTCTGAGAATATCACAGAGCCATTTGTGATCCTCGAATAAAGGTCTGACTTTCGAAAAAGGCGCATAGCATGTATGGAGCCAGGTTACCCAGCATACCTATACATCCAAAAATAATTTTCTGTTGTAGCATGGTTTACTATTTAATTAATTAATTCGGACACTACATTTTGTGGTGCAAGCCGAGTCTTCTGGCTTGACTCTACCCTCTCAGGCAGAGTTTTCGACTGTCTGGGAGAAATTAGTGACGCGCATGAATGGATTAACGTCGTGTTTTATGTAAGCTCCGATATAATTCGAATTTACAGCGGTCATTGTAGCGCGATAGTGAAGATTTTTGGTGGGCGGACGCACATAGTGGTTGTCGAGGTGGTGTGAAAGTTTGGTGCAATTCCGTTAAGGGATGCCCGAGATTTAAGTGGATTTGATTTGAAAAGGGTGTGTTTTTACCCGCAGGAATTAAGGGTGTTCCCGTTAAGGGAGGCCAAAAATATTGTGAGGGTGTGTCAGGGGGGTGTAAACCTACCCTGAAAATTTGACGCAAAAACAACAAAGGATTGTCGAGATATTAGTGGATTTGTGGAAAACGTTGTAGTGCGAACGCGTATTTCCGGTTGCTTACGTCAAAGTCGGTAACGCACGTGGTTCCGGTATATGAACTCATAGAGCGGGGCCACGTTATCGACGGTATAAGCACTTGTGGAAGACCGGGAAAAGGGAGTTGTTTTTTTCGGAAAAAGGGCTTAGAGACCAAAAACCGACAAGGGACGTGAGTTTTTTAAACTACTTTTTTACCGGTAAACTGGTGGTATCACCTCACAGAATCGCAGAATGAGTGAGCGCAGTAGCATGGAGGAGAAGATAGAGGCGTTACGAAGGAGGAAGGCGGAGGCAGAAATGGAGCTCAACAAATCATTGGTTGAGTTACAGAAGCAGAGGGAGGAGCAGTTCAAGGGGCGGGTAGACAGGGTTTTAGATGAGGATTTTTCGGAGGAGGAGGGAGATTGTGAGATAGGGGGTAAGAAAGATAGTGTCGTAGAAGTAGTAGGAAATGTTAATGATAAGGAAGTTAGGATTAGTTTCAATGAATTGGTGGGAATAGTAATAGAACGCACGTCGGCGGTAAAAGGGGGAAAAATGAGGTTTAACACTGGGGATATGGCGGAGGTGAATAGGGTGATGCATGTCATTATGGCAAGGCATGCGGAACTGGAAACCAAGTACAGGGAGAAAGTTTTTGATTTTGTAAAATTAGAGAAAAATTTTGCTTGGTTGAAGCATTATCAAGAGCAAGAGAGGAATAGGTTTTTACACGAGATAGGTAGGCTACAGAGGGAGATAGAAATTACAAAGGAACTAGGGAAAATGAGGGAAACACTGCAAAGGATTGAGGCAAAAGATTGTAGAAAGGATTGGCAGAGTGAGTACGAAGGGGGTGAGAGGAAGAGGGAGGCTGAAAGTAAAAGAGTGAATGTGGAAAGCGGAAACGGGATATTGACAGAACGCAGGAAAGATGAAAGTAGGAAAAAGGGAGTAGTTGTAGAGAATAGGAAGTTGGAGAAAGGGATTATTAATGAATCGGAGTTAGGAACAGAGAGTGAGACAGACACGGTTGAATGGGAGACGGTTAAGAGGAAAAAGAAGACTTTCGCTGACGTGGCCAAGCTAGACAGGGGTTAGCAGGTCAAGCAGGTCAGGGAGAGACCAGGGTGGAAAACCCCCCCTCGTGTTGAACTGACCCGGGGATATGAGCTCAGAATTAAGAAAGAGGGGAAGAAAGGCTTTGAGTGGGTAAGGGAAATTAAAAACAGTATTAAAGGATTGGGAATTAGAGCTGTCAGGACTATCCAGGAAGTGGAAGAGGGGAAAGTTCTGGTAGTTTTTGAAAACTCTGAGGACCACGCCAGGGCTAAAGAGTTTATGGGGGCTGTTGATGGGGTAGTTATGGGGGGTGTAGGGGGGATCTTACCAAAAAGTTGTCAGGGTGGAAAAGGGGTACACAGATGAGGAAATTGTCCAAGCCATCGTCACTGAAAATGTTGAGTTGTTTGCAGGGGAGGATATTAATTCTTGGATGAAAGAAATGAAGGTTCTTTACAGGAAACCTTGTTTGAAATCATTCAAGGAAAATATCATCTTAGGATTAAGGGGGGAGATTTTTAGGAAATTAATTAAGGCAAAGCGAATTTATTTAGATATGAGGGTGATTTATGTAGAGGAGAGTACGGAAATCGGCGTTTGTTTTAGATGTAGCAGGTACGGCCATATCGGTGGTCGCTGCAAGGAGCCGAAATGCTGTTACAGCTGTGGAGGTGAGCATGAGGGGCGTGAATGCAAAAAAGATGTTGAGTGGGATTGTGCCAATTGCAAGAGAGCTGGGGTGGCAGCTTGGGATAGAAGGCACATGGCGGTGAACAAGGGATGTCCAGTTTACAGAAGAAAGGTCGAGCAGCGCAGGGGAATGACTGACTACTAATGGGGACAAAATTTTTACAAATTAACTTGGGACGGGGAAGAGACGCTACGGACGCGATGAGAGCTACGTGATAGAAGAAAGGGTGGATGTGGTTATGGTGTCAGAGCCATATGTGTATGAGTCAGAGTGGATGGGTTTTAAGAAGTATGGAAAGGCCAAGGGCAAGGCCGAAGTGTGGGTTAGGAATGGAATTAAGGGTTGGGAGATTACGAGCGAGACGGATGAAAATATAGTTAAGGTGAATGTGAAGTTGAAAGGGAAGGCCATTGTAGTGGTGGCCGTGTATGATGAACCGGGTGGGTTGACAAATGGGGAATGGTAGAAGGGTTGAATGGGGAAGGCACAAGGGACCTACCATTGTTGCTGGTGACTTCAACGCCAAGCACGAGGCCTGGGGCAGTGAAATTACCGACCCTAGGGGCGAGGAGTTGTTGGAGCTGGCAACAATGTTTGGGTGAGAACTAGCAAATGATTCGGGGCAGGGACCTACATTTGAGAGTGCAAATGGGCGTAGGATGTGACGTGGACGAGGGGGGTTGAAATTGATGATTGGAAGGTGGAAAACGACGAGACGCTGAGTGACCACAAATACATTACTTACGTAATCAAAAGACTACTGGACAGTAATAGTACGGACAAATGGATGTATGACTTTGGACGAACAGACTGGGATAACTTTAAAGGATTATTGAGGGAACACGTTTGGGGGACTATGGACAATAAGGAGCAGGTGGAACGTGAAGCAGTTAGACTGCAAGACAAGTGCAGCGAAGCCTGTAGACTGATTAAGAGGGTGAAGGTGGGTGTAAGGGAGTTGAATGATTGGTGGGATGATGAACTGATGGGTGTAAGAAGGAGAGTGAATGAGTTCCGGAGGTTGTACCAAGGAACAAGAAGGCTGGGGATAGATTCGAGACACGCCAAGTATCGTTTTTATGAGGAAAGGGGTAAGTTTAAAAAACTTATCAGAAGGAAAAAAGCTGAGGCCAGATTGAAGGACTCGGAGGAAATCACAACTGAGGAAAGGTGGGACAGGGTTTGGGAGACTATTAATAAATGGGGAGTTAGGAGGGGGGAAAAAAGACTAAGGAGTCATCCTAGACTCAAAACTAACCTGGAACCAGCATCTGGAAAAGGTCATAAACAAATCGGTAACCACATTTGCAATGGTTAGACGAATGTATGGAAAAACATGGGGTCTCAGACCTGGTATGGTGCACTGGGTGTACACCAGGGTGATCAGACCAGCAATAACTTACGCAGCTGTAAGCTGGTGGCCAAAAGTCATGCAAAGCACTGCGATACACAAACTAGAGAGGATTCAACGAATGGCCTGTCTAGGCATAACTGGTGCAATAAGAACCACTCCTACTGCGAGCATGGAAGCTATATTAGACCTGCCTCCACTGGACCTAATAATTTTAGGGGAGGCAAGATGTGCTTACCAAAGGCTCCGGGACTCGATTGACCTGCCGGGGAACATAACAACGACAGGTGCAACATCAATTTGGAACACAGTAAGGGATCCAATTCTTGAAATGAGATCGGATTACATGTGTTCTAAATATCACATTCAGAGGAAATTTGAGGTAATACTGGATCAAAAATTCTGGGTAAATAATGCGAAAAAACTGACCCAGGACTGTCTAATATGGTTCACAGATGGATCTAAACAGGAAAGGGGAAGTGGTGCAGGAGTTTATGGCGAGAGACCTAAGGTAAGCATCAGCATACCACTAGGAAAACACGCCACAGTTTTTCAAACGGAAATATATGCTCTGTTATGGTGCATAGAAGAAAACATTAGAAGGACTTACAAAAATAAGAAAATTCTAATAATAACTGATAGCCAGGCGGCCTTGAAAGCACTGCTTACGTGCAAAACATCGTCAAGACTGATAGATGAGTGTCTACAGAGAATTACGGAACTGGCAGAACATAACAGGGTAAAACTTGTATGGGTACCAGGTCACTCAGGCATTCCTGGAAATGAAAAAGCAGATGAACTTGCCAGGCAAGGCTCAAATGCAAACATGATTGGACCAGAACCATCTGTAGGCATACCTAGATGCTCAACAAGACGGGTCACTGGAGAATGGATCAACACAAAACACCTGGAACGCTGGAAGAGGTACCCAGGAAACAAGCATGGGAAGCAAGCTATTGCAGGACCAAATAAAAATAAGGCTCAAGAACTGCTAAAGTACAGCAGGAAAGAACTGAAAGACCTAACAGCGCTTCTCACAGTGCATGGACCTGTGAGACAACACCTGTCCACCATGAAACTATTCGATGATAACCTGGACTGCAGACTATGCGGGGAGGAAATCGAAACGTTTGAACACATCATATGTGAATGTGAAGCACTTGGTCAAAGGCGACAAACAATCTTCGGGAAAACTAAGTTAGTACTGAAAGAGATACAAAGAGCACCAAGCAAGGACCTTCTTCACCTCGTACGGGAAACAGGGATAATGGACTGGTGTAACTTAAGTCCTACAAACATGGGGACAGTACAATAAGCCACTAGGCTTACGTGCTATCTGGAGCTGACAGCCGACAGACCCATGGAGAAAGAAAAAAAAAAAAAAAAAAAAGGACAAAAGACGGACGTGAATTGGACGAGGGGGATGACTGGGACCTTGCGTTGATTGGTGAATATCATCCAAAGCTCGAAGGAGAGGAAGAGATCTTGATGATGGAATATAGTGCAAATAGAAATGTAAGGATAGAGGGGGTCGATGGATGTGTCATTTCCAGTTTGAAGGCGAAGAAGGCATGTGGGGATGACCGGATACCCAATGAGTGTATTAGGCATGTATGGGAGGTATGGAAGGGTTATTTGGTTTTTTTGTATGGGGCGTGTTTGAGGTTTGGTGTCTTTCCGGGTGTATGGAAGGAGGCAAGGGTCAGATGGCTGCCCAGAGAGTGGATGTGGGTAAGGCCGATCAGCCTGCTTCCAGCATTCGGGAAGATTCTGGACAAGTTGATAAATAGGCGGATTGTGAATTGGTATGAGAGAATGGGGTTATTTAATGAAAGGCAGTTTGGGTTTAGGTCAGGGAGAGATACAGTCGGGGCTCTGGAGTGCATTATGGAAAAAAAGGGGGAACATCAATGTATAAAGAAAGAGGGTGGCATGTGTTGGTGGTCACGCTTGATCTGAAAAATGCTTTCAACATGGCGTGGCCTCCATATGTGGATGAGAGAATGGAAGTGGATGGAGTCCCGACTACCATGAGAGAGTGTGCCTGGGATTTTTTAAATGGGAGAAGGGTGAAGAGTGGAAGGGTAACAATGGATATTGGAAGGGGCTGCCCACAAGGGTCGAGCTTGGGCCCGACATTGTGGTTAGTGTGCATGAATGAGTTGCAGAATATTAGTGCGGTTGATGAAAGAGGAGAAGTGTATGGGCAAGCCTTTGCTGATGACCAGGTACTTCTGGTGGCTGGGGTGTCAGTAAAGGAGATTGAAAGGAAATGGGAGGAGGCTTGGAGGAGGTGCTGCGTGTGGGAGAGCAAAACCAGGATGGGATATAACCAGGGAAAGACGAGGGCCATGTTCGTGGAATTCAAGAGGAAGATTAGGCCTCCTGTGGTAAGAATGGGTGAATGGCGGGTTGATTGCATGAAATGGGTTGAGGTGTTGGGTATCCGGTGGGACAGAAAGTCTCTTTTCATTGAACATGTCGCTAAAGCACGTGGTAAGATGGGGGAGGTTTCCAGCAAGCTAGCTGCCCTTTGTAGGAACAAGGGGAGGATCGACAAGGAGAAAGTCAAGGCAGTAGCTGAAAAGATAGTGCAGCCAGCAGCCCTGTATGGGGCGGAAGTTTGGGGGGGAACGGCAAAGGATTCGAGGGTGGTGAAGCATCTTGCGGCGGCTCAGAGGAAGTTTCTCTTGGCCGCTGCAAAGTGCTACAGGACGGTGTCGACGGAAGCGCTGAGGGTGTTGACGGGGCTGCCGCCTTGGCACTTGATGGCAGGGTGTGCTTGGAATTTTAGGGTGGAAAGGAAGGGTGAAAAGAGTGCAAATGCGGCGAGTGAGTGCGATAGGCCTTTTCCGGGATGGGAATTATGGCATAGTGGTGAAGGGGATTATGAAGGGTGGAGCAGAGTGTGGGTAGATGCGTCGGTGGGTGATTGGGGTACAGGCATAGGGGTGGTAGGAGAGGACGTGATTTTGGTGCAAAGGTGGGACGAGAGGGAAAGGACCAGCCTGGAGGCCGAACTCTTGGCTATAGAGGAGGCGTTTAGTATGGGTGGGAAAAGCGGGGGAAAGCTGCTTTCTCATCCATACTGACGCAAGGTTGGCGGTCGAGATCCTTGGGAGGGAGAGAAATAAAAAGAAGATTAGGCCTCCTGTCGTTTAAAATGGGAGAATGGCGGGTTGAGTGCATGGAATGGGTTGAGGTGTTGGGTATTCGATGGGACAAAAAGTCTCTTTTCATTGAGCATGTGTCGAAAGCGCGGGGTAAGTTGGGGGAGGCTTCGAATAAATTAGCCGGTCTATGTAGAAATAAGGAAAATATAGATAAAGAAAAGATTAAGATGGTAGCGGAGAGGGTGGTACAGCCAGCAGCTCTGTATGGGGCAGAGGTTTGGGGAGGAAGGGCAAGGGATTCTAGGGTGATCAAACATCTTGCGGCGGCTCAGAGAAAGTTTCTTTTGGCTGCTGCAAGATGTTACAGGACAGTGGCAACGGACACGTTAAGGGTGTTAACGGGAATAGGCGGAATGTGTTTGGAAGTTCAGAGTGGAAAGGAAGGATGAAAAGATTATGAATGCGGCGAGGGAATGTGATAGACCCTTTCCGGGTTGGGAACTCTCGTACAAGGGGGGTAGGGAATATGAAGGGTGGAAGAAGGTTTGGGTAGATGCGTCAGTGGGTGAATGGGGTACTGGGATAGGTGTAGTCGGAGAAGATGTGACTATTGCACAGAAGTGGGACGAGATAGAGAAGACTAGCTTGGAGGCGGAGCTATTGGCGATTAAAGAGGCAGTGGTATGGGTGGAGAAAGAGAAGGAAGGATGTTTCCTCATCCTTACTGACTCTAGGTTGGCGGTAGAATTCCTCGGGAAGGATAGCATACATAAATTGGTGGAACAGATTAGGAATAGGATTGGGGAGCTGTAGGATGGGTGGGAAGACAGTGGCGCTTGAGTGGACGCAACGGAAAGTAAAGGGAGTATAAGGGCAGATAAGGTTGCTAGGGGTGCCAGGGTGGCAGTTGACAAGCAGGACTATGGTAGTTATTAAGTTATGGGATAGGAAGGGGATTAGGCATAGAGAAAAGATTGGGTAATCGAAAATTGGCAATTGGAATGGGACGGTTCGGAAAAAGGGAGGGAAGTATACGAGTTATCTACGAGCTGTTGACGGGACATGGTAACCCTAAAAAGGTTTGGTTTGGTTAAGGATGACGATCTTTGTGTTTGTGGGGGGTGCAGGGAAACTGCCAAACATGTAAGGGAGGAATGTGTTAGGGTTGAAAGGTTGAAGGGGAGAGAAAAGATGAATGGGAGGGAGTGGAAGGAGGTGCGACTAAGAGTGGAAGGTAAGATGAATCTGGTAGACATATTGTTAGTAAATGAGTTTGCAGAGGAGGCTATGGCGGAGGAGGTAATGTGAGGGTTAAGGGAATGGGAAGAGGCAACGCGGCGTGCGTTCTGATAACATAAATACTGTAAATATGTTTATATAGTTGAGAGTTTCAAGGGCAGACTTGTTAGAATTAAGTTTAGGTTAAGGGTTAATGTACATTTGTAGAATAGGTTATTTTCTTTAGTATGGTATTATTTTGTTCTTAGGCTAAGTATTATGTTAGGTTAAGGTTGTAAATAAATAAAAGGTTTCCCGGTCTTCTTTCCCGCAGCTCGCAATTCAGTGATCATGTGTACTTGGTGCGCATGGTTACTGAATTGTTGGTAGGCGGAGATGGGATGGCGTTTCCTTGAGAGTGGTTTTGTTGGATTGTTGGTACAGGACGGACTTAAGCCCTGTGTAGGGTGGGGTAGTTATCTCTTTCGGTATGTCTCTGCTCGTTCCCCTAATTACTATTTTAAGCACAATTTTGGAATCCTCATTAAATTCCCTATCCAATGGCATAAAAAAGATTACAAAATTTGGTACAGTCAAGGAGAAAAGTGGTGTCAAAGTTTGAACTGCCAGAAAACACAGTTTGAAAGAACAGTCAGCGACAAATAGCTGTAAAACCGACTTGAAGTGGAAAAATAACTGTTTAGGCACATTTTTGGAATCCTCATTAAATTTCCTATCCAATAATATGAAACAAGANATGGNCTATGAATTCAAGNNNTGATNGCNTCNTCGGTAAATCGTTAGCATAGTGCTCTGNCAACTNTATTCNNGATTCANGGTCNTGNGTCCACANGNNTGGNNTTCAANGTGTNNNCACANGGANGCGCCGACGGACATNGNCATACTTATNNGNNATNTATANACTGGGAGGTNATAGTCGTCCGCCTNTNCGTGNGNNCGTNTCNTCCCTNCGAATTGGCTGGGGTNGAATNAAGCTTTTGACTNCGGGCNNATNCNANTGGTTCNCTNACTGTTNGTTAACGNCCAACCTANTNNGNCGTGACGCTTNAACNAAACGNNCTCTACANTCNCNATCGNCATTATCAGCAGCGTGTNAGGNCTTAACANAANCNCCANAANNCTNATTGAACGNCANCNAACNACTTAAATGATAACAANNGGANNGTNCCTGNGNNCNCAGTCCANCCCANCTAAGGGACNATATGCCATNGGNCATTACTGGTAGTTNNGTNCTATACATATAGTATATGGCAACCAGCGGATACAGTATTTCTCTGATGATGAACGGAAGTACCACCATAAGTTTGGGGGCACGCCATTGATTTCTCTTTTTAAAACTCCCTCTCTTCTTTAACTCACTTTTGAAGCTGTTACAGCGTTTTACCATGCGGTCAACTCAGCCTCCAATATAATCTATAAAATATGATTCCTGCGGTGTACCCATGTGGTCACCCACCATAATTCAACTTCGTACTAGGACGATAATAGTTCGTCACTAATTAGATCACGAACCACACACCATGGCAATCGTGAGCATATAGAGTTGTTTGAATTTTTTTACTTGGACATCCAGAGCAGTAGACAGATCTGTACTTCCAAGCTCCAGACGCCGTCCAAGCTATCTTCAGCAACCGCGTTCAGTGCAGTGAAGGAAGGCCCAAAACATAACGAAAGCAGGTTGCCGGCTTACCGGTTATCGGCGCCGACCGGCGCTGGTAATGTCACTTGTTGTCAAATGTATATGCACATAACAAAAGCAGGTTCCGACTTATCGGAGCCGACAACACGCGCGTGCAGTTTGAGCAGATTCTATTTTCAATTACCAGCGAGCAGGCAAAGCAGGAAGTAGTTCTATTTCCTTTTGAGTATGGATTGCGAAAAACTGCAGAGGTATTTAAAGAAACACCGATTTGGGACAAAACCAAGAAAAACCACAGCAACCGCGTGGTAGTGGCAAAGTGTTGGAAACGGGTAGCGAAAGAAATGGGTTTTGACGGTAAGATACTTTTTTTTGAGGTGTAGAGGGTAGGTGTACAATATTTGTTATTGAAGCCAAATACTTGCGCTTATTCTTACAAATTATTTAATTGTTTACATATAGTTCAAGGGATTATTCATAAAATAAGTTTTAAATGTTTCCCTGGCAATTGCTGCAGAATTTGCAGGCCTTCCTGTAACTCCTCTTGGATTTCTTATTTGAACTATTTCCACGTCAGTTAGATGATGCTCTAACCCTTCTTTCGCTAAGATGGTGTTGTGCAGGACGCACACACATTTTATTATATTATCCGCAGTGTCCACTGCAGTTTCAATTGGCTTGGTTAGGATACGCCACTTGGAGTTCAACATTCCAAAAGCACATTCAACTGTTTTTCTGGCCCTTGACAGGCGACTATTAAAACACTCTTCAGCTATTGGTAAGCTTTGTCCTCCATATGGTTTTAAAAGAAAATCTAAAAGGGGGTAAGCTTCATCTCCAAGAAATACATGCGGTGCTTTAATATTCGTTCCTGGTAAGAATGCTGGTCCGGGAATTTTCACTTGTTTTGTCATCAAAGCTTTATAAAAACTGGAAGCCTGAAAGGTACCTCCATCGCTTTGTTTGCCATAACCTCCGACATCAATAGTTATAAAACGATAGTTTGCATCGACAACAGCTTGTAGAACTACCGAAAAGTATTTTTTGTAATTGAAAAACATTGAACCGCTGTTTTTCGGGCAGTTTATGCGGACGTGCTTGCCATCGATGGCACCAACTACATTTGGAAAATTCCATGTTTTATAAAAATCGTTGGCTATTTCATTGAAATTGGCTTCTGTAGGTACTGGCATATAAACAGGCTGAAGTTCTTCGTAAAGTACCAGTACTGTTTCTGTTACAATATTTCCAACAGTAGAAGCACCCATTCGAAAAGAAAAAGCAAGAGTTTTGAAAGAACATCCTGTTGCCAAGTACCTGTAACCAAAAGAATCGGATTACTTATGTTCACATAATTAACCCATTAGCTCCTAGCGTTACATTTATGTAACAAAAAAGTGGCGCCCTCTTGGTGCACATAGTTTAGATGGTGAGGTTATTTTTCAGGGTTTTTACGGTCAGTTTATGTCGGGAAGCGTTACCAATCAGATGTATTTTGTTTGTGCGACATTATTGCAAATTTCATCAAAATTGTGGTTCGTCAAAGTTTGAAACGGAGAAAACCGCTACAAAATATGGACTTTGTTGACAAAGAGTAAGTATACATACAGTATTTTGAAAAATAATGGGAGTATATGTAAGAAGGAATTAGTAGTATAGACAAAAACATATGTTCGGCTTACGAAAACGCCATTTTTTTTTTATGAAACAGTTGTACTGATTATAAACTTTACTGTTACATATATGTAACACTAGGATGTAATGAATGCAATTTTCACTTTTTGTTTCTTTACATTTTGTTTGTTTCTCTTGCAATGGAATGTATAGTTTTTTCTTACAGAGGTCTTGCTAAAAATTCTTGGAAGGGGGCTAACCGTTCAGGAGGCCATTGATATCGCTTTTGGAGAAGATGAGGCGATAAATAGCTCTGTAGAAGCAGTTTATATAGCGCCACCGGATCCAGCTGTACTAACAGATGAAGACTCCGGGGACGAGGACGAGGGCGGAGACTTTGACCATTTGAGCAGACGTCAGCTACTTGCTGATGCAGAAGTTAGAACAACTGGAGGAGATGTATTGAGAGAAGTTGAACCTACAGAACAGTCTGAAGTGGACAATGGTGGTGTCTCAACGACAGATGGTATTAGTCCAATTGAACCTGCTCATATGTTATATCCCAAAGTGTCTGACCATCGAGATTGGATTTCCGGGGATTTCACGTATATCGAGAAGAGTTTTCTAGTGCAGACTACTCGGTTTTTGAAAATAAGTCGGTCGTTGACATATTTGAATTGTTCATAGATGATGAAATAATACTTTTCTTGGTAGAAGAGACAAACCAAGAGACCCTAAAGTGTCACTAAAAGAAATAAAATGTTTCCTTGCAATATTGATTCTTAGTGGTTACAATGAACTTCCAAGAAAGCGCATGTATTGGGAACAAAATCTAGATACCAGGAACGAACTTGTATATAATGCAATTAGGCGAAACAGATTTGAACAAATTTTGAGGTTTCTGCACTTGGCTTCTAATGAAAAAATTGATCAGACTGATAAGCTTTGGAAAATAAGACCATTTGTAAACAAAGTAAAAGAAAGGTTCAGAAAATATTTTGTCCCTGAACAAGATTTAGCATTTGATGAAAGCATGATCAAGTATTATGGAAAACACAGCTGTAAACAATTTCTAAGAGCGAAACCCATACGGTTTGGATATAAGGTCTGGTGTCTAAATACCGTAATGGGGTATCTGATCGATTTTGAGATATACCAAGGAAAATCTGTTACCCCTGATATTGACATAGAAAGAAATTTTGGAAAGGCTGCAGCACCCTTGGTAAAAATGGTTGAAGAACTACCTGATGATGTAAAACATTTTCCGTTTTCATTTTATTTCGACAACTTATTTACATCGTTCAGTTTGTTATCATATTTACGTCTGAAAGGATACGGAGGCACCGGCACGATACGGGAAAACCGCTTACCCAGAGGCTGTCCTTTAGTGGACAAAAAGGTTTTACAGAAAAAAGAAAGAGGCTATTTTGAAAACATTATCAGTAGAACTGATGGTGTATTAGTAGCTAAATGGGTTGACAACTCAGTTGTCAGCATTGCGACCAATAAATATGGTGTCAACCCGGTGACAAGCGTAGGACGTTATTCGCAGAAAGAAAAAAAAAGCATATTCAAGTAAACCGACCAGCCTTACTGGCCGAATATAATAAAAAAATGGGCGGGAACGATAGGATGGACCAAAATATTGGCCAGTACAGGATTAAAATCAGAAATAGAAAATGGTATTGGCCGTTGTTTTCCTGGCTTATTGATGCTTCAATCAATAATGCATGGTGTTTGTACAGGAAAACCAACAAGACAAATATTTCTCAAATAGACTTTAGAAGATCTATTGTACAGGTTTATTTGAAAAAGTATTCGACAGCTCCAAGAGGTGCCGGTAGACCATCATCTTTTGACAGGCTAGATCACCTTATAGAAAAGATACCTGACAATAAACGAAGACGTTGTGCTGGAGAGACTTGCCACAGCTCGACTCGCACTCAGTGCAGAAAATGTAATATAGGTCTCTGTATTGATTGTTTTTTTTAAGTACCACACAAAGACTTTATAAATTATTATAAGATTCTAATTTGTTGCAGACTGAAATAAAATTATTAAAAGATTATCTTTTATTTTTATTTGTGAATATAAAACATTAAATAGAACTTAATAAAATAAAATAAAATAATTTGGGCACTAAAGGGTTAAAATCATTGTTAATAAATATTGCGGGGCGACTCATGAAATATTTTATTATTTTTTCATAAAATTAAAAGTGTAATACGTTTTAGGTAGATAGGTAGGTAGACTGATTGTGACTTGTATTTACAGAAGACGTACTGAAAAAGAAGTGGAAGTACTTAAGAGACCAATATTCGGTAGAATTGGGAAAAATTGTTCCTGCACGTTCCGGAGACGCAGCAACTTCGACAAATACTTCTAGATGGCCTTATTTCCATGCATTGTCATTCTTGAAAAGAACTGTTAAGCCAAGAGTTTCAAAAGGGCCCTGTTCCAAGTCTAGTGATAGCCGGGATGATGAATCTTCAGATCAACTATCTGCGGAGGAAGATACAGTTCCTGAAGCAGCCAGCACTGAACTGGAAGTAGGAAGCAACGAACGAGAGGCAGCGAACACTGAACGTGAAGTTGAGCATGAGGACTCTGATGCAACCGACATACATGATATAACCATGAAAAACAATGAGAATCTACTGCTAGCAAACGAGTTCGCAAAAGCTCACAGGCGGATCTCTGGAATGCAGCAATGATAAATATTGAGAAGCAGAAGCTAGAGTGCTTGAAAGAAAAGTATCAGAAGCCAAAAGAAGAAGACGAAGATTTGCTTTTTTTAAAGTTTGCTTCCACATGTTCGAAAAATAGCTCATTGGAGAAAATTAGCGTTCAGAGCGCGGGTACAGAACGCTGTTGAAGAATTTGCATATAATAACCCGGTGGACTCATCACCCAGCTCCAGCTTACATTATTTTTCGTCTTCTTCAAGACAACCTTCAGAATCCAATCCTATTCTACACTATTCCGCCTTTTTGAACAATGATTTTACTAATCTTTAAATAATTGCTTACTAGTTTAGCTATAGGTACTAAGTTAGCTTACATATGTACTTAACTTACATATGTAAGCTAACGTTGTACCTATAGTATCTTTGTATACTCTGTATACTTACGTATATTTTCAGTTTTCAAATAATTAAAATATATTTTTGTCACTTACCTTAAAGTAATAACAAGTTTTTCCTCTCCCAAAATCGGTTGTTGATGCCAGTTGTTCCACGCTTTTACCAATCTGTGCTGAATTTTATTCAGAATATAGGTAAATGTTTCAAGCCCCATACGCATATATGCGAACAAACGGTCCTCATGTTCCTTCAACTGAGGAAATAGATGGTGATATTCACCATACGCCGATCGTTCTTTATTTATAGGATGCACGCCGAACTTTCTTATATTTTCTATCAATTTCAAGAACGGATTGTTCATTAACGCTTCATCATCTGATGAATCGGAAGACATTTTGCACAAATAGAGAGTGACAGTGATGCTATGGTGCACTTCAACGCACCAGCCAGGACGCGGGTGCCGGCGTTCGCTGTACGTACCCTAGCAGGTTTTCCAGCAGCTGGTTGCCGGCGCCGGAAATCAGAAACCGGCAACCTGCTTTCGTTATGTTTTGGGCCGAAGATAGCATCCCCGTATAATAGTGCGCGGAATATTAGTGAATCGCGAGTGAAAAGTCTCCTCCCTCAGTGTTTAAATGTAATCACGATAAAAAAGAAGTAGTAGTCCATATTCTCTCAGTGGAGTTGTATGAGTACGAAAGGTAAGGAATGACACGCAGTCGTCTCCACAATACTTTTTTTCAATCTTCAAAGGGTAAGGTCTGCTCTACTAGTTTCGTTTCGGACAGATAAATGACCATCTTCAGGAGCTACAAGAATAACTTACTCTACTTATGTGTAGCAGATGTTGAAAAAGCGAGAAAACATACCTCAACTCGTAAATCAAAGTAAATCAAGGCTTTCTCTTTAAAAAGGGGAGAGACAGTGAAACCCATGTTATTAAGTTCCCTATAATTACGATAAGTTTTGTTTGTTTTGTTGTAATAAGGAGCAAAAAATCCAATATGGATATTTTTATATTATTTCATTTTTTATATTTTTTATATTTTCATTATTTTTTTTAAATTTTGTTTTATGTTATAAGATTAAAATTTGTGGAGTCAAATTTCAGTTACATTGCCACCATAATTACAAATTTATATGTATCATTACTTTAATTGGTTTTTAAAAAAAGTTATTTTATGTAGAATATTTGCATGGTAACCTTCTGTCAATATAATTTTAAATTAATTTTGTGAAAAGCTAGGGGCTACCTTTTGTCGGCCGGGGGAATGTGTAACCAGTAGATTTTCGTTAATTACTTAGTCACCAGAAAGTCAACCATTGACCGTGAGCAACAAACATGTCGATGACCACTCAAATTGAAAAGTAAGCAATCGAACCTTTTAGAACCAAACCCAGCTAAGGTGTTGCAATCGCCAGTCAGCAATAAGTCATCAATTGTTCGGACAATGGTCCAAGTGCTTAGACAAGCAATCAAGAAATTGAACTGAATAAGGGATGGCAATGCTTGACAATAAATAGCAGAGAAAAGTTGAAAAAAGTTAGTCAGAAATTATCGACGAATCTAAACGGTTCGGTCGCGAAAGTTAAGGGAACTCTACCTTGACGCGTACCCTCGTCCAAAATGGTTGGTGAATTAATTATCATGTAAGTACAAACTTTGCAATTTAAAATAAGCCAAGTTATGTCTGACAATGCTTATAAAAATTTAGTCTTCACTTTACTAATCTCTCTATGAATAAAAGTTGTTGCTTTTGTTATCCAATCTTTGAGTTTAACTTGACTACGATCCCAGCCTACACGTCCCCGCATTACGACTAAAAATTAGATCGTGACAATAGGTCAAGTTTAGCTGTGATTGAGCCTCTTAAAAAAGTTTTTTCAACTTTTGGAATACCTGATTTTGTACCTTGTGACAATATCCCATTTGATAGTGCTTCTTTTAAAGATTTTGCAAGGTATTGGAGCTTCAGCATTGTCACTAAGAGCCCCAATTATCCGCGGTCCAATGGTCTTGCTGAAAAAGGAGTAAGTATTGCGAAAAATATAATAAAAAAAAGCATTAAAGGGTAAAGAATATGTTGAAATAGCATTGTTGCAGTATCGAAACTCTCCGCTTAAACATGGGCTATTCTCCATGTCAGTTGTTAATGAGCCGAATTTGAAAAACCAAAGTCCCGATTAATCCTGATTTGTTGTATCCTAAATTGTGCGAAAGTGTAGATAATAAGTTGGTCAATAAGCAAAGTGTGTATAGCAAGTATATCCGTCAGGTTAGAGATTTAAAGCCATTAGTTCCTCAGCAGGATGTTACTATGTATAATCATGTTCAGAACCAATGGGAATATGGACAAATTGTCGATGTCAATAATGCACCGCATTCATATATGGTGCAGAATGAAGCTGGCCATATTGTGCGTCGCAATCGCGTAGACTTGAAAGAGTCGCCTAACACTTTTGTTTCCTCAAGGGCTCCTGAACATGTTGATAATCCTGCGGTTGATGCAGTAGAGCAAGTTGTGTAATAAGACCTCGGACAAAACAGATAACGACCAACGCCAAGCTCCGAATGTTGTAAATTACATTCATTTACAGTTTTCAAAATCTCTCCAGGACAAGGTATAGCTGAAGGATGTATAAAGTCTGCACAATTATCAAATAACGACCTGTTTGAAAAGAAACCATAATTATTGCTATCAAGTTCACGGTCAACTTGCTATTACTGGAAGAAAATATTGTTTTTTTTATAATATGGAGTCCATGTGGAATGTTGGTAGAAAAGGTGAATTGAACTTCTTCATGTGAAAAAGGATCACATCTTCAAAAAGTAATTATGTTGAACGAGTTTTTATATTACTTTTGGTATTTAAATAAGGATATGCAATTTTGGGTGACTTTTGGTTAAAAAATTGTTTTTTACTATAAAATATTGAAACTTTTCAGATGTAATCCTTACTTGTGTTATCGAATTAAACACAGATTTTTGATATTAAGTTTTTTGTTCCGTAGATAATATACGACGAAGGAAATGGAGAATGGTTCCAAAACTCAAAGAATTTTATGAGAAACATTTACTCCTATAACTAATTGATCCTCTGTTTCCCAAAGGTTTACCTATAAGGGGAGGACCTTCATAAAACTTTTATTTTTTAGTATTATATTTATTTTAACGCCCAACTGGTTTATTACTGTATCTACCTCTTTTATAATGTTATCATGAGCTTAATCAAAAACGATCGATATACTAATATGGCTGCTGTATGTGTTTATTTTTTGTTATTGTTATGCTTTAGTTTAAAAAATAAACAAGATGAATACAGGCCTTAAATAGCAGTTCGCAAGGACAACATTAAAGCTTTTCTGCAGAGTTATTGATACCTTTTAACATAATTTTAAGTTTTTTCTGAAAATTGTGGCTGGTAGGTCTATCACCACTTCTGTAAATGTAATATTAAAAGAAAATACCTTAACCTCTGACCCCCGCAAAATTTTACAAGAAATTGGCGACGCGCCTTTTTAATTTTGCCCACAATTTTTACTAATAGCTGTGTTCGGCATTGCAGATCTGTTACTATCACTTTTTTTTTGCTCGGTTCAATCGGTCTCCCGTTCGGTATTACTTTTAGGCGTGTTTCGATTGAGATCGATCCACTCCGAATAATTTGACAGAGCTTGTCGAGATTGGGCCGGTTGGGCGGTCAAAAAAGAGATATAACCTCAAACTCAAACTTGAATATTTGTTTTGGCCGTTGGCCCCATTCCCCTTTGTAAGCATCGGCATATTTTGAGTTTGCTAAACATTAAATTTAATATGAATGAAGCTGCAGTAGTTATATCAGTACTTCAAGTGCTTGATGATAACACGGAAATTCATAAGATAAATAATGAAACTTATCTTTTATTTTTTATTATCCTTACTTAAAAGTTTTCCTTTGCAGAAAATACCTATGCACCTATAGATGTGCGATATGAAGATGCAAACAATTCCAGCTCAGATTCTACTAGTGAAAGACCTATCTTGGCAAGTGGTTCTTCTTGTTCCAATACCACATCAGAAGATCATAAGAAGTTGTGGAACAAAAACATGACTCTATATTTCATAGACTTGGTTAAAGAAAATTAGGGATGCGCCGAATCACTGATTCGGCTTCGGTATTCGGCCGCTTCGGCCTAATTTTTCAATATTCGGTTTTCACCGAAGCAGATCCTATGATCCGGCCGAATACCGAATCTCACAATTCAAAATCAAAATTTTTGCCGTCGCCTGTGTTCCATCTAGCGGAACTTCAATAAACTTGTCGTTTATTGAAGTCCAGCTAGATGGAACTTCGAAACAATGACAATAAGATCTCGGGGATTCCCTATATGTTAGATGTTAGCTGTGATGTTAGGTTATTTATTCCAGATTTGCCGCCGTTATGAATTAAACACAGCGACAAAGTTTACAGTGGAAAGTTTTATCAGTTAAACATAAGATACAGTATTGAAAATGGCTAAACGGAGTGCAATTTGGAAACATTATTTAAATTGTGAGGACAGTAAATACGCGAAGTGCAACAAATGTAACTGTGAAATATCCACGGGTGGTGTTGGTAAAAGTGCTTCTACAACATCACTAATAAATCATTTAAAGCGAAAACATCAAGAGGAGTATAAAATCTTTTTGGAAGATGAAACCGCAAATAAAAAAAGTAAAAAAGTAAAACAAGCCACAATTTCTGATGCAGTTTTACTAGGTGTGGCATCGAGTGACGACGGGCAATAAATCGTTCGGTACTGCGATAGTAAAAATTAAAAAAAAAATCCTACTCTGGTGAAAGTGTTAAACCGAGTTTTAAAGCCGGCAAGTGGTCGGTTATAAAAACTTTGAGTGCAACGTGAATAGTAAATATGCCATCTTCAGAGGAGGAGGATACGGAAGAAAATTTCGTTAGTCCCAAACGAAAACACAAAAAACGGAAGAAGAATTCCCAGCAAAACACGTACTCACAAAGTCAAATTCAAGATATCATCGGCTTTTCCTCGGGCTGCGAAAATAATCCACAAAAAACATGGAATTCCGCCAGTTCAAACATCCCAAGTGTAAACAAAAAACCTAGCACACAAAACCGGTCCAAATTTAATTCGGTATCAGAGCGTTCATACCAAAACTATTTCTATTTACAAACAGATAAAAATATAAATAGAGTGCACCTTGCTAACATATGGGCAGTAAAAAACCCATCAACTCAAGATGTTATCATACAAACTAAACTGGGTTTCTGCCTCAAATCCAATCAAGAAAAGGCAATAATCTTAGAAACACTAAAAGAGCTAAAAAATGAAAAAATAATTATAGACTTCCAAGAAACAAAGGAAAAACAAAACTCAAAATCAAGTACATCCATCAAAACTATGTCCTACTCAGCCGTGGTACTTTGGGTAGACAAGGAAATACAAGAAGAGGAATTTAGTACTTTTTTACAAACACAGATTAAATTAAGCTTTTGCAAAAGAATTATTGCAAAAGCCACAAACAAACCATGCTCTCATTTTAGAATAATGACCCAATGTCTAAAATCATATGAAACACTACTCAACAATGGAGTGTACTACAAATGCAAACACTTTGTCGTTCATCCAAGCATCGCCCCAAATCCACTCCCAATTCCATGTGCCAAATGTGCAGAATTTACCCACAAATCAGAAGCGTGCCCTAACAATTTGATTTGTTCCAAATGCAGAGGAAACCATAAAGAAGCTCAATGTCAATCGACACTGGCACCTTCTTGTCAAGCATGTGGGTCTTTCAGTCACAGTGTGTGGTCAATAAAATGCCCAAAAGGTCCAATGAAACCAATTGAAGGCATCCCTAACATAAAAATAAAGTCCATTAACAAAAAGTCATATGAAATTAAAAACCAGCAACTGAAACAATCCCGCATACATGGCCCAGTCACAATACACGACATGATCATTGAAAATTATATGTCTGAAGTAAATAACCCAAATAACAAAGATCGTCAAGACCTAATCGTCAAACTAAAAAACAAATTTATTGAAATGTACCGGATAGATACACACGCCGTTTTCTCTGGGAATAAAATGTATATTCTAATGTTTGACACTCTACAAGAAAATGCGGCTACACCAACGGAACCGAAAGAAGGACAACAAACCCAAGTAGAAAACAGCAATGGCTACTAAATTTGTGTATTGCAACATCAATAGTTATACATCCAAAAAACCACTAGTGAACTATTATTTACAAAATAGTGACATTAAATGTGCTTTATTTGTAGAAACAAAAACTAAGCCGGACAGTAGTGTAAGCTATCAAAACTGGGACATATTGCACAAGGTAGGAAATACTTCAAACACAAATACTAGGGGAGGTAGTCTCATACAAGCACACAGATCATTAGAAATGGGAAAAGCAAATCCGGCACAACTTAACAATCCTTTAAATGAGATGATGCACTGCACGGTAAATTTTTTACGTAAGAAACTCCATATATTTTTGGTATACAGTCATCCAGGGGCGTATAAACTTGAGGACAATATACTCATCAAAGCAGCACAATATGAAAACGCGATTATAATAGGAGACTTCAATCCCAATAAAGTAAAACTGAAACAAATACAAAACTTTTTATGCAATTCAGACTTCACACAAATCAACACACCACCAACGTTCATCATGAACAATAACCCAAATTCAACGCCGGATCTTTTTTTCTGTACAAAAAGCATGCAAAGAAGTTAACAAACAACAGGGGAGAAATTATTGGCAACAAATAAACAAACTGTCGAATTACAAAACACACAATACAGTGAAATTCCTGGTGGATAACGGGCAAGAAGTCAAAAAAGATAAAGAAATAGCCAACCTGTTCGCAAAATACTTCAGCAATACATATGCCATGGAAAATGACCCAAAATTTGACGCAAACCACTTTAACCAGGTACTAGAATGGAGGAAAGCTTACAAGGAGAATCATATCATAGAACATGTCCAGCTTATTACATCAGACGAATACTACTCTGTGCTGAACAAAGGACGAAACACAGCTCCTGGGGGCGATCAAGTACCAAGAAAGATAATTAGACAGCTGACAGGCAATATTCACCAAAAAATTATTGAGATTTACAACTACTGTCTGCAAAGTGCGTATTTCCCTATGGAATGGAAAGAGGGGGTAATAAAAACAATACCAAAACCTAACCAAAATCACAGTTTACCGGAGAATTATCGACCAATTACACTACTACCCGTGATCGGAAAGATATTTGAAACAATAATAAAACTTCGTCTACAAAAGGAAGTAGGTCACAATATTCCATCATACCAGTTCGGTTTCAAGGAAAAAACATCAACTATTCACCCACTAACAATTTTAACATCAAATTTACAGACAGCTAACAAATATGGAAAACATTCCGCGGCACTGTTTCTTGACATACAAGAAGCTTTCGACACTACATGGCACAATGGCATCCTGATGAAATTACAGAAATTACAATGCTCTCCTTATCTTCTAAGTGTGTTGGCTAGCTTCCTATAGACAGTTAAAAGTAAAAATTCGAGATTCATATTCTTTCGTGTTTCAAACAGAGCAGGGTGTTCCACAAGGTTCGCCCCTTTCTCCTCTACTGTTCAACCTGTATTGCCATGACATCTATCACCAAGCAAGAAGACTCCCAGACGTTATTGACAAATCATCATATATTCTACAATTTGCTGACGACACGGCCCTAGTAACTCACAGCTATTCTCTCCAGAATACAGTGGCAAAACTACAACAATTACTGGATTGCATCGTTCAATGGACCCAACAATGGAGAATAAAACTAAACCCCACAAAAACCCAGTTTATCATTTTTCATCATAGAATTTCAATCTCCTCTCCAAAAGTTAAGATGTATAACCTTGATATTACACCGTCATCTCAAGTCAAATACCTGGGAATAAGCCTAGATTCAAAACTGAATTTCAAACAGCAAGCCGCTAGCGCTAAAGCCAAGGCCGTAAGCAGAGCCAAACATTTCAGACAGTTCCCATACAAAGATGAAGGAATAAGCACGCAGGCAGCAACAAATATTTATAAATTGATTTGTCGTCCCTTGCTGGATTATGGCCATGTCCTCTACTGGAATTCCAGGAGTAGTACCACCAAAACTTTGGAAGTTGCTGAAAGGCAATGTCTGAGGATAGTCACAAAGATCAGACACCCACGAAATCCAATGCACCACCCTTCCAACGAATTATTGTACCAGAGGACTGGGATCATCCCCATCGTGAAGCGTCTGCATCAACTAAGCACCTCATATGCACACCAACCCCACAACATAGCAATTATGCAGAACCTAATTATTCAACAGGAACCGGATGCTAGAACTAAAAGAAAATACCCTGAAGTAACCTTAATGGAAAAAATCATTGCTACAAAAAATACACCAATAAACAACTGAAATGAAGAACCAAGTCCCAAAACCTACTTAAAATTTGTAAATTGAACCAGACAGGACCGTTTTCTAAGTCTATTTGAGCATATATATAGATATTTTAAAAAACACACAAGGCTCCAGCAGTGTGAGTAATATAAAATATGTTACAAACTCAATTCCATGATAACTTTACATTTTTCATGTCCACTAAATGTGGAATTCATCATTCTATACAGAAGTGTCTGTAATGAATGTGTTATATTGCAACTATGAAATTCTAGCTCTCAAAATACTCCATTTTACTTACTTTTATACCAAAATCAATAACAGCCAAAACAAGCCAAAAATAGAAGGTCAAAGGTAATTTTTATTTTTAACTAATCCTCACATTTTCATGATTATGGAGTAGTAGAGTAATCATAATTCAGCCCAATAATTATGAAATAATTAAAATTTTATTTTTAGTACCACATACTAATAAAACAAAATACGAGTACTTCAATTACTAGTTTAATTTACGAAAGGAAGGAAATGACAAACAGTCTTCTCCACAATACTTTATTATGACCTTAGATGGTAAGGTCTGCTCAACAAGTTTCGGTCACATAAATGACCATCTTCAGGAGCACAAATCAGTCGATCAATGTGACTACTGTCTTTTTACAAGGGGAGAGACAGAGAGACCCATGTTATACCGAATTAGTGAATTTAACATAGTTCAATAGGCGAACAAAGCTCATTATGGAGAAAAAACTAACTCTAGCACATTAAATTAAAAACAAAAAACTTAAACTAGACCCACTTAAGGAGGAAACCTCCTTGTTTTGTTTGATCGCCTCTTCTGCGGATGGTGTATAAGTTTTAAACTCTTTTTTCCCCATAGGGTCTCACCCAGCCCTAAAATGGGTCTAGTTTAAGTTTTTTGTTTTTAAAGTAATGTGCTAGAGTTAGTTTTTTCTCCATAATGAGCTTTTGTTCGCCTATTGAACTATGTTAAATTCACTAATTCGGTATAACATGGGTCTCTTGTCTCTCCCTTGTAAAAAGACAGTAGTCACATTGATCGACTGATTTGAGTTCTGAAGATGGTCATTTATGTGACCGAAACTTGTTGAGCAGACCTTACCATCTAAGGTCATAATAAAGTATTGTGGAGAAGACTGTTTGTCATTTCCTTCCTTTCGTACTCTAGCGACTCCACTGAAAGAATATGGACTACTACTTCTTTCTAGTTTAATTTATTAAAAAAAATATTACTTTCTTTCTATGTCAAGTTTTCTCTAACGTTATCCATGATGATATCAAATTCTGTCATTCACATCCAGCAATTGGAATCTGCAACATCTTCTAGCAAGTCTCCATTTAGAATGCATATAATTGAAGCACGACCTCTGATACAATAAGTAGTGGATCTAATCTAATGACTCTAATCGACGAAATCTTCCCTTTAGATGCGCAAATGCATTTTCTATAACTACTCGTCATTGAGACAGTTTGTTGTTAAATTTATTTGCGCAGGAGGTAGAGCTCCATTATTTTTTAAACCAACTAGTAAATAAGGCGATAACTATCAGGTCTCCTATTAGATTACTGTCTTCTGAGAATATCACAGAGCCATTTGTGCCCCTCGAATTAAGTTCTGACTTTCGAAAAAGGCGTATATCATGTTTGGAGCCAGGTTACCCAGCATATATACAGCCAAAAATAATTTCTGTTGTAGCATGGTCACTATTTAATTAATTTACGAACCCGGTGCGGGTTGCAGAATTCGGGACGACTACATTTTGTGGTGCAAGCAGAGTCTTCTGGCTGGGCTCTACCCTCTCAGGCAGAGTTTTCGACTGTCTGGAGAAACACGGTTGGGGCACTGGAGAGTATTATGGAGAAAAGAGGCAACGGAGACGTTAAGGGTGTTAACGGGGATGCCGCGTTGGCATATGTTGGCGGAATGTGTTTGGAAGTTCAGAGTGGAAAGGAAGGATGAAAAGATTATGAATGCGGCGAGGGAATGTGATAGACCCTTTCCGGGTTGGGAACTCTGGTACAAGGGGGGTAGGGAATATGAAGGGTGGAAGAAGGTTTGGGTAGATGCGTCAGTGGGTGAATGGGGTACTGGGATAGGTGTAGTCGGAGAAGATGTGACTATTGCACAGAAGTGGGACGAGATAGAGAGGACTAGCTTGGAGGCGGAGCTATTGGCGAATAAAGAGGCAGTGGTATGGGTGGAGAAAGAGAAGGAAGGATGTTTCCTCATCCTTACTGACTCTAGGTTGGCGGTAGGTAGAATTCCTCGGGAAGGATAGCATACATAAAGTGGTGGAACAGATTAGGAATAGGATGGGGAGCTGTGGGATGGGTGGGAAGACAGTGGCGCTTGAGTGGACGCAACGGGAAAGTAAAGGGAGTATAAGGGCAGATAAGGTTGCTAGGGGTGCCAGGGTGGCAGTTGACAAGCAGGACTTTGGTAGTATTAAGTTACGGGATAGGAAGGGGATTAGGCGTCGAGAAAAAGATTGGGTAATCGAAAATTGGCAATTGGAATGGGACGGTTCGGAAAAAGGGAGGGAAGTATACGAGTTATGTAGGGAGGTAGGGTGCGATAGGTTACCATTGTCCTTCAAAGGCAGTCAGCTGTTGACGGGACATGGTAACCCTAAAAAGGTTTGGTTTGGTTAGGGATGACGATCTTTGTGTTTGTGGGGGGTGCAGGGAAACTGCCAAACTAGGGTTGACAGGTTGGCAGAGAAAAGATGAATGGGAGGGAGTGGAAGGAGGTGCGACTAAGAGTGGAAGGTAAGATGAATCTGGTAGACATATTGTTAGTAAATGAGTTTGCAGAGGAGGCTATGGCGGAGGAGGTAATGGAGGGTTAAGGGAATGGGGAAGAGGCAACGCGGCGTGCGTTCTGATAACATAAATCATAAATACTGTAAATATGTTTATATAGTTGAGAGTTTCAAGGGCAGACTTGTTAGAATTAAGTTTAGGTTAAGGGTTAATGTACATTTGTAGAATAGGTTATTTTCTTTAGTATGGTATTATTTTGTTCTTAGGCTAAGTATTATGTTAGGTTAAGGTTGTAAATAAATAAAAGGTTTCCCCGGTCTTCTTTCCCCGCAGCTCGCAATTCAGTGATCATGTGTACTTGGTGCGCATGGTTACTGAATTGTTGGTAGGCGGAGATGGGATGGCGTTTCCTTGAGAGTGGTTTTGTTGGATTGTTGGTACAGGACGGACTTAAGCCCTGTGTAGGGTCGGGTAGTTATCTCTTTCGGTATGTCTCTGCTCGTTCCCCTTACTAACCCATGTCGAGCTTAATTTATACCCAATTGACTGGCTGACGTAGTTTGTTATTCCTCGTCGCCTGTATCACAACAGTAGCGGGGATTTGTCATCGGTAAAAACAGCGATGATGCACTAGGTGCATTCTGACTGTAACTTTGCCTCGCGCATTTTATTATTTTGCCACCTCCGAATATCTGATTTAGTTTAATGAATTTATACTTTTAAATAATAAGTCCATTTTTTAAATTAATGAATTTTCCATTCGTGACAATACACGCCACTGGAAATGGAAACTGGAATCAGCAAAAGCTAAAAGCAACGGGTACAGGAGACTGGAAATGCTAACTATGGGACGAAAGACCGCGACCACAGTCGAGTCGATTTGTGATCGTCGTCGCGGTAGGAATAACTACATTGTGCCCTAGTGATCCGCCACGAGGACGGTCTCAAATCGGCCCCCCACAACATAAACCAGTTATTCCTGGTCATGTTCCATCGCCACGCTGTAGTATCGGGTGTAAGCAGCATCCATCAGGGGTTCCACATCAGCATACCATTGTGTTTTCTGGTAAACTGGGCTTCCAAGAAAAAACGTCGACGTTTGACGTTCTCCAGACGCAACCATGGAAGGATGGCCTAACATCTGCTCAACCGTTGGCAGAAATCCCATGCACAGCCTCCGTTCTGCTTCGACCAACACGGAAAACTGTATGGAATCAAAACACGTACGTGCCCGTGGTTCACAAAATCGTTTAGTCGTCCCGGTGTGACACACGGAAGTATCCCCGTCATTTTGGGCACACGCCATAAATTCATCTCTCTCCTTTTAAAACTCTCACATAAAATATAATTCCTGAGGTGTATTGTTAGGACCGTCATGTAGGCCTTCTTTTATAATTAATTGATTTCAACACTGTTCCTAATAGTTTTAGAATAGTGCGATAAACATTAAAATGTAATCTTTTCCCAAATATTTTAATATTCCTTATTACTAGTTGTTGCATAAATCTGTCCTATTAATTAAGCTATTTTTCGGTCTATTAGGTTTGGTTGCCCTTTTAATTACTTTTATCACTTAAAGGCCACTAAGAAATCTAATATCGTTCACATAGGATTTCCTTTCGGCAAGAGCACATTACCCATTTTTCCCAGATATCAAGTAGTATAAAAATCGACTTTATCGCCAGTTCTACGCATTCTAGTCCTTTGACAAGTTCTGTACGGTCGGTCCCCGACACTTGTAATTCATATTTTTAACAAAAGTCATTTAGTGTTTGTGCAAGTTTTTATTTCCAAGAGGATCCCAACATAATTTTGGCGCTGCGGACAGGATACTGGTCACAAGGTTGGTCAATCATCTCTAACGTCCCAAGAAGACGACGTACTTAGACTTCAAGACTCCGAGCAGTTCTTCAACGTTGGCGAGTTTCAACTCCTTGGACTAGTCACCTCAAGAAGGAAAGAAGTGCTACTTCCATTTACTCCTCATATTACTCCTATTTTTTCTTTCTTCAATTTTAAAAATTATTATCTAAAGTTTAAATACACTTAACAAAATACTTTCTCAAAGGACTAAAATTGCCACGATTCCTCATAAATAAAAAAAATAAATAAATAAAATAATAAGTTTAATTTTTACATTCAGGAATCGTTATACTAAACTCAATTCATTCTTTTTGTGCCTTTCGACTTTGATTTAACTTTAATAAAATAAAAAATGTCGAAATTACACCAAATTCTAGTATCGATTCTCATACTCACGAGTCAGTAAACCGCAATGAACCAAGTTGTTCTCTAACCTTTTTGTCCTATTTAATAACTAAATCTTTTGACGGCAATCGATCTGAATTACATGAATTTATTGCAAATTGTAATAGTGCTTTTAAATTTGCTAATGAAACCCAAAGCAAGCAACATATGGCATTCGTCATTTCAAAAATCACAAGCGCAAGAGCTCAGATGAGAGACAAAGACATTTCTAATTGGGACGAACTTAAATCTCTTCTTTTGCAATTATATTCGGATAAAAAACATTATACACAATTAATGGAGGAATTAAACACTATCAAACAAGGTCATGAAAATGTTTTATGCTTTTACAATAATATCGAACGACTTTGTACTCGTTTATTAAACTATCTTAGTTAAAAATGTGGTCAAGTCCAAAAAATTAAAGAATTATCATTACAACGATTTATTTTACACAGTTCTCCTGAAATTTCACGTTTTCTTAGAAGCAAACACCAACAACTCTTTCCGAAGCTCTTAACTCAGCTCTAGAGGAAGAAAGAGCGATACAAATTTCTAAACCTTTTCACGTTGAAAATAAATATCGCTTTGTTTGTAAAACTAAATCCCACAATACTCGTGATTGTTTCAAAAACAGGAATAAACCAAAAAGTATCCAAATAAATCAAAAGGTCTCTCCTCCGAACTCAACTGCTCAAAGTAAAAATCGTGCTCAAAAATTTTGCAAGTATTGTAAAAAGAATGATCATTTAATATCGGAATGTTATAAAAGACAGAAACGCAATCAGAATCAATTTAATGAAAATCGGAACAACCATACAGCAAATGCCTCTGCTGTCTCAACCATTCCTTTAAACGGGGAAGCCCCTCAGAACAACGTCGTTTCTTGGGATTGGGCGTAAATCAAATCGGCGTCGATTCTACTAATTCAAATACAAATTTACTAATCGACGACCATCAATATTTGCCATACTCCACAGGAGGTCGTGCAAATCTAAATTTTAAAAAAAGCATCAATAATAATTCACTATACTCAAAAAGAGGTCAGTCCAATTATTCTAACCTATAGTGAAAATGATTCTAGCGACAATGATATCCAAGCCTCCGGTATGAGATATTCGCGAAACTCAATTTTCACCTATGCGATTCTTAACACGTTAAGCGCCACAGTGGTTTCTTGTAAAACGTCGCTCTGGGCCAAGATGTTTTTTTGGTGGAATTTTATTTCTACTGACCATATTAATACTGTTACGGTCTGGGCCTACTATGCTCGACACTCGATGAAACCGATGCGCCGCAATATCTGGCCGGGCGCGTATTAAAGTAGGCCACACTTAGGAAGCGGCATACCTGGAAGAATCGAGGCAAATCACGAAGCGTTTCGCGGTCATTCTAGAACGTGGTTTGCGAATATAAAAGAAGCGGCGTCGTCGACGGCATAGAGTAGTTAGTGAGAGAGTAGTAGTGAATTTGGGAACGCGGTAAAGTTTAAATAGTGGAATAATTGTGGAAGTGTTTTTTAGTAGCTGTGTTAATTATTGTACGGAGTGTTTTGAAGTGTTAATAAATTTATTAATTGTTCAGTTAAACTGACTTTGTGTGAACCCACGGGAAAATCGTAACAATTGGTGTCAGAAGTGCGATCAGACTTTAGTGCGACGTGAATTGGAACTAAACTTCGGGTTAGAGACTTGTGTTCAGAACCGGACTAGAGATTTTCGGAACAGTGGTGTGTTAAATTTATTTTATGCCAATAACAAGACGTCAAAGTGCAAACATGGAGGCCCAACTTGCAGCTATTATGGCAATGCTTGGAGAACAAGAAAGGATTCGACAAGAACAAGAAAGGATTCGACAACAAGAGAAGGAAGAACAAGAAAGGATTCGACAACAAGAAAAGGAAGAACAAGAAAGAATTCGACAACAAGACAAAGAAGAAAAGGAAAGAATGAGACAACAAGATATAGAAATGCAAGAAAAACGTAACGTAGAAATATTGAACGGTCTAGCGGGGACCAAAACAGAAATCCAAGAGTATGTAACCCATAGTCTTAAAAAGATGGGAGTGTGATGTTGAGGAAAAATTAAAGGATGTTCGGGAAGACATTAATGATGTTGGGACGACATTAGTAAAATTCAGATTGATGTTCGGGAGGACATTAATAAAATTCAGAATGATGTTGAGATAAAGCTACGCGACTTAGAGCAGAAAATTGACAGCAGAGGAGCCAGCTCTACAGTGATCACCGGAAACGGGCTCAACAAGATCAAGCCTCCCACATACGACGGTCAAACTTCATGGGCAACGTACCAACTCCAATTTGAGGCCGCTGCAAATGCAAATAGATGGAGTAACGAGGAAAAGGCTGTAGCACTGGTGGTGGCATTACGAGGACCTGCATTGGAGCTGTTACAGACTCTGCCTATCGCCCAACGAAGCAACTATGAAGCATTAGTAGCTGCATTAGAACGTCGTTATGGGGATCAACATAAGAAAGGACTGTATCGAACGCAATTAATGGCAAGACAGCAGAAAACTGGTGAAAATCTAGAAGAGTTTGAAACCGAAATTCGTCGCCTTGTGCATCTGGCTTACCCAGCCGTCCCGGATGAAGTCCAAGAAGAATTTGTGGCACAGTATTTTGTAGATGGGATTCGAGATCCGGAGGTAAGAAATGGATGAAGATGTTCAAAGGAGCAACAACAGCGAATTACTGATTCGAGCGCTGGAAATTGAAGCTGCGTGCAATGATTTAAAGCCAGAGCCTATTCAAGAGGAGAGAGAACCGCCAGCCGATCATGTTGCTACATCAATAAATAAAATTGAATCAATGGTCGGCCAATTAGTGCAACAAATGGCAGCATCAGGAAATAGTCAGTCCACACAATTAGAACGATCACGCCCGATCACGAGAGTGGAGTGTTATCGATGCGGACGTACGGGACACATTAGAAGGAATTGCAGACAGCGGTCTTGTTCTCCAAACCCACAGTGTCGACGAAATCAGGACATCAGAACAAATCACCGGAACTCCTCTGCTAAAAGAAACATTACATGTTATATTTGTGGACGTAAAGGACATTACCAATGGAATTGCAGACAGCAGTCTCGTTTACCGACCCCGCAGAAACTGGCGTAACCAGGAGAAAGGAAATGAAGAATCCAGAAAGACATTTACCGCGATATGTAGAGGATCGTCAAGCTTTGGATAGTGATTTAAGGTACCGGAAAGGACAAATTCATAATGGTTGGAGGATTGGTCAAATCGCGATGGTGACAGATAAAGAGGCTACAAAAGAATGAAGAGCAGCGTTTCTAAGGAAGACATATTGAAAGGACAGCGCTCAGACTCTGATTTGAAAGTAATCAGAAGATGGTTGGAGAAGGATTTGAAACCGGATTGGCAACAGATTTCCAGATATGGACCAACAGTAAGGGTTTACTGGTTGCAGTGGAATTCGCTTCGACTGCGAGATGACTTAATTACTCGCAAATGGGAAAGTCCAGACGGAAAACGCTTTGTTTACCAAACAATAGTGCCCAATTCCTGCAAAGAGAATGTGCTGCGAGAACTACATGACAGTCGCGGAGGAGGACACTTTGGAGTGACCATATTAATACATATTTACAATGTTTTCTTTTTAACTCTTACCGAGGTAGTGGTTTAAAATTTATACCACGATAAATACAACCCAACCGAGTTAGTGGTCTTATTTATGGACCACCTATTCAAACTCATTTTGCAAGTGGAGCAGCCGCTCAATATTTAAACCACCGCTCGGCCAGGCGTTACTTTGGTATAGTAAAGCGTAAGAGTGAATAAGAGATAATTTTTTGTCACTTTGCTCTCTTTGGCGCCAGTGTTTTGTTTACTTCTGCACTGTTAGCACGTGTTTCACATGGTCGACGTTGTTTATATAAAATAACGAATTTTTTCTCATTATATTTATGAAAATTCGACTTAGTGCTTGGAAATAAGTAAGTATAACAAGATATTTTGTTAATTCACTTTTTTGTTTTATTGGATTTCCGTTAAAACTGGTGGTTCTTATTTTGAACCACCGCGTCAGTTGCCAAATTTAATTCAGACTATTTCAGCTGCGAGCGGAAACCGATATATCATGGAAAACGGATATCTTCCATTCCATTTAGTTGGGATGACCCGACAAGAACTAGAAGATGAGATTGAAAATTTTGATGCAGAGTCAATTCCATCAGGAGACGAGTCCATTGATGAGGATGCTGACCTTGAAGGCCAACTTGATGGAGAACAAATTCCAGATGGTGAACAAGACATTAGCATTGTTATGTCCGACGGTGAAAGTGAAAGTGATTCAGAAAACGAACCCTTATCTATTTTACAACAAAGGCTAAAAGGTAATACTGCTGAATGCGATACTCAAGAATTTTCTCCAGATTGGGGAAAACATGTACGTTTTGATAGTCCTGCAGTGTTCAATGAGAAAACTGGTATTCCAGATGAAATCCTTTCATCAAATCCGAGCCCTATGTCACTTTTTAGTTTATTTTTTGACAAAAATCTTATTGAAAAACTGGTATTTGAGACAAACTTATATGCACAACAGGAACAAATCCAAACCGGTAAACCCTTTTCCAAAACCACATTCAACGAAATGTCCGCATTCTTAGGCATAAATTTGCTAATGGGAATCAAACGAATGCCAAGTTATAAAGACTATTGGTCCAGCTCACCAGACCTTCATGACAGCTATATAAGTTCGCTGATGAGTCAGAAAAGATTTGGGTGGCTTTTAGGACACTTCCACATTAACGACAACTCACTTATGGCTAATCGTAATTCTCCCGATTTTGACCGACTTTATAGAGTTCGGCCACTTTTAGATCATTTAAGAAAGGCCTTTGCAAAGTCTCTACTACCAAGCAAGGTTCTGGCTCTTGACGAGAGTATGATCAAATTTAAAGGCAGAAGTACTCTCAAGCAATACATGCCCAAAAAACCTATAAAAAGAGGTTATAAGGTGTGGATGCTTTGCGACAAATCAGGATATTGTCTAAAGTTTGATATCTATACAGGCAAGTCAAGCATTCAAACCGCAGAAAAGGGCCTAGCTTTCAGAGTGGTAACCAATCTTACAAAGGGTTTCGAGGGAAAAAACCACAAACTTTTTTTTGACAATTATTTCACAACCGTAGAGCATGATTATGCACAGTTTGAAACAAAGAAACATATATTCTGTAGGTACAATAAACCCAAATAGAAAACATGTTCCTTCTTTCAAAAGTGATAAAGAGCTTCGAAGAGGCGATTTTGACTGGTACACAAGCAACAAAAACATTTTGGCTCTAAAATGGAAGGACAAAAGAGCTGTACATTTATTGTCAACTTATCACAACCCAGAAGACTGCACTGAAGTAAACCGGCGTAATAAAGATGGCAGTGTTATTACAATACAATGTCCAATGGCATTGCGAGAGTATAATAGCAATATGAACGGTGTTGATAAATTCGATCAGCTACTTTCAAATTATAAAATTACTCGTCAGAGTAATAAGTGGTGGCACCGAATATTTTTCTATTTCTTGGACGCCTCTGTTGTAAATGCCTACTGTCTTTATAAAATGTTACCACTTGATAATAAAGCTTCGGCGAAAGACTTTAGACGGAATATTATAGATGGATTAGTTGCACATACTTTGGTGTCACTTCATTCAAGAAAAAGAAAAAATATTGGTCCTGCTATCCAAATTAAGAAGTCCGAACCCTTTGTTCCGGATGAGATACGACTATGTTCAGTTGCTCATCAACCAGTCAGAAGTTCCAGAAGACGGTGTGGATTATGCAGTTCGAAAGCCAAGCCTGTCCGTACTGACTGGCAATGCTCAACCTGTCAAGTTCCACTTTGTTTAGGTAAAGAAAAACAGTGTTTTCAAATTTTTCATAATGTTAATGGTAATTAATAAGAATAACAAATAAGCAAGACCTATTTTTTCATTAAAGAGCAAATACAATATTTTTGTTTTTTCTGTTCAACCGTCGCGGTGGACTAAAATATGAACCACCTAAATTTGAAAAAATTACAATGTGTGTTTCAAAAACTGCATCAATTACCTTGTTTACATATAACAAGGACCTAATATATCATAATGTTTCTTCTGATTTGTGGAAGAAAAGTTGTTGCTCCAGTTGGTATATATTTTTGGTTTATTTTCTGCGCCGGTAAGAGTTAACCTTTTGATTTGGTATAATTATTGCAAAAAAAGATCTGCGGTCCTTAGGGACCGCAATGGCCCAGTAATATAAATTTCTTGTGCCGGGCCATAGCGGTCCGTATTTGCGGTCCAGACAAGTCGAAACAGGAAATTGTATCGTCGCTATATATACAGGAACGGCTGGCTGTGGAATGCAGTGCGCATGTGTGTCTCTAATTGATCACTTTTTGTGTAAGGGCGTTTGTCCACCGCCGCTGTCACCGGGACGTCACCGAGAACGAGATGACGGTGCCGAAGTAGTGGTAAATACTTTACTAATGGCCGCATGTCCACCGCAAGACCGTTACCCGAGCGCCGTCATCCCGGTCGCCGAAGTTTCTGCTAGTTCGGCGCTACCGGCAAAACGTCCCGAGATTTTGACGGGCCGATGTACTGGCAATACAAAATACATTTGATTTTGTCCACTCGCTGACGTGACGCACTGTGCTGTTCCCCCGGTTTGTTTTGTTTACATATTTACACCATTTTGCATATCATATCGTAGTAAAAATGGCCAAAAAATTTAAATCCGATATCTATTCATTAATAGATGTTATAGAAAGCAAAGTATGTTTGTGGGATAAGACCAAGGACGTGTCGAAAGACAAAATTTTGAGAAAAAATGCATGGCACGATGTTTGTGTCTTTCTGGAGCCAGACTTTGAGGATATGGACCAGGAAACCAAAGAGGAAATTAGTAAGTATACGTTAATTTTATTGTGTTTAACTAATTACAAGTTTATATTTTATTCATCTGCCAAGGTAAAGAACCTTCTGGGCTTACAAAGTAATCAGCAAAATTATTTCTAATGTCATTAGCGGTACGTCCGTGTGGTACATTTCCTGTCCTTGGCACGTTAGTCAACCCGTCGTGCCCAATAGGCATGAACATATCTTCATTTCTGTAGCCATCTTTTTCACGCACAATGTTATGCAAAACGACGCATGCCTTTACTATAGATTTGCTTAGACTTTTATTTACATTTAGAGGACGATGAAATATTCGCCATTTATTGGCCATAATTCCGAATGCACATTCAACATACCTTCGTGCACGACAATGTCGATAATTATATATCCGCTTTTTCACGTCTAAGTGGTTACCGCCAAAAGGACGTAATAAATGTTGAGTGAGCTGGAAAGCTTCATCGCCTACTAAGACATGTGGCATTCTAATATTTCGAGACTGATGCAGTGCAACAGGTGGAGGTATGTTCAACCGACCTTCAGTCAGTAGCTGATAAAAATTTGTACGTTGAAAAATTGCGGAGTCGCAGTCTTTACCGTATGAACCGATATCAACATATACAAATCTGTAATCGGAATCCACTACTGCCAGCAGTACAATGGAAAAATACCCTTTATAATTAAAGTTCATTGTGCCCGATTTGGAAAATTTTTCAATTCGTATGTGTTTTCCATCGACGCAGCCGATGCAGTTTGGAAAATTAGCTCCTTTTTTAAATCCTTCCCCTATTTGTAACCATCGCTTAGTAGTAGGTGCTGCCAAGAATTCACCACTTAAAATAGTCCATATTTGGTGACAGACTTGTGCCACTATTCTGTTTACCGTCTTGATACCCAGTTGAAAGCTGTATGACATATCGGTGAAGGTATTTCCACTTGCAAGATATCTGTAAAAAAAGTTGTTGCTTTTAAACTTTTATTGTACCTACATTAAATTGAAATTATAATTTGACAATTTTAATTTTTATTTCAGCAAATGCTGTGATGAGCAAATGGAGTAACATTAGAGACACATTTATAAAGTCGCTCAAAACAAAGTCTGGACAAGCCGCAAAAAAAAAAAATGTTTACAGTGATAACCTACAATTTCTACTCAAGACTGTAACACCCGATGAAACTGATTCAAGCATACCAACTCAACCTGATTCTGAAGATCGTCCTGAAAGCCAACAGTCATCAACAAGTCACCTTGACCAATCATTTCCATCCACATCTAAATCCACGCAGGAATCCAAGAAGCGAACGGGAACAAAGCTCAATACGGTCGATGCAGAAATACTAAAGGCTATACAAGCAACACCTGCTGAATCTGACTTAGTTGACGATGACCGTGCATTTATGATGTCTCTCTTGCCAACAGTAAAAAAATTGAACGACGATGATAAGTTTGAATTTAGAATCGAAGTTATGCAATTGCTTCGCAGTTTCAAAAACCGCAGGCTTTCAACGTCATTGAGCAATTCTCATATTACGTCACCTAGAGAGAGTCCTTTTTCACCCCAGGAGGAAAATCAACAACTTTTACCTCAGCCAGCAACCCAGCAAGAAACCCCTCAGTTGTCATCCCAGCAAGATTTCCCACTGGTTGTTATACAGTCTGTCGCTGAATTATTTTCTCAAGATTTATATGAACTGTAGGTGAATAAATTCATCTTATTATTAGTATGTTTGACTACTTTTCTTACTACATATACCTATCTCTATTAAAACAAAAAATACATAAAGTATTTACTTACTACACGCCACCTCAATTACAAGACGCTTGCCAAAGTTGACAGGTCTTCAGCCAATCACCATTAGTGCTAATTGATTGGGTGAGAATCTGTCAAAACGTGAAAAGTGAAATTTGACATGCGTCTTCTAATTGCGATATTGCAGTACTTACCTTAAAGTTACAGCCAACATTTCAGTTGGTGGTATGCATGCCCTGTAGTTTGTGTTTTGGAGTGTGATGGCATCTTTTATGTGATAGAGAATGAAATCGAACGTACTCGTGGACATCCTATAGTAGTTAAAGAACTTCTTATCATCCTGCCGCAACTTGTCGTGAAGTACATAAAACGACCCTGTGATGTATCGTTCACGTATTAAAGTATGAATCCAGAATGCCTTGCGTCGCCTACGCCTTCGAACGTACAAAAGGAGAAGCATAAGTTGCCTACGGTTTAACTTAGCCATCCTCCTTCGCTTTATTTTCACAAAATTGCGCCTACTCTGGATAACAGCAAGATCATACTGAACCTGACGAGCGTCGAGTTCGGTTCCGGTGGACAAACGATTGTCATCATCGGGACGTCACGTTCGGCCAGAATAAATCGTTTATCGGTGACGTCCCGGTGACGGCGGCGGTAGACAAACGCCCTAAGGGTGCATGCAAAATCATGTTGTCGCGTTCAAAACGAATTGTAGCTATGGCGCAAAATATCGACGGTAAGTAATTATGTGTTTCTTATTTACGTTTCCTGCATAGTGTGTATGGTATGCTTTGTATGCTGTAGCATCGCTGTTTTATTTCATATTTTTGATACTATTTTATATCTACTTCAGTGTCCGATTCTGAGCCATATTCGTCCGATTCTTTGTTGGATCCGACATATGTTGGCAGCGCCACTGACGATGAATATTCCTCCGATGAAGAGTCCTCTGGAAAGGCACAAAATAATCCATTTATTGAGAATGCTAACCAAGAATCGTTTGTAAACAAGGGTGAACCAGAAACTACCAATAATCTCCTTACCAACGATTCATCTGATAAAGATAACGACAGCGATAATGAAGAAGAGATTTCTACTGCTTACAACGTCAACTGGCAAGACCCACAAGGAAACCATTTGAAATTTGATTTTGATATACCGTTTGGGGTTAATCCGTAGATTGCAGCAGCGTTAGTCGGGTCAGAACCTATTGACTTTTATTTACTGTTTCTTCATTCCAACTTACTAAAATTGATGGTGGATCAAACGAATCTATACGCCACTCAGTTTTTATCATCTGGAGAGTTTATACCCAAATCATCTCGAATCCATATTGGTCAACAAAAAAACTATTTCGTGTTAGTGTCTTGTCAACCGTTATGAGCCGGAACTTGAAATTCTGGCATTTCAACGATAATGACAATTGTCCCGAAGGTGATCGACAGCATAAGTTGGAGCCTCTTATTACAAGTCTTCTACTGAAATTTCAACAATCCTACACGCCAGGCCCAGTGTTTTGCATAGACGAATCATTAGTGCCCTTTAGAGGAAGGCTTATCATCAAACAGTACATTCCTCAAAAAGCACATAAGTATGGTGTAAAAGTTTTTAAATTGTATTGCTCAAATGGCTATACATGGAACATGAAAATGTACTCTGGTAGAGAACGAAATGTTGATTGTACTGTCCCCACAAAAATAGTAATTATCTATAAAAAAAGGATTTATCTGAAAAATTGCTAGACCAAGGTAGAACTGCCGTAACTGATAATTACTATACTAGTATAGAACTAGCAAATAAACTACTGAGACGCAAAACTCATCTATTGGGAACACTTCGTGTAAACAGAAAAGGAAATCCTACAGATGTGACGAAAAATAAACTGAAAGTTGGAGAAATGATCGGTAAAGAGAACTCTGACGGAATTTGCGTAATGGTGGGACAAAAGGGACGTTCTGATGTTATCCACTAAACATTCGACCAATACAATTAGTGTGAATCGCAGAACTGGGACTGTTGACAAACCGATAGCAGTTCGATAGACTTATCAGACCAAATGTCTAGTTACAGCTCGGCTTTACGAAAAACAATCAAATGGTATAGGAAGATTGCAATAGAACTGCTCTTAGGGACATCAATGGTTAACGCCCATTTTCTTTATAAAGAAATCAATAATAGTACCATCTCCATTACTGACTTTCGCCAAAATGTGGTAGAGCAACTATTATTAGGTTTCGATGAGAATCAAACTAAACCAATAGCCGGATCTAGTTCCAGAAGCGATTCAAAAAAAAAGAAAAGTAAATAAACATGAATTTAGAAGAAAAGAAGGAGTGGCTCACAAAGTCCGAAAATATTGCCGGGGGTGTTACTCAAAAGTAAAAACCGGTAATACGGAAAGGAATAAGGTTCCAAAGGTAACCACCTACTGTGAAGATTGCGATGGAAAACCTCATTACTGCCTCGAGTGTTTTGCTAATTTCCACAATTGATTTGTTTATTTTGTAAATATTTTAAAATACATATTTTTGCATTATTTACCTTTTTAAATACCTAATGTAACAAAAATCATATCAGTATAAAATATGTTGTCGGACCGCTAGTACACGGATACTCTGCTTACATAGGACCGCATCATTCAAGTTATTATGGTTACTTATATGATTCAAATGTCCACATCAAACCACAAAAAAATAACCACATCAAACAAACAGTAAATGCGGTCCCCTGGCCCCAAGAACAATACAAATTTAAAGAGCAACTGCGGTCCCTAGGGACTACACTGGCCCTGTAAAGAAGTAACCGATGAGGTCCCTAGGGACCGCTGTGGCGCTTAACGTGTTAATAATTATTCTGAAGAGGGTACCATTATTCGAGATAACCACTATTATCTCTCTTGTTTAATTAATGGATTTCCATTCAGATTTCTAACAGACACCGGTGCGTCCGTGTCTCTTATAAAAATTGCTAAAATGCAACACATCGATTATAAAATCGATCATAACGATAAAATTGTCCTAAAAGGCCTAGGAGCCAATATGCCCATCAATACAGCTGGAAGCTGTATATTAAACCTTTCATTAATAAATAATGAAGTCTTAATAATAAATTAATAAAATTTCATGTTGTTAGCGATCCAAATTCTAATATTCCCTTCGACGGGATCATAGGAAATGATTTTTTATCTCCAAATGGAGCTTTAATTGATTTAAATAATCTTGAACTTAATCTAAAATGTCTAACTAATCTCATAAAAATTTCCGATTCAACGAACAATGGCGATGCAGATTTAAATTATACTTATTTACAACCTAGAAGTGAAACAGTGATTTCCATATCTGTCCAAAATAAAGTGGAAATGGTTATTTGCCCGGAAATTTAAATAACTAAAGGAGTTTATTTAGCAAAAGCTTTACTCTCAGTGAAAAACTACTATCCTGAATATTGTCACAACAAATAACATAAGTTGCACTATGTTCCGTTACCTAGTCTGGCCCCGGTCTCCCCCAGTGCACCGTCTGAATCAGCAAGACCGGCAAATTGGGGTCATGATGTGGGTATTTAATCAGCGTCTCAAACATCAAGATTACTGGTCTCTAGGTCGGTCTTCGAGCAACAGTCCCAACTTTCTAGTGTCCGGACGGCTCGTTACCTTCTTGGAAGCCCAGGCTGAAAAGACAAGAGTTCTTACGCATACCACGAGGTGACCGTCCGAACTCTTGACACTATCAGTACCTTAAGTAAGTCCTTTGGGCGTGTCGGTCATAGGGGCTCCCTGCTCGTATCGAGCGGGTTTCGCTTGGCGACACTTCAGGAGGGCTTACGCACCTACACCTACACACACCCACACCTACACACACCCACACACAACCCCCTCTTGGACAGTGTTCAATGTGCGTCCCGCCAGCGGCGGTGCTAGCGGCCCTCCTAATCTGGGGGTAAGAGTTAGCCGAATAGTAACTTAGTGCAAAATAAAGAAGACATACTTGAGCTACGATCTTTTTCCTCCTACGTTTCTCTTCCTACGCTACCCCCTAAACGTGACATGGTGGAGGCGCCTTGTTGAGTCCCGGGGCTACTGATCTCCATATCCGTGGCCACACCAAGCCGTACGCCCCACAGGAATGAGAAAAGCGTACAACTTGAGATCGGCAAACCCTAGCAGCCCCTTTCAACCAAGGCAGAGGAGTTCAAGCGTGCGTCTTGCGACCCTTGGATGCAAGAAACAGATTACCTAACCCTTACGCTTGTAAATACAAGAAGGGAAGACATTGAGCAGCCACAAGAACCAGAAAACGATCTGGAAAATACGGTGATAGAGACAGGAGCACAAGTACACCCTGAAAAAAGAGATAAAGCATTAGAAGGCAAGAAGGGGTCAAGGGAAATGGCGGACATTACCATTTCGGCCGTTGAGGCAGGAAAAAAGACACCCGCATTACCTCAATTCATCAGCCCGCCAACGTTCAACCCGGGTAGTGATTCGGCCCCCCAATTTATCAACACATACGAACGGACAGCGGTGGCCAATAGTTGGAACGATGCCCTAAAAATCCTATACTTCCACTCGTACGTGCAGGGCGCTGCAAACATTTGGTATAGAGAGTATAAAGGGAACATTCCACTAAGTACGACGCTGCATGCTGCAAACATTTTAAAATATATGGTGACTTATGAGTGTCATTCAACCGAGTCCGGCGCGTCAAATTGAATACAGCGTTATGCAGTGCAGCGTGGTATGCAGTAACAAAAACATCAGTTGGATTTTGTTTGCCGGACTGGACGTGTCACAAAATGGAAGAAAAATTGATTCTGGCCGTTGAAAATCACCCGGTGCTATATGATAAAAGTTTATCCAATTATAAAAGTGGCAATAGTCGGGATCAGGCATGGAAGGAAGTTGCCAAAGAAATTAATTTTCAAGGTAAGTAATTTTTAATGCTGTTATAATGTTTAAAGTAGTTTAGTGGTATTACAAAGTTAACAAAAAATTAATTTAGTTAACAATTCATGTTTAATGGCTTCAAATTGCCAAGGCAATTCGCCTGCGGGTGACACAAACCAATCTGCATAAGCATTACGTACATCCAAAGCCTTTCTGTTTGGTCTTGCATATAGCCCACTAGTTGTATTATTTCCAGCTTTTTCTCGGGAAAATTGGGCTGTAGAAGTATAATTAGATGAATTCTGACTTTTTGTAGTTTCTGTTATTAGAAAGTTGTGCAGTGTGCAACATGCAACAGTTATTACAGTAGCAAATTTAACATTAACTTCGATGCGTTTAAGTAGTATTCTCCAGGTATGTGCGGTAATGCCAAAAGCATTTTCCGAAACTCTTCTTGCTCTAGATAAGCGATAGTTAAAAATTCGGTGTCGTTCGGTTAAATTTTTTCCAGGAAATGGACGTAGTAAATTTTCTTTTAAGGGAAACGCTTCATCTGCAACTAATACTATAATACGACGGGAAAAGAAATGTATGTCGATGGAAGATTTTCAAGAATCAAAATCAGGTCGCGGAGCGAAAATAACAAAGTGCTATTTATGTTTATTCGTTTGTTTTTCAACTCGCGCCACACATTTAGAACTCGTATCAGAATTAACTTCTGAGGCTTTTATCGCTACGTTTCGTCGTTTTGTGGCAAGAAGAGGTAGGCCTTCTGCAATTTGGTCAGATAACGGACTGAATTTTGTTGGCGCCCACTCAGAATTAAAAGATCTAGCCACGTTCTTGCAAAACCAAGAGTTAGAGGTGTTTGAAAATGAGGGCGTAAAATGGAAGTTCATTCCCCCAAAATCTCCTAACTTCGGTGGTTTGTGGGAGTCTGGGGTTAAAGCATGTAAATTCCATTTAAAAAGGGTCATGGGAAATGCCTCACTGACATTTGAGCAGTTTTCCACTCTGTTGGCTTAAGTAGAAGCTACTTTGAACTCGCGTCCCTTTCTTCCTCTCTCTCCTGATCCTAATGATTTCGATACTCTCACACCGGCTCACTTCTTAATTGGAAGACGTCTTACCGCACTGCCGGACATGGATCTACGTGATATTTCATGCAATCGATTATCCAAATATCAACACTTGCAACAGATCCATCAGCATTTTTGGTCCAGGTGGTCTAAGGAGTATCTCAACCTCCTCCAACAAAGGCATAAATGGAAGTATCCTCAGCGAGGTCCTCAACTCGGTGACTTGGTGCTGATTCGAGAAGACAACGCTCCTCCTCTTCACTGGAAAACTGGGCGTGTTAGTGTTCTGTATCCCGGTCCAGACAATCAGTGTCGGGTTGCTAGTGTGCGCACTCCCACAGGGGAGTTAAAGCGTCCTATTTCAAAATTATGTGTACTCCCAGTGAACGAAGATATTTCTTCGTGCACGTAAGGTATCGGGTACTTGTAAAAGTGGACAACTGAATTCGGATGAATTCACCGTGCTTGTTGTGTGTTAGTTAGTAAGTTAGTTTAAGTAGACACTGCTTGTTAACTAAAATTTTATTAAGTTGTAAATATGTATGTTAGGTTAGGACTAGCCCTTAAAACCTTTTTTGTTATTGAAAGCTTGAACCCTTTCAAGGTGGGGGGCATGTTAACGCTCATATGCGTTTGTATTATAAGTTTGGCAACCGCGGCAACGTGTGGAGTCGCATCCCGGGCTTTGCCGCCGAAGAAGACGACCGTGGTGGGGATTCGGCATCGCGAATTCGTTGAAGAAAGGTGTAAAAAAAAGCGTTCATGAAACACGTTGTTGTTTTGGGGTTTTGATTAAACCGTTTGAAATTGAATCTAAGGTGTTTTAATTAGCACGCTGGAAAGTTAATGTGTAGAAGTGTCAGTCTTCGCCCTAGAAGCTTTGACACTTTGTGCCTGATATTCTTAAGACGTCACGACCAGGAAAGCCACAACCGTTGTTCAATTTTAGACCTTTTACTGAAAGACCAAGATTTTGTTTAGTAAGACTTTTGCATGAATACATTTACGTCTGGACCACAGGAAAAACGAGGAGTGCTTATTCCTTTCTTTTACAGCCCCTTTTAAAAGGGTTACTTCCCAAACCCTTAGCAGATGGGTTAGGGACTTTTTAGGAAAAGCGGGCGTAGATACCGCCTTATTTTCAGGCTACTCTGTGAAGCATGCCACAACTAGCCAGGCTTTTTCTCGAGGCGTTGGAATTGACGTCTTAAGGAAGTCGGCAGGTTGGTCTTCCAGGTCTGACTGTTTCAGGGTATTTTATCAGAGGCCTTTGGGAGAGACCCAGAATAATTCAAAAGCAGGATTGCTTGACACACTAGTATGTTAATTATGTTTAGGTGATATTTTTCATTATATTACACTTGTGATACTTATTTCTCATAGGCTTTAACCATGAGTTTCATTTTTAGTTGCTGTGTTGAACACTATTTTGTTTTGGAGCTTTTTTGTGTTTATTATTATTTCAATTTTCCATATAAGTGATTTTACTTGCAAATTCCAATTGTGAAAACAAAAATTTTTACGTTAAACAACTACTCAGTGAATAATATAATCTAAGAAGAATGAAGCGCTGAAATATAATTTATCGATCAAACGAACTTGGTGAAGTTCGATCGAAATTATATGAAGCGCTTCATTCGAATAGATTAAAGACCCACCCTTCAAAATTCTATAATATGCCCAAAAACCCTTTTTTTGTTTTCACAGATTACTACAAACGAAGTGAGCTAGTTAGGAAGTTCACCTAATTGACAGGAATTTTCAATTGTCAGTTAATGACATTTTCAAACGTCAACATTCGGCGCCAGGCCAGCACCGCGAGCGGTACTACTCAGTGAATAATATAATCTATTCGAATGAAGCGCTTCATATAATTTCGATCGAACTTCACCAAGTTCGTTTGATCGACAAAAAATGTAGTATGTTAGACTGTAATTACCAAATTGTATGTTGAAACTTTGAGGTTATTTGTGTCTGTGTTCTTCTGACGCTGTTTCATTTTGTTAATTATTTTGTAAATAACCAATATGAAATAAAGGAAATATTATTATTTCGGTGGGAGAATGTCAGAAATGCTGACTATATGAGACCGTTGAATGGTTATTAAATGAGAGAGAGCCGAAGAAGAAAAAAAAGAGAACTTAACCTAACATATCCTAAGAAAAACTATGAAAGTATGGTTTTTTATAAAAAGAACAGAAAGAAAATAGATAGCCGGGAACTTTGTAAGATTTTTGAGTTTTGTCAGGAAATTAAAGTGTTTTGTACAGACTTTCCGTATTTTATTTTAACGAATCGGTCGACGGCCCTTGAGACGGGTAGTTTCTTTGGTGCACGACACAACAGTACACAAAGAGGGGAAAACACTGACAGGATTTGGAAAGTGCGCCTTTTATACGACTCCATAAGAAAAAGCTGTTTGGACCTTCCTCTTGAGACCAACCTCTGCATAGATGAACAGATAGTACCATTTAAAGGTCGCCTCAACATCAAGCAGTACAATAAAAACAAACCAAATAAATGGGGAATAAAAATGTATATATTGGCTGGACAAAGTGGCATAACTTACGACTTTCTTGTATAGCTCTACGACAGAAATATCTGCGCAATTCATGAAGTTTGGCAGCGGAGCTGGAACAGTAATGTATTTGGACAACCGCATCACTGAAAAAAACCATGGACTTTGATAATTACTTTACAAGTTAGCAACTTCTGCAATATTTACTAACCCGCAAATAAATTTTTACGGGTTAGTTGTAGTGACAAGAGATTATAGATCACAACATCAATAAAACTCAATACATTTTTTTTTTGTTTTTAGTCGGGACCATAAGAATCAAACGATTTCAAAATCCTCCGCTTTTGGACGATAAAGAGCTTAAGAAAAAAGACCGTGTCTCCCACGACACAGCTGTTAGCACAAATGGAATTGTTATAACCAAATGGTACGAGAACAAGCCAGTGTATTTAGCCTCAAATTTTGTTGGAGTCGGGATACAGAACGACTGCACGCGTTGGGATAAAAAACAAAACACTCACATACAAGTACCCAGACCCGAATCTGTAAGAATATTTAACATAAATATGGGAGGTGTGGATAAGGCCGACTTTTTGTTGTCATTGTATCGATCCCATGTAAGATCTAGAAAATGGACCCTTAGAATGATCTCCCATGCATGAGACGTTGTACTTGTTAACTTTTTTTTTTTTTTTTTTATTATATAACATGTTACAAACATTCGGAAATGTATACATTTAGTCAACATTAAATTTGGTAATTGTATAAAATAAAATGCGTCTACTAATCTTTACTACAGTGAGGTAAAGTTAAACAATAATACTAAATTAATACAAAACAAAACATAAACTTAGAGTACCCGCGATTGTTATGTTATGGGGTGGTGCATTATCAATACATAGCTATAATGTGTGAGTATTAATATCAATAGTTTGAAGCGAAGTAAATTCTTCAATGGAGAAGAATGCTTGTTCAATTAAAAATCGCTTGATTAGAGGGCTAAACTCGCTTGTTGGTAGAGCTCTCAGTTATGCAGACAATTTGTTTAAGAATTTTGTGCAATAGTAGTTAGAGCCCAGTCTGCTGGCTTTAAGTCGGTAAAAGTCCTGTCTAAAGTCAGAGTTGTTACGAATATTATAATTATGAACGTCGCGTATATGAAGAAAGTTGGCTTGGTTTTCATGAGCGAACAGAAGACAGCAATAAATAAACATACTTGGCAGAGTAAGAACTTTTAACTCTCTAAATTTTTCTCTCACGTTCTCCCTGAACCCGATATTTGCGATGACCCTGATCACCTTCCGCTGTAAACCAAAAATTCTGGTAGCTGCAGCAGCCTGTCCCCAGCAAATTAAACCATATCGTATGTGAGAAGAGATCCGAGCATGATAGGCCGTTAACAGAACCTCCGAATCAACGGTTCCTTTAAGGCAACGTATTACGTATATATTTTTGGAAAGTTTACCGGCCAGTTGGTCAATGTGGGTTCTCCAATTTAATTTGGGATCAAGATGGACCCCCAAAAATTTTACAGGATTTACAAGGTCGGATTCAGTTATGTTTTGTCGCTGTGAGAACACCAGCGATTTTGTTTTTAATTCGTTAAGTGTTAAACAGTTATCCGTAAACCACTGTTTTGCTCTGATTAACTCGTCGTTTGCGAGATCAAGGGCTTCCTTAAAGCCGTCTCTGATCGACAAGAAGGTTGTGTTATCTGCAAAGAGTACCGGCCAACTGTCGTGCAATAGCTCAGGCAGGTCATTAATGTAGATCAAAAATAAAGTGGGTCCAATAACAGAACCCTGCACGACCCCACTTCTGATCGGCAGAGTAGCCGATGTATCACCATCATAGCTCACGTACTGTTTCCTGTCCGCCAGGAACGATCCAATTAAGTTGCGACTACCTTGGTTAAAGTTGTAATAAAGGAGCTTTTTCAATAAAACTGCGTGGTTCACACAGTCAAATCCCTTTGTTATATCGCAGAAAGTAGCAACAGTGTAACTGCCACCCTCTTGTCCACTAACAATGGCCTCCATTAATCGTATTAAGGCTGAATTGGTTGATTTATTTGTTCTAAACCCGTATTGATGAGCATAAAATAGGTTGTGAGTTTCAAAGTGAGAATTAATTTGCGTCTTCAGAACTGCTTCGATAATTTTCGAGAGACAGGGCACCATTGAGATAGGCCTAAAATTATTCTCAGAAAAGTCGCCACCCTTATGAATGGGAAATACTTTTGACACTTTCAACATATCTGGAAAAATGCCTGTTTTTATAACTTCATTAATTAGTTTTGTTAGTGGGTAGATTAGAATGTTTTTAACGTGTTTCAACAGAAACATTGATATGCCGTAGTGATCCTGGCTTTTTTTGCTTTTTAACTTATCAAAAACTTCTCTCACTTCATTAAAAGAAACCTCCCGAAATTCAACCCGAATTTCTATTACGGCATTTAAATGAAATGGGTATAAAGTCATACAATCTAAAATCTATCACTTCGTCCTCCGACATAAAATGTTCCGTTAGACATATTACATGATATTTATGAAGCTTGTCATGGAAATATGCTTCCAATTTGTCGCGTTTATTCCTGGCCGACTGGATATTAACGTGAAAAATCTGCAGCTTACCGTGATTTCCCCTGTCCATCGAATGGCCTATGTTTGCTCCGATGTTTGCCTCTGGGGTTGGTTGTGGCTACGTCCGGAACTGTGGTCATAGCTTTTTCGACTGTCAGCACCGGTATATTGGGGTCTTTTAGGGGATCGAAAAAAGTGTTGAGGTGGGTCACCTGTCGATGGAAGAGATCTGTTCTTGAATTTGTATTCAGTGACCACTATACCCTGCGGCCAGAGATTAGCGCTGTAGATGTTTTGTATAAGATCCGCTTCCACTGCAACTTTGAATGAATTGTAGGTTCCCCAGTTTTTCACCGCGTTCACTACGAAGCGCCTACCCGGGAATTTATTTTCAAGATACGCTATTAGGTCTGCTTCTTTATAAGTGCTAGCATAATTGGAAACAAAAATCCAATTCATTGTTTTTGCTGCAAGATCTGAATTATCTTTATTTGATCCGATGATCTTTTTAAGTTTTTGTTCACTTAGCAGCTGCTCAGCTGATTTCACGGCTGCCTTGACCTGGTTTAAGGATATTTGTTTATGTTTATTTTCTACGTCATTACTGCGGGTAGTGGTGTCAGATTTTGCAGTTGTTCCATCTGGTGGCATGAGCGAGTCTACTACAAGTTTATCAGTACAGGTACCGGTTTGTGAGTGGTCGCGGGAATCGATATCGATATTTTCAGGTCTGCGACGTGTATACATAGGTGGTTCTGCGTGGTTGTGGTTTTCATTATTACGAAGGGCATCAACACGATGCTGGGTTGGGTTTGGAGCGTTCCGACATGCTGCATTATTGCCGTCTTTTTCTAGCACACTTATTTTGTATAGCAGTAGTGTGTTTTTATCTTCCATTTCTGATATTAACTTTTTTAATAATAAATTTTCGTTTTTCAAGTAGAAATTTTCTTTTAGAACTTCCCTAATTTCCTCATGATGGTTGCTTGCCTTTACGTCTACCACAGTTGTTGAAGAATCGTCCAAATTTGTTTCTCTCTCGTCGCTTTCCAAGTTGTTTTCGGATTCATTAACCGTACTTTCCGAGGAGGACGGTTTAGATATGGGTTTCTGTTTACAGCAAATAATTTCACTATCACTCAGTTTTTCGATGTCCGTGTAATATTCTACACATCCCGGATGCATCACCATCTCACAACGCACACACCTAAGTCCGGTTACCGGAATAATTCTACACTTTTTACACTTTTTTGTTGGTCGTGTTAAAGACTGACCGTTCGCGCCCGCCATGTTGGTTCATTTTTTTGGCTAGAGTATAGGAAAAAAGGAATCTTTGGGTATAAGAAGAAGCAAAACTTACGATCTATTTCAGTTTCGTCATGAAGTTTCCGAAAAACTTGTATATTGCGCAAAGTCATCCAAACGAGGTAGGCCAAGCTTACAAAACGACATTGAAAAACCTTCTCCAAAACGGAAAAAAGTTGAAAGTAAACCAGTAAAAGAAAAAAAACTAGATGGAGTTGATCATTATCCATTATATGATGACAAGCCAATGATACCAGGTGCAAGTTGCAAAGCTGTTCTTCAAAAACACATGTTTATTGTGTAAAATGTGAAGTACAATTAAGGGTAATAACTGTTTTTATAAGTTTCATAACAAATAAGAGTTTTAATAAATAAAATGTCCTGAACGTATATGTATATGAATTTTCCACTTAGACATATTGTCCGTCGACGACATGACGTCACGGCCGTAGGAAACTAATTAGGCTAATTTACGAAAAATCATAAAAAAATTAATATTTTTACCTCAAAACGACAAATTTTTTCAAAATATTTTCAGAAGGGTCATGACTGAAAGGGTTAATATACCGTATTAGTGGTGACCCGACGTCCAATCGACTCAAACTTGTATTCCCCAAAATAGTGCAAATACGAGTAGAAATGCCGTCGCCCCCACGTCGGTACCTGACGTTGCGTCGGGTAATCGAACCACAGTCTAAAGATATAACACAACCAGTCCGATCACTCTCCGAAAATCGTAAAATTTACCTCACCTTGCGTCCCGCCTAAAGTCGACTAGCCAAGCTAGAATCTAATATTCGCAAAGACTAACTGAACATTGTGGGATAAAGACGGGTGAAGTTTCGTATGTTACGTTATTTGTGCTGCAGCGTTTATTTTCTTGTGACTTGTTTTAATAAACGTAAACATGGCTACCAATGGGTATTATTGTTCTGTAGATGATGGTTGTGTCAATTCTCTCTCTATCTGTCTTGAAAATAAATGCTGATTCGCTTATAGAATCAGCATCGCTCTTTCGGTAATACCCCCGTATAATACTTCCCAGAGAAAACTTTGTAAGTATGCCTGAGCGACCCTCGTATTCGTAAAGTAAAGTGATTTACGACCGGCTTTTGCGACAGATCAAAGAAGTGATCCTACTGGTTAGACTATTTTTTGTTGATGTATCAGTTCAATAAGTACAATTGTTCATTGTCTACTCTTAATACTCTACTTGTCACACTAGTGTAAGTCGTATGTCAGAATAAATTGACTTCCGTCAATTATGTCAAGAACGTCAAGAAGTGACAGAAGACAAGTTGTAGTCGTTGTCGTTCTAGATTGGTTCTAGAAACTGTCTCAACACAAAAACAACATATTATTTTTAACATGCTTTATATTCTTTAAATAAAGACCTTATAAGTAAAAGGGCTATTCACGTGTCTTACTGTGCGGTACCTGCTTACAGGTTATGGGCCCAGGATAAGCCAGTATTGGAAGTTTGGTAGTGAAAGCCGGTTGTTAAAAGGAAAAGTGTTGAGTGTAAAGTGAAAATCATCCCGGAAATCAAAACAAGAACCTGTGCTGGTAAAAAACAAAAAAACAGAATGGCTACAGCATCTGCAATTGTATCAGTGAAACCTTTCGACGGAGCTGGATTCTCAAATTGGGAATTTCGTGTTAAACTGCTCCTGGAACACTATGAAGTTTTGGATGTTCTTGATATGGAAATGCCAACAGAACCCACCAGATTGGCGGAATTCAAGAAAAGGGATGTGAAAGCCAGGAATGTAATTGTACAATGTCTTACAGATGATGTTTTGAATACAGTCAAGGACAAAACTACTGCAAGAGAAATTATGCAAGTATTAAGAAGAACACTTATTATAGAAAAGGCATTGCAAATTTAGTACAGCTGCAAAATAAGCTGAGGAACTTAAAATATACAGAAAAGGAACCAATGAATAAGTTTTTATCTGAATTTGACAAAATAGTGTTGGACATTAAGGATTGTGGTGGTATTTTAGAAGAACAGGAAACAATAACTCAGTTACTTTCAGCTATGCCTGAAAGCTATCAGTCTGTTGTAACAGCCATTGACATTATGTTTTCACATTCGATGAGCCTAGGAACATCAAACATATTGTCACGACTAGCGTGACGTGTTGAAGTTGCACGATGCATGCCCAATTCTTTTGCAATTAATGCATCTAATGCGTCCATCGTGTGTTCTTGTATTCGGTAAATAGCTATTACCCTGATTTCGGTAAGGAGCTCTGTTTCCATAGTTTGGACCTCTATACTCATTATTTCTATTCCCCTGCATATTCTGATTTTGGTAATATGGCCGTTGACCGCCATTATTTGAATCATTATTAATGGCATTGTTCCTTGGTGGTATATTTCTTGTAAAATTTCCACGGTAATTGACAAAATTCCTGTTCGGACCGTTACTGGCGACATTCCTGTTATCTCTGAAATTTCTTCTTGTGCTATTACTATTATAATAGACTCGATTTCTATTTTGATTGCCATCTCTGCGTGGAAAATTTGTTGTATTTCCTGGTCCGCTCCTGACTATTTGATTCTCGTTATTTAACGCATCGGACACGGAAATCAAAATATGATTTTTTAACATCCTCATTGTCTTGATGTTTTCGTGTATTTAATCGAAACTTTAGTTTTCTCAGTGGCTGTTCACCAGAAAATTCTTTTAAAAAGTCTGTTTTTATATTCGTCCATGTTTTTGCCTGGTTTGCCGGTTCGTTAATATAACCATCAAACCAAGTCTGAGCCGGGCCTTCCAAGAAATTTGCTAAGTAGGAAATTTTGTGGTTTTCCGACCAGCTGTTTGCAATCGCTGCTTTTTCATATTTATTTACAAAAATAATAGGAGAGTCAATCGATGGGTTAAAAGTAGGTGGGCATGTAAACTTTGGTGTAGCTGGAGTTTTTGGCTCAGCCAAAGCTACCTGTAAAGTCATGTTAGCCATTGCTGCAAGATTGTTAGGACGTATCTCACTGTTTCTCTCTTGAATTACAGGGGGTGGGCAAGGATTATTACAACCTTGTAACAAATCTGTGGGGCGGGATGAGGTAGGCTCTGGCACTACCACTTCTCTCTCTCTGGCACTACCACTTCTAAGGGACTTTCTTGCCAAGATTCTTCTGATTCTCGCGGTTTAGGCGGAGTCCTACTCAATGAAGCTCTTGGCTTAAAAAACTGTTCTGGGATCGTGATCCTGCCTTGGAATCTTTAGTTTTCTGAACTTGGGAAGTCGAAGCTTTTGTTGTTCGAATTCGCGGGTCTCAATTTGAGCACTTATGACAGTTTTTTTGAAAGGGCTCTCGTCCTCACTACTTGTTACACTGACAATAGAAGTTGTTCTGTCAACTTCTGGGGCACCTGCAGAAGCAGAGGAACCGACAGTTGAGCTATGATGTGCGGGTTTAAACTCTCTCAACTCTTTTAAGACTTTTTCGGGGTTTTTTCCTTGGGCTAGTGCTTGTTGCAAAACAAATTTTTCTTTGTCTGATACACTTTGAGCTCTACTGCGAGTTCGTACTCGTGATTTGTCACTTGGTTCACTCATGAAAAATTAATACGAAATGTTTGGCAGTATTTTTAATTATTTCGATTTTTCAAGCTTTTGGACAAAATTTAAACGATTTGATTATTCCTAGCAATTTCTTTGCGAATTTGTTTATTCATCAAACTAATAATCTTTCTAACGCTAAAATATACCAGCATTAATACCCCCATGCACAAAAAAATAATAATCAAAATTTCCTTAGCCGACCATGAATTATCTTTTTCTTGAGACGCTGTATTAGAAATACCTCCGCTGTTACCCGCTTGAGAAATAATAATTTCTTCTTCTTTTGATGAAGAACCCCCCATTTTAAATAGAAAGATTCAAATTTAAAAAAATAAAATTTATGTTTTTTCCACCCTGAAACGTAGGCGCCTCCACCATATGTCACGACTAGCGTGACGTGTTGAATTTAATTCAACTTATTTGCCTGGGATCTCGTTTCAGCGTGAAAATAAAACACAGTTAACTTTACCATCAAGTTCTATTGAATACGTACTTAAACCTAACAACTCCTAACTTACTAACTAGTAAAATAACAGGTTTCCTAACCCAACGAAAACGTTACTAATTCCCAATAAAATCATAATAAACCAGGCGTAAATTAATACACAACATAGAAGTACAATAAACATACTTACATCTCTATAGAAGACAGAATCTTGGAGAGAGGCTGGTCACTTGGAGCGCGGTTCGCGATTAACTTTACTTGAGCGTTACGGACATGTCTAATTGACATTTGCGGTTCGATCACCAACGTGGTGCACAGCAAAACTGGACTGACTGGACAGAACTGGACTGAACTGACTGAACCCCTCTTTAGGGTACAACCTCCTTTTTATCGCATTCCAGACACTGGTTCCACCAATCAAAACTCCCAGACCTGGCCTCGTCTAGCCGACAACTCGTGACGACCTTCGACCATCGGTACTTGGAAAACCTTCCACATTATTTCGCAATTCAGCAAATGCATCTTAATTGCAGTTGCACTCCGACCGCATTAATGTTTCCGCTCAAGTAATATAAACATTTTTTAATGTTTCCGTTCAAGTAATAAATTTGATTTATTATCCTTCGTGACAATATCACTCTCCTTAGTAAAAAATAAATTGCTTCAAGAGGAAGAATGGAGGACATAAACTGAAAATGAAGTGAAAGATGAAGCCTGTGCCTTTGTGAGTAATACTCAAGCAAAACAAAACTGGCGAAAAGCTTCCAACAGTTTTCAGTCATTTAGAAATGGAAATCCTAATCAAAATACAAGTAAGGGTATTTCGTTTTAACTGCCATTTTTGTGGAATTAAAGGGCACAAGAAATCAGACTGTTTCAAGTATAAAAAGCAACAGAATGCTCAAAGTTCTACCTCCAGGAATTGCAATCTTGTTCAAGAAGCGGATATTGCATTTTTAACATCGGAAACTGACACTATAAGTAAGTCTCACTTTGTTATTGACAGTGGTGCTACAAACCATCTTGTCAAGAGAGATTTTGAGCAATATCTAACAAATTGCAAAATGGTTCATCACCAGATTAAAGTTGCTAAACTAGGAATTACCGTTGAAGCTGTTATGGAAGGAAACCTTAAACTTGAGACATCAGAGGGAAAAATTATCACACTAAACAATGTACTCGTATGTGACAGTTTATCACATAATTTGTTATCAGTTAAAAAATAGTACAAAATGGATGTACTGTTACTTTTAAAGATGGGATTGTACATATCAAAAGAAGTGGAAAACAAGATACGATCATTGAAGGAAGTTTACAGGGAAACCTGTACATAGTTGAACTCTCTGTGCTGTGTCTCCTATGGTAAACATTTCAAGTAGTCATGTTGTTAGTGATGCAAACTTGTGGCATCGAAGAATGGGACATTCATCAAAGTTTCCATCTTTTGGACTGTGTAAAGTGTGTCTCGAGGGTAAGCAGACTCAAAAACCCTATGTGCCAGTTCCTGAAGAAAGAAAAGCTCGACAACCAATGGACATTGTATCTACTGATGTGTGTGGTCCACTTAATCCTGCTAGTCACAATGGTAAGAAGTATTTCTTAACCTTTATTGATCATTATACTCATTTCACCATGTGTTACTTTCTATAATAAAAACTATATTTCTATGGTTGAAAATCAGTTTAACAGACGTCCTGTACATTTAAGGTGTGACAATGGTGGTGAATATGTTTCTCATGATTTTAAGAACTTTTGCTTAGAAAAAGGAATAACTTTAGTTTATACAATAAAGTACACACCTCAACAGAACGGGGTTGCAGAACGTTTAAACCGAACTATAATGGAACGTGCCAGATGTCTAATTTTTGAGTCAAAATTATCCAAGGAGTTTTGGACTGAAGCTGTTGCTACTGCCGTTTACCTGATTAATAGAACTATATCATCAGCCACATTAGATAAAAAAACACCTGCAGAACTGTGGTATGGACATAACCTAACCTAGAAACAATTAGAGTATTTTGGATGTGATGCCCATGTCCATATTGTAACATAAAGATTACACTAGGTGCCGTTAACTTAAGTTGAACTTAAGTTAATGTTAATTAATGAGAAAAGTTATCCACAAAAATTAGTTGAATCAGTGAAAAACTCGTTAAGAATGCTTCCCATGCATGGTGAAATCGCTACTGCATTAAAAGATGCTGATTCCCCTGGCAGAGTAATGGGTTTGATGAAAGAACTTGCAGATCTCCTGATATTAACAACAGCTAGATCAACTCAGAAAATTTATCTACCTATCATTCTAGCAAGATATTTGTGGAACGTAAGACCACAGGATTTCCAATGGAATTTTGCTAATGCGAATATGTTAATGTTTTATACTGATGCGGTTCAGGATAAAAAAATTAAATTCACAATGAGAAGCGGGGGTTCAGACAGTGACACAGCCGAAGTGGTCTTCCACAGTATGTTCGGAACCTATATGGACGATTTGGGGGTATTGAGCTCAATAACAAACTGGGGAGCATGGAAACAACGGAAACAACTTTCCAGCGTGTTTACTAAAAGGTCTTCTGCTCCTAAAGTAACTTTTGTCCCCAAAACCTTTACAATGGTCTCAAAAATGGCACAAGCATTATTGACGAAAAATATGGGAAACATGGATCCATGTGCAACTACAAGACCAAGTTTCAATGGGACTAGGAAACGTAAGTTCAGTGAGGTTTTTCTCAGTTACTTGCAAACAGGAAAAAACAGGAAAAAGCAAGCAAATTCTCGTTTACCAGAGCCTAGCATACACGAGGTGCCCAGATCGATTTTCTCCTTCCCCAAGAACACAGCATGGGCATTTACAGTGTCCACGACACCCTGCAACGACGGGGGTATTGCTAGAGTAATCAGAAGCCACGCAGGGGTAGAAAAAATAAATGACTCCCACCTGGGAGAACTGGATTTCTTCTCAAAAAACGGCCGACAGATAGTTCAGATGACGGCCAAAGAGGAAAACGCCCATTCAGTCGCCATCGAACCTTTCAGAAGATGCTGCACGGCACTGAAACAATGGGCGAATCAACACGAGATTAGGAGCATCGCCTTACCAAGATTAAGCCAACGAGACGATCCCACAAGCTGGCTAACCAGCAAGGAAATACTAACAGACGCGTTTAGGGGCACTAACATAAAAATCTGGATATCGAAAGGAAAAGGAAAGAGGAAAACACGCGCCAGCAAAGCAAAAACAGGATGGAAAGTCCTACCTAACTACTTTGAGGAAATCCCGCCAGAACAAACTAAATTAAGGGCTGCGGAAGATGTGGTCATCATGCCTGGCGAAACAAGAACGATAACAACAGGACCGCAGAATACCCCAACAGAGGGAACACACGTGGTACCTAATGAAAACTGGTTGATCAGGAACCTGGGCAACTACGGGCAAGACAGAGAGAGCCCCACGATAGAGCTCAAAAACGTCGGCCCAACGCCAAGAGTAGTGTATAAAGGCACCACCATAGCAAAAATTGAAAAAGAAGCGGCCATCCAGTCAGGTATTCTCGGTCCGTCAATCAAACGATGAAAGGTGAACCTAGAGGATCATAAGCTAGAACACATACCAGAAGGACGCTTTAAAGAAAAATTAAAACAATTGTTGTCGAGTTACAAGGATGTGTTCTGCAAATCACCCAAATTCATGGAAAAACAGACCTTATCGAACACAAGATAGAGGTAACTGAGGACAAGCCGGTAAAATGCCGCCCGTACAAGGTCTCACAGAACGAAAGGGAGATAATAGATACCCAGATACAGGAGATGTTAGACTGTGGGGTAATAAGACCCTGCCATTCTCCCTGGGCAAGCCCTGTAGTCCTAGTTAAGAAAAAGGACGGGTCCACCAGATTCTGTGTGGATTACAAAAGAACCATCAACCCGGTGACGAAAAAATCCTGCTACCCCCTACCGCAGATAGATGATATATTGACCTATCTGGGGAGTGCCAGATATTTCACGACACTGGACATGTTCTCAGGGTATTGGCAGATTCCGATCGAGGAAACCTCTAAGCAATATACGGCTTTCACGGCACAAGGGCATGGCTCCTACGAGTTCAATGTGTTAAGCTTCGGACTCTGTAATGCCCCAGCCACCTTCCAGCAGCTAGCGGATAAAGTTTTCAGAGATCTTAAGTGGAGGGAAATCCTGATATATCTAGACGATATAATAATATTCTCCGAAAACCTAGATGATCACATCGAAAAACTGGAAAAAGTATTCATGCGGATGAGAGATGCTAACCCCACGCTCCAAAGTTTCCTGGGCTTATGCAACTTCTACAGGAAATTCATAAAAAATTATTCAGTGTTGGCGCGGCCCCTGCATGAGGCCACAAAGAAAAACAAATTTCATTGGGGCACAGAACAAGAAAAGGCATTTCAGGAACTGAAAGAACGGCTGACGACAGCCTCGGTGTTGAAACACTACAACCCTAATATCGGGTGCACACTCCACACAGACGCATGCACAGAGGGCATTGGGGCGATACTATTGCAGGAAGGAGATGACAAGCAAAACCACCCCATAGCATACATAAGCAGGTCACTATCAAAAGCTGAGAGAAACTACTCTATAAGTGAACTGGAACTGCTGGCCGCTGTATGGGGGATGACGTACTTGAGACATCTCATTTACGGAAGACCGGTGGTAATAGTCACCGACCACCATGCACTCTGTTGGATACACAACATAAAAGACCACTCTAGGCGGTTAGCACGGTGGGCACTAAAACTAGCCGAGTTCGACTACTCGGTGGTATACAAGAAAGGCAGCAGGCATCAAGACGCAGACTGTCTATCTCGCAACCCCGCTCTACAGATAGATAATATGGAAATCGAGGAGTTAGATGACGTGCCCACCTTCACCATCTCGACAGTAAAGATAGACGAACTACAAAACAGAGACAAGGATCTAAGGGAACTAAAAGAAGTAATCATGGACCCTGAAAATAGTACCGGCGACGCAATAACACGACGGAAGGCGAAGAATTTCAGATTAAGGGACAACATATTATACAAAGCCACCACAGATAAAGACGGCTTAGAATATGCGCTCGTAATACCACGGGCACTAAGGGAGGAAGTGCTATGGGAAGCCCACAACGCACCCACAAGTGGACACATGGGCATGACCAAAACTCTGAGTAGACTAAGCCCAAAATACTACTGGGACAACATGGTGAAGGACGTGCACAAATACATCCGAGGATGCAGGGATTGTCAAGCAAGAAAAGGACCCTCAAACAGGAAACCCCTGGGGCTACTCCAGCCTATTCAAGTGGGACAAGTGTTCGATCAGCTGGGGATAGACCTGTTGGGTCCTTTTCGGAAAAAGCAGTCTGGGAAAAAACAACCATTGTGGTGGTAACAGACTATGCAACGAGATACGCGATAACTGCGGCCCTACCTAACGGCAAGGCAGGGCCAGTAGCAAAATTCTTGCTAGAAAAGGTGCTCTTAAAACACGGTGTACCCCGTACTATTCTGAGCGACAGGGAAAAGTTTTCCAGTCTGAGATGGTGCAAGAGCTTCAACAAATAATGGGCGTCCAAAGCACCTTCACCACAGCATATCACCCTTCGTGCAATGGGCTAACGGAAAGGTTGAACAAAACATTAGCCGACATTGCTGTCGCTGTATTTGTCACACAGAACAAACGGACTGGTATTCATACCTGCCCTTCGTCACCTTCGCGTACAACACAGCGAAACAGGAGACGACGCAATTCACGCCCTTTGAATTAATATTTGCACGAAGCCCGACTCTGCCGTTGGATGCAGCTCTCTTAGATAAAGAAACCAGCACGAATGCCAAGGAGCTAAGGGAAAAAGCGTTGGTAATAAGGGCATTGGCCGTAGACAACATACAGAAAAAACAAGGGAAAGACAAGGAGCTCTACGACTCTAAGCATAGAGAGGGGGAGTATGAAGTCGGGGACAGAGTAAAGATATTCATACCAATAAGAAAAGTGGGCAAGAGCGAGAAATTGTTGTTAAGGTGGTTTGGGCCATATAGAGTTACAAAAAAAAATAAGCGAGGTAAATTACGAGGTAAATTACGAGGTAAAGCAAGAGGGAGGCAGAAAAACTGATGTGGTACACATAGGCAGAATACTACCATTCTATGACGAATGGACATTGGGAGACATATCAGAAGAAGAAGAAGAGGGGGATGATGAGGAACACAGGGCGCCCAAATCCTCGTAGTAGTAGTAGCAGTACAAAAAAAGGGTTGACAATTCAGAGTAAGGGAAATTAGTATGGTAGTAGAACATAGTTATCGTTAATGAACACATAACATAGTTTTAAAAAAAAAAAAAAAATATATATAACTTATCTTGTTGCATGATACCGGGCCACACGAAAGCAACGCCACCTAACACACAACACACACACAGGACCAAGGCGAAACACCGCCAAAGAGGAAAGTCACAGCGTGTGTCGGTAGACGGCAGCACCAGAACGACCAAGGAGCTGGTAGCCTTGGTATCCGTGAACTGAGTAGCGGCCACGGATGCTGGAACGTTCGGACAAGCCTCGGGCGCTTAGCGTGATTAGTGGTTTAGATTATAAGACTTTGGATAAATAAAGGATTCGTTCCACCACATAAACCCACCTGGTAGCATGTAAGCTATTATAGACTTGTACGATTAGGATATTTTAGTGTTCGGGGCGAACACTTTCTAGGGAGGGGCATGTAACATAAAGATTACACTAGGTGCCGTTAACTTAAGTTGCCCCGGTCTCCCCCAGTACAATGTTTGTGTCAGCAAGATTGGCGAATTGGGGTCATGATGTGAATATAAATACTGTACCAAAAGCACGTACAGATCACTGATCTCTGGGTTAGTCTGGGTATGCCTATTGTGGAACTTAACGTGGAGCAGTAGGTGACCAAGTGCCACACCCTAGATCAGCCCTAGCAAAGGAAATAGTGTGGGCGAGCAGCTTAAGTTGCCGTTCCTACTTACCTCCCTTTGTTAGGTACTTAACGACTTTACCGGCTCGGTGAATGCCCTCGGACCTAAGTCTAGGGTTCATTCACCACCGCTAAAGCGCTGCCCCCCGTGTATCTTCAGCCTAGCCAGTTTCACATGATGCTCCCAGCCATCTTGGCCATCTGGGGGTAAGATCACTAACTAGACTATAAGGCACTATAACGTAATAAAAGTGGGTTACCTGTGGAATCCTGTGTATTCTTCCCCCTCAACCAACCCTTAACGTGACAATATGTTAAGCGAATCACTCTCGGGACTAGGTCGTTCCGAAGGTCTCCGTTCCTGAACCGTTGGACTTTTATCTATTCGCATAATTATATCATCTAAACTTTCTCGAGAGTGATTTTCTTGATTTTTATCCATTCTTTGATTTAAGTTAAATTGAAGAAAAATAAAAATCAAAGAGAATTTACAAAAAAACTGATCTTTATAACCCAAAGGGATGCCAAGTTATTTTTCCAAGGGGAAATAACTAAACCTAACTATAATTACCTACCGCGAATCTAACTTAATTTACTATCTAATTTCTGACACAGCGACTGTTTGGAAATCAATAATCACTACTGTAATTAAATTTACATCCTGTCCAACAAATCCCTAAATAGATTAAACAACTTATCTACTACTTACAGTCTCTGAAATTGTTAATTTAGGCTCAGGTTCACTGTTTAAATTGAAAGAGTGTATGTGTCAGTCACAATGACGGACCTCTCCTCATCTGCTTTCTTTGGACCCACTGTCGGTATCGTCGTGTACCAGTGTGTAGTACTTCAGATCTCGGCCTATCCTGTTCACCTCAAACCGATCGTCCAAAACTTCTCATTTGACGCCAGCACTGGTTTAGGATTAGGGCACAGCCAAGTATTGTCCAAAAAAAGCAAGCAGGGAAGAAAAACCAAATCACCACGCGATAACTCGTCAACCGTATTATCGTTTCCGCGTTTTTCTTCGGTTTTCAGCTCAAAATTCGCGACTAAATCGTATTCTAAAGTAATGACATCAATCTCAAGTCAACAATTGACAATTCTCTACCTTTTTTTTTACCTGAATCACCCTAGCATCCCTTATAATTTTTTAATTTACGCACACAAAAAAAAAGAAAAAATAAATCTTAAAAAGAATGGATATTTTTTAAGACACCCCCCTCCTAAGACTCAACACTAAAGAAAAAAGCGTTCACTTTTCTCTTCAGTGTTGAGTTAATTAACGTCATTTACATTTCCGGAAAAACCTACTATTTTACTTCTAAAATTGTCTAATGCTACCTCTAATAAGCTAATTAAATATTTTCTTCTAAATCTCACGTTTTCTCTATTCGATATTGAGTCCATTCTTAATATTACACATGTCACTTCTTCATCATAGTTTAAAAAGGAACTTCTGTTTGGTTTTGTTTCATGTTCCATCGCCGTTACGATAGAAGCTACGTCAAGTTCTATTTGTTTCCATGCATGTTCGCCTGAGGTCACTTGAGCTACATTTGGCATTTCTCCTTGTCTTCCGGCAGTTTTCTCTTTATCAGAAATTACTTCTATGGTGGTTGACTCGACTCTTTGGAAATCTTCAACATGACGGCATCCCGATTCAACATTTGAGTTCTCTTGGCAAGACAACGCCGCTGGTATTCTAACCGAAACACTTTGATCATCCAGTGGATATTTAAAATCGATTTGATTACCTATTTTACTTGGTCGTAAATCGTCAATATGACTGATTGTCGTACATCCCTCTAGTTCTATCTCATAAGTAGTTTCTGATAACACCTTTGTAACAATTCCAGGTCCTCGCCAAGCTGGAGCAAAAAGCCAGGTTTTTGAGGAATCGAATATTTACCCGGTCACCCACTTTAAAAGTTATTTTTGGGGAGCATTTTTGTTCAGGATAAACCTTCGCCTGATATTTAAGTTGTCTTTCTACTACGATTTGGTTATTCCTTCTTCTTTCTTGTGGGGTCAATAACTTCCTTCTTTTGCTAAACTGAGATTGCCATTCACCAGGCACTGGTATCTCGTATCCTAAAATAATGGCTGAGGGCGTTTCTCCCGTGGCCGCATTAGTGCGACTGCGTAGCACCTGAAGAGCCAAAGGTAATTTTTCTTCCCAAAGGGATTCTGGACGTTCAAAGAGAAGTACTCGAAGAACTTTTTTCAGTTCTTGGACACGCCTTTCCACGGGATTTGCTCTGTGGTGGTAAGCCGCACTATAGAGCTGTGTTACTTTGTGTCGATCACACGATTTGTTTATCAACTTACTAATAAAAACACCTCCATTATCCGTTACTATAAACCGCGGGACTCCATATCGTGGATAAATTTCTCGTTCTAATACATCGACGATTTTCTTGGCTTCCACTGTTTTAAAAGTAAACGCTTCCACCCACTTAGAAAACACGTCTTCAACCAAAACAATATATTTGTTGTGGGTCCGTCTCGCTTCTGGATAAGGTCCAAGTACGTCCACAGACACCATTTCCCATGGAAACTTCGGTATCCGTGGTCTCTGGGGGGCTACACTCTGACGTTGAACAGTCTTGGCGATGCTACAAATAATACAATTGGCGATATATCGACCAACATCTCGGTGCATGTATTCCCAGAAATAATATTTGCTAATTTTTCGACTAGTTTCCGCAGTTCCAGGATGAGCGGCATGTTCCACGTCATGAAAAGTGTGTATCACTTGTTCAATCAGTTTCCGAGGGACCACGAGTCGGTCACCTTCGGGATGTCTTCTCCAAAGAAGGCCTTCTTCTACAGTAAATCTTCTCATTAATCTTTCTTGCGCCGGCGTCAGTATCTCATTGCTTTCTCTGAGGGCTAAGATGGTTGCTATGGTGTTGACAATGTGTTCCACTTTTTTTTGCTCTTGCGCCACTCTATCATATAGAGTGTCCGGTCTAGGTTACATAATCCTAGGTTTTGATTATTAAATATTGTCTCTGTCAATTTGTAGTTGTTATCAGCTCCTGGTGGCACTAGACGCTCGTTATCCGGTTCCCCTACATATTCCATTTCTTCGGGCTTTCTGCTGAGCAAATCTGGAAGATGGTTTTCCGTACCTTTTACATGCTCGATTACAAAAGAATACTCTTGCAACTGAAGAGCCCATCTGGTGAGTTTTGCCTTAGTGTCACGAAATTTTTCTAGCCAAGTCAAGCACCGACTATCCGTTCGAACCACAAACGGTTTATCATCTAAATAGTGTCGAAAATGATTGATAGCCCAAACGAGCGCCAAGCACTCTTGCTCGTTTACGTGTAGACGTCGCTCGTTGGGCTTAAACTTCGCACTAGCAAATGATACAATATACTTTTTACTCACTTCAGGTTCTTGATATAAAACAGCCGCCATTCCATTCTGGCTGGCATCCGTCTGTAGCACAAATGTTTGACTGAAGTCTGGTCGATGTAAGGGTTGAGCTTGAGCAGCTTTTTTTCACTCTTTCGAAGGCAACATCCTCAACCTCCGTCCAAATCAACCTACTGGCCTTTCCTTTTAATAACTCGGTTAATGGTGCGGTAATCTCTGAATATCGCGGAATGTGTTCCCTTAACCACCCACAGGTACCAAGAAATGCCTGTAGTTGTTTACGGTTTTTCGGGATTTTAAATTCTTCTACTTGTCTCAAATGCTTTTTCTGAAGAAAGATGAAATCACCCTCAACTCGAAATCCAAGATAGTCAAGACTTTCCAGGCCTATGTGACATTTTTCCGCTGAAGCTCGAAGGCCATGTATCCTTAGCCTTTCCAAAACAAGCCTCAGGTGTCGCAAATGGTCTTCTTCAGTATCACTGTAAATAATTACGTCATCTAGGTATACCTGTGTAAATTTAAGGCAGGGACACATTGTTCTGACGCGACACCACGCTACGCCACTCGACGTGATGCGTCAGATGAACTGTGTGTGCACATACGAGTTCATACCACGCTAAGCTACATTACCAAAAACATTCAAAAATCATGGCAAGCAGCAGTTCCTCTGATGAGTGGGATCAAGAAATAGAAGCAGTGGCAGGTTTATTAGTATTAGAAGAAAGAAAAAGACGAAAACATTGGATACATCCAATAAACTTGACACGTTATTTTCATGGAGAATATCACACGTTAATAGAGCTTCTCGAAATGAATGATAATAGAGACCGATTTCATATGTATTTCCGAATGAACAAGGACCAGTTTGAGAATTTGCATTCATTAGTGGAAATGGATATTAAAAAGATTAGCACAACTTTCCGGAAGGCGATATCAAGCAAGGAACGACTGGCAGTTTGTTTACGGTAAGAACAATTCTGTTTTTATATATTCTATATTTAAAACAAGTAGAGTGAAAACATTGAATCTTAAAATCTATAAAAAAGTTCTTATTCAGATGAATCTAATGAACGGCTAAAAGTGCTATAATAACTGGTAGTAGAAGGACATTGTTGAAATGTGTATAGCATAGGATCCTCAGTAATATCTCGAATCGGTTGTAGATTTTCTCTGTTTTCTCTTGCCGCAACTGGAGCATAACTATTTTGAGAAGTAGGCGTATTAGGAGGTGAAAAGAATGTTTGCCCTGAAGATGTAGTTGTTGAAGGACTTGTTAATGGCGTGGGTACATGTAATTGGCCCTGTTTCATATGTCGAATTTCTGCCTCGGATATCATAGTACACAATTGCATTCTAATAGTTGCTTGTTCTATTGGGGGTAGGCGTTTAACAGTCTTAGCCATACTCAAGTAGAACATGTCTGTCTCATCCAACATAGACTGATCTGCAGATTTTGACACATTTTGGTACTTAGCCTTTCGAAGCTCAGCGTTTTCTTTCATTATTTTAACCATTTCTTGAGCAGGATTTGACGTTTGATTACGCCTAGGCAGTGGTTTCTTTAGGTCCGGTTGAAAAGAAGTGACAGAAGGTGGATTGTTGTCACTCGGCTCATGTTCTTGAGGTTCTGCGGTCGCTTCATGATCTTCGTCATCAGCTTCAAGGCCGTCATTCAATTCCTCAGTTAACTGCTCTAAATTTGTATGTGTTTGCCTTGTTTCCAAATACGGGAGGAGGAATTCCATTTCTTTATCATACTTCCATTTCAAAACTTTAGTTGCACCTTGCCCACTTTTGGTTTTGCGTCTTTTTTGAGCATTGAAATAACAGTTTCTTAACTTTCCCCAAGCTGTTTTCACATTATTACCTACAAAATTAATAATATTTTATTATTTTCGTTAAATAAGTTAAAAATGTATATTTTTTTTTCAGATTTCTAGCAACTGGCAATTCGTTCAGGTCTTTGGGTTTCAGTTACAGAATGGGATTCAGTACAGTACGAAAAATAGTTCAAGAAGTGTGTCAAGCAATTTGGCAAGTATTAAAACCAATACAGATGCCATCACCGACTGCAGTTATGTGGAAGGAGATTGCCCAACGATATGAACGCATATGGAACTTCCCACATTGCTTGGGAGCCCTAGATGGGAAACATATAAACATACGATGTCCTATTAATGCTGGTTCTGAATATTATAATTATAAAGGGACCCACTCAATTGTGTTGCTTGCTCTTGTTGATGCGAATTATAAGTTTATTGCTATCGACGTAGGAGCATATGAAAAAATAGCGATGGTGCTATTTTTTCAAATTCTCTGCTAGGCAAATCGTTAGCTAATAATTCATTAAACGTACCTGCCAACGAAAAGTTGACACCTAATGGGGAAGAACTACCTTACGTTATAGTAGGTGACGAAGCTTTTCCGTTAAAATCATACCTTCTGCGCCCTTACAGTAGAAGAAATCTGAATGGAGACGCGCCAAAAAAAGTTTTTAACTACCGTCTCTCCAGGGCACGAAGAGTAGTGGAAAACAGTTTTGGAATTTTAGCTGCCCGTTGGAGAATTTTCCTTCGCTACATGGAAGTTCAGCCGAAAACAGCGCAGAATATTGTTTTTAGCCGCTATTTGTTTGCACAATATGTTGTGTGATAAAACAGATATAGAACCGGAAAACGACTACTCAAATAGGCTGATTCTTGTTTCACTTCTGTACACCATTACGACAAAATTGCACCGAAGAAGCAATATATGTGAGAGACAAATTTAAAGAATATTTTATATCAGAAGAGGGTGCTGTATCTTGGCAAATACAAACTGTAAGACGCGGAAGAATATATTGAAGTGTATATATTTTAAATGTAAAATTATTTGTGATGTATTATAATACTTTGAAAATGTGTGTAGGTATATTTTTATTTACCTGCTAAGCCCATTTTCTCAGCAATTTCTTCCCAGGCTTCTCCTCTCATATTCTGGTCTCTATAGTGTTTACTTTTCATGTTATATAGACACTCGTGTTGTCGGACCATTTCAATTAACATAATTTCATCAATTTTTGCCGCCATCACCTCGATTTTATTACCAACACGTGTTGATCCAGAATCCACGCTACGTTACACGACTCGATGTGACGAAAATCAGACAAGTTGGGATTTGTATCACGTTGCGGGGCGTCGCGTGGCGTGGTGTAGTATCGCGTCAGAACAGTATGCACACGTACATAAAAATGCACGGTGCAGATCCTTATGACGTCGCGTCACGTCGCGTGGCATGGCGTCGCGTCAGAACAATGTGTCCCTGCCTTTATTCACATAACCCACAAGAACCTCCCCGGCCATCAACCTTTGGAAGGTTGCCGGAGCATTTTTGAGTCCAAACGGCATTACGGTAAATTGATAGGCCGTTCCGTCGGGGGTAGTGAAAGCAGTTTTTGGTTTATCAGCAGGCTCTAATGGAACCTGCCAATATCCACTTTTGAGGTCTAAAACACTAAAAATCTTCGCCTGGGCCACGTTTTTGAGGGCGTCTGATATTCTTGGTAAACCTGAAGTTTCGTCCATAGTTATTTTGTTGAGCTCCCTGTAGTCTACGCAAAATCTCGGACTTTTTCCTGGACGGGTTACCAAGACTGGAGGCGAAGCGAATGGTAATTATTATATATTCTTCCAAGTCCATTTACACCTGTACAGCCGCCACTTCCAACTGTTCTAAGTTTCTGAAATGGAGTCCTCTCAATCTCGATTTTATCTCAGGTCGTAACGCCATCAAAATAATACTGATCAACGACTCTTCATTATTGGAATCAAATTGATCAATTCTTGCTGCCAGTCCTTTTTTCCTAGCGATGAAGTCTTCTGTACTCTCCTTTTGACCCTGTTTTTCGCTGTAAATTCTGGTAGTTAGTTCAATTTTTACCGCATGACCGTCAAAGAATTCTAAAAATTTGCTACTAAATTCTCCGAATCCTACAGGATAAAGCTTAAACCTGGTCCCCCACTTTGCGGTTCTTCCCTCAAACGTTCTAAATTTTTTTTAACCTGCTCATGACTATCAGTAATACCAACGTTTTCAAAATATTGAGACATTTCCCTAATAAACCCTTTCGGATCCTCATGAGTGGCTCCTTCAAAGCTTGAAAGTACAGTATGCTTTCCACCAGTTTTAATTAACTCTAAATTTGCTGTTAATTCTTGAATTGCCCTTGCTAGCAAAATGTTTGTATCTAAGCTATCTACCTGCCTAACTACTTCATCTGATTTGTCCCTGCCAACTCTATCCAAGCCGTGAGCTCGACAACTCGAGTCTTTACTATACTCGCTTTGGGAATTCCCTTGATTCCCCACCAGGGATGCCATGTTAAGCGAATCACTCTCGGGACTAGGTCGTTCCGAAGGTCTCCGTTCCTGAACCGTTGGACTTTTATCTATTCGCATAATTATATCATCTAAACTTTCTCGAGAGTGATTTTCTTGATTTTTATCCATTCTTTGATTTAAGTTAAATTGAAGAAAAATAAAAATCAAAAAGAATTTACAAAAAACTGATCTTTATAACCCAAAGGGATGCCAAGTTATTTTTCCAAGGGGAAATAACTAAACCTAACTATAATTACCTACCGCGAATCTAACTTAATTTACTATCTAATTTCTGACACAGGCGACTGTTTGGAAATCAATAATCACTACTGTAATTAAATTTACATCCTGTCCAACAATCCCTAAATAGATTAAACAACTTATCTACTACTTACAGTCTCTGAAATTGTTAATTTAGGCTCAGGTTCACTGTTTAAATTGAAAGAGTGTATGTGTCAGTCACAATGACGGACCTCTCCTCATCTGCTTTCTTTGGCCCCACTGTCGGTATCGTCGTGTACCAGTGTGTAGTACTTCAGATCTCGGCCTATCCTGTTCACCTCAAACCGATCGTCCAAAACTTCTCATTTGACGCCAGCACTGGTTTAGGATTAGGGCACAGCCAAAGTATTGTCCAAAAAAAGCAAGCAGGGAAGAAAAACCAAATTCACCACGCGATAACTCGTCAACCGTATTATCGTTTCCGCGTTTTTCTTCGGTTTTCAGCTCAAAATTCGCGACTAAATCGTATTCTAAAGTAATGACATCAATCTCAAGTCAACAATTGACAATTCTCTACCTTTTTTTTTACCTGAATCACCCTAGCATCCCTTATAATTTTTTAATTTACGCACACAAAAAAAAAAGAAAAAATAAATCTTAAAAAGAATGGATATTTTTAAGACAAATATACCCAAAGAAATACGAGGAAACAAGTTGAATGCTAGAAGTAAAAAGATGATTCATGTTGGTTACACATCAAATGGTTACAGACTTTGGGATTTTGAAGATCAAAAAGTAATTACTGCTCGTAATGTGATATTTGACGAATCATCACTTGATAAGTCAAGCGACAAAAGAATGACTATGGACTTGACCTCAAGCAATGTTCCACATACAGATAATCATCATGACATTTTTATGGATAATGTTGGTCAAGATAAACATAAAGACAAAGTTGTTCAAAATGAAGCCATGCAACCACAAGACATGACAGAAGAAAATGTTGACAACATCAAAGTAACCAGTAAAATAGAGTAAGGCAGAAAAATTGTACCACCAGCCCGTTTTAATGACTATGACATGGACACTTATATTGCTTTATCCATTGGTGCTGTACATCAGGGTATTCCAGAAAGCTATGAAGAAGCCATAAATCAAAATGGTTGGAAAGAAGCAATAAAAAATGAACTAGTAGCTCTGGAGAAAAACTATACTTGGGACATTGTTCCATATCCTAGTGATCAAGAAGTAATTGATTACAAATGGATTTTTAAAGAAAAGAATATCAATGGACAAGTGACAAAGAAAGCAAGGCTTGTGGCTCGGGGTTTCAAACAATCCAATATATTCCTTGAAGAGCTCTATTCACCAGTTGCCAGAATGATGACTATTAAATTGCTATTGTCATTGAGTGTGGAATTGGATATGTCAATACATCAACTAGACGTTAAATGTGCTTTCCTGAATGGAGAACTTGAGGAGCCAGTGTTTATGGAACTTCCAGAAGGTTTGGAACTATTGGGTGAGAAACATGTACAAAAATGTGTAACTAGTGGCGATAATCATAAGAAAGTGTGTAAGTTAAGAAAAGCGCTTTATGGTTTACGACAAGCTCCTAAATGTTGGTATAATCGACTACATTCATTTTTAATTAATAGTAGCTTTTGTAGATCTTCTGCTGATCCATGTTTTTATTTTAACACAGATGTATATTTAATTGTTCATGTTGATGATGTACTGTTATTTTCTAAACAAGAAAAGTTACTTATTGATTTTAAACATAAACTTATGTCTGAATTTGAAATGCGAGACTTGACACATAAAGCTGAATTTAAATTTTTGGGTTTAACTATTGTGAAAGATAAAAATAGTTTAATTATCCATCAAAATGAACTAACAGAAAGAATTCTTAATAAGTTCAATATGATCGATTGTAAACCTTCCAATGTTCCAATTCAACCCAAATTAAACTTATCTATAAGTAAAAATTGTGACAAAGATAATGTAAAATCTAATTTGCCTTACAAAGAGCTAATTGGTCACTTGATGTATTTAATGATTGGTAGTAGACCTGATTTAAGTTTTTCTGTTAGCTATTTTAGCCAATTCCAAACCAATTATTCAGAGGAACACTGGAAATTTCTGAAACAAATTTTGAGATATTTAAAATCGACAATAAACTTTGTGCTCAAGTATAATAAGTGAACTGAAAGTGTTAATATTATAACAGCTTATGTAGATTCTGATTTTGCCAATAATTGTAATGACAGGAAAAGTATTACTGGGTTTTTTGTTAAACTATTTAACAATGTGATATTCTGGAAAACAAAGAAGCAAGCAACTGTTTCTTTATCTAGTGCCGAGTCAGAGTATGTTGCCTTGTCTATGTGTGTTTCTGAATGTCTCTATATAGCACAACTGTTACAAGATATTTTAAAATCGGATGTGATTTATCCAATAAAAGTTTATGAAGACAATCAGTCATGTATCAGAATGGCAAATACACTTGAAACTCGACGCACAAAACACATATTTGTAAAGCATCATTTTCTGAGAGACATCGTAGCGAACGGAAAAGTTAGTTTAGAATATCTGAGTACTGATGAACAAATAGCTGACATGTTAACTAAACCATTAGCTTATCCAAAGTTTGAATATTTTAGATCTAAGATTAATGTAATCAATAATTTGTAATTTAGCATTAAGTTTTGATGTTATGTATATGACATTGTTTGATACAACTTGTTTGATGTGTTTAGAATTAATTCTTATTAGTTATGACAATGCACAATTGGGAGGGTGTGTTGATGTATCAGTTCAATAAGTACAATTGTTCATTGTCTACTCTTAATACTCTACTTGTCACACTAGTGTAAGTCGTATGTCAGAATAAATTGACTTCCGTCAATTATGTCAAGAACGTCAAGAAGTGACAGAAGACAAGTTGTAGTCGTTGTCGTTCTAGATTGGTTCTAGAAACTGTCTCAACACAAAAACAACATATTATTTTTAACATGCTTTATATTCTTTAAATAAAGACCTTATAAGTAAAAGGGCTATTCACGTGTCTTACTGTGCGGTACCTGCTTACATTTTTATACTGTGATCGAACGTTGGCTCGACGTCCAAATGCCGTTTGGGCTTTATGGATAGTTCTTAGAAAACACACGTGATTAGCATTAATTCTTCGATATAAATAGGAGCTGAGCAGACACAAAAAGTTAAATTTGCTGTAGGATGTTAATCAGTTGGAAAATAAATTGTACGTTAGATAGATATGAATGACTGATTGCTGGTCTTTGTTCACTCTCAATGTCAACTTCTGCACAGTTACTCATTTCGCCATGCATAGATTGACATTTAAAGGAATGACAATATTTCTAATACTTCAGCATTTAGTTGGAAATTAAAGGAAAATTATTCTGCCAGATATTGTGGATAGATCAATGCTGCATATGGCATAACAGCAAATCGAAATCGCAAATAAAACTACACACCACCCGCGCCCCAATCTTTAGTTTATTATTAAAATAAAAAAAAATTCCAAGATTGACCTGGATGACTTTTTTTTGCTTCTCGCTTCACCGGGAGAATATCTGAAACAAAAAAAATAATATTACCACGAGAATATAAGAAATGTCAATGTGTTTTAAGTTTGAACTCGGTTTTACCCAATGTTAGCTGAAGCTTGATTTTATATTGTAGCATAAAATCAGTATAAAAATTCATTATACATTGAATGGTAATCTAGCACACAACTTAACGTATAATGTCAGAAATTCACTGACTTTAAAAAAAAAAGATTTTATGTAAAACACGTATTTGTCAGCGCACGAGAAAACCCACCAGTTAAAAACAGCGCACGGGAAATGGGCACTTTCCAGCGTCCTCACGTTTTCAGACTAGTAAGAATAATGAAAAAAACCTTTCCTACTCAGGTGCGGTAAATGCGCTTTTACACACTTATTTGAGTGCGGGAAAGAGTACTTTTCCGCACCGGATGCGGTAAAGTTACTTTTCCACATTGCAAAACTAATTTACAATAAATGTAAAATTTTAAAGGTAATATGTGTAGAGCGAAAATACCCACTTGCACCAACCTTTTTATGAGATGCTCAAGCAAATTAAAAAATTGAAAAAGTCATTAAACAGATACCAAACGAAAGATAGTCCACAATATTCAGACAGGCTTTAGTTTAAAATTCTCTAATTACTCCCTAGGTAGTGAAAGTGATATTTTCATCTCTCAAATGAGGGAGAAAACTTTTATTTTCTATAGAGGTCGTAGAAAATAGTTATTTGCGCATAGTTAAAAGCAGCAGTTAAATATTATGTTAATACCTGGTTTAAGAAGGTGTTGTTACTAAAGATATGTTTTTCAATTTGTCAAGAAAGTGACAAACTGTCTTTAGACAGTGTGACTTTTACGGGTGGTACTTTTCCTCCCTAGGGAGGAAAAGTTTTAAATTAAACACCCTGTTTCTATTCTTTTTTTTTTAATTATTCGCAAGAAGGCTAGTAATTATTCTTAATACTTCCCTATACCTATTTTGCACCGTTTCCTAGATGTTCCATAAAAATGGTGGCTTTGTCAGCAAAACGGTAGTCTAAACATTAATTAAATTCTCAAGTCCTGAAAGGCTTGCCGATGTGACCTTTTGTCCTCAGTTAGACAATACTACATATGGTTGAAACCCCAGACACAGAAAATGAAAAAAACCTACCGGACCTACAGACAGATATAAAAACTGCCAAAAGTTCGTTTTCTTTTAAAAGGATTCATCGGTGTTTTATGGTTTGTAATAAAATAATATTAAACTTAGAACAAATCCATGTAAACATTTCCTTTACCTAACTTCAACCGTTTCTGACTTATTAACAGTTTTTCCTTAAAGGGTGCATACAATCGTGTCATACCAATCTGAATACGGACACCTGCTTGGCCTTAATGACTAGTTGTCGTTTCTATAACGACATGTTCTGACAGATATTTGTCAAATACAAAACTGGTTGAAACTTTTATAGTTTAAAATTACTTTTGGATATACAGGTTCTTAAAGACATGACAGAAAACATTTTTTTAACATTTTTTCCGTCGACCATGTATTGACAGCCTTTTTTGATGGACGATAACGAATGCAAAATCGTTCAATATTGAGTTCCAGTAATGCATGATTTTTCAATTGTTTTACTTTAATGCATGATCTTATCAGGCAATCAAATACGCTCATAGTATAGTTCTATCCTTTTTTATTTGTATGAAACAAAGAGAAATAAACACACATTCTTTAGTTGACATCCACCATTACTGACAGAACAGTTTTTTTCAAAACTTTGTAGGATTATAAACCTTTATTATAAACTACAGTTGACGGAAAAATGTTGTAACCAACTTTTATATTAATAAGCGATTAATAATCTCAATTTTAGTAACGCGTTCACTGCGTTAAACCATTTCGATTATTAATCGCTTTCATTAATACACTCGTTCGTTAAATAACTATTAAATTGTTCATAACAATTTAAAACTTTTTTGTTAATAACGTCAGATTATTTAATTTTTAATTTTTCTATACAAATATTACTTTTAACTATGATGTAAAATTGACTGTATTGCCATTGTTTCTAAAAGTAGAATACTCATATTTGGTACGAACGTTCTACAGGAACGACAAAAATGATTTATGCAAATAAATCGTATAATAATTGCATTAGATGCTACAGGACGTTCCATTTTTTAAAATATATTTTGATTAATTCAGTTTAAGAAATTTTGACTTTTATAAATGGAACACCCTGTACATTATCTATTTTGTCTGATAGGTTTTACGTATGTCATGTACCTAATTTGAGTAGATTGCAATTTATTTATGGTTTTTAATTTTTACCTTCGAGTTTAAGTTTAGTTTAATTTAAGTTTTAATTTAAGTTTATAACTAGCTTACGACAAACTAAAAATGCAGGTGTTGTCAACCGTTGGTAGAGTTACAGCATATTCCAGACATCAAAATAATACGATTTAGCTAAATTGTCCTATACCGAAAGTTAATATTAAGAAAGATACAGGGTGTGAAAGTTGAAATTTTGTTCTTGTTTTTTTATCATATTATCTAGGTATTTTGATATAAATTACTGAAAATGTGTATAAGGGGGTTTTGACAGCCGGTAAATATGAAGGTTTCATCTATTTGCAGTAGCTGATAGGGGCGCTACCTGCAGCTTTTTCATCTGCTTAAAGGACTAATATTTTTTTCTACGCCACTGAAACAGACACCCGACTGCAAAATATGATTCTAATATGTTTTCTACGTGAAAAAGGTATACTTGTTTTAAAGCTTAAAAGTTGACCGTTTTTGAGCTATCCACTATTTTGATATTGCATGTAGCAACTTTCAAATTAGTAAATATTTATTTTATGAAAGTAAGTTTTTATTTTGCCTTTGTAGAATACTTGTTGTCCAAAAGAAACCTTTTTTTAATGTTAATACTTTAATTTCCAGTGGTTTGTGGTGTAAGTTGTTTCACCAAATTCACTGAAAATACGTAAGGATTTTTCATTTATTTGTATCAGTCTTTTTGTTGTGTGATTTAGCTAAAAGATATTCCAATTAGTTTTTTTAAGATGTGTATAAATTACGTAAATGTACTTTACCCTTTAACCATTTCACCGTATTAGCAATGCAATATTAAAACATTAAATATCTCGAAAACGGTCAACATTTAAGATCTAAAACTAGTATATTTTTTTTAAATAGAAAACATATTAGAATAATATTTTGAACTCGCATGTCCGTTTCAGCTGCGTAAAAAAAAGTTTAAGTACATTTAAGCAGCTGAAATAGTTGCAGATAGCGCCTCCTATCAGCTACTGCAAAATAGTAGTAGTAATGCTGTAGCTCTATGTCCCATTACTTATGGTCCACCCTATACAGGGTTATTCACGTTATTTGACACGGAAGATTGTGACTAAACTATTCACTTTCAAAAAAGTTATAGACCTATTGAAGGTATCTTTTAAAAATATTTTCAAGATGTACCGGTTGTCTCAAATGCCGAAAAAGTATCAAAGTCATGTTTTTTCAAATGTAACACCTGGTATATTACTTTATTTTCAGAATCTACGTTGATGATGATGTTTGATAGGTCTAAACTTTACAGTTCTCAGATATTCCTTAATTTGTAAAAATGTAGAACAAATATTAACATTTAAACATTCAACCTTCCTTTGAGATTAATTGACCAAAATTGGTTTGGGCGATGATAACAGATTAAGTTTTATGATCCAAAAGTGATAAATTGTCTAGCTCATATAGGGAGTCTCAAAAAATTATATTTAATCAAAAACTGAAACTTTGAAGTAGTATAAACTTGTCAAAATCAAATGGAACCACAGTTAAAGTATATGCAAATTTAATTACCTATCGAAAATTATTAAGGTTTCATACCTCTAATTGTTAACGTTTTCTTGGAAAAATCGACATTTCTTAAAGTAGAGCTGACTGACTGATTTTTGATATCGTTCAAAGATCGATTTAATTTCAAACGGTTTAATCAAAACCCCAAAACAACAGCGTGTTCCATGAACACCTTTCTTCAACGAATTCGCGATGCCGAATCCCCCACCACGGTCGTCTTCTTCGGCGGCAAAGCCCGGGATGCGACTCCACACGTTGCCGCGGTTGCCAAACTTATAATACACGCATATGAGCGTTAACATGCCCCCCACCTTGAAAGGGTTCAAGCTTTCAATAAAAAAGGTTTTAAGGGCTAGTCCTAACCTAACATGCATATTTACAACTTAATAAAATTTTAGTTAACAAGCAGTGTCTACTTAAACTAACTTACTAACTAACACACAACAAGCACGGTGAATTCATCCGAATTCAGTTGTCCACTTTTACAAGTACCCGATACCTTACGTGCACGAAAAAATATCTTCGTTCACTGGGAGAACACATAATTTTGAAATAGGACGCTTTAACTCCCCTGTGGGAGTGCGCACACTAGCAACCCGACACTGATGGTCTGGACCGGGATACAGAACACTAACACGCCCAGTTTTCCAGTGAAGAGGAGGAGCGTTGTCTTCTCGAATCAGCACCAAGTCACCGAGTTGAGGACCTCGCTGAGGATACTTCCATTTATGCCTTTGTTGGAGGAGGTTGAGATACTCCTTAGACCACCTGGACCAAAATGCTGATGGATCTGTTGCAAGTGTTGATATTTGGATAATCGATTGCATGAAATATCACGTAGATCCATGTCCGGCAGTGCGGTAAGACGTCTTCCAATTAAGAAGTGAGCCGGTGTGAGAGTATCGAAATCATTAGGATCAGGAGAGAGAGGAAGTAAGGGACGCGAATTCAAAGTAGCTTCTACTTGAGCCAACAGAGTGGAAAACTGCTCAAATGTCAGTGAGGCATTTCCCATGACCCTTTTTAAATGAAATTTACATGCTTTAACCCCAGACTCCCACAAACCACCGAAGTTAGGAGATTTTGGGGGAATGAACTTCCATTTTACGCCCTCATTTTCAAACACCTCTAACTCTTGGTCTTGCAAGAATGTGGCTAGATCTTTTAATTCTGAGTGGGCGCCAACAAAATTCAGTCCGTTATCTGACCAAATTGCAGAAGGCCTACCTCTTCTTGCCACAAAACGACGAAACGTAGCGATAAAAGCTCAGAAGTTAATTCTGATACGAGTTCTAAATGTGTGGCGCGAGTTGAAAACAAACGAATAAACATAAATAGCACTTTGTTATTTTCGCTCCGCGACCTGATTTTGATTTTATATTGAAAGGACCGGCGTAATCCACTCCAGTAACATGAAATGGAGGAGAAGGATTTATTCGTTCAGTAGGCAAGTTACCCATTTGGGGTTCAACCGATACTGGTTTGGCGCGAAAGCAAATAACACACCTGCGCGTCACTTGTCTAGCTAAATTCCTACCACCTAAGGGCCAATAATTTTCTCGAAGAGAAGCTAACAGCTGTTGAGTCCAGCATGTAACAATCGCTTGTGCTCATGCACAAATATAAGCCTAGTAAACCAATGCTTACATGACAAAACCGCAGGATGCTTCTTAGCATAGTCCAAATTTGAGAGTTGGAGTCTACCTCCCACTCTAACAACACCTAGCTCATCAATAAAAGGGTTCAGTGAACTCAAAGAACCTTTTAAACAAGACTTTGATGTCCTCAATAGTTTGATCTCTTCAGGAAATGATTCCTTTGAGAAATCTTTAGCAACTCGTTGAAAGAGTGTGCCAATTCTTCAACAGAGAGTGAACCAAATGTTCGATCTGTGCGACAAACTCTACAATTTCTGTAAAACGAACAACATAAGCAAAGCATCTTTTAAGACGCGTTAAATTCGAGAATCTAGAAAAAGGAAAAAATTCAGGAACTACTTGACAACTACCCACCAAAAGTGTTGAATTTGACTGCTCATCAACCGAGGTATCATTTAAAATGAAATTAGATTGTGGCCATTTTGACTGGTCGAGAGTTAGCCACTCTGGGCCCTTCCACCACAAGAAATGTCCAGCCAAATCTTTAGGATAACATCCTCGTGAAAGAACATCCGCAGGATTATCCTTTGTACCAACATGCCGCCAATCACTTATTGAAGTGAGAATTTGGATTTGAGCAACACGATTGCCGACAAAAGTCCCTAAATCTCTGGACTGTTTCCCAAGCCAACCTAAAACTACAGTAGAGTCAGTCCATAAGAAGGTTTTTTCAACTGTCAAGCTGATGGAACTATGAAAACAATGAACTAATTTAGCCAAAACAAGCGCTCCACACAGTTCTAATCTGGGCAAAGTGACAACCTTCAAGGGGCTACTCGAGTTTTTGCATAAACAAGTGAAATCGAGATTTTGCCAGACGAATCCATGCTTCTAAGATATAGACATGCACCATAAGCATTAATAGAGCTATCACAGAATCCGTGCAACTCCACTGAAACATAATTTTCACAAACAATTTGACGATTTACACGAAGGTCATTTAAACAGTTTAACTGTATTCTAAATTTGTGCCAAGAAGTATGAAGATCGGCAGGCAAAGATTCATCCCAACCGATGCGTTCACTCCACAACCTTTGCAAAATTATTTTTGCAAATATTATGCAAGGAGCCAAAAGTCCAAGAGGATCAAAAATTTTGGCTATCGACGAAAGCACTATACGTTTAGTGTATTTTTCAACAACATTCAAAGATATGTGATACATAAGAGTATCTCTACAAAGTCCCAGTACAAACCGAGAGTTTTATTTTTCAGACTTTTCACCAAAATGAAATATATTTCCAGGCCGACTTGAAGAATCCCCAATTTGAGACAATACCTCTGGAGAATTAGAAATCCACTTTCTCAAATTGAAACCACCTTCCTTCAAAGTGCTGGAAACTTGCTTACTGAAACTAACAGCCTCTTCGATAGTATTAACACCAAATAACATATCATCTACGAAAAAATTATGAAGAATAATATTNGCNNACTGANANTNAGTCATGNCNGNTCAAGTNNCNAAGGCNNNATCANAANACNTNCNNGAGNCAGACGTACACCGNNGCCTGCNATTGTACCCGNACNANTTNNGGCNGCGCCCCCTNCTGCGAGGAACCTTTANACTANNTCANTCCTNCNCTCAGGCAACTCGTANNNATCANCCAGTCGANGCGTGGGAAGAGTGNGCGTGTNTCANATAGCANATTCCAANACNGGATACNTGATNACAATCTTATNCANGCCGACGATATGTNGCATGTTAGAANCTAGGTACNAGNTGCACGNGCNCNGGTCNNTACAATTTTTANNCANNACNNCGNTGGCAGACAATAGNNNTGTATTNTTGNANANATNCCTGGCGANCNTANCCCCAACNCGTCTGTTANNNTTCCGTANTCGTTACGGAATAGACGTTNCTTTCAGATACTCCGNTTTTCANGNNTCACTAGACAAATNCTGTNGGTNGTATAATCTTNCCCNTTAAATTTTTGTCACACACTTTTTCTAAATCTTTCCTAATCTGAACTATTTGTTTGTCCTGCGTTTGTTTAATATTTAAAGTAGTCTCAAAAGGTAGGTCACTCACTAATAATATAGTGTTGAAACATCTACTAAGTGCATCTGCATGTCGCATCCTTGTGTTATCTCTATGTTCCAATGTGTAATCATACTCTTCTAAAATTAAACTCCACCGCATAATTTTTGGGTGTATATCCTTTTTCTTCAAGGCTAAAAGTTAACTACTACAATCTGTAAGGATTTTGAAAGTTATACCCTGCAAATATATTCGAAACCTTTTCAAGCTATTAACCACAGCCAATAATTCTAGCTCAAAACTGTGCAATTTGGACTCTGCCTCAGTACAACGCTGACTAAAATAAAAGATAGGGTGAAACAAAACCATCCTCTTGTTTTTGCATAATTATACCCCAAAACCAATGAGCTGGCATCACAATGGAGTTGTGTTTCTGCCAATGGTGAGTAAATGCATAAAACTGGCCTAGAGACCAAAATACTCTTAATTTTATTGAAACTGTCACACTGTTCTTGTTCAAAATTAAATGGAGTGTCCTTTTTTAAGAGGGAGTACAAAGGCTTAGCAATCAATGCAAAATTTTCTACAAATTTTCTAAAATAAGAAGCCAAACCAATGAAGCTGCGAAGCTCCTTTGCATTACGAGGTAATGGAAAGTTGCTAATAGCTTTTGTATGTTCCTCACTCGGCATTTACATTATTAGCTCGGATGGTATAACCCAGGAAAGTAATTTCTGTCATTAAAAAGTGGCATTTATCAAGACGGAGAGTAAGTTTATTGTCAACTAATAACATCAAAACCTGTTTTAAAATATTTAAATTTTCTGGAATTGTTTCAGTGGCAATCATAATGTCATCTATATACAATAAGATTTTTTTATCTCTCAACAAATCACTAAATATCTGATGTACATATCTCATAAAAGTAGCTGGACTATTCCTTAGCCCAAATGGCATCTTCAAGAATTCCCACTGTTGGTCCAAGCATACAAAAGGAAGTATATTTTATAGAGGAAGGCTCAATATCAACATGGTAAAATGCACTTTTAAGATCTAGTATAGTAAAGTATCGTTTACTTCTAAGTCCTTCAACTTGATCTTCAATAACTGGCATTGGGTAATTGTCACGTAAAGTTATTTTATTTAAAAAGCGGTAGTCTACACATAACCTAAGATCTTTAGTTTTCTTTCTGATTAATACAATTGGTGAGCTATACTCAGAGTTACTTTTTTGAATAATGTTATTTGTTTCTAAATCATTCAAAATATCTTTAACAGCCAACTTTTCTCCATATGATAGCCTACGAGGCTTGAAATAAAATGGAGCATGTTGAGGATTAACTACAATCTTCATTTGAAATTTAATAGCAGGCTCTAAAGGTCGATTTGGTTCAAATAAGATTTTTTCATCACATCTTCTATCTCTAACTTTTGATTTAGGTGTAGTTCAGGATTAATATCTAAGCAAACTTCTTGCGGATTAACATAAGAAATATTTAGAATGTTTAATGTTTCCTGTTCGATTTCATTAGATGGGTATACTTGAAAATCAACATTATTAGGTGTAATCAAAATTTGGTTACCTTTTATAACAAAGGAAATCTGTTCCAAAGCCAAAAAGTCCCTACCAAGCAGACATTTATTAAACATGGTGTAATCTGGCACCACTTTAAAATAAAGCTCAACTTCTACTTCACATACTTTCAGTAAGACTTTAACAGTACCTAAAATGTTTAATTTAGACTGATTCAGGCCCTCATAAACTTTATCAAATCTTGTTTCTGGTAAAAGATCCACACTCTTAACCAAACTATGACAAATCAATGAAATAGGACTTCCAGTGTCAATAATAGCTTCAACACTTACTTTAAAACTATTCTTACTCAACTGCACATTAACCATCATAGCAGGAACAGGCCTTTCTTGTACCATCAGTGCTGTACGGTCTCCTCTGGCAGGCCTCTGATTATTAGCAGGGCAATCCTTTACTTGATGTGTAGTGGCACCACAAGTAAAACAGGATCCTTTTGGTCTTAATGGCTTCCTACATTCAGACACCACATGTCCAGGAGTATTGCAATTGTAGCAACGTACGTGGCCCCCTGCTTTCCTTGGTGGTTTGTTGCTTAAAACTCCTTCAGTGTTGGCAAGACTTGTCTGCTCTTTAGTACGGTCACCTTGTCTAACACGACGAGCATTGACCACACGTTCATAACTTACAATGTCCCGAAACAAGTTGTCTTCATCATCATGATGTTTGGACATAATGAAGTTGCTTAAGTCTCTAGAATGTAAACCAACTGCTACCTGTTCTTTTGTCTCCATGAAGTCAGACCAAGTACTTTACATAATGCAACTTTAGAATGAAAATAAACACTCACATTTTCTGTAGGCAGCTGATGGCGACTTTGCATCTTCCTCCAATTGTCAGATTTACTTATTTCAAACATAAATGTCTTTTTAAATGCAGTTTCGAACAGATCCCAGCTAGTGAGTTCCTCATTTTTACCTTGAAGCCAATATCTAGCAGCTCCCTTTAAGTTATTTCTGGCTGTTTGCATCAGAAAGGCATCAGGCCAACGATGGATTAGTTGACATACTTCTTAATTGACTCAACCATGCACTTGCCACTTCAGGACCCTTTTCACCGTCGAAACGTCTATGCTCCTTGATAAATCAGGCATAATGTTAAAATTTGGCACTTGGTTTACATTAGGATTCGTAAATGATGTGCTGTTGTTGTGTTAATTGTAGCATACTTAACATTTGACTATTCTGCTGCATAAGCATGGTAATAGTCGACATAAACTGAGATGACATATCGGTGGCATTAGTGTTTGGGCTATTTGAGGGGGCCGCCCTGTACAAACAGTCCGGGTGTTGGTGGGGTGGTTGGAGATTGTTGTCCTTTAGCCCCCATGTCATTCTCATCTCCAGGTTGGAATTGTTGGGCCATGAAACGTTCAAATTCCTCATTGGTATGCATCGTGATGAAAATCTTAAAACATCCGGTTAAATAACGGCACTTTGTTCAAATCCCACTTCTGACGTTGTAGAATATGAATAAATCCTACTCGTAAATTCAATAGTTTATTAAATTATTCAGGATGACAAAATAATAATAATAATTTAGGATTTTAAACCTAACATAATACATAATCATTCTGTTCTCTATCGAAAAGTGAAAGTTAACCTCTAACCTCTCATCTGTCTATATCGATGACAGTGACGTAAGTCGTAGCATGACGTTGTTGTAAGTGCGTTCGGAAACCAACAGAGCAGCGCGAGTACTACACATTAATGAAATGAATGGTGGTTGCCGTAAAACTTTCTGTGGTGATATGATGTCCAGCAGTCTGTAGTTACTGTAACCGATCGTACATTGTTGACGAGTACTTTAATTTTTTGGTATTGCTCTTCATACTGTGCTGGTAATAAGGTATTTGAGAAATATTTTCTATTAAGTTGATATGAGGGATTGAGAATTTTAACAAAATTTGGAAATCCTGTAAATTCTAACATACTAAAAGGTTGTATATCTCTGGTAAAAGTTCCATAAGCACATTGCCAAGCTTAGTTTTCGCATGTAGACCGATAGTTTTCAGTACATACAGCAATTTGGTTGTGTTTTGTTAATGTACTGTACTAGTTCTGTTTTTTGTCACATCGTTCATAGGTAGGTTTGAAGGTTGGGGCAGATAGTTCTATCTCTGTTTTCGGTTAATAGGGTTCTAACGGGTTCGGAAGATTTTTTAGTTTTGCAGCTCTCTGTATCATAAATTATTTATTTGCACCAAAGGATGTTTTTGTTCGAAATGTCGTTTTAAATTGGTAGTTGATGTCTTATAACTCACAGACTGATTACACAAATGGCACTTAGCTCTAACGGCGTCTTCGTGTGTGAGCATTGTAATATTGAAATGTAAGACTTAATAGCTCGTTTTAATGCATGTACTTTAAAATTTTTCTCTACTTCCACTATGATAGACTCATTACACTCATTATGTGACAGAGGTTTTAAGGCTTTCTTTTCTTGTTTATGACTTCCCATTCCTTCTGCAACAGTTCAAAACATTTACAAAAGTTAGCCTGTATAATTGCTTGTTAAACATTAGCTCTTTCTACCTGCAGCTTCAATACAACATTGACACACTCGTGGTTTGGCAACACCTCTAGTGGTGAAGATGGTGGCTTGGCTAAACTACTTTGGGATGACGTTATCGATATTAGCAGCGCAGGTTGCATAATCAGACTTTTAGGCACTGAACGGATTGATTTTTCGAATTCCTAGTTCCTTACTACAAATTCAGGTAAAATTCTAAAAGTTTTTGTATGTATGTATACAATTTGATCCTAACAGATCATGTTTTTACTTCCGCAACCCAGGAGTGGTTAAACCAAACTTTAGAGAAGTTCTTAAACCGTTCACTAGACAAAGTTGGATGGTCGTTCTGTACGTAACCGCTTTAGTATGCGCGTGTATTGAAACAGCCCATCTGGTGGACAAATGGAGAAGTGGCATTGGAAGAAATTCCCATTGGTATGGTTCGATATTTATAGTGATTGCTGTGTACGCTCAACAAGGCTTAGACAACATCCCCACTCGAATTTCAAGCAGGATCATCTTTCTTAATCTTTTAATATGCTCAGCTCTTTTGTACAACTACTACACCTCCAGTTTAGTGTCATCGCTGATTAGCACCGAGCCCCAGGTCCTAAAAACCATCCGGGAGTTGTTTGAAAGCAGTTTAAGAGTTGGAATCGAGTACCAACCCTACACGGTCACCTACATGCTTGACAAAGGTTAATTTACTCTACCCACCCTTTTACGTGTAACTTATTTCAAGTTTCCAGTGAAGAAAGATCATTGGTTAGATATGCTAAACAAGACAAAAGTCTACGCGCACCAAGTTCCTAACTTCTTCACAGCTGAAGAGGGCGTGGCCAAGGTACACCAAGGAGGGATTGCTTTCCATGCTGAATCTATCACCACTTACCGTTAATAGCAAACACCTTGGAACAGGATGCTATTTGCGACTTGGCTGAGATCGTTCTTATCGACTCTGATACGAGTTTGATGGCTCAGAAGAAGAGCCAATACAAAAAGCTGTTTGAGATTAGGTTGGTCAAACTTACAGAAAAGTAGATATTACAGGGTGGTCCAGTTTAAATGTCAATAATTCACCATTCGATAGCTCATCAAAAAATATGTTGCCATTTTCCTGTTCCTTCCGGAAAATACAGTCCTTTAAAGTTCGAATTTAAAAAAAAAACGGTTTATTCAGACTATGAAGGCTTTCACGGCCGGTCAAAACTGAAATATGAAGGCGATGACCTTACAGTCATCGTCGAGAGGACCGTTACGTCATCGCCTTATATAATGTCCGCCGCAGATGTGGACTAAAACGTCAGGAAGAAATTCCATTGAACCAAGGCTTAGAAACCGGATAAACTTCATATTTCAATCAGTTTCTTGTGATAACTGTCACACCGTTGGAGCAATTTTGATCGAAATTTAGAACAAGCACTTATGAAATTAATACTCATTATGTGATGTTAATGCCGTTTGTCAAAAACTGTCCCGTGGCGTATAGACAGAAAGATTGTTTTAATTTTTTCGCCTTATTTTCTACGTTACTGGATATTATTCAAAAATTACAGTTTCTTTTACTCTTCTTGTTCAATTTGAAAAAATAAGTATCTTATCAAATTGTGATTTGAAACTTTGTCAACGAGATAATTGACTTATTACATTCAATGACCCAAAACCAACCCAACTCGACGATTGAAAACTATGAAAATTGACTTAGAAGCTTAAAACATGTCTTTTCAGCCAGTTTTCATATTTTCCAGACAATTGAAAGACTTTAGTCTTGAAAATTGACTTAGAAGCCAGTAAATTTACTTTGAAACGGTGAAAATTGACTTGAGAGGCTTAGAAAATGTCTTTGTAGCCAGTTTTCACAGTTTCCAGAGAAATTGGAAGGCTTTAGTCTTCAAAATTGGCTTAGAAACAAGTAAATTGACTTTGAAACGGCGAAAATTGACTTAAGAATCTTAACAATATCTTTGTATCCCGTTTTCATAGTTTCCAGACAAATTGACGTTGACAAAGACTTTAAGACAGTTCGAGGTAAGCGTTTGGTCCGTACATGTTTCACCATCTTATAGAACATTTTATACCTTTTATCCCTGATGAAGATATATGTTTAATATATCGAAACGTTGGACAAGAACTGGTAGAACTTATTTGTCCCTAACTCCGCCAAATAATCATTAAATAAAGACTTTAGTTTTGAAAATCGACTTAGAAACTAGTAAATTGACTTTTAGACTAAGACAATTTGAAAGACTTTAGTATTGAAAATTGACTGGGACACCAAAAAGACTATGAACCAATGAAAAGTAACATCAGAACCTAAAATTTCCATTTAAAGTAAGTTTCATAATTTGAAAATTCATATCTTGAAAATAGTCTTAAATACAGAATATTGTCATTAGATTTATGAAAATTGACTTTAAGACTAACTTCAATTTTTCTTATTTTCTTAAAAGCTATGGACTATTCCTAGATGTTTAAAACTGCTTTCAGCTTGGAAAATCGAGTTTCAAGGCTATCTTCACCAAGTTTTTGTCTAGCAGACTTAAAAAACAAATTTTACATTTTCCATAGGCTTAAAAATGCCATTTGTTACTATTAAATTCATTTTAGACCCATCCATGTTAAAAATTCGAGCATTTCTTAAAAATTTAGACGATAATTAGTGCTTTAAGGCTGCTTTTAGCCTTAAAAATCGGGTTTTAAGGCTCTTTACGATATTCACGAAATTTTTAACATCAGGCCTGAAAGCCAGTTCGTACACTGTCCATAGTCTTCAAAATGTCATTTGAAGCTTCTTCACTATTAAATTGACTTCTACAGTCATCGATGCAAAAAAATGGAGCATTTCTAAAAAAACCGGACTGTTTTTAGTGCTTTAAGACTGAAAAATCAAGTTTAAAAGTATTTATAATAGTAAAAATTAAGTTTTAGACTCTTCAGTGATGAAAGTCAAATATTTTGGCACTAATGCTATTAGTCTTGAACACTAATTTTTAGAATTGAATTTCTCCTAAAATTTAATTTGGACTGTTACGTGTTTAACTGAATTCTAGACTTATTTTACTCCAGAAAATTGGGTTGTACACCAATTAAAGTCCTAAAAATAGTCTTTTCTCTTTAGTGTGAAGTAGTAGTCCATTTTTTTCTCAAAGTGGAGGTGTAAGTGTAAAAAAATGATGGGAAAGAACACACAGCCTTCTCCACAAAAAATTTATTCAAGCCCCCCAAAAATGTTAGAGGGGTCGCTCGACATATGTTTCGGGCACATAAGTACCCATCTTCAGGAGCTAAAAAGTTAGAAAGTCTACAATGTATTACCCCTAAATGGTAGAATCAAACATACCCCATATGACAAGGTGAAACGCCGCAGTCTTCTTCAAAGGGGAGACAGCAAGACCCAAGTTTATTTAAAAACTAATATGCCGTAAGGACAAACAACTTTTTTTTAAGCACAACAATAATGTTAAAACTGAGCAAAAAATACCAAATATAATGCATAATTAAATCTGTAATAATTCAACGAAAGACATTAAATTATATGCAATGCAATCAAAATCGTGCGTAAAAATACTTCACCGCACTAGAGCGGAAAGTGCTACTTCCGCCATAGTACACGCACAAGCAGTTTTTGTAGAAAATTGATTGGGAATGCAGAAATGTAGATGATTAATGATTATCTAAGTAGTAAATTTTACGATTTCAGAGCAAATCCAATGTTATTTCTACATCCATATCTTGTATGAATCCAGATACTATGACAACTCCTTCTGACAAGTTAAACAGATTCGACCATTTAGTATTGAATTGCCAGGTACAGGGTTTATATAAATATATTGAATTTTGAACACCCCCTCGAGAGCAAAAATTCCTAATTTGAGCGAAATTTTGTGTGAATAACTCGCTTATTTGAAACATTCTGTATATACGAGCCGTATAACAAAAGAAAGCTAATGAAAAAGGGCTATCACGTGACGTTGAGCGGACACGGTTAAGTTGCTCTGTTTGGCCGCTAGAGGTTTTGTTGTTTTAGTTTTTGCTCAATATCTCAGAATCGCTTCAAGTTCACCACAAACGCACCACGATGGGACGCAACTTTAACACTTTTTTCTGTAACATACACCGTTTGACTTGAAAAATTAAAAACTTTACTGTCAAAATACCTTCAAGTTAATGATTAATCAACGTTTTAGTAAAAAGATCAAGTTTCTAAGTTAAAAAACTGTCAAACTTTAATACCCTGTATAATAACTGTTTATTTAAGAGTAAAATAGACCTAAATACCTAGAAATTTTGTATTTAACGTATTTTTTACTAAAATCAAAATTAAGAAATCTGCTAGAATAATTGAAGAAATTCCACATTCTTCATTTATGATTGGTTTCACTTTTTTACCTCCTTTTTTCTGTCAAAATTGAAAAGAAAACATGCTTCTTTATTGAAACTGGTTTCGTTGCACAAAATCTAATTAGTTACATACATAATTGTATTTTGTTTAGCTTGAGAAAGATGTGGCAAAGTGGCATTATGAAAAAGCTGTACAAGACTTGGGTGGCTTCCAAACCGGAGTGTTTATCCAGTACTAAAATGATTACAGTGGGAGTAAACGATTTGTTTTTGCCTTATTTTTTGTTGGTAATGGGCGTGCTCGCTTCTACGATCATTTTGTTAGGAGAGATGATTTGGATTAAAGCTGGAGCTCGTATCAGACAACTTTTTCAGTTGTTGCAGCTCAAATTATGATGAATAATAATGTATTGTTTACTTTTAGAAAATTAATTAGTGAAATGCATTTATTAGAATATAAAAAATATTGCACAAGCTGTCTTGAAGTTACTGTGCCATTCCTTAACCAAATACCTTTTTTGTGCAGTTTATAAACAAATAGCAACATTTTTAGCCCATCAAAAAATAAGTTGACAAGCATTATGCCATTTTCCTGAAGAACGTTTCTTAAGGAAGATACGGTTACGGTTTGGGCCTACTATGCTCGATACTTCTGAACGAGCACTCGATTCGGGATGGAACCGATGCGCCGCAATATCTGGCAAAGTAGGCACAGTTAGGAAGCGACACCTGGAAGCATCTTTGATGTTCGAGGCAAATTGCGAAGCGTTTTGCGGTCATTCTAGAACGTGGTTTGCGAATATAAAAGAAGCGGTGTCGACGACGGCGTAGTAGTGAATTTGGGAACGCGGTAAAGTTTAAATAGTGGAATAATTGTGGAATTGTAGTAGTGTTTTTAGTAGCTGAATTAATTATTGTACGGAGTGTTTTGAAGTGTAAATAAATTTATTAATTGTTGAGTTAAATTGACTTTGTGTGAACCCACGGGAAAATCGTAACAATTGGTGTCAGAAGTGCGATCAGACTTTAGTGCGACGTGAATTTGAACTAAACTTCGGGTTAGAGACTTGTGTTCAGAACCGGACTAGAGATTTTCGGAACAGTGGTGTGTTAAATTTATTTTATGCCAATAACAAGACGTCAAAGTGCAATTATGGAGGCCCAACTTGCAGCTATTACGGAAATGCTTAAACAAAACAAAGAAGAACAAGAAAGGATTCGACAACAAGATAAAGAAGAAGAAGAAAGGATTCGACAACAAGATAAAGAAGAAGAAAAAAGGATTCGACAACAAGACAAAGAAGAAGAAGAAAGGATTCGACAACAAGACAAAGAAGAAGAAGAAAGAATTCGACAAGAAGACAGAGAGCGGCAAGAAAAGCGTAACTTAGAAATATTGGACGTTCTAGCGGGGACCAAGACAGAAATCCAAGAGTATGTAACCCATAGTCTCAAAAAGATGGAGTATGATGTTCAGGTAAAATTAAATGATGTCGAGATAAAGGCGACATTTAGAGCGGAAAATTGACAGCAGAGGAGCCAGCTCAACAGTGATTACCGGAAACGGGCTCAACAAGATCAAGCCTCCCACATACGACGGTCAAACTTCATGGGCAACGTACCAACTCCAATTTGAGGCCGCTGCAAATGCAAATAGATGGAGTAACGAGGAAATGGCTGTAGCACTAGTAGTGGCATTACGAGGACCTGCATTGGAGCTGTTACAGACTCTGCCTATCGCCCAACGAAGCAACTATGAAGCATTAGTAGCTGCATTAGAACGTCGTTATGGTGATCAACATAAGAAAGGAGTTTATCACAACGCAATTAAAGGCAAGACAGCAGAAAACTGGTGAAAATCTAGAAGAGTTTGAAGCCGAAATTCGTCGCCTTGTGCATCTGGCTTATCCAGCCGTCCCGGATGAAATCCAAGAAGAACTTGTGGCACAGTATTTTGTAGATGGGATTCGAGATCCGGAGGTAAAGAAATGGCTGAAGATGTTCAAAGGGAGCAACAACAGCGAATTACTGGTTCGAGCGCTGGAAGTTGAAGCTGCGTGCAATGACTTAAAGCCAGAGACTATTCAAGAGGAAAGAGTACCGCCAGCCGATCATGTTGCTACATTAATAGATGAAATTAAATCAATGTTCGGCCAATTAGTGCAACAAATGGCAGCATTAGGAAATGGTCAGTCCACACAGTTAGAACGGTCACGCCCGATCACTAGAGTGGAATGTTATCGATGTGGACGCAAAGGACACTATAGCAGGAATTGCAGACAGCGGTCTTGTTCTCCAAACCCACAGTGCCGACGAAATCAGGACATTAGAACAAATCACCGGAACTCCTCTGTTAAAAGAAACATTACGTGTTATAATTGTGGACGTAGAGGACATTACCGCTGGAATTGCAGACAGCAGTCTCGTTTACCGACCCCGCAGAAATGGCGTAACCAGGAGCAGGAAATGAAGAACCCGGAAGGACATTTAACGCGATATGTAGATAATCGTCAAGCTTTTGATAGTGACTTAAGGTACCGGAAAGGACAAATTCATAACGGTTGGAGGATTGGTCAAATCGCGAAGGTGACAGATAAAGAGGCTACAAAAAGAATGAAGAGCAGCGTTTCTAAGGAAGACATAATAAAAGGGCAGCGCTCAGACTCTGATTTGAAAGTAATCAGAAGATGGTTGGAGAAGGATTTGAAACCGGATTGGCAACAGATTTCCAGATATGGACCAACAGTAAGGGGTTACTGGTTGCAGTGGAATTCGCTTCGACTGCGAGATGACTTAATTACTCGCAAATGGGAAAGTCCAGACGGAAAACGCTTTGTTTACCAAACAATAGTGCCCAATTCCTGCAAAGAGAATGTGCTGCGAGAACTACATGACAGTCGCGGAGGAGGACACTTTGGAGTAAACCAGACTTTGGCTAGAATAAGAGATCGATTTTACTGGATTAACTTCAGAAAGGACGTTGAGGAATGGTGTAAACGGTGTGACCAGTGTTCGTTACAGAAGGGATCCATCACAATTCGGGAACTTGAGGGAGAGAAGATGAAACCAAACAACGACCGTATGAAGATGACACTGGACCACAGACCAACTGGTGGCAATTATAAGGAAGGTGATGCTGTGTGGATGTTTCAACCCAGGAGGAGCAAAGGATTAAGTCAAAGATGGCAACGACACTGGGAGGGACCTTACAATGTGGTAAAAAGGTTAAACGACGTCGCATACAGAGTCCAACGCAGCCCCAAAGGCAAGATGAAAATTGTCCATCTGGACAGAGTCAAGAAATACCAGGGATTAGATGAAGCGGATCGGGAAGATCAGCTTTAAGAGGGGAGCAGTGTTACGGTTTGGGCCTACTATGCTCGATACTCGATGAAACCGATGCGCCGCAATATCTGGCCGGGCGCGTGTTAAAGTAGGCCACAGTTAGGAAGCGACACCTGAAAGCATCTTTGATATTCGAGGCAAATCACGAAGCATTTTGCGGTCATTCTAGAACGTGGTTTGCGAATATAAAAGAAGCGGTGTCGACGACCGCGTAGTAGTGTAGTGTAGTAGTGAATTTGGGAACGCGGTAAAGTTTAAATAGTGGAATAATTGTGGAATTGTAGTAGTGTTTTTAGTAGCTGAGTTAATTATTGTACGGAGTGTTTTGGAGTGTAAATAAATTTATTAATTGTTGAGTTAAACTGACTTTGTGTGAACCCACGGGAAAATCGTAACAATATCTTGAAATGAAAATCCTACAAATTTTCATATTTTATTCCCGCGCAAAATCAATTATGAAGGGCCTGATGTAACAGACCCGTAAAACGTTGCCTATTCACACCGCATAGAGTTAGTACAATTTCAAAATAATTTCAGGTTTGAGCTATGATGCCATATTTATTAGAAAATACAGTTAACAGAAAGAAACTCAAACAAGTATGTGTGGGTGAGTATATTATGAGGTTTTTATATTTGAGATTTCAGTTATAAAACTACGTCTTTTCCTTTAGTACAAAAGGGAAATAAAACTATTTACCATAAATTTAAAAACTCGTAAATATTACAATTCTATAAAAAACACAAATTATTAAGAATTAGCAGACAATCCGACAACATTGCAACAAAAAATTATACTATTTTTTTTGACAGTAATGAGTAATGACATTTAACATGCCCTTGCCGTTTTGATGTTTGTGTCTCGTGTTTGGTAATTTGGTTTTGTTTTGAATTTCAAGAAGGAGTTTAGTGCTGTTGAGTTCAACTGTTTTAATTTTTTTTTAAACATGACCGAGTTAGGGTTTGTGAAAGCCGATTCACGGAATCTACCTACAGTGGATGCTGTTATGGTGGCTAATTTTTTTGCAAAAAGTGATGTTTTTCACTGTGCTGAAATTCGTGGGGTTAAAGCTGAAAGGTAATAATACAATAAAATAAATAATTCAGTTATGTGTAGAAAGGTGCACTTTGTAAAATAACATAATAATAACAATATTGGTTTTAGTACTGGGAGGCAAAATTATGGTGACTCTGCGATAGGGTATGTGCAAATAAAGCGGGAAGTTAACATATGTACAGTCAAAGGAAAAATATGTCCAGAGCACAAAGTAAGAGGGAAATCCTACAGTCAAACCATCACTCTGGATGAGCAAGCAGAAAAAGTTATTAGCTGTGTTTGTCATGACTGTGCTGCATCTTCCGGTATTTTTACTTAATGTTTTATCAAGTAATTATTTATAATTTAATTTTGTTTATTAGGAGGCTGTAAACATATGATTGCTTTCCTAATGTGACTGCACAGACGAAGTGAAGAACCATCACCAATAAAAGTAAAATGTTACTGGAAAAAATCTACATTGGCCTCTGTTGGATCAAGCATTAAATTCATCACACTTGATGATTTTGGTGCCTCAGCTGGAAAAGTAATTCCAAAATCAAATCCTGATGAGTTCTTGTCTTCAGTTATTCAGAAGGCTAAGGAAACAGGATCTCAAATGCAGCTGCTCAAACACTACTCAGAAGAACCAACTGAAAAGCAACTTAGTATCCATAAATTCGTGGTACTTTTTTTACAGAATAGTGGTAATAATGATGCAGATGCATTTTGCAAAACTTTCACTTAGTCCAAAGTCATCTGCAAGTTGAATAAATGTACGTCCGATTTTGATTTTTATCAAAGTGACATGTATATTTATTTCTTTTAAGGCAGTTTGTTTTTTGATCTCCTCAATAAACCAAATCAACTCTTTTGAAATACCTAAGTACATCTTGGGATGCCTATTTATTTTAACCATAGTTGATTGCAATGCCAACTCGGAAATATTTTCCTCCCTTATCAAATAAGCGTCACTCTCACTTGTTGGAATTTCTTCCGATGTGGAAATGTTTGGAGGTGAAGATGTACTTGATGAAGGCTGTGTTGGGAAAAACGCTTGGACACGTCAATTTGTATTTTTAGAAGCGCAAAAAATAAGCGAGAAATTTCCATTTGTGTCCGTGTGTTATCTCCATAACCAATCATTTGTAGAATGGTTATTTTGTGCATTTCTGTTAAATGAACCATTTTTCTGATATCATAACGTACAGTTAACGAAATTCAAACGACAATAGCACTGACACTGATCACTACTGTCATGCAGACAGACAACAAGTTGCTAAGGCTAATTTGTGAAATAAATAATTTTCTTTTTTTAATGTTAATTTTTGTAAAACACTTAATATTTCCGAAACAGTTGAAGATAGGTATGGGACATTGTACATGAATTATGTCTAGAATTTTCTGAAGAATCCAAAAAACTAATAATATACAGGGGATTGTATTTAAAATAAGAAAGTTGGTATCGGCCACTGTCACATGACACACCCTATATAATTTTTTTCTTTTGAAAAAAATGCGCTTCTAAAAATACAAATTGACGTGTTTTTCCCAACACGCTCTCATTTATTCGTTATCGAATTTATTCCATTTGGCTGTTCCACACTGTATAAAACTTGCACACTTTTATGAACAGTCTGTAACTGGGATGCAAGTGACGGTGTGTTTTGATCACAAACAGTTAAGCAAGCTGATGTACTGATGTAAGTGGTACAACTTACTGGAACTACTTCACTTGCTTCTTGAATTTTGGCCACTTTTCTTGGAACTTCTTCCTCTTGTTATGTGTTTGTGAGTGTACTACTCATTGAACTAGAAGCCAAAACATCGCATGAGGAGATGGATAAACTCTGTGGAAGGTTGCATCGCGGGATGGCAGTTCTTTTCATTTTTTTTCTGCATTTCATTATTTTCCACTCCATGTAGTTCTCCATATCGTTTGGCAGCTACAATAAAGTACAACATAGAGTAAAAATATTTCTACAAAATTTCTGGTAGGAGTAGGGGCCTTTAATAGTATCAGTTTAAATTAGATTCAACCAAGGATTAAACTAAGTATATTACCTAAAATGTACTTACGTCACAGTGATCTTCACAGATGTATAAAGACTTTCTGGCAATTTGTTGCGAATCACGTCCAGTTGCCGCTATCCACAACAATCTTGTACTTCTATTTGAAGGGATTTGAAAAAATTCTTTGGTTGGTGTTTTGAAGTGTTGCTGCAAGACGACATCAAACACCACTTATATTCTCCACTCATGTTTAGATACAAGGTATAATACGATAATTGTCACTTGATAATAACAGGAAAATTAACAGTAACCGTATAATAACTCAATTTCAAAAGAAACACAGAGGAAACACACAACAAACAACTAAGAGACACGACAATAAAGGACAAATTGACAATACGAATATTACGAATACGCCATTACGCCAATCTGCTCTAGCTCCACTTCACTTCAGCACCGAGCATAGAGAATAATACTATCACTAGTACAAAGTCAAAGTCCAGAATTCTCAAAATTGTACTGCACTAAATTTTGGCAACGTTGTCTCATACGAGTAATCTACGTCACACGATTCGGCGGGCGTTTCAAACGCATAATTGTTTTATGTCGATTATTGGCATTAAACGGAATTTTTTTAAAAAATGGAATGTTAAAGCTTTGTATTTGACCTCTATAGTGTAGATTAAAGCAAAAAAAAAATGTTCAAGAACCCTATTTATTGACTTTATCACTACCGAACCACTGTTGCTGCAGATTAACGGGAACTCCGAGTCCAACTGTTTAAAAGCTACCAAGGCATACGAATTGTGTTTCCTGGTTCACATTTCGAAAACTCTTTTAGTTTATAGAAACCAGGCGGCGCCCGAGGTATATTTTACCAATCTCTTTATCAGTAACTTAACTTAAATTAAACACGTAAACAAATAGCATCAGACACGACAATAACGGAGACTGCATCACTAGACAAAGCAGTTTAGGAGTTTGCAGAAAACATCAAAATGGCACTAAAGGCAGCAACCAAAGAAAACTCCGTAAACCCATTCCACGTAGCTAATTATCTACTAAAAAAAACGTAATCGAGAAAAAAAATCAATTGCAAAACAGAGCTGCACTTACAGGAGACCCTAGCCTAAAGCAAGAAACAAACTGTTTAACGCAAATAATAAAACAACAACTAAGCGAATTAACATTCAGATAATGGAAAGAAAAAAAAACACACACTTAAACTAGAGGGCTCCCTGTATTTTTTTAAATCATAGGTGTATTGATAATTTGTAAAAAAATATTTTTTGCTCAAACGGACGTGAAGTACTCACTTCACGTACTGTTTGGCGGCCGTGAAATGCACTTTTACGGCCGGTGTCAATAGAAACGGCCGAAAAAAAATACAGGAAAAAAGTAAATTAACAATCACTATGTCATCGTCTACGCTTATGGTTGCTGGTTACGATTTCTCGATATGACCACTGTGTGCACCAATTACAGCAGTACACCCATCCATATCAGTACAGCAATCTGCGTCTCCCAATTTAATTTTCGCAAATATGAAAAAATGAAAACCCATCCAACCAACTTCTCTACGAACGTACGAACATGACTAAAATAACTGACAGAATCATACAACTACAAACCAGGTGGAAAAATAACCCAAACAACTGGACAATTGTAACAGACAGACCAGACAATCCCGTTACGTTTTCCCCGCTCTCACCCTGTTAGAACATTTTAATTAGAACTTGTCGGTGAAGAATCTGACAAACGGTTAGGTTCGGCAACGTCGGAGCAAGATCGGGTCGCGAGAGCTATTACCGGCAACGCTGGGAGGATTGGCGAGCAAGCGAACGCGAGAGAGACGACTCGATTTACATCGAGACGACGAAAACGGCGACATTGAAAAACACAACCATTAATAAGTTTTCTAATGTTAATTCTTTTGAATAAACAATTTACAAAGTACATCAAAAACATAAGGCGCGTTATTAACATGGTCCTTCGAGAGCCGGATAATTAAGTGCTTCAAAAAGAAACGGGGTAAGTTCCTTTTAGCCAGTAATTTTAATCCTAACCTGAATTTGCTTCAATGTGTTTCGGGCGTACATCGTAATCGTTTATAAATCGTTTCGGGTTTAGGCACATGCGTTTATGCGAAACTGGTGGAATTTACTCGCTTGATTATTTGGGGTTTAGATGCACTTTTTTCTTGTGTTAAACGTTAATCGATTTAGTTATTTTATGCGTGGGCATTTATTTATGCGTTAAACGCCATTTATTGGTTGTTTGTTCGATTTCTTTACTAGTTTCATTCGAAAACGAATTTTAATAATGGCAACTGACGAGATTGGTTTAAAAATAAAAACATTTATTCGTCAACGGGGGTCGGTAAATGCGAAATTGACCACTTTTTCAAAGTTTCTTGCAGAAATAAGTATACGGATTCAAAATCATGATGTTTTGAATATTGAAGAACAATATGTTGAGTTAGAATTACGTTTGACTCAATGCGAAAAATTATTAGATGAATTTAATCAGGTGCAAGGTTATGTAGAGTCTTTAGTCGATGATGATGATTTAGACCGACAATTCGAGGAACGCGAAAAGTTTACAACAGATTACTACCGTGAAATTGCTAAAGCGAAAAATATTTTGAAACAAAATAAAGGTGAGAGTCAAAGTATGCGTCAGAATTCGTTTTCTGTTCCAAATGGTAACACTTTTCAACAACAACAAGTTAGACTCCCACCAATCGAAGTTCCCAAGTTCACAGGAAACTATGAATCTTGGTTAGAGTTTCGCGAAACATTTTTATCCTTAATTCACACAAACACGACGTTAAATAACATACAAAAATATCATTATCTTAAGGCGTCTTTATTAGAAGGTGCAGCCGAAGTCATAGCTTCTTTGGAGTTTTCTTATGAAAATTATGAAATTGCTTGGGAGCTGTTAAACGAAAGATATAATAACAATCGTTTACTTATACAAAATCATTTGAAAACAATATTCAACATGGAGATTTCAGGTAATAAATTATCACCAAAATTGCTCAGAAATGTAGTTGATAATTTATCAAAGCATTTAAAGGCTTTAAAGCAATTAAATCAACCTACCGAGTCTTGGGATACTTTAATTATCTTTATTGTAACATCAAAATTAGAAGGTGTTATTGCTCGTGAATGGGAAAGCTATATAGCTGCCAACGAATACCCGACTCTTAATGATTTAAAACTATTTTTAAAGTCAAAGGCGGATCTATTGGAAACATTAGAGCTAAAAAAGGAATCGAATCATTCACCACCGAAGAAAGGAAATAATAATTTTTCAAAATCATTTTATACTAATATTGACGAAACTGATAATTCGACTTCCTCGAAAACTGCTTATCATGATAATAATTTTAACAGCATGAAATGTGCATTTTGCAAAAGAAATAATCATTTTATACGAAACTGTGCAGACTTTCTTAAATTATCTCCAATTGACAGAACTGCTCAAGTCAAACAATTGCATTTATGTTTAAATTGTTTAAGATTTGGACATAGAAACGTAGAATGCAGACTGTCAAATTGTAAAAAATGTAATGGCAGTCATAACACACTCTTACATCACACAAAATCCGATTCTAACGATAACAATACTCAAACTACGTCTATTACAACATTAAATGCAAATATTCAAAGAGGTGTTTTGATTTCAACGGCATTAATTCAAATTATGGATAAAAACCATAAGTTACATACTGCTCGCGCCATTTTAGACTCGGGTTCTCCATCGAGTTTTTTTCATAGCCGATTTTTGTAATAAACTAAACATAGATTTGTCACCAGTAGATATGGCTGTAATTGGAATTAATAATGTAAAATCAAAAATTAAACAAAAATGTCATTTAGAAATGCTTTCTTTTCACACTTCTTATAAAATAAATGCAACTTGTTTTGTTATGGATGAAATTACTGGAACTCTTCCAAGTTTTAGCATTGATGTAACGGCTTTGAATATACCTGCTAATATTACCTTAGCAGATGCGTCTTTTGCACAACCTGGACCCATCGATGTCTTAATTGGTGCAGATTTGTTTTGGGGGTTACTCTGTATAGGTCAGATTAGATTAGGATCAGGTCTCCCTGTTTTACAAAAAACAGTCTTTGGATGGGTAATTTCAGGGCCAATAAATACAAATAATAACGGTGTAAATACGTTTTGTAACTTTTCAAAGAACGAAGATGTTCAAAATCAATTGGCAAAATTCTGGATTTTGGAAGAGTGTAATATACTACCTTGTTTTTCAAAAGAAGAGAAAATGTGTGAAGAGCACTTTAAACAAAATACGAAACGCAACGAGAATGGGCGGTTTATAGTGACAATTCCTTTAAAGGACAGCTTAGAAAAGTTAGGCGACTCCAAACAACAGGCGGAAAAACGATTTTTAAATTTAGAAAAAAGGTTAAATAAAAATCCGGAATTCAAAAGCGAATACATTAAGTTTATGCGGGAGTATAGAGATCTTGGACATATGAACAAGGTTTCTGACTGTAATACGGTAAATAATTGCTATTATATGCCCCATCATGGAGTATGGCGGCAAGACAGCACTACTACTCGACTCAGAGTAGTATTTGATGGCAGCGCGATGACTTCAACGGGTGTTTCATTCAACGATTTGCAAATGGTCGGCCCAACAATCCAAAGCGATCTGTTGTCAATTTTATTGCGATTCAGAATATATTCTTATGCGGTATCGGCTGACATCGCAAAAATGTATCGCCAAATTTTAATAACACCCGAACAACAATCACTTCAGCGAATTCTTTGGCGAGAAAATTCTTCTGATCCTCTTTGTACATACGAGCTTAAAACGGTCACTTACGGCACAAGTAGTGCACCCTTTTTGGCAATACGTAGTTTATTTCAACTTGGAATTGATTGTGAGAATTCACATCCTAAAGTCTCTCAAATAATTAAGAACAATTTTTATGTCGATGATGTTCTTTTCGGTGCGGATTCTGTTAAGGATGCATCACGACTTCTCTTTGTACAAGATCTTAAATGATGCAGGATTTGAATTAAGAAAATTTCATTCAAATTCAAATGAAGTTATCGAGGAAATCAGTTTAATAAATAATGGATCCACTTTATCAGAAGCAATAGAAATCTGTCCCAGTGAATCTACAAAAACTCTTGGTTTAAAATGGTTATGCGCAAACGATAAATTAGTTTTTAATATAGGTTCAAACGCAAAGGAAAGCAGGGGGAACAGATGATTTTTCTTCTGAAGTCAATTTATTGTCAGAAGGACATACCTTGTCTTCAAAAAGTAAGTTATTCAATCTGAATCCGTTTGTTGACAATTTGGGATTGTTAAGAGTTGGAGGTCGTTTAAGTAATGCCGATTTTAATGAAAACAAAAAACATCCAATTATAATTTCAGCAAAACATCACTTATCTAAATTAATATTCAAATTTGAACATGTAAAACTTCTTCACATAGGGCCACAAGCCTTATTGAATCATATCCGGGAAACGCTATGGACGATTTCTGGAAGAAATTTAGCAAAACTAACAGTTCGACAATGCGTAGTTTGTTTCAGAGATAATCCTAAACCAATTTCAATCAAAATGGGTGATATCCCTAAAAGAAGACTACAAATAAGCTATCCTTTTCAAACGTGTGGCGTCGATTATGCGGGACCTTTTTTGATTAAGGACCGCCGTGGACGGGGTTGTAAAATTACAAGGTGTTATTTGGCGTTATTTGTTTGCTTTTCGATCAAAGCTGTGCACTTAGAGCTAGTGTCAGATCTGAGTTCCGATAATTTTTTATTGGCATTAAAACGCTTTATTGACCGACGAGGAAAACCAGAACGAATTTATTCAGACAATGGCACCAACTTTGTAGGTGCCCACTCTGAACTTGAGGAACTTGCTAAATTTCTAAAAAACGACAAAAATAAAACGATTATAACTGATTTTTGCGCAAATGACACCATTGAATGGCGTTTTATTCCAGTAAACTCACCTCATTTCGGGGGGTTGTGGGAAGCCGGATTCAAATCGAGCAAATTCCATCTAAAGCGAGTAATCGGTAAAACACCCTTAACTTTCGAAGAGCTATATACGATTTTCACACACATTGAGGCAATATTAAACTCCCGTCCACTTTCTCCACTTTCGTCCGATCCTAATGATTTAAATCCCCTGACTCCTGCCCATTTCTTAATTGGACGAAGAATACTGTCTGTTCCTGAACCAAACTTGACGGATATACCAATGGGGCGCCTATCACGATTTCAAATGTTGGAACAAATTCGGCAAAACTTTTGGACTCGCTGGGCTAAGGAATACGTTTCGGAACTACAGCAAAGGATAAAATGGCAAACCACTAAAAATGAGATAAAGAAATACGACTTAGTGCTGGTGAAAGACGACCACCTTCCACCACTATTTTGGAAGCTGGGGAGAGTGACAGCTTTACACCCTGGACCAGATGGGATCACACGAGTTGTTACCCTTCGGACGAGAACTGGTGAAATTCAGAGGGCTGTTCAGAAGCTGTGTGTCCTTCCTTTGAAGAACGCAGAAGAAGAAGTTGAAAGTCATTCAATCTTTCAAGGCGGGGGGCATGTCGGTGAAGAATCTGACAAACGGTTAGGTTCGGCAACGTCGGAGCAAGATCGGGTCGCGAGAGCTATTACCGGCAACGCTGGGAGGATTGGCGAGCCAGCGAACGCGAGAGAGACGACTCGATTTACATCGAGACGACAAAAACGGCGACATTGAAAAACACAACCATTAATAAGTTTTCTAATGTTGTTTTCTTTTGAATAAACAATTTACAAAGTACATCAAAAACATAAGGCGCGTTATTAACAGAACTTTTTTTTTTCTTCCTGGTATACCAGGTGTCCAAGAGCACCCTGGACATAGGAGATCAACATGGGAAAACGGTTTTGACTTTTTTGCGCCTGTACGGTTGATTTGATTGAGAAATCGTATTAATGAAAGTTGTAGTACCTATCACGGACTAGTTTTCTGTATTTTTTTCAGATCTCTAACTTGAGCCCTTTTGTCGTAAAACACGAACAAAAATGCGAAAATTTAAACTTTTTACCTGCACTGTATAAGCGGTTGTCGAGCAACCGTATCAGCAACAATGACCTGTTTTTCCGAATCCGTGATTCCTTCCAGATAATTCCTTTGCAAAACGTTCTTAAAACCTATATTACCTATATCCCTTCTTTCTTTCACTTCTCATGGTCTTTGTCGGTCGAAGCACCGCTGGAGCGATATGCAAAGACAGTTTTGATACATACGAGTGTCGTTGCCATCTTTGACTTAATCCTTTGCTCCTCCTGGGTTGAAACATCCACACAGCATCACCTTCCTTATAATTGCCACCAGTTGGTCTGTGGTCCAGTGTCATCTTCATACGGTTGTTGTTTGGTTTCATCTTCTCTCTCTCAAGTTCCCGAATTGTGATGGATCCCTTCTGTAACGAACACTGGTCACATCGTTTACACCATTCCTCCACGTCCTTTCTGAAGTTAATCCAGTAAAACCGATCTCTTATTCTAGCCAAAGTCTGGTTTACTCCAAAGTGTCCTCCTCCGCGACTGTCATGTAGTTCTCGCAGCACATTCTCTTTGCAGGAATTGGGCACTATTGTTTGGTAAACAAAGCGTTTTCCGTCTGGACTTTCCCATTTGCGAGTAATTAAGTCATCTCGCAGTCGAAGCGAATTCCACTGTAACCAGTAACCCCTTACTGTTGGTCCATATCTGGAAATCTGTTGCCAATCCGGTTTCAAATCCTTCTCCAACCATCTTCTGATTACTTTCAAATCAGAATCTGAGCGCTGTCCTTTTATTATGTCTTCCTTAGAAACGCTGCTCTTCATTCTTTTTGTAGCCTCTTTATCTGTCACCATCGCGATTTGACCAATCCTCCAACCATTATGAATTTGTCCTTTCCGGTACCTTAAATCACTATCCAAAGCTTGACGATCCTCTACATATCGCGGCAAATGTCTTTCTGGATTCTTCATTTCCTGCTCCTGGTTACGCCAGTTCTGCGGGGTCGGTAAACGAGACTGCTGTCTGCAATTCCATTGGTAATGTCCTTTACGTCCACAAGTATAACATGTAATGTTTCTTTTAGCAGAGGAGTTCCGGTGATTTGTTCTGATGTCCTGGTTTCGTCGGCACTGTGGGTTTGGAGAACAAGACCGCTGTCTGCAATTCCTTCTAATGTGTCCCGTACGTCCGCATCGATAACACTCCACTCTCGTGATCGGACGTGATCGTTCCAACTGTCTGGACTGACCATTTCCTAATGCTGCCATTTGTTGCACTAATTGGCCGAACATTGATTCAATTTTATTTATTGATGTAGCAACATGATCGGCTGGCGGTTCTCTTTCCTCTTGAATAGGCTCTGGCTTTAAATCATTGCACGCAGCTTCAATTTCCAGCGCTCGAATCAGTAATTCGCTGTTGTTGCTCCCTTTGAACATCTTCAGCCATTTCTTTACCTCCAGATCTCGAATCCCATCTACAAAATACTGTGCCACAAGTTCTTCTTGGATTTCATCCGGGACGGCTGGGTAAGCCAGATGCACAAGGCGACGAATTTCGGCCTCAAACTCTTGTAAATTTTCACCAGTTTTCTGCAGTCTTGCCTTTAATTGTGTTTGGTACACTCCTTTCCTATGCTGATCCCCATAACGTCGTTCTAATGCAGCTACTAATGCGTCATAGTTGCTTTGTTGGGCGATAGGCAGAGTCTGTAACAGCTCCAATGCAGGTCCTCGTAATGCCACCACCAGTGCTACAGCCATTTCCTCGTTACTCCATCGATTTGCATTTGCAGCGGCCTCAAATTGGAGTTGGTACGTTGCCCATGAAGTTTGACCATCGTATGTGGGAGGCTTGATCTTGTTTCCGGTGATCACTGTAGAGCTGGCTCCTCTGCTGTCAATTTTCCGCTCTAAGTCGCGTAGCTTTATCTCGACATCATTCTGAATTTTATTCATGTCCTCCCGAACATCGTTCTGAATTTTATTAATGTCCTCCCGAACATCATTGAGACTATGGGTTACATACTCTTGGATTTCTGTCTTGTTCCGTGCTAGAACGTTCAATATTTCTACGTTACGTTTTTCTTGCCGCTCTCTATCTTCTTGACGCATTTCTATATCTTGTTGTAGCATTCTTTCTTGTTGTTGTCGAATCCTTTCTTGTTCTTCCTTCTCTTGTTGTCGAATCCTTTCTTGTTCTTCCTTCTCTTGTTGTCGAATCCTTTCTTGTTCTTGTCGAATCCTTTCTTGTTCTTCCTTGTCTTGTTGTCGAATCCTTTCTTGTTCTTCCTTCTCTTGTTGTCGAATCCTTTCTTGTTCTTGTCGAATCCTTTCTTGTTCTTCCTTGTCTTGTTGTCGAATCCTTTCATGTTTTTCCTCTTGTTTTTCAAGCATTGCCATAATAGCTGCAAATTGGGCCTCCATGTTTGCACTTTGACGTCTTGTTACTGGCATAAAATAAATTTAACACACCACTGTTCCGAAAATCTCTAGTCCGGTTCTGAACACAAGTCTCTAACCCGAAATTTAGTTCCAATTCACGTCGCACTAAAGTCTGATCCCACTTCTGACACCAATTGTTACGATTTTCCCGTGGGTTCACACAAAGTCAATTTAACTCAACGATTAATAAATTTATTACACTTCAAAACACTCCGTACAATAATTAACACAGCTACTAAAAACACTACTACAATTCCACAACTATTCCACTATTTAAACTTAACCGCGTTCCCAAATTCACTACTACTCACACTACATAGTAGAAATTATTTTTGATACAGCGACAGCCTGCCGAATAAATAGCCTTAAATCGTGTCTAATTATGTTCTTATTTTGGAATTCCCAGGATGCATCCTTTTTTAAGGAACCCTGTAATTAGTTTGATGAACAGCTCATGGTCTAGGAATCGCCATCACGATGTGTTGATCAAGTGCAGTCTCTGGTGGGACGGGGCTTACACGAGGTGACGGAAACAGCACAGGATAGGGAGGCATGGAGACAAGCCGTGCAATTAGCGACCACATAATGTCACCAAACCCTTACGAGGGTCATAGGACTGCGAGAGAGAGTATTTATTTTAAATAAAGATAACAAAATGTTAACTAGTTGAAAATCTTTAATTGTTTGGCTTTTGAAGCGATAAAAAAAATTTGAAATTTTGTTTCACTTAGGCATATCTTATCAGTACGACATTTTCGACGAAAATCCTTAAACAAAGACAACCTTAGATATTTGTTATCGATATCGATATTTGTAACAGCGAGATGTCTGAAGAAAAACAAAAGTATAAACTTTGTAGCTTCGTACAATACAAATGTCTGGTCGACTGGCCTCTTCATCAGTGAACACAGATCGCAGATTATTTGCAGATTTTTTTGAAAAACCCAACTACCGGTTTTGCACCAGGAGAGTTTGCATTATCAGCGAAAAGTCTGCAGTTCGTTTTCGATGGCGACCTTACTACTACTTCTTTATGTGGATGAGAAAACAACTTAAACTTTTATTAGGCAAGTGACGTAATCCAGGACTGAACTCCAGACTTATTTCGACTGGTCAGAATGCGATACTTTCATAGATTTCGCCAGTAACCACATGGATGTTTGTAAAGTAGCATGTGAGCCGACTGTAGACCAAAGTAACTCAAAACTTGGGCATAATCTGAAGTATGGACGAGTGACTCCAGAATGTATCATTGGTCCGTTGTCCTTTAGGTACATTTTCGGAATCATTAATTGAGACATTAAGTACGTGGAAGAAAAACTGATACAATGAAGAGACGCAATAACTTGAAAAAAACATCGAGCAATTATTGCAACAAAATTAAAATGTGAAATTAAGATCACATGGACTCTTACTTCTATTTTTTCCAGATATTCGAATATTTTGTGCCCCTCCTGATGGCCTTACACAAAAAGCAATTGTTGAAATATAGTGACTACATCTCATTACACGAGCGTTTTCCAAACTGGGAGGCGCGCCTCCCTAGGGAGGTGCGGACTATTATAAAGGGAGCCGCGAAAATTAGTCACAGTGAACAATTTTCCAAATTACTGCTAAAGTTTTTTATGTAAAAATGAGAGAATAAATGGAAAAATACAATCGTGCTTTATAGCGCATAGTTCAACTAAACATTTCGTAATATTCTTAGCATCTATATAACCTAGACGTCCTAGACCCCGGCAAATCTTTTGAACCAAGGCTGTCGTTAATTTGGCGACACTAGCGCTAATGTCGCTTCAAACAGGCGCACGCACTAACGCCACAGATGCGTACAAGAAAAGCACGCACGTTTTGCTCACCAATTTGTTTCGTGTCAAAGCTAATATTTAATTGGTTCAGCAGTGTTAGGTTGTGTCTATTGTTATTGACGTGATTGCCCACTAATCATAATAGTAAGTAATTTAATAGTTTAATTTTTTTCAGAATAATATAATATTATTCCTAATATTTCCAGACAAATGGATAAGTTTTTGATAGGATATAAGCGAAAATCCACTAATAATGAAGATTCTGACGTTGGCACAAGTAGTGGGAATACAAGCCACAAGGAACAGGAACGCAGAACTCCCAAGACAAGGAAATACGACGTATCCTATTTATCGTTCGGATTTACTAATATTATTAACGATAATGTGGAAAAACCAATGTGTTTGTTGTGTTCAAAAGTTTTGGTGGCTGAAAGTATGAGACCCGGCAAATTAAAACGGCACCTTGAAACTATTCATTCTGAATACGTTGGTAAGCCCCAAGAATTTTTTCAAAGAAAATTAGATGAGTTATCTAAAAACAAAAAAAAATTCAAAAAAATTGTTCATGTTTCATCAAATGCCTTACTAGCATCATACCTAGTGTCGTACAGAATCGCTCAATGTAAAAAACCCCACACAATAGCAGAAACCTTAGTTTTTCCAGCGGCTATTGATATGGTCAAAACAATGTTTGGCCCATCTTATGCGAATCAGCTGCGACAAATACCGCTTGCTGATAATACAATTGGCAGAAGAATTGATGATATATCTGAAGATCTTTGTGACCAATTAGTTTCTCGAATGCGTACTTCAAAATTCGCCATACAAGTAGATGAAGCTACTGATGTAGCTAAAGACGCACATTTAATTGCATATGTTCGATATGTTGACGATACTAATATTGTCACGAATAACATAAATTGCACTATGTTCCGTTACCTAATCGGGCCCCGGTCTCCCCTAGTGCACTGTCTGAATCAGCAAGACCGGCAAATTGGGGTCACGATGTGGGTATTTAATCAGCGTCTCAAGCCATCGAAGATTACTGGTCTCTAGGTCGGTCTTCGAGCATCAGTCCGAACTTTCTAGTGCCCGGACGGCTCGATACCTTCTTGGAAGCCCAGGCTGAAAAGACAAGAGTTCTTACGCAACCAAGAGGTGACCGTCCGAACTCTTGACCCTATCAGTACCTGAAGTAAGTCCTTTAGGCGTGTCGGTCATAGGGGCTCCCTGCTCGTATCGAGCGGGTTTCGCTTGGCGACACTTCAAGAGGGCTTGCAGTGCCTTAAGTAAATCCTTTGGGCGTGTCGGACATAGGGGCACCCTGCTCGTATCGAGCGGGTTCCGCTTGGCGGCACATCAGAAGGCCTTACGCACATACACCCACACCCACACACCTACACACCCCCACTTGGACAGTGTTCAATGCTAAGAGTTATACAGTGCCAAATAAAGAAGTCATACTTGAGCTACGATCGTGTTTCTCTTCCTACGCTACCCCCTAAACGTGACAATATAATTGAAGATATCTTATTTTGCAAACCAATTCCTGACAGAGCCACATCCAACAAAATTTTCAAAATAATAGACAGATTTTTTAATGAGAAAGACATAATGTGGAATAATTGCATTGGGCTCTGTACCGACGGTGCACAATCAATGGCGGGACACAAAACTGGTATCAAACACTAGTTAAAATGAAAACACCTGAGGTTCTCTGGACGCACTGCATGCTCCACAGAGCAGCTCTCGTATCAAAAACTATAAGCGAGGAACTTAACAATGTTTTTGCAAAAGTGACGAAAGTTATAAATTACATAAAAAACAGTCCATTAAAAGCAAGGTTGTTCGCAAAACTGTGTAAAGATATGCGAGCTAATTACACGTCACTTCTGTACTATTGTGAAGTGCGTTGGCTATCTCGTGCAAAAGTGATTCAAAGGGTACTTGAACTCAAAGAAGAAATTGCTATGTTTCTCGAGGAAAATCATAATGATGACGGCAATATATTTAGGGATGATAATTTTATTGTTAAACTTACATATTTGGTTGACATTTTTGAAAAATTGAGTGTTCTTAATAAATCAATGCAAGGACCGCAAATGCATTTGCTTATACAAAAAGACAAAGTGACAGCATTTATTAAAAAAGTGGAGCTATGGAAATCAAATTTGCAAAAAAATAAGATTGACATGTTTCCACGTTTAAATTTATGTGCCCGAGATAACATAGCAAACAAAAATCTCTTTGTGGAACACTTGAATGGTTTGTTGCTTCAATTTTCGAATTATTTTGGTGATCTTGATTTTATAAAGTTTGCGTGGGTACAGAATCCATTTATCGACGAAGAAGATGATGAATTTGGATTGACAAGTATTGAAAAAGAAAAATTGATTGAATTATCTTGTGATACTACATTAAAACATAAATTTCAGACTGTATCTCTGGTTCAATTCTGGTTGAATCTTCATACAGAATATTTTGTCAACCAAAGCTTTGAAAGTACTGCTGCCGTTTGAATTTGCCGCCATTTGTCCGGAAAAGTGCTGGCAATCCTGAAACAAACAAAAGTTTGACAGCAGATATTTTTGGGTTAATAAAAATGTCGCGTTACACCATAGAACAACGTGTCTTCATAATTGAACCTTATTTCAAAAATAACGAAAGTTTGACGACCGCAGTTCGAAAATTTCACACAAAATATGGTCGGCATAGCGATTTGAGTCCATCAACCGTGAAGAGATTGGTTGAAGCTGTGCATGAGAGTGTTGTTGAAAACCCAGGGACATCAATTCGGCGTCGTGGACAAGAAATGCAAACTTCGTGAAGCTCTCTATAGCGGATACTGACTAAAGTCTGGGTCTCCATGCCTACAAAATTCAGTTAACGCAACAATTGAAACCTAATGACCACGCACAATGCAGATAGTTTGTCGAATGGATTATTGAGCATCAACAAGTGGATGCTGATTGTTCAAACAAAATCATCTTTAGCGATGAAGTACATTTTCACCTTGATGACTTCGTTAATCGCCAAAATTGTTGGCGCCGCATATGGGGTTCGGACAATCCACATGCGATTGTTGAAAAACAAATGCATCCACAACGTGTCACTATTTGGTGTGGATTTTGGGCTAAAGGCATCATTGGACCATACTTTTTCGAAAATGAGGCTGGTCAAGCAGTGGCTGTAACTGGTGCTCGATATTGCTACACGATAAAACAGTTTTTTGTGCCGAAATTGGATGATGTTGATGCCACCAAAATGTGGTTTCAACAAGGGAGCCACATGTCATACAGCCCGTGAAACAATTCAATTACTGCACGAGACAATTCCAGGTCGTGTGCTATCTCGTTTTGGTGATCAGAACTGGCCCTCTAGATCGTGTGATCTAACACCCTTAGATTACTTTTTGTGGGGTAATCAAGTCAAAGGTGTATGTATTCACAAGCCCACATCCACCCATTCATTAAAAGAGGAAATCCAACGCTGTATCAACGAAATTCAACCACATCTATGCATAATAGTCATGAAAAATTTCGACAAAAGAGTGATCATGTGCCAGCAAAGTCGTGGAGGCCATTTGTCCGATGTGTTATTCCATATACAGTGTGACCCATTTAGAATGGAAACACCCCTATAAAATTTTAGGTTATTAACCGATTTCAATGATTTTTTTTTTGAAATAATTAGGAATGAAATGTCTATTACGGGAGAAAATTTTAAATATTTATTTCAGTTTTCAGGTCATATTACGATACTTTTTCTTGATAGAAAATGGAGAATTTTATTAGCGATTTTTTTATTGAAAAAATTACTACGCCACTGGATCTATAGTGCTTTCAAATAGCTGTGACCAAAATTTCATGAAAATCCATTCATTAATAACAAAGTTATGACAAATTAAAATTCAAAAATCCTCTAAGCTAACGGTCACAAAAGAACACCCTGCATCAACTGTTGCCATAGAAATGGTGTTACTATTTACTTGTTTATTATTACTTATTAATCGATTAATTTCTAAAAAAAAAAAAAAAAAATCAAAAAAAAAAATCAAAAAAAAAAATCAAAAAAAAAAAATCAAAAAAAAATCAAAAAAAAAATTAAAAAAAAAATCAAAAAAAAATTTGGTCACAGCTATTTGAAAGCACTATAGATCCAGTGGCGTAGTAATTTTTTCAATAAAAAAATTGCTAATAAAAATTCTCCATTTTCTATCAAGAAAAAGTCTCGTAATATGACCTGAAAACTGAAATAAATATTTAAAATTTTCTCCCGTAATAGACATTTCATTCCTAATTATTTCAAAAAAAAAATCATTGAAATCGGTTAATAACCTAAAATTTTATAGGGGTGTTTCCATTCTAAATGGGTCACACTGTATAACCACATCTTATGTACTTTATAACTCAATAATAAAATTGTAATTAAAATAATAAAAATTGTATTTTCTGTTCAATTCAAATTTTGCGGTAATTTTGGGACACCCTTTACTAAGTAATTTTATTACTTGTAAGAAATTTGGATTTATTGGTTTAGATAAGCTATAATAAGTATGTAATATAATATTTGTGGGACGTGTGTTTTGAAAAATTGAAGCTAAGGGATTTAGGTAAACTGGAAAACATTCAGATATAACCATCAGAGAGGGTTGTAGATTCGAATAATTTCACTTTCACTTCACAAGCATCAGTAAAATGGTTGGGTACGGGGATACTTGTTTTTATTCTTTCCTCAATTCTTCCATACAGTGAACGGCAAACTTTGAGAGGTAGAGGCAACTTTGAAATTTCAAATGGTATATTTTTTATTATAAAATTTTACCTCAGTTACCATACGGCACAAAATTTAAATTTTCCGGATTTTAGAAACGTTTAGCGTATAAGCGGCTAAACTCACGGTCTTGAAAGTGCGCTCTACCACTTTTATCAGAATACTTTTCCATGAAACCAACCACACAGGCGCAAAAAAAATCAAAACCGTTTTGTGCGTGCTCTTGGACACGTGGTATATCGATAAAACATGGATTTCTCAAAATGGCACTGGGGGGGTTTTCTTTGAATCATAATAATGTAAAAAGTGATAAAACGACTAAAGTTGGTGACAACAGATAAATTAATATAATGTCATTTATTTAAATCCCAAGCAACACACAAATTTTCATTATCGTTTAATTAACGTATATGCAACCGTTTTTTCGTAATATTTTAGTTTTGGTATATCGTTTAAACATCTATAATACATTTATAACCAACGTCTATTTTTTAGCCTTTTAATATACGTATGCAAGTCACAAAATAATATTCTATTACTGAACAGCGTAAGTAACGCCGTTATTTCTACGTCTATAATATACCATGTTTTAGTGGCCTTAAATTTATCACTTTGTAATTTATGTCTGGCCTTTTCAATTTAAACGTTAAACGTAGATCTCACAAAATTATAAGTGCATCAATCTACGTCGATCGTATTCTATTAGATTTTCTTTCTCTGTGTGGCTTATAATCTTCTTGTCACATAATAAAACTAATATATTATTGCGTTAATAGGCACCTACAACTCAATCAAAAAATGTAGGACACCCTCTGACCTGTGAATATAACCACATTATTACGTATTGTTTCTACGTTTTATGAAGTTTTTAGACTTTATTATAAATAAGCGTTTACGATAGACCAAACCCTATTTCCTGATGAATTGAATTATTTTAAGAAGACATACTTCTCTTGTTTTTATTAGAATTAAGGAAAATGTGTACCTAACCTTGTTTCTAAGTTGTTTCGTAAATCTTAACCTAGTAATTAGTCAAGATTGAGCAGTCTTGTCGAGTCACGTTTTACTGGTTGTCAAGTTAGTCAGTAGTCAAGTTAGAAAGTCTTTTTTTGTATAAATGACTGTTACTGAAGCGTTCTGAGTCTGTCTATTTGATAACATCAATCTTGCTCAATAAACCAAACTTGTTATATGTTGAATTCCACTCCACTTTAATTCAACCCTTGCAGCCACAAAGAACAGGCAGTACAAGCTTCAACATTTCCTCTTTGGATAAATTGCATAAAAACGCGTAGTAGTACTAGAATAGTGTAACACACCATTTCATCATAAATTACCAATTTAGGATTCTTTTTCAATGTAAGAATCAAATGTTAAGAAATATGGAAATTTACGTATTACCTTACGAAAATATAAACAGTTTCAGTTGGAAGAATCATCAATTGTTTGAACATTAATCACAAATTTATTATTTATACTTCTTGTACCACCAAGTGGTTTTCGGAACAATCTTGCTAAATATTTCCAAAGTTAGCAAAACTGGAAACTTCATTATCCAAGTACAAGTGTTAAAAATAATATTTGACTTCAAATTCAAATAAAGGCGGGATACTATAAATAAGTTGGACCGAACTTTCTTACTCAAAATACATCAAAGCAAAAAAATATCGAGATCTCATATTGTCTGATGTGGTCAAAAACTGTTAACCTTTCTGGTAAATTAACAAGACAAATCTTCATACTACGTAGTAATCCAGTATCAATAAATTTTCGGTATTATCTTTTATCTCTCATACGTGGTAGAACTTTTATTTGCGCAGGACTGGCAACGCGGGACAACCGGCGCAAGCGCATTAGCAGATCATCTCGGTCTTTGTGTTTCAACCTTGATTTTGCTCGGCGCAAGAGACACGATTTTAATTTCAGAATAGGCCGCCATTCCGTCATTGTGGAATTCTAAATTCTGCTTGAAAGTTGGTGCTGTTTTTTTAAGTGGAATCTTATGTTTGAAGTGCTAAATTGCATCACAAAAAGTAAGTAAAAAACTTAATTATTATTTATTAGGCAATATTTTAGTACATTATTATTTTTGTTGATACTCATATGGTATATTCTTTAGATATAACCACATGGTTTCTATCCAAAAAGCCTGGATTTACTCTACTGTTTTACTAGTTTATTCTCAATTGGTATGATTAATAGTACCTCTTTATTTTTTTTGCCGAATTTCTGTGTTTTTAGTAAGTACTAAAATTACTACTAACTTAAATTTTTTTACTTTATTTCTTTGGTGTCAAATAGTAACAAAATTGATTGAAGTCTATAAGCAATACCAGTGCACCACCAATGCAAATCCATCATCTTTTAAATGTTTTTTATTACATTTACAGACAAAAACAAAATGCAATGCGTAATTTTAATTTTAAGCTTATAGGTATTTTTCTCTAATAAACTTTTCAAGGTTATGTTGTATTAGCAGTTGTTGTTTAGCTTTTAGAACAATTTTATATGATAGAACGAGCCTCAAAATTTGTAAAAGTAAAAATTAAAATCAAAGAATTGAAGAGTTTTTGGGGTAGGTAGAGGTATTCTTTTTTTTTCACATCAGGGGTATTTGAAATATTTTGAGTGTTTATTCTTTTTGCTCATACAGTTTTTTTTTTGGTGTATGAATTATTATCCGTCATTTCATTTATTTTAGAGCCTGCGTCCTAAAGAGAAGTAGTTGAACCTTTTGGATTAAACAGAGCACATTCTCCATTTAATTGTAGGTTGTAGTTAAATAAGCTAGTATTGTAAACTTTGCTTATCTGATTAGATAATGAGTAAAGTGATTTCGAAGCGTCATCTTCGACGAAAAACAGCTTTGTCTGTAAGAAAAACATATCATGAAATGTCTCTCAAGCTATATGAAAATTTAAACAATAGCACTAATAGTTTATATGAAAACGAAATATTTAATATAGATAAAAAAGTAAACTGTACTAATGACAATTTATATATTTCATCGCCAAAGAACTACCAGTTTTTTGAAAAAAGTCCAGCAAAAACTTGAGTTTAAATGCTGATTATGCGACAATACCACCGTACTCATCACCATTTTCACAAATAAATAACGGTTCTTTTAGTCATACCTTGGACTTTACTTCAGAAGAAAATGAATTCAAACAGAAATTAAAATTATGGGCTATTAGTAATGGTGTGACACATCGATGCTTAAATGAACTTATTGCCTTAATTAAGCCAAAATATCCATTTTTAAAAACTAATGCCAGGACCCTTCTTGAAACTACTAGAAATATGAATGGCACAGTTAAATTAAATAACGGCGAATTAGTATATTTTGGTATGACAAGCAATTTAATAAAGCAACTTACTACACTTCCAGAAAAAGATTTTACAGAATGTCATAAACTTTCTTTACACATTAATGTAGATGGAATACCAATTTATAAAAGTAGTGCTATAGAATTTTGGCCTATATTACTGCATTGCAAAACTTTCAAAAACCATATTAATGTTATTGCAATTTTTTGTGGTACTGGAAAGCCTAATCCTTTAGAGACATTTTTGAAGCCGTTTATAAACGAGATTAAGATACTAACAAATGAAGGATTAATCGTTAGAAATAAATCTTTTAAAGTACATTTAGAAGCATTTTGTTGCGACGCACCGGCCAGAGCATACCTTAAACAAATTATAGGACATAATGGTATACAAGGTTGTGAACGCTGTGAAATTACCAGCGTATATTGCAAATCTAACAAAAAACGATATTATCCCATTAACTTTAATGCTTCTATGAGGTCCGATAACAATTTTTTAGTGATTGAAAACATTCCTAATACTCATATTAAAGCTCAATCTCCATTGACTGAACTTGATATAGGATTGGTAACAAATTTTGTGCTAGATCCCATGCATATGATTTATTTAGGAGTTATGAAAAGACTGATAAATTATTGGCTAGAAGGTGAACGTCGATTTAAATTATCAAAGTCGACTGTCGCTGACATAAATGTCAAAATATCTTCTATAAAAAAATATATTCCATGCGAATTTGGAAGAAAAATTAGAACATTTAAAGATATTAAACGTTGGAAGGCTGTGGAGTTTCGTTTCTTTCTACTTTATTGCGGAATTGTTGTTCTGCAAAGTAATGTTAGTTCTACGATTTACAAACATTTTTTATTGTTACATGTTGCAATTTATATACAGTGCTTTTTTTTTAACGCGCAACATAGGATTTTACGTGTTAAATTTTTAAGCCCATGTTAGACCATTTTATTTTGGAACTGCAAATCTATAACTTGACGGGTGTGTCTTTAGTACCCTGAAGCTTAAGTAAGTCTACCAATTTGGTCTAAAAAGTGATTAAAAACTGGAAAAAAATCATTTTTTTTTCGAAAAGATTTTATCGTTTCATACTCCCTGTATGCATCGTTGTTCCTTGTGGTTTTTGATACTGGCAGAGCAGGTAGCAGGTAGAGTGACATATTTGACTGCATCACGACCCGACATCTTTTGAACGTCAAAAGGGCATTTTATGATTGTTTGGAATACTGTTTGGCTTCAAACGGAGGTCACTTTGAACAATTCACTTATAAAAATACTTCTTTTATTCTTAACTTTCTTGATATAAAGTTAATGATCACCCTGTTTTACTTTCTACGCCAAATTTTACCTGCTACCTGCCGTGTCAGTATCAAAAACAACAAAGAACAACAATGCATACAGGGAGTATGAAACGATAAAACCTTTTCAAAAAAAGATGATTTTTTGCAAGCTTTTTAACACTTTTTAGGCCAAATTGGTAAACTTAAGCCCGCTTTAGACTATCACATTTTTTATACCAGATTTGATACAAAATCTTATACCATTTAGATGTGACAGTGTAAAACAGGAAAACAGTTGAATTCTAAAGATGGTCTGAGAAATGTGTTGAAAAATAGGACGCGTTCTATTTCAACACATTTCTAGTGTGCGAGCATGCGCATTGGGCATAACAATTACAAACCTAACCTAAAAATTATCCATTTGATTATTTTTGTTGTTTGGGTTTGGTATTGTGATTGTGTATTGTGTTTATTTCCGATCTACACGTCCCACGTTAATGATTGATTAATTTGAATGTTGCATAAAACTCTGGTGAAACTAGTGTAATTAGTATTTTATTTTGTGTACACGAAATTCAATGTCTTCCTGGACTCAAAGTCAAATTGAGACTCTAATTAAAGAGTACCAATCATATCCATGTTTGTATGCCATAAAAAACAAAGATTATCATAATAAATATAAAAGAAACCTAGCTCTTGAAGACATAACAAAAAAAGTAAATGTGCTACGCCCTAATACCACCATACAAGAAGTCAGCAAAAAGTTCCAGGGCCTGCAAAATACCTATTCGGCAGAAAGAAAAAAAGTGTTGGAGGCAATTCACTCTGGAATGGGTGAAAAAGAGGTTTGTAAAGCTACCAGGAATATGCATACTCCTGTGAAAATGTGACAATTTTTAATATCAGGTCTTTGCTTTTTGTAGGTTTACCAGCCATCTCTATGGTATTACCAAAAGCTGGAATTTCTTAATGAACATCTTCAAATTCGACCATCAAAGAGCACATTCACAATCCCAGATACACAGCTAAGCCCTCAGCCCGGCTGCAGTAAGCAGGTGCTACAAGAACCTGAAGATGAAGATGTTGTGACATTGGAGGAATTTAATGTAAATAGATACTTAAAAATTAATAATAAAATTAGGCCGAGTTGTACAAGTAGGGTTCAAACATGGGTTCAGCTGAACTCGACTGGTATAGTATATACGAAGTCAGTTGAAACACACTGAAAAAACCAAAATAGTCGCCGTCTTTGTTGAGCATGGGCGGCGTGAAAATAAAAAATATTGAGGGGCTCTGTGTATAAACGCTTATTAATCGCTTACTGCAATGCAAACTATAAACACCGGACTGCACTGCCTTTGCCACCTGTGGGGAAGATAGGATTGTCTTAAGAAAGCATAGGAAGAAACTAAAAATAGATTTTAAGCCGCCGACCAATAAGAACTGTGGGGTGACCAATTAAACGGTATTACGGTGCACGCCTAAAATTATTTGTGACAGCTACTCGTCAAGTCCACGTTGACTCCTCGTAAATTACTACGGGGAACAATCACATACAAATTTGCTGTTTTTTTCTAATGTTTTATGTGGTGTGTTGATCGAACCCCGTATTTTGACCTGTCCCAACTGACTTCGTATAAACTATACTTGACCCTGCCCCTAAGAATAGCATTGCTGTCAAATTAATTTGGTTTGTGACAGCAATACTCTACTTATGGGCAGGTTCAAGTACCAGTCGAGTTCAGCTAAACCCGCCTTTGAACCCTACTTGTACAACTGGACCTTAGAAGCACAGAATTAATTTTGAAGGTTTAATTTTATTATTCCTATCTAGTAGTAAAATAAATAAATATTGTTATAGTCACAGACACTTGTGGATGGAATTTATGAATGCAACCAGGACGGGATTTTGTCCCCAACATCCCATTTTGGTAGCCGGCCAGCAAGCAGCCAGTCCCAGCCTATGGTTTCTGGCGAAAGTACAAGGAGGAGTGGAAAAAAGAGAAAACTCAGTGACACTGCTGGTGAATTAGAAGTTCTAAAAAGTGTGTCATGTGGACTTGAGACAATGTCGGCTGCATTCTCAAACAGGCGTAAAATGGAGAGCACCTCAGAAGACATAATGGGTCAATTTGTTGCGACCCAATTACACTTAATAAAGGATAATAGAGTGAAGCAAGACGTCTATATGGAGATTGTTCGTTTGTTGGGGGAGGCAATTAAAAAGCAGTAATTAAAATTTTGTTTTTTTTATTAATAAATTTGTCATTTTAAATGATTTTTTATTTCAAAGAATAGCCAATACATAGAAAAATCTATATTATAAAAGGCCTGCATATTGGTTTTGCCAATCTACCTGCCCTTGTGAATTAAAATAGGTGCAAAACTTATTTCTAATTGCGGTCGCATCATTGGTACATCTAAGCCCACGTAGGAAAAAAGACTGAATTAAAAAAAAAATAAAATAGGGTGAAAAATTAGATCCTCACCTTGCTGTAAAATTCCTGGTAACTCACATGTTTCCTCTTGTACTTCACTATATTTACTGTTATGTGTACACAGAAAATTATGCAGAATACAACAGCTTAATGTTATTAATTCAGCCTTTTCTGGACTTAAATTAATCACATGTTTTAAGATTCTAAATCTATTGACTAATATTCCAAATGCGTTTTCTACAGTTCTCCTGGCTCTTGAAAGACGATAATTATAAATTCGTTTTTCCCTTGAAAGGCCTTTTTGAGGGTATGGTTTCATCATTCTCCGTGACAAGGGAAATGCATCATCAGCAATCATGACATATGGCACCTCAATAGTTGAGCCAGGAAAACATTTATCTTCTGGAAAACTTAGTAATTTTTTATCAATTGCTTTTTTAAGGCTGCTTTCTCTCCACACTCCTCCATCACTTATTCTTCCATTCACACCCACATCGACATATAAAAACTTGTAAGTAGCATCTACCAGTGCAAGTAATACTATACTATGGGTCCCTTTGTAATTGTAGTAAAAAGAACCTGAGCTTCTTGGGGCCTCAAAACTTATATGCTTGCCATCAAGAGCTCCTAAACAAAATGGAAATTGCCACAGCTTTTCAAAGTAATTGGCAACATTTGTCCATCCTTGGCTATCAGTTGGTAACTAAAAATTACATTAGGAGTGTTATCATATATTATATCTGATAAAACAGTGTCATATATTTTACTTTTATATATTCTTCTTGCATATTTGAAATTATTGCTTTGCACACTTCTGGTATTATAAGACTAATAGTGCTCTCATGTATTCTACTTGAATACATAAGATCCCGAAAAGAATTGCCTCTTGCTAAATATCGTAATGTTATTGCTAACCTGAAAAAAGCCACACTTTTTAACTAAATATAAAAACAAAACAATAAAGATTTTATGTACAAGACAATCCATTCAATTTTTTCTAATATTTATCCTCAATTAACAGATACAACACTTTGGCTTCAGCTTAACCCATTAGGTATAAGTATTTACGTTTTACTTGTTATACAGGGTGTCCCATAAGTGACACGTCACAGCGACACCGCAGGTAGGTCAGCCAAAGAGGCACCGAACCAGCCTAACATGACCCTAGTAAAAGTTGCATGGTTTTCGAGTTATTAGCAAATTACGATTTTTCATGAATTTTCCCTTTTTTTAACATTGTCAGTGCCAGAATTCTGTTGGAAAGCTCTCGAAGCTTTTTTTTTTATTGTATGGAATCCTAAATAGTTACTTAAGATGCCATGAACATGTTTTTGTCAAAAAGTATCGCTGTCAGGTAATTTTGCCGCTCGCTATGATATCGCATTTGATACCGGGCTTTCTCACGAAAGGAAAAAGATGGATAAGGTAAAGAGAGGGAGGAATATCACTGGCTAACTAACTGGAAAAATTTCAATAAAATAAAAACAGGTTTAACTTTCAATTATTTATTTTAATCCTTAAATCTAACACAATAAATGTTCGAATTGTCTCCCTCGGTCTCGAATTGTCTCCTCGCTTGCCAGCTGTGGATATTATGCAAATTGGCATATCCATCCCTTCTGCAGGCCGATTCATTACTCCAGAATACTTCATTAAAAAAGTTGGGATTTTCTCTCCATTTTTGGATCATTTTGCGACAAAATTCAACACGCGGTGCGTAGTCAGCTGAGTGTGTACGCGTTGGATATGGAAGGGATGGTATTTGTGCCGTTTCAAAATACGGTGTGCTGAGGATTTTGGGACGCTAGTGCGGCGTTCAATGGTTCGCACTGAAGTGCCCGGCTCCACTCGTACTTCTTCTAAAAGTCACACTTCCACGTCGTCGTCAACAGTCCGAGGTCTTCCAGCTCGGCTATTCGTACCTGGTAGCCTGCCCTCGCGATAAGCATTTACGGCCCTCAAAATAACTTCATAGTTCGTAGGATTACGACTTGGATATCGTTACTAATACAACCTTGCAGCTAATCTTGCATTGTAAGTCACATTGCCTCGATTCGAAACACGCCTAGTTTCGCCATAAATCAGGTGCATGTCAGCGTACTCACTATGAGTAAACTGGAGATTGCGATTCGCCATTGATGCATACAAAAATCAGTCTCCGATAGAGTGCCGAGTTGTCGTTTTATTCCACAAACAGTCCACAAATAAAGAGTAAATCAGAGTCCAGAGAAATGCCAAGTCGATTTTAGTTTAGGAACACACGAATACAGAGACACGGAGAACACGGGTATCGCACGAAACGCAAGGTAACGAACTGATTTGCTTCGCAGGGCCACTGCTGCTCGTGCTACATGTAAATTATCGGACAAAGCACTCTATCCATCCCTTTCTTTAACAAGTTGATAAAGACAGGACAAAGCCCGTGATGTGGGGGTAATAGTAATAATAATAATAAATAAAAAAAAAATCGTAATTTGCTAATAACTCGAAAACCATGCAACTTTTACTAGGGCCAAGTTTAGGCTGGTTCGGTGCCTCTTTGGCTGACCTACCTGCGGTGTCACTGTGACGTGTCACTTATGGGACACCCTGTATATCAGTGCAAGACACATGAAGTTATAGTTAAACATTGTAACATCAGTAAACGAAAAAATATGACTGTAGGGTTATTAAATCAATAGCATTTGTGCTATTTCCTAATTACCTATTTTTAGCAGATATGGGTTCTCTTAACTGGGTTGATTGTTTCTGTATGTCATCTTTAATAATATCCAGAAGTTTGACAAAACAGGGGTTGTCCATTCGTAAAAAGCTCCTATAATGATGAGGATCCTCCAACAATAGTTCATCCTTCAGCAAACTCAGAATTCCTCGACCTATTTGTCTTCTTGCAAGCCATTTTTCTTGCCACACTTTTCTGGCAGACCTTCTTTGCAAACGCTTTTTAGCAATTCGTCCTTCGCAAATTTTTTTTACCACAAAAGTGGACCAATATGCAAATTGGAATATAAAATACGAATCAAGGTTATCCATATCAACTTTAATATTGTTTTTAAACACAATTTGTGCACAAAATCCAGAATAAAAAACACAAATAGTAAACTATTAATCAATTAGCATCAATATTGAAACCTTTGATTTTTGAATCTTTAAACTTCAAAACCGGGTTATAAACTATCATTCATGTCATTTTTCTGTCAAGCGTCAAAATAATTCGATCATATCTGAGAGCATTTATGGGACAGTGTAAACACCGAAAATTATTCAAACCAAGTCAAACCCATCCCAAAAACCTCACAACTATGTGCCAATTTCTTATACAAGATCTGGTACCAAAAATATGACAGTCTAAAACGGGCTTTACTTAAGCTTCAGGGTACGAAACAGCCACCCGTCAAGTTTTATACTTGTAGTTCCAAAATAACATGGTCTAACATGGGCTTAAAAATAGCTTACTGCGCGTTAAAAAAAACGCACTGTATTATGTAACAATAATTTGATCAAAACGTACTTGCATGTATCAAGAAAATGTATTAAAAAATTTGTTACTAAAAGCGAAACGGTTTACGATAAATTCTTTGTTGTGTATAATATACATTCTTTACTTCACATATGTGATGATGTTCAACAATATGGTTCATTAGAAGATTACAGTTGCTTTCGTTTTGAAAATCACTTAGGCAAAATAAAGAGAAGTATTAGAGGAAAAAATTTACCTCTGGCTCAAGTTCACCACAGAATAGTTGAATTTTCAAAAATTATTAACAATACTCCCCAATATAAATCACGAAGTTTTTACATTCCTTGTGGAATTACAAATAAAAGTAACACTGAGTCTTTTTTTTGTAGCAAATTAATTATTGGCTCAAAATTTACTATTACCAACAGAATACCAGATAACGTTGTATTAATAAAAGAAAAAAATTTTGTTATAAAAAAAAATTGCATGGTGAAGGGTGTATACAAATGCATTGGACAATATTTCAGATACAAAGAAAACTTTTACACCTATCCTGTTTTGTCGTCAGCCTTAGGTATTTATTACGTCAGTGGAGTTTGTCCATATGACATAATACTGACAAACGATATAATACATAAATTTATATCTTTTCCACATAAGAATGGTTTTGTTGTTATTCCCATCGCACATTTATAGTTTATATAGGGTAAAAGGTGTGTCAGGCCAAACTTATAGCTTTTTTAAATTATTTTTTTTTTTTTTAAAACCATCTATTATTGAACTATTGAATAGAGCATGTCAAGACGATTTCAGTCTATATATCCAGATATCCAGCTTTGTTGGGTTGAAGTATTGAATACTATTGTCAAAAAACTTAAATAAAATTCAAATTTGATTTTAAACAATTTCATACAATATTAATTAATTCCTTATTTACGTTTTTTGAGGAAAGTGTTAAAGATCTCAAGTATCTTCTGAAGACTGAAATCGCCTTGACGGGCTCAATTTTACTCAACAGTTGAGTAATATACTGTGTGTCCCATCGAAAACTACCGCGGAGAAACTACTATAATTCGTATTTGTATACCTTCTGATAAAGGTGGTTGATTACCGTTTTGCTTATTTGTTGCAGTTTTCTTTTTTAACTATTGTTTAACCTTCAAAAATGTTTTTCAAAGTTTTCATTCCTTTTATAAAGTAAAATAAACTATTTATATTTTACATAGATTGTCATTTGTAGTCAGCTATAAAAAATGTATGCAGTGGTTGAATTTAGTAATAAAAAGGAATTTAGTATTGTTCCCCTTATATGGCTTTCTGATGACAAAACATGGTGTTATTGGCCAAAGAATGTGTTATCTGAAAAGCAGTTAAAGACATTGATTGAATCGTTGTCTCCGGCTAAAGAGACTTGGACCAAATACTCAATCAGACGGATTCACAGAACTGCAGGTATGTTTTTCTTTTTTTTTCCATTTATATTTACTTCTCGATTTACTTATAGACAATTAAATTTTATCATCATAAAATTTCACTCATGACATTTATGTCATGAGTCATGTCTATGATTCAAGTTTTCTAAATTTCAAATTACTACATATTGTTACGGTTTGGGCCTACTATGCTCGATACTCGATGAAACCGATGCGCCGCAATATCTGGCCGGGCGCGTATTAAAGTAGGCCACAGTTAGGAAGCGCCACACCTGGAAGATTCGAAGCAAATCGCGAAGCGTTTCGCGGTCATTCTAGAACGTGGTTTGTGAATATAAAAGAAGCGGCGTCGACGAGAGGGAGAGTAGTGTAGTAGTGAATTTGGGAACGCGGTAAAGTTTAAATAGTGAAATAGTTGTGGAATTGTAGTAGTGTTTTTAATAGCTGAGTTAATTATTGTACGGAGTGTTTTAAAGTGTTAATAAATTTATTAATTGTTGAGTTAAACTGACTTTGTGTGAACCCACGGGAAAATCGTAACAATTGGTGTCAGAAGTGCGATCAGACTTTAGTGCGACGTGAATTGGAACTAAACTTCGGGTTAGAGACTTGTGTTCAGAACCGGACTAGAGATTTTCGGAACAGTGGTGTGTTAAATTTATTTTATGCCAATAACAAGACGTCAAAGTGCAAACATGGAGGCCCAATTTGCAGCTATTATGGCAATGCTTGAAAAACAAGAAGAGAAACAAGAAAGAATTCGACAACAAGACAAGGAAGAACAAGAAAGGATTCGACAACAAGAGAAGGAAGAACAAGAAAGGATTCGACAACAAGAGAAGGAAGAACAAGAAAGGATTCGACAACAACAAGAAAGAATGCTACAACAAGATATAGAAATGCGTCAAGAAGATAGAGAGCGGCAAGAAAAACGTAACGTAGAAATATTGAACGTTCTAGCACGGAACAAGACAGAAATCCAAGAGTATGTAACCCATAGTCTCAAAGAGATGGAGTGTGATGTTGAGGGAAAATTAAATGATGTTCGGGACGACATTAATAAAATTCAGATTGATGTTCGGGAGGACATTCATAAAATTCAGAATGATGTTGAGATAAAGCTACGCGACTTAGAGCAGAAAATTGACAGCAGAGGAGTCAGCTCTACAGTGTTCACCGGAAACAGGTTCAACAAGATCAAGCCTTCCACATATGATGGTCAAACTTCATGGGCAACGTACCAACTCCAATTTGAGGCCGCTGCAAATGCAAATCGATGGAGTAACGAGGAAATGGCTGTAGCACTGGTGGTGGCATTACGAGGACCTGCATTGGAGCTGTTACAGACTCTGCCTATCGCCCAACAAAGCAACTATGACGCATTAGTAGCTGCATTAGAACGACGTTATGGGGATCAGCATAGGAAAGGAGTGTACCAAACACAATTAAAAGCAAGACTGCAGAAAACTGGTGAAAATTTACAAGCGTTTGAGGCCGAAATTCGTCGTCTTGTGCATCTGGCTTACCCAGCCGTCCCGGATGAAATCCAAGAAGAACTTGTGGCACAGTATTTTGTAGATGGGATTCGAGATCCGGAGGTAAAGAAATGGCTGAAGATGTTCAAAGGGAGCAACAACAGCGAATTACTGATTCGAGCGCTGGAAATTGAAGCTGCGTGCAATGACTTTCAGCCAGAGACTATTCAAGAGGAGAGAGAACCGCCAGCCGATCATGTTGCTACATCAATAAATAAAATTGAATCAATTGTCGGCCAATTAGTGCAACAAATGGCAGCATCAGCAAATGGCCAGTCCACACAGTTAGAACGGTCACGTCCGATCACGAGAGTGGAGTGTTATCGATGCGGACGTACGGGACACATTAGAAGGAATTGCAGACAACGGTCTTGTTCTCCAAACCCACAGTGTCGACGAAACCAGGACATCAGAACAAATCACCGGAACAAATCCTCTGCTAAAAGAAACATTACATGTTATATTTGTGGACGTAAAGGACATTACCAATGGAATTGCAGACAGCAGTCTCGTTTACCGACCCCACAGAACTGGCGTAACCAGGAGCAGGAAATGAAGAACCCGGATAGACGTTTACCGCGATATGTAGAGGATCGTCAAGCTTTGGATAGTGACTTAAGGTACCGGAAAGGACAAATTCATAATGGTTGGAGGATTGGTCAAATCGCGATGGTGACAGATAAAGAGGCTACAAAAAGAATGAAGAGCAGCGTTTCTAAGGAAGACATATTGAAAGGACAGCGCTCAGACTCTGATTTGAAAGTAATCAGAAGATGGTTGGAGAAGGATTTGAAACCGGATTGGCAACAGATTTCCAGATATGGACCAACAGTAAGGGTTACTGGTTACAGTGGAATTCGCTTCGACTGCGAGATGACTTAATTACTCGCAAATGGGAAAGTCCAGACGAGAAAACGCTTTGTTTACCAAACAATAGTGCCCAATTCCTGCAAAGAGAATGTGCTGCGAGAACTACATGACAGTCGCGGAGGAGGACACTTTGGAGTAAACCAGACTTTGGCTAGAATAAGAGATCGATTTTACTGGATTAACTTCAGAAAGGACGTTGAGGAATGGTGTAAACGGTGGTGACCAGTGTTCGTTACAGAAGGGATCCATCACAATTCGGGAACTTGAGAGACAGAAGATGAAACCAAACAACAACCGTATGAAGATGACACTGGACCACAGACCCAACTGGTGGCAATTATAAGGAAGGTGATGCTGTGTGGATGTTTCAACCAAGGAGGAGCAAAGGATTAAGTCAAAGATGGCAACGACACTGGGAGGGACCTTACCATGTGGTAAAAAGGTTAAATGACGTCGCGTACAGAGTCCAACGCAGCCCCAAAGGCAAGATGAAAATTGTCCATCTGGACAGACTCAAGAAATACCAGGGACTAGATGAAGCGGATCGGGACGATCAGCTTTAAGAGGGGGGCAGTGTTACGGTTTGGGCCTACTATGCTCGATACTCGATGAAACCGATGCGCCGCAATATCTGGCCGGGCGCGTATTAAAGTAGGCCACAGTTAGGAAGCGCCACACCTGGAAGATTCGAAGCAAATCGCGAAGCGTTTCGCGGTCATTCTAGAACGTGGTTTGTGAATATAAAAGAAGCGGCGTCGACGAGAGGGAGAGTAGTGTAGTAGTGAATTTGGGAACGCGGTAAAGTTTAAATAGTGAAATAGTTGTGGAATTGTAGTAGTGTTTTTAATAGCTGAGTTAATTATTGTACGGAGTGTTTTAAAGTGTTAATAAATTTATTAATTGTTGAGTTAAACTGACTTTGTGTGAACCCACGGGAAAATCGTAACAATATAAATACATGATGTGTTTCAAAGTCTTTAAGTAAATCCATAAGTTTTTCGCATATATAATATATAACAGCTTTTGTTATTGATATAGTGTGTCTTACTTTGGTCGTTAAGTTATTTGCACTAGTGTGATTTAAAATCATTCAATTTTTGTACCTTAGGCACATGATAATTTTTTAACACAACTAAAATAACTGTGAAAGTTATTTTATACAATTGAAAATAAAAATAAATGTTTTATGTTTCTGGATACTAACAGAGTAAAGCAAAAATAGGGCGGCGCATTGATATCCTACTACATAAATAATAGGGTTCTGTTTTGACTATGCGATTATTAAAAGTAATAAATATAAGTAAACTACGTTTTATTTCAGAGACATACTCTGATGCCGAGACGACTTTGCAAATAGTATTAGCGGAAAGCAGTTCTAGCCCAACTACCGACCACAGTACAGACCAACGAATAATAACATTACGGGATCAAGTAATAGAAAAAAATGTACAAATACTCATCAATGGAAGTGATTTATCAAGTTCTGATGGCGAAATTATTTCTAATAGTCTCGAGCAAAGAGATAAAAAAAACATTCCAAGGTCGCTCCAGAAAATAACTGAAATTGATGGGTTAATCAGTGATTTGTCAGATTTGGAAAATAAACATGAAACACCACATGAGAAACCAATTAGCAAAAGAAAGCAGGCAGTGGTCAATTTTAGCAGCGACTCTGAAAATGAAGAATTGGAAACCTTTCGAAAGAATAGAAAGAAAATATCTTATGGTACACCTAAACATAAACATAATCACTCACAAGCAGTATTAAGGTAACCAAGTTATTTAACTGATTTATGATGAAGGAATTTAAATTGAATTTGTTTCAGTACTCCCTCTTTTACACAATCTAACAACTTGAGCCCAAGTTATGCAAATCCAAATATGCGGAGACATTTAACTGCTAACCAAAATGGGTATGTATTTTGCATTATATGATGACAATCAAACAAAAATAGGATGTCGTAACAATGATATACTTGCTCCAATTGTTCAGAATGTGGCGTTTGCGTCTTGTCACATTTGGCATAATACAGAACATATACAGCAGATATTTCATTGTTGCATCATCCGATTTTTTGATTGATTTTTTTTCATATACAATATAACAAGACTCAAATTTTAAAGAAAAACCGAGCGTTTTAGCGCAAGATGTTTTTTTGTGGTGAAGTTGAGCACTTTTAGGAGTAATGCCGTTTTCTCACTGGGCCGCTCAGCGGCGCTAATTAGAGACAAAATTTATCCGATAAAATATGAGGCCGAATATAACGGCTGGACAAATGCGTGAATAGTCATTGTGTCACAGGGTGATAGTGGACACTGCTTATAATCAAACTTGCCATATTTCGAAAACAACACTGATAAAAATTCGCATTTTTATCGCGATAAACACGCGGTAGTATAACACTTTTTTCTTTTGTCTTTTTTTTTAAACTGTCCTGTTTTGATAAAAATTCCACGTTTCTATGACACTGCATTTGTCATGCTCAAGTATTTTTGGAATTAATGTATTTTTTGTTATTATTATATTTTTTTAGAGATTCTAGAAATAGTTTACTGAATACTCCTAGGAGTGTAGAATCTCCTTATGGTGTGAATTCGTCTGTGTCAGCTTCACTTTCCTATATGGAAAATAGTGAATGGGGCCGGATGGTCACAAGAGATTTGGCAAGAATTAAAGAAGTCCAAGATCAAAATTCGTCTTTATTGGCTCAAATCTGGCAAACTTTACAAGTGCAGAACATCAAAGCTTTAGAGCGACCATCTGATGTACCAAACTTTCCAATTGAACGAAAAAGAGATTTCGGCAACCTAGAAAATTGGCTTGAAAACGAACAGAATTTCTGTTATATGGTAATACAATAAATACCTAGAGGATAAGAATGAGATACTTTGGTAGTATAATTAAGGATATTTGTTTCCCTTTCCTAATAAAATGCACTTATAGAAAACACACAAATCAAAAAATGTTGCCCCAGGATCATTATTCTCCTCTACTTGTGATATATCGTTATTTCTAACTACGAAATTTTTTAGAGAACACGTTTATCCTCAATTGGAGGTAACACGGTCCGCAATGCCGTTATGAATATGTTAAAATATGTTTTATCAAATAAAGTAGGAATGGGATTCAATTGGGCTGGGAGTGCTCCGAAATTAGCAAACCAACCAAGAAAGCATGCTTTTAAAGACACAAAGATGTACAAAGCACTTAATGGTAAGTTCACTGTCTAGTTTGTATACGGGGTGGCTTAATATTGCGAGTAAAACGTTCTGGTTTTTGGTACCACAGAAAGCTGATTTCAAAAGAAGAGTTTTTAACCTTATTTACAATGGCGATAATAACGGCACTATAGGTAGTCAAAGTCGAAAAATTAAAATCATTATTTTGAAATACTTAAGAAACTATTTGCACAACTTAACAAAAGCAACGACTTAATGAAATTAACGATCGGGATTTTTGTGTGACAAAAAATGATAATTATTGATACCCGTTTCAACACGGGACTTAAAGGAGGCTCTACAAACCTGGAAGCCTAAAAATTTTAATTATGAAACACCTCTCATTTCATGAAAGAACTTAGCAAAAATACAAAAAACGGTATCTTAGTAACTGTTGGTCCTTGTCTTCGAGTTTAGTAGAGTTTAATACAATTTATTAACAAACCCGCATGAATCGCTAAAGTCACGAATTGCTCAATAACTGTTGTTTCTATCGACCTTAACAAAGTATTATTTGTTAAACGGAGATAGTTTAGGCAAAGACGATTTCTAATTATTCAGAAATGTGATTCACTTTCATATAAAAAAGTTGAAAGAATTTAAAAGATTGTTATAGGCAACACCTGTCACCCCGTAGGTTTCATATTATTTTAAATAGCGCATAACAAAAATAACCCAGTCCGTTATTTTCATTCATTCATTGAGTAGGCATTTCAAAAAGTCGATAATTTTTTTTTCATTTTGAACCTGCTGGCGTTATTATTAACGTTTGGATTAATGTAAGATTTGAGGTAAGTTAAGTAGGAATAAATTGTCTTATTTTGGACCCTACTCTTTGTGGTAGAACGTTGAACACACAATATTGATACAATAAGTACCAATTTAAAAATTTAATTTATGATCTATTTACAGAGGCTGCCAAAATTACTTGCCAAAGTAAGGGCTTGGGAATAGAATCAACCGATAAAGTCATTGGTTTGGCATGCCAAGACTGGTTGAAATTGTCGAAGCAGAGATATGAAAACTCAAGCAAACAAATAAATAAATAAATCATGAAAAAAATTCTCAGAATATTTTTAATAATAATTTGGATAATAACTACCAATATGTAAATCACAATGAATAAAAAAGATGTAAACATAGCGGGAAGGAGCAATAGCAATCAAAAGGGGGACAGAAACAAGGGGGTGGCGGGGGGAGTAATATGGCGGCCGTCAACTTCCGGTTGGCACTATAAAACACTATTATTATTGTCACCGTGTACAACTTAATTTAAATTTGCAAAACTCAACTGTTAAAGAACCACAAACAAACAAAACAAACTAACACTATACTACAACAAATACAAACAACAAATTTTTGCGGGTTTGAAACTCCAAACTTTCAATGACTTTGCGTCAATTCAACTGCGCAGTAGGCGAATGCGCAATCAACTTCCGTCCCCCTCGCTTAATGCACAAACGGGTTATAATTTGTATTATTGTTACCTCCTGATACTTGTTCTTTTTACTCATTGGTAAATCATAAAAGAATAAAAAAAAATATTTTATGATGTATGTATTTTAATTTTAGAAACCTCAAAAGCGTTCAACAAAACAAATTCAGATATTTATTTAATGAGCTAGGTCTGCTTTAGAATTTGATTCAGATTGCAACGGTACAAATGTGACTTATACAGGGTGTTTCCAAAATAGATCAGGCAACGTATGAGATTTTTTTTACACCTGACTTGTCAGAATCAAATAAAAATGTAGTCTAGAGTGGCTTTAAATATTTTACCATATAGATGTGTTATATCTCCCCAATCTTCCTAAACCATCGATTTTGTAAACACGGTCATATACAGGGTGTCCCAACTCTAATTAAGACACTAACGCGGGGATTTAATGATACATTCAAATCAATTCGTTTTTTCTTCACAAAATACTGTATATCTTGCACCTTTTCAAACCATAAACTTTTTATCTCAAACTCTTTCTCTGAAATGTACAGGAGGGGAGATATTTAGTGTCTAAATAGAGTTGGGACACCCTGTATAGCAAGTGGAGTTGTTAGAAAACATCATATAAACATATTTTAAAAAGGCAAATATTTAATATTAATTATGATATTTTTAGACGTAAATTTGTTTACCCAAATAGACGTATTATATCTACCAAACTATTTTGGGGCTTATAGTCGTTATTATATGGTATATCATATCTACGTTAATTATGAGCTTTTTACAAACGTGACATATAACGTGTTTCAAACGTATATGGTATATAAACGATTATATTTCATTTATCAATATACTATAAATCAAACTATTTTAGGCGGACATTTTAACGTACATCAGACGTTTTCTCTAAATCATTCATGTACTACTAGAGTATACAAAAATTAAACGTAGGGGAAGTTTACCTAATATGGGATACTAAGGTAAAAGGGGATACCCTAATTATTTCGTAGTAAGATATAGCGCCACCTGTTGTACTATTGACTTAATACTTCCAGTCCGTGTATGAGTAACGTGCAGCAGTTTGACCAAAATCGTGACAGGTGTAACGCCGCTAGGTGAGTTTTTATGTTTTCAACATATTTATTGTAAAAATTTCGATCTACAAACATAAGTTTTTGACCTATATGACCAATGAGATGACGCCGATTATTTTTTTGTCAGTTGCTAGGGCTTAAACAATCACTTAACTTATGAAATTTTAAGGTTATACTTCTATATAGAAAAATTGCAGCCATTTTCGGTTATATGTACATGTGTTGATAAAATGGGATGCGGCATGTGCTTCTAAAACGGGATATATCCCATTTTAGAAACAATTGTTTCATGTTTTAATTTTAATACGATTGCCGTGAACATTGTTGGTATTTTTTCATTTCAGAATCATTATTATTAGCAAATATGGCAACTCGGAAAACAACTCGTCAGTCTCGGTCCGAGGAAGAAATGCCGAAAGCAATCAGATCGGTTTCAACTGGCAAATACGGTTACTTAAAAGCATCAAAAATTTTTTCGGTGCCAAAAAGCACCCTTGAGCGAAGAGTAAAAAACTTAAATAAACAAATTACCGGGCATCGAAAAGGCTTGGGAAGTAGACAACAAACTTTTTCGCGCCAAATGGAAGAACTTCTAGTTGACTACGTAAAAACTATGAAGAGCATGCTTTTTGGATTAACGTGTACAGATGTTCGTAGGTTAGCGTTTCAGTTAGCAGAAAGGAACAATTTGAAACACTATTTTAACACGTTGACTGCCACGGGTCACGGGTCAAGGGCAACCCCAGGTGCCACAGCTCAAAATCCCACTAGTCGCATAGTATATGTATAAATTATGTTGAACAACGTTTTCCTTTAATTGTTTTATAGTATAGTCCTGTTTTTTGTTAAAAAATTTTTTTCGAGTTATCTCGTGGTTCGGCGTCTTTTGACAGACGTGACTATTGTGACGCCCAACCACGAGATTACTCGGGTAGCAACAAAACAGGTGGGAGGGAGCGTACCTGCCACGTCGAGCGTACGCGTCATTCTTTCACGTTTAGCGCGACCGTATTAGTGCAATTATTTGTCTGTTGTTGAACATGTGCACACACACGTCCAAATATTATTATTTTGCAACTCGTGCTAACAGTATATACCGTAGTGTTGACCAATACAATGTCTAGAAAAAAGAAGCTGAATGCAGATGAACTCGAAAAATTTGCAGATATGAGTGATTCTGAATGGGACGAATTTCTAAAAGATAATTCGGATGAAGACAGAGATTACGTGGTTTCCAGTGACCAAAGTTCATCTAGCGACGAAGACAATGAGAATAATGTACCGCAAACCGTTCACGAAGAGTGGTGTGATATAGAAGAGGAGCCTCCTATGTTTGATTTTTTGCCCCAAAAAGTTGGACTAAATATTCAGGGTGAACTTACTGTAGAATATTTAGTAAATTTGTTTTTTTCTGAAAATTTTTTGAACATTGTTGCACAACAAACAAACTTGTATGCAAATCAGGAAATCAATATGGGTTGAAACAAATGCCAATGAAATGCGAGTATTTCTTGGTACTTTATTGCACATGAGACCTTGTACTTTTCCTACAATTAAGCATTATTGGTCGCAAAACATTATGTACAAGATGCCATTTTGGGGACAAGTAATTAGCAGAAACCGATTTCAATTATTATTGCGCTTTTTGCACTTTGCCGATAACTCGTTGAATGCCACCACCGAAGATCGACTGTTCAAAATTCGACAGGTTTTGAACCATTTCAATAAACTTATGCAGGAGCAATATGTTCCAAATAAACACCTATGCATCGATGAAAGCATGGTCCTTTGGCGCGGCAGACTATTTTTCCGCCAATATATAAAAAATAAAAAACACAAATACGGAGTGAAACTGTATGAACTGTGTGAATCCAATGGAATGGTGTTGAAAATAAAAGTATACTGCGGAAAATCAGAAGTCACCGAAAGTGCAAATGGGTTTGGCCATGCTTCAAACGTTGTCCTTCACTTAATGGAAAGTTATTTAGACAAAGGATATGTTCTGTTCACAGACAATTTTTATAATTCAGTGTCTCTCACTCACATGATGACATCCAGAAAAACGTACATCTGCGGTACTCTACGAGCTAACCGATTAAAAAATCCTAAATATGTGACTTCTAAAAAACTAAAAAAGGATGAATTTGTGTGGCAGAGAAATAAATCCGTTGTTGTGTGCAAGTGGAAAGACAAACGAGAAGTCTTAACAATATCGAACATGCACAAAGTGGGAATAGTCGAGGTTCAAAATAGAAATAGAAAGGTGTCCCTAAAACCAAATATTATCAAGGATTACAACGTTGGAATGTCAGGAGTCGACCAATCAGACCAGATGCTCAGCTATTACAGTGCTCTAAGAAAAACTGTAAGGTGGCCGAAGAAGATAGTTTTACACATTTTCGAAATATATATACATAATGCATATTTGCTGTATCGCAAGTCCAATGGAAACCAAATGAAATCATTAAAATGAAGAAGAAGAAGTGGGAAGAAGTTCAAGATGTGGGTGGTGATATTCAGCAACAATACCTACATAATAAAATTTATAATGAGTCTCACACCTGTGAAGCTACGCAAGAAAATCAAAATATAATAATAAGGAATCAAACAAAAATAATAGGCGAACTAGCAAAACTGAAAACTATGGTAAATATCCTGCTGGATACCAGAAATCCCATATCTAATAAAGAAGATAGCACAGAAAATAGTAAGGATGTTGGTCAAAGGAGGCCATATGATCTACCTGTTGATTCATATGAAAAACTAGAAACATTTGAACTTGATCGAAAAGTAGTAGTCCATATGCACACAGTGGAGTAGTGAGTGTAAGTGAAAGCAAAACTCAGAGTCGATCTCCACAAATATTTATTAAATATTTATTAATAAATATTTGTGGAGATCGACTCTGAGTTTTGCTTTCACTTATTTGAACTTGAGCTCTCAAAACCAGATGTGCTTCAGAAATTGGTAAAATTGAATATACAGGTGTGGAACATGCATATTTTTTTGGCTTTTCTAGGTAGAGGAGAAGTCCAAAATATGCGGCACAACTGGTAAAAAAAATGGTCAAAATTGCTGCTATTCCTTGGTGGATCAATTTTTCAATAGGGATTTTTTGATTTAATGTTCATGGGCTGGAGGCAGTAGAGATGAAGACAGAAAAATTGCATTTAAATCTTATAAAAATATTATTAATGCATTCTTTTCCATCACTGATTTGGCAGATTCCAATTTTAGTGTTACAGACTGCGAAATTTTTTTTAAGGTGGTAATAAAAAATGCTAGAAGACGCGCTAATATAGATGTCTTAAAGAATAAGCGAATGTCAACTTTCAAAAATAGGCCAAATAATCTTCAATACAAAAAAGTCATTAAAGTTGATTCAGAAGACGATTCTAGTAAAACCATTCTACAAATTAAGGATCATCAGGTTAGTGATGAAGAAAGTCATGTTGAAAATGAAGAACATTTCTAATTAATATTCTCTTGTTAAAAGTTTTTGTTTCTTTTACTTTACTTATACCAAAGAATTTTGTTACTATAATTTTGTCTGTGGTATTATAAACTAATATTAATAAAAGGAGGTATTGAACTAGAAAATTGTTTATTTAATTACAATACATTTATTGTGTGCAATAAAGGTACAAATACACTCATTTCCTCATTAAAATCTATTTTTGCTAATTTGCATTTAACTTCAGATACTTTATATAAGTTGGGATTATTTTTTATGCCATCAGAACAATAAATATCTAAATAGGATGATTTAATAGGGGTTTCAAAAAACAAAAAAATATTTTTCAAACTACATCCAGAAATTTGTACGGCATTATTACTAAAACTTATTATATTTTCTGCACATATTATTTGTTTTGAGTGAGTTAAGAACCACCGGTTCCTGTCTTCTTTAGTATTTAGACCATATTTTCTAAATGTTGCTTTATAAAAAAATTCATGATGTTCTACAATATTTTGAAGTAAGGCGTTTTCAACATTTTCTCCATTGTTAGCATTTTTAAGACTAATAAAATAGTCTGTTCTTGGTTTTCCATTAGTAGTATCGTTGTTTTCAACTGAAGTTAGCTCATGAAGTCTTCGTGCTACTTGGGCCAGTGGAAATCTACCATTTCTTAACAAGCATTTGATTGAATACAATTTGTTTTCAAAGGGATATGCACTAAATGATATTAAAGGACCAAACCTTCGAACATCATCTGTCAAGTGTATTAGATTATGTATATTACTTGTTATATGATCTACACCATATATCTCTCTGAATTTTTCCACGTACGTATCTAATAACATTTCAGATAAATTTAAAAAGTGGTGATATACATCAGATGCAGGTAGAATGGATGTTGCACAAAACAGCAGCAAAAAATGTTCGTAGGCATCATAGGGTAGATATTTCTTTAAAATAACAACTCCAGCATATTGCAAAAATGTTCGAAATTCTGTTCCTTTCCAAAATGCTAAGCAATCAAGTCCTCTTAATGTTCTATGAATTTCAGAAGGTAATTTGCATTGAGCTAAAAATATTGATATTTCTTTTATATCTTTTCCTTACCATTTTGTGATGTAATTATTAAATGAACCATCACGCCATCCAGTTAGGCATCTCTTAAGTACACCTAAATGTAATAAATGTAAAGCATCACCTATTGGAAAATCTTTAACCATATCCAGTTCAGGAATTTTTAATAATGGACTGTCATATTTGTGATGTGATCCATATGTTTTGTTTCGAAAGCCTTGATCAGTTCGATTCATAGCATGACTTCTTGGAAATATGTTACAGCGGGTCACATAGGAATATTCTCCCTCAGTAGTGCATTTAAGGCATCAATTGTGACTGTTGAAATTTGCGACACCTAAAACATAATACAAAAATGTACTTGCAGTAATATATGATGCCCATCCTGAGTTATATCACCTACCTTTAATAAACGCCCTGGCTGGAGAATCAGCAATAAAACAACGAATTTTTACTTTCGCCAAGGACCCATTTTCTAACTCCAAACCAGAATCACTAACTTTAATAAATTCCTCTACAAATGGATTTAGAAAATTATCGATATTGGAAGGTTTTCTTTTTCCAAGGTAAATGCCAATAGCCATAGGTTTGATTTCAGGACATTCATGTATATTAAACAAAATTGGCCAAAATTCATCCTTGCTACTTTTGTTAATTGGTAATCCATCAATGTTTACATTAATCCATACTGTTGACATAGTTTTTATTCGAGAAGCACAGTAAGTTCTCAAACAAAAGTCTAACCCCTGATGCCAGTAAAATTCCCCTTCCCCGATCTGAGTTATGGCAACATTTTTAGGTGTTTGTAACAAAGTCCTGGGATCTTTAGGAAGCGTATGTGGCCAATATTTATTGACAATTGAAAAAAGATCCTTTAGACAGCTATGAGGTGTATTTGTCTTTATAGCCCACTGTCTGAAGTCATCTAATAAACGAGTTTTCCTGTCGACGTTGGCAGGATCACAGTCGGAAGTTTCAGAACTAAGTTCTTCATTTCCATTAAGTTCCTGTAGCTGGTATTCCTTGGGATTAGGGTCTTCGAAGTTACAACTCCCAAATTCGCTCAAACTCAGATCAACCACAGATTTATCAGTATCACTTTCTTTTTCTTCAAATTTATTATGTTGTATTAAATTAGTTATTTTCTTGTTTCCAGCAAAATTCAAAATGTTGTCACGTGCTCTATTACATTTTCTGTAGAAACTGCTACTGTACTTCACAACTTTCCACTTTTTTTCCATTATTAATAATATAAACAAAACCTAACTTATTACTTTTGCATGTAATGTAGATCACAAAAGTTTTATATGGATGCAAACAGTTTAATAGATGATTAAAAGTTTTTTTATGGTTTTTATTAAATATTTAAATTCTACAAGTTTTAAAGCAACACAAGTAGGAACTTTAAGTCCCGTTTTTTTATAACAGTATACAGGGTGTCCCACGACGAAAGACATCGATTGATATTGGAAAAAGTATAAATAGGAGAGTTTTGAAAATTTGGCAGGATACTGATGTGGGCATGCCCAATCCAACTAAAATATTTTCAAGATGGTTGCACTTCCGTTTATACCGTAAGTCGATCACAACTTTCTCATTTTAAATAGAACACCCTATATATTATTACATAATTGGATTCCTCACAAAATTCTGACCAACTTTTGTATAGAATGCCCTATGCCTATCTCTAGCCGTTTTCGAAATATTTGATGTTTTTCCAAAAAAGTGACAGTTGTAACGCTCAACATATTTTTGTACTATGTTAAAACCGTATTTCATTTTGCAATGAAACTTTGGGTTATTGTAAATAAAGGATCGTTTTATTAAACTGAGGGTGCGTAATGACTCATTTGTATACAGGGTCGTCAAAAAAAAATCATAAACTTGCCACTAAAAAAAATGAAAAATCTCAAGTTTTTTAAATAGAAACCCACATTTTTTATGACGGAATCATTTTGAGCATTAAAAATTACTATAAGTTTCAATTTACTTGCCTATACCTAAATCCAACCCATTTCGTTTTATTTGAGAATAAACATTTTTTATTATAAAAATTCCAGATTTCTTGAAAATTTGTCTCTCTAATTACGTGTGGATTTATGTCACACCAGTAGTGTGAATTATGTCTATTGAACATTCCATTTTTAGTGAATTTGGCCTCGTCGCTCCAAATAATATTATTCAAAAACAATTCATCTCCATAGTGACTAGTCAGCAAAAACTCACTAAAAACAACTCTCTTCGGAAAGTCAACCTCTTTTAAGTGTTGCACTAATTTAAATGAAAATGGGTGAAATTTATGTTTCTTCAGGATCCTTTGAATTGAGCTTTAGGATATGCCTGATTCTACGGAAACATGTCTTATTGACGAAGTTGGATTTGCAACAAAATAACCCAAAATTGCAATTTCTACATTTGTATTATTAAGGATTGGTTTTGTTTTAATAGCTTTTATCTTCACAGATCCCGTATTCTTAAAATTTTCAATTATTTGATTGACAGCTTTTGGTGATGGCTTTGGTTTTTCTGGATAACGAGCGGCAAATACCTCACACGTTCTACTCACAACTTTATCACATTCTCCGTAAATAATTAACAGATTTAAGTAATCTTGGTTTGAATAACGTAACCGCGACGGCATATTTGCAGGTGTCAAAACACTCAAAACTAGTGTTATTAACATGCTCTGCAGGTCTCCAATATCACCGTGTGTCAAAAGCATGACCAACTAGAACACCACATAATCCTAACCGTGCAGCATAATAAAAAAATGCTTATTCTCAAATAAAACGAAATGGGTTGGATTTAGGTATAGGCAAGTAAATTGAAACTTATAGTAATTTTTAATGCTCAAAATGATTCCGTCATAAAAAATGTGGGTTTCTATTTAAAAAACTTGAGATTTTTCATTTTTTTTAGTGGCAAGTTTATGATTTTTTTTTGACGACCCTGTATACAAATGAGTCATTACGCACCCTCAGTTTAATAAAACGATCCTTTATTTACAATAACCCAAAGTTTCATTGCAAAATGAAATACGGTTTTAACATAGTACAAAAATATGTTGAGCGTTGCAACTGTCACTTTTTTGGAAAAACATCAAATATTTCGAAAACGGCTAGAGATAGGCATAGGGCATTCTATACAAAAGTTGGTCAGAATTTTGTGAGGAATCTAAATATGTAATAATATATAGGGTGTTCTATTTAAAATAAGAAAGTTGTGATCGACTTCCGGTATAAACGGAAGTGCAACCATCTTGAAAATATTTTAGTTGGATTGGGCATGCCCACATCAGTATCCTGCCAAATTTTCAAAACTCTCCTATTTATACTTTTTCCAATATCAATCGATGTCTTTCGTCGTGGGACACCCTGTATATATAAATACTTTTATATACCTTCAGGTATCGGCTATTTATAAATCAAGTCCGGAAAACATTTATAAATACTCTAAATAAAACCCGTAGTCACTACACTATCAGTTTTATAAGCAGAGCACCAGAAACCTTTTTATTACAGTATAAAACTGCAAGTGTGTTGGTATTTTTTGTGGCCTTTATAAAACATTTAAAACTTAAATTTCTTTTAAAAAACCATCATAGATATCTATAAAAGTTAAAGGTTATTATAAAACTTTTATAAATATCGGTTACCATTTAATAAAGCTGAAGACATCCGCAAATGTTAGTTGGGATTGCACCACGACCTTACCCTGGTGGCCCGGTTTTTATCCGGGAAGCATTTAAGCTAAAGGACATTCCCGTCGAAGCTTTAGATAGTACTCAAATAAAATCAATATCTGAGGCCACACTTAAACAGTATGACAGTTGTTTGAAGTATTGGTGGAGCTACAGCATTCAAGAGGACATTCCCATGTTTTCCGCAAGTTCTACCCAGGTCATTATATTTTTTCAGTTCTTAATGAATTCAAATGCAAAGTGGCGATTCGGAACCTTCAATTCTTGCCGCTCTGCACTTGCTCTAATATTGCCAGAGTCAACCATGAATGATATTCGCCTAAGACGATTTTTTAAGGGAATACAAAAATGCCGTCCTAAAAAACCAAAGTACAACTTTACATGGGACCCGAAGCTTGTGTTTGATTTTCTATCAACCATGTTCCCCAATGAGGAGTTAAGTTTGCTGAATATAAATAAAAAGCTTGTGACGCTTTTGGCCTTGATATCTGGACACAGGCTACAAACCATTAGTAGCATTAAGGTCAACAACATTGTCATTACTTGTGACGGTATTCAGATCTTTATTGAAGACGTTATTAAATCTACTCACTTGGGAGTGGAGCAACCTATCATTCAAATCCCCTTTTTCTCCGACATGCCGAGAGTTTGTGTGGCTTCGGTTTTTGCTCAGCTATCTCTAGCGGACTGTTCAATACCGGAAAACCCAAGATGAGGAATACCTTTTTTTGTCATCTCGAGAGCCTTACCAACGTGCCTCCAAGCAAACATTGGCTAGGTGGGTTCGGGACACCCTTGCTGAATCTGGTGTCGACACCAACATATTTACTCCTCATTCAGTACGGCATGCTTCTACATCAAAGGCCGCTCGCATGGGAATTTCTTTGGATATTATAAGGAGGTCCTCTGGGTGGGCTCAAAACTCGCAATGTTTTGCTAAGTTTTACAATAGGCCTTTATACAAGGGTTATGATTTTGCGAAAGCAGTTTTCTTGGATTAAGTTATCTATAACTTTTTAGATGTTCCTTAATATTTTGTTTGAAGAAAATAAATTCTTATTTATTTTTATTGTATCTGTCTTTATAGATAATATAAGTTGTTCTTTGCCAACTTTGACCCTTTGATAACTTAGTTGTTTTTTCAGATGACATATTATTATTTTTTCTATTGTGGTTTGGTTTCCGTCCACCGCGATATTTAACAGTGAACTCTAAATGTCTACATAGTTAAACTACAGTGATCTTGAGGACGAAGCGCTGAAATATAATTTATCGATTAAACGAACTTACCTGTGAAGTTCATTCAACTAGTAATGGCGGTCTGGTGTTCGGCCGGTAATACAGGCAGGTATAGGTAAATAAATCGTCTACTCTAAAATTTAGTGCCATCTAGCACCGAAATACGGTACTACATAGTTAAACTACAGTGATCTCTTCGGACGAAGCGCTTCATATAATTTCGATTGAACTTCACAGGTAAGTTCGTTTAATCGATAAATTACAGGCCATTATAACCGCACAACACGTTTTAAAAACAAAGGTTAAAACTCCCTCTCACAATTGATAAAGTGGCAACAGTGCGCCCAGTCGCGGTCGCGCGACGTACGCACTTTTCTTCCGTCTTTCTCACTCTTTGATTCATAAATACAATTTATTTTCGTTTGGCACTTCCAAGATCGGTCTTTCTACCCGACTTGGCGGCTATATTTTGACTCCCTTTACGCCGCCGCGCCCGCGACGCTCTAAGAGCATGTTGGAACTAAACAAACTGGAAATTTATGAATGATTTGATAGTTTTATAGTCTATGATTACGACAGTATTTTAACCGATTTTAGCTGAAGCTTAATCTTATATTGTAACATAGAAATTACACTATGTTCCGTTATCAAATATTGCCTCGGACTCCCCCAGTACAATGTCTGTGTAAGCAAGATCGACGAATTGAGGTTATGATGTGGGTATAAATACAGCACCAAAAGCAGGTACAAATCACTGAACCCGTACAAATTACCAGCCCGGTGAATGCCCTCGGACACGAGTCTAGGGTTCATTCATCCCCGATAAAGCGTTTGCCCTCCGTGAATCTCCCATCATCCTACATCTTGCTATCTCCATCTTGGCGATCTGGGGGTAAGATTACTGTACCAACTGACTTCTCAAATAAAGTGGGTTACCTGTGGAAACCTGAGTTTTTCTCCCTCTGGGCTACCCCTTAACGTGACAATATTGTAGCGTATAATCAGTAATAAAAACTCATTCCATATTGAACGGTAATCTAACACACCAGGGGGTCTATTTTTGACAATACGCAACTTTAGAAACGTATGAAAATTATACGCAAATTTGCGAAGAAGCTTTTAACAATACGCCTTATACGTATAACCGTATACGTAAATTAACGTATGATGTCCAAAATTAACCCCCAGGGGGGATATTTCTGACCATACGAAATTTTAAAAACGTATGAGAATTATACGCAAAGTTGCGAATAAGTATTTACCATACACAAATGTACGCATAGTATATTCGTACACATAAATTAACATATGATATCAGCAATTTACCTACCCTTATAGCTATTAATGTACCAAGGGCGTTAGAGTGAACATAATGTCCTGAAGGCCGAAATAGCCAGAGGGCCTATGGCCCGAAGGACAGGTTTCGGCCTGATGGACATTATACTCTCCCTAACGCATTTGGTGCATACAATGTTTTATGTTTCACCTAATTCAGCAATTATTTACTGTTTCTGGCATTGAAAAGTAAGGTATACCTTTACCGGTGTGTTGTTTAATGTTTTTTCTACTCCTACATGGATATTGGTTCATTCCTTAACAGTTTAGAGAACGGATAAGTAGGCAATTGCCACCGGTTGAACGAATATAGAATCCTAGACTTTCCACAACTGTGCGATATAGGCAATTTTCAGCGTGCGATATGAAATAGACCAATCACAGACAATTTTTAGGGTGCGATATGAAATAGACCAATTACAGCTAATCTTGAACATAAACAAAATAATTATTTTGACCGTCATCTTCACTGACACTTGGCATCAAAACATTACATTTTGGCTTATGTTTTGAGGCAATGAAAAAGCCGTTCAAGTTTCAGTTAGTGTTCAATTAAAGAATAAAAACATCTACTTTATTATATGATAAAGCAAATGATACAAACTTAAATTTACAATGAATCAAATCCATTCAACACCCCAACCTAAAAGACGAAGTTATTCAGCTGTCACCCGGTGACAATCCGGGACACCGGTCAAACTTTGGCTGCGTCAAAAGTGATAATGTAAACACGGAAACGTTTCAAGCATTGAGAGTTTATTTTTGTGAAATTTGGTAAGTAATTCCGATTAGTCGTAGAAAAAATAGCGGGTAATGCCAAGTGTGCACGGTAAAGAACAAAGGGTAGTTCAGTGAAAAACGTAAAAAACTAAATAATAAAACATTAAAAGTCAAAATTAAAATTAAAAATTTGACCAAGGGACGGACGTCTTTTATTTTAAAATTTTTAAAACCGTCCCTTCCGTCATTACGACCTCTAACCACCTAAGGGAAGGTTTTTAATTTCTAATTTATTCCGAAAACCGTTTTAACCCCATTTTATTAACATTTTTAAAAATTTTGAAATTTTAACATTTTAACTCTTACCGAGGTAGTGGTTTAAAATTTATACCACGATAAATACAACCCAACCGAGTTAGTGGTCTTATTTATGGACCACCTATTCAAACTCATTTTGCAAGTGGAGCAGCCGCTCAATATTTAAACCACCGCTCGGCCAGGCGTTACTTTGGTATAGTAAAGCGTAAGAGTGAATATGAGATAATTTTTTGTCACTTTGCTCTCTTTGGCGCCAGTGTTTTGTTTACTTCTGCACTGTTAGCACGTGTTTCACATGGTCGACGTTGTTTATATAAAATAACGTATTTTTTCTCATTATATTTATGAAAATTCGACTTAGTACTTGGAAATAAGTAAGTATAACAAGATATTTTGTTGATTCACTTTTTTGTTTTATCGGATTTCCGTTAAAACTGGTGGTTCTTATTTTGAACCACCGCGTCAGTTGCCAAATTTAATTCAGACTATTTCAGCTGCGAGCGGAAACCGATATATCATGGAAAACGGATATCTTCCATTCCATTTAGTTGGGATGACCCGACAAGAACTAGAAGATGAGATTGAAAATTTTGATGCAGAGTCAATTCCATCAGGAGACGAGTCCATTGATGAGGATGCTGACCTTGAAGGCCAACTTGATGGAGAACAAATTCCAGATGGTGAACAAGACATTAGCATTGTTATGTCCGACGGTGAAAGTGATTCAGAAAACGAACCCTTATCTATTTTACAACAAAGGCTAAAAGGTAATACTGCTGAATGCGATACTCAAGAATTTTCTCCAGATTGGGGAAAACATGTACGTTTTGATAGTCCTGCAGTGTTCAATGAGAAAACTGGTATTCCAGATGAAATCCTTTCATCAAATCCGAGCCCTATGTCACTTTTTAGTTTATTTTTTGACAAAAATCTTATTGAAAAACTGGTATTTGAGACAAACTTATATGCACAACAGGAACAAATCCAAACCGGTAAACCCTTTTCCAAAACCACATTCAACGAAATGTCCGCATTCTTAGGCATAAATTTGCTAATGGGAATCAAACGAATGCCAAGTTATAAAGACTATTGGTCCAGCTCACCAGACCTTCATGACAGCTATATAAGTTCGCTGATGAGTCAGAAAAGATTTGTGTGGCTTTTAGGACACTTCCACATTAACGACAACTCACTTATGGCTAATCGTAATTCTCCCGATTTTGACCGACTTTATAAAGTTCGGCCACTTTTAGATCATTTAGGAAAGGCCTTTGCAAAGTCTCTACTACCAAGCGAGGTTCTGGCTCTTGACGAGAGTATGATCAAATTTAAAGCCAGAAGTACTCTCAAGCAATACATGCCCAAAAAACCTATAAAAAGAGGTTATAAGGTGTGGATGCTTTGCGACAAATCAGGATATTGTCTAAAGTTTGATATCTATACAGGCAAGTCAAGCATTCAAACCGCAGAAAAGGGCCTAGCTTTCAGAGTGGTAACCAATCTTACAAAGGGTTTCGAGGGAAAAAACCACAAACTTTTTTTTGACAATTATTTCACAACCGTAGAGCTTATGCACAGTTTGAAACAAAGAAACATATATTCTGTAGGTACAATAAACCCAAATAGAAAACATGTTCCTTCTTTCAAAAGTGATAAAGAGCTTCGAAGAGGCGATTTTGACTGGTACACAAGCAACAAAAACATTTTGGCTCCAAAATGGAAGGACAAAAGGGCTGTACATTTATTGTCAACTTATCACAACCCAGAAGACTGCACTGAAGTAAACCGGCGTAATAAAGATGGCAGTGTTATTACAATACAATGTCCAATGGCATTGCGAGAGTATAATAGCAATATGAACGGTGTTGATAAATTCGATCAGCTACTTTCAAATTATAAAATTAATCGTCAGAGTAATAAGTGGTGGCACCGAATATTTTTCTATTTCTTGGACGCCTCTGTTGTAAATGCCTACTGTCTTTATAAAATGTTACCACTTGATAATAAAGCTTCGGCGAAAGACTTTAGACGGAACATTATAGATGGATTAGTTGCACATACTTTGGTGTCACTTCATTCAAGAAAAAGAAAAAATATTGGTCCTGCTATCCAAATTAAGAAGTCCAAACCCTTTGTTCCGGATGAGATACGACTATGTTCAGTTGCTCATCAACCAGTCAGAAGTTCCAGAAGACGGTGTGGATTATGCAGTTCGAAAGCCAAGCCTGTCCGTACTGACTGGCAATGCTCAACCTGTCAAGTTCCACTTTGTTTAGGTAAAGAAAAACAGTGTTTTCAAATTTTTCATAATGTTAATGGTAATTAATAAGAATAACAAATAAGCAAGACCTATTTTTTCATTAAAGAGCAAATACAATATTTTTATTTTTTCTGTTCAACCGTCGCGGTGGACTAAAATAGGAACCACCTAAATTTGAAAAAGTTACAATGTGTGTTTCAAAAAATGCATCAATTACCTTGTTTACATATAACAAGGACCTAATATATCATAATGTTTCTTCTGATTTGTGGAAGAAAAGTTGTTGCTCCAGTTGGTATATATTTTTGGTTTATTTTCTGCGCCGGTAAGAGTTAATTTAATTTTAACCTACTGTGACGTATTTGTGTTGTGCAATCTTAGATTGAGTTAAACTGTGTTGGGTGTTGCGCTTGGAGTTTTGTGGACGTATTGAGTCCTGTCCGCCTTCGGCGTCGTGCTCAAATGTTCGTCCTCGTGCGATAGAGACATCTTATTCACCCTTGTTGTACAATATACTATATTTTACCTGAATGTTGTGACTTTGATAGTCCTGTCAGTCAGTGAAAATGGCAAAAGCTGTATTACTTAAAAAGTCAAGAGCATCCTAAGGTAGGTAATACGTAGTTTTTATGGCATGAAAGAATAAAAATGCCATTGATAATATTAAAAAAGGTTTCAGTGCGTTATAATAACGCCCGCCTATAATGCCCTCAGGTTGTTATGAACACTAGAATCTACACCGTTTCCAAGGTATTATGTAATCATAACGTATAGGTGAAACATAAACATGTTAACCGCCACAATATAAGCCAGAAAATAGGTCCTCCGGGTCAATTTTTAATTTTTGCATTTTCCCTCATTTACTGCTAAGTATAATCTAATTACTAATTATCAATTTCAGAAATGTACTCTTAGTGTCATTTTGACATCTTTTTAAAAATGGGACCGTATTTGTGGCATGAGGCGAGACAAATATTCTTTAGGATATCATGGCACATATGTTGTGCCATTTGGATAAAACTGTTATTATATAGTAAAACGGAAACACTGCTTGTGTTCGAGAACTGCGTCAAAGAGCTGTTGCTTATAAAATAGGCAGATTAGTTTCGCGCGTGCGTGTGTTTAGTATTTATCTGGATGAGGGTCGATGCGGTTGGTCGAATGGGAGAATACGAAAAAGATCAAAAGAACTGCAACATTTATGGGACGAACTGATGTCGGATGAGGAGCAAAAACCGTTTTTAGCAAGTTCATCGGATTCGTATGAACCCTCACCGTCGAGTGATTATAATAGGTGACAATTCCGTGAATGACATACCGAGAAAACGAAGGAAAAGATCACATACTCAAATTTCGCATATTGCTAATAATCCTTGTGATCTTCCGGCTTCTTCAACATCCAAAGGTAAATATTTTATCAATAGTACAATTACGCACGTAAAAATACGCACTGTTCAAGTTTTGTCACATTACTTTGCTAAAATGAAAATAAACTTAACGAGTTTATGTTATTTGTTGTTGAATATCCGACCATTTCGACCGAACAAAGCGACAATGTGAAAAATTCCATTGAGGCTGTAATACGTCAATATGCAAAAGAATTTGACAGCGAAAGTGAGGATGAGAATAACGTAAGTCGGGACAATGCTGCATTTGATGTTATATAGAGTAATGTGTCCAGAAATGCTATGAAGCGAATTATTATTAGCCAATACACGAATTCTTATATACCAAGTGTTACGTTTCACCAGTACCATTAGTACCCCAAACACAACACAGAGATGAAACATCAGTAGTAGATACTGCTGGCGCATCCTCTGGAGGTGCATTTGGACAACAAACTTTTTTGGGACCACCTGAATCACACGCAAGTCAAGTTGACCACAATACGGCACCGTGCCCGAATCCGGATGAACTGGCACAGGTGCAGGCCAGGGGGGCCATTAATCCTCAAACTGAAGAGAATCTTGAGCAAGCGGTAACACAGCCGACTATATTCTGCTTATCAGCAGCTATAAGGTCTACCTATCGCTTATTGTTATTGGAAACTACATATGGTCCATTTTTTTCCCGTGGCGGTTACGTCATCATTGGTTTTTCTGGTCTGTTTCATGTATTCCGGGCGCGATGGAATTTTGACGTCATCAAGTCACGTCGGGATTGAATCGGACCCGGTGTTTACTCCAAACGCCGCGCGTGGCGGCGGCGCTGAAATTAATTATCGACCGCCATTGATTTGAAAAATTGGACAAAGCTAACATTATTTTTATTTAATGTGAATTTTCCGATGATCATTTCGATTTACTTGCGATATATGCTACGTTTGTGATACTGTGTTGTGTTTTTTTGGTAGATTCGTCTTTCGCAAATGCCGTTTCAATATACTGAGCGCGAGCAAACGCTCATTTTTAATTTAATTCATTATTTTCAGCAAGAAAAGTTGGCGGGAAAACCACTCCTGCCTTTAAATTCTGTTATAAACGTAAGTAAAACAACTAAAAATGTGTATTAAATAGGCCGCTTATAATTTATTCTTTAATGCTTATATTGCTTATTATGCAGAGAGTTTCGGATGCTCTAAAAGTTCCTTTACGCACCGTCAAACGTTTAAGTTCTAAAGGAGTCGCAAAGAATGTCGACTTTCAGAGCCACAAAACTTCTGAGTCTACAATGGAAGCTGCGGAGTCTACAACTAAAAAGAGGAAAAACACAATGATTCAAATTCATCAGAATGTGGTCAGAAACCGAATTTATGCTATGTATTCAGCAGGTATAAACAGAAAGCGTATTATAGACATAACACATAACATTTCATCTTTGCTCAGTGGTTACACATAAAAGTATTGTTGTAGGTGAATGTGTCACGGTATCCTCACTGCAGAACCAACTACAAAGCATAGATGGTATTACAGTATCACCCAGTACAGTTTACAACATTCTAAAAAAACTACAGTTTGTTTACAGGAAATGCAGTATTTCGAATAGAAAATACTTGATGGAACAGCCCGTTATTGCTCATAGAAGACTAGAGTTTCTGCGTGAATACAGCAAAAACAAAACTTCCACAATTTCACTCAAGCCAGTTGTCCTCGACGAAACTTGGATATTTAGTAAAGGTGCTTTTAGAAGAAGCTGGCAAGATGATTCGCTCAATACTGTAAGAAAAAAGTCTGGTGAATTTCTAGGTAGCTACTAACTTAACACTTAGTTGAGAAGATATTTAACACAATATAAAAAACTTAATTTTACACTACTTTTGTTGCATTTTATATAAGTATACTCATAATACTGAAAATTGTAATGTTTCAGGTATGATATTTTACATGCAGGGAATGAAAATGGATTTATTAGCAATGCAAGTCTAATATTTAAATCAGGATCCAAATCAGGTGATTATCATGATGCTATGAATGGGACCAATTTTGAAAAGTGGTTTGAGGATCAATTACTACCTAACCTGGAAGAACCTTCACTTATAATCAGGGATAACCGAGGGGTCTCTCACTTCTTGCATTACATGTACAAATTGCACGCAGTCATGTAGCAGTCGCCTGCAGTCATTGCAATCTTATGGCAGTCATCTTGCAATCATTTTGCACTCGCTTGCAGTCCTTTGCAGTCGCTCGCAGTCTTTCGCTCTCTTATCACAATCGATCCTCCTTTAATTTGCAACAGTCTTCCGCCACTGCATTCTGCAATTTAAACTTCCCGCTAAATTTCTACGTGCAACGTCATCCGTGAGCCGTGTTTGATTGGTTGAACAAGCTCGGAGACGTTGGTCTCCTCATCACTTCGGTTGCGTGGTCATTCCTTAATTTGAAGGCATGTAGATATTATTTTTATAACCTAATTCTGTTTTAGCGGTAAAAAAATTTATCGGCACCTCGTGCTAACGTTTTTTAATCAGAGTGATTAAACCGAGGATAAAACGGTGAGTAATTTTAATATTATTACTTTTTAAATATGCATTATACGATTAGGCTGTCAGCAGAGCCAGCTCTGTGTGTTGACCGGCGCGTATATTGCACTCGAAGCTAATTGAATAAACAAATTTATTTATCATTTTGTTTTGCAAAGCTTTCTTCTGTTATATTGTCACGTTTAGGGGGTAACGTAGTAGAGGTAGGAAGAGAAACACAAGTATGTCTCCTTTATTCGGCACTGAATTACTATTAGGCTAACTCTTACCCCCAGACTAGGAGGGCCGCTAGCACCGCCGCTGGCGGGACGCACATCGAACACTGTCCAAGAGGGGGTTGTGTGTGGGTGTGTGTAGGTGTAGGTGCGTAAGCCCTCCTGAAGTGTCGCCAAGCGAAAGCCGCTCGATACGAGCAGGGAGCCCCTATGACCGACACGTCCAAAGGACTTACTTTAGGTACTGACAGTGTCAAGAGTTCAGACGGTCACCTCGTGGTATGCGAATGAACCCTTGTCTTTTCAGCCTGGGCTTCCAAGAAGGTAACTAGCCGTCCGGACACTAGAAAGTTGGGACTGTTGCTCGAAGACCGACCTAGAGACCAGTGCTTTTAGATGGTTTGAAACGCTGTTTAAATACCCACATCATGACCCCAATTTGCCGGTCTTGCTGATTCAGACGGTGTACTGGGGGAGACCGGGGCAAGATTAGGTAACGGAACATAGTGCAATTTATGTTATCTGTGACATCTCCCCCCTCTGAAGAGTGTTCGCCCCGGACACTTATTCTTAACTTAACTGTATAGACTACGTGCCCTATGGCTTTATTTACATCGTGTGACAATTCGTAACTTAAGTTTATTATGCTCCTCTCGTTGTCCCCCATGTGGTTATCCTGGAATCTGTCGCTCCTTCGCGGAGGGTGGCCTTGTCCTGCTTCATCTTGTCTTTCTGCGCACCAGAGCACCCGTTACTCAGTTCGCGGGTGGTGGCGCCCTCTTGTGACTTTCCTTGTCATCTTCGAGGTGCGCGGGATGGTCGCTCGTGTTGTGGGTTCTCAGGTTGTGCTGTCCTGGCGGGAGAGGGCGTAACGGTCGGTCAACCTACTTAAATAAGTATTTTGTAAATTATGTTTATTGTTTATGCTTAATTAATTAGACTATGTAAGCTTTACGAAATATACTGAGTTTGCACCCTACATATGCAAAATGTTACCCTTACAACCTAATTCATTGTTTAACTGGTCGCCGAAGTGAAAAGGTAAAAAAAAAAAGAAATAATGGAGTCATTTAAGTTCAATTTTTCCCGCTTCTCTCTATTTTTCTCTGTTTCTTCTTCTCTTTCTTCTTTTAGCCCAGCATTACCAAGGTTTTCCGTGCAGTCGACGGCGGCTAAAGGCCCGGGTGCTGCGCTTACTGCACCATGTTCGTCCCGACTTGCCCCGAGTATATTACTCTCTGAGTCAGTTTGGGTCTGCCAATTGTTACCTGCTATTTCTTTTAAGGGATTCGTACCGGAGGTGTATGTTTTCCGGGTGCAACTTGGGGACTGGCCTCCCTGTTTCCCGGATAACCATGTTTTGCTCCGCGAGGGGTCTTTCTGTGGTCAGTTGTGTATGATCACTTTTGCCGGTTTTTTACGGGAGGTAAAGTAGTGTTTCAGCAGACCGTATAATATGATGCCGATCACTATTCCTCCGATTAGCCACGTTGTTACGCCCAGCCAGTATTCCTGCGTGCCCCCCCCCCCCCCGTGTGCTTGGGTGGCCCCGTTTTCCGTGTGGGCTGTCTGTGCCAATGCGAGTATTGTTGGGTCAGTAAATTACAGCTATTGACAAGACTATGTTCGACGTGAACATGAAGGTGTGGTTACCCTGGTGTATTTCCACGTGGACGAGGTGTTCCTGTTTTTCCCATTCTCTGTCCATGTTCAGCCTTACTTCTTTTTCTGAGGTTAGGTTGAAATGTGGCAAGTTTGTGGTCCAGTTACTGTTTAGGCATTCTGATAGGTTATGGAAGGTAGGCAAAAACGCACGGTTATTTGATGGTTTTAATACGAATGTTTTTAGGTTAGTCCATGCAGCTGGTAGTATGTGGCGTATGGAAGCTGGGTTTTCCTCATCTTTGCAAGAAATCGTTTTTGGATGACAATGTCCTTGTCTACTAATAGCTGGCACTTGCATGGTAAGTTGATTTTTAACGCCCCTGGTAGGTTTAACATTTCTTCCCCGAGGTTAGTGGTGCTTTTAGGGCAGCTGATTGTCGTGTTTGCTTTCGGGTGCGTGATGAGGAATTCTTCTGACCCTGTTTCCGATATGATCATTAGGTTTGACTGGTGGCAATGCATGGGGCAATGTTCTGCTATGTCTTCCACTGTGGATCCATGAAACAGTTTTCGAGCGCACTAAGGGCCTTGTGTTAGGTCGCCGGAGAAATTGGTAAGTAGCATAGCCTGTCTTGAAATGGTTTGCATTCGTGTAGTGCAACGCCTGTGATTTCTTTTAGGACTGTGGTTCCCTGGTTATTAGCTACGGCCATCATTAGTGGTGAGTGCTTTAATGTGCACGTCTGACCTTGCCATGCGAATGGGTTTGTCTGGAGTTGGAATAGTTGCCACTGGTGGTTTTTAGTTACTGTTGGTACCTTGACATGTACTACCAGCTGTTCTCCGGAGAAGGTGCACTCGCTTATTGGTATACGGAAGTATGATACAGGTATGGCCAAATCGATGTTATCTTTCTCTATTTCGTATTTTATTTTATTTAGATCGCTCCTTAACGTTTCGGGTTGAATTAGTGACAGTGGTATATGTTTATGTCTACATTCTTGTATTGCCGATTGGCTCCGCATTCTTCTAATTAGTAAGATCATTTTTGTTGCCATTCCAAGATTTGCTTGTATGTTTGCCTCTAGAGATCCTGACGCTAATTCCCTTCCTGCTAGTTCTCTTTTTCGTACCTCGTTTAGGAATTCCTCTAATATGTGCACCCTATTTTCTGTTGTCTTGATTGCCATGTTGGTTTCTTCCTGGCAGCGTTTTTGTTCTTCGGAATGTGTGCTGATTAGTTTTAGCGTATCATTTATATGTGCCTCCAGTTTACCCTCCTCCATAGACATTGAATCAAGTTTTTCCTGGGTTGCTACCCCGCAGCAGTAATTAAGCCCGTCCGCGATGAATCCCAGTGAGAATGTTCGTTTCTGACGTTTTGCCTTGCTAGTCTTTATCCAATCCGGGTACCATGCTGCTTTGTACTTGTCCATTTCTATATCTATTGCCCTTTCTAATTCTTCTAAGTGTTTTTTGGCTCTGCAGTATATCTGTTGGTCACTGCTCAAGCAATTATCTACTCGTCTGAACCCTGGTTCTGGGCTTAGTCTAGGTTCTGTCCATGGGATAACGTATGTCAGTGGTATAGTGCCCTCATAAAGTATTGTTTCTGGTAGTGTTTTCCATGTTGCTCCTGCTGACACTTCCACATGCTGTGTATCCGATGTGCCGGGCCTACAAAAATTGTTTTTATTACTGTCTCCGTTCCTTGTGGACCGACCGACTCGTGCTAGTCATTGTTCCTCTTCCTTGCTTTCTACGTCTGAATCTACATCGGATATATCCCCCAATGTCCATTCATCATAGAATGGTAAAATCCTCCCTATGTGCACTATATCCGTTTTTTTCCCTTTTTTCTGTTTTACTTCATAGTTAACTTCACTGAGTTTCTTTATTATTCTGTAGGGTCCGAACCATCGTAGCAGTAGTTTCTCGCTTTTTCCTACTTTCCTGATTGGGATGAATATTTTCACCCTATCTCCTACCTCAAATTCACCATCTCTGTGATATTTGTCCTAAATGTCCTTGTCCTTTTCCTGTTTTTTGTGGATATTCTCTACAGCAACTGCCCTTAGTAGTAAAGCTTTCTCTCGTAGTTCGTTCGTGTTCGGTTCGTCCTCAGTTTCTAGAAGGGGGGCGTCCAGTGGTAGTGTGGGGTTTCTCGCGAATATTAGTTGAAACGGGCTAAAACGTGTCGTCTCTTGTTTGGCCGTATTGTATGCAAATGTAACGAATGGCAGATAAGTGCACCAATCTGTCTGCTCTGTATTGCAGTATAGTGACAGCATGTCAGCCAACGTTTTGTTTAAGCGTTCAGTTAGGCCGTTGCACGAGGGGTGGTATGCCGTTGTAAAAGTGCTTTTTAATCCCATAATCTGTTGTAATTCCTGCACTAGTTCGGACTGAAATACCTTGCCTCTATCGCTGAGGATGCTTCTAGGAACGCCGTGAATTAGTATTACTCGTTCTAATAGAAACTTTGCCACAGGTCCTGCCTTTCCGTTAGGTAGGGCCGCTGTGATGGCGTATCTTGTCGCGTAGTCTGTCACCACTACTATCGTTGTCTTGCCTTGGTTACTCTTCCGGAATGGTCCCAGTAGGTCTATCCCTACTTTATCAAATACCTTGCCCACTTTTATTGGCTGGAGTAACCCCAGTGGCTTATTATTTGTCGGTCCTTTTCTTGCCTGACAGTCCCTGCATTCTTTAATGTAATTTTTGACGTCCTTAGTCATAGAATTCCAATAGTATTTGGGGGTAAGTCTACTTATGGTTTTTGTTACTCCCATATGTCCGCTGGTAGGTGCGTTGTGAGCTTCCCACAAAATTTCTTCCCTAAGTGACCGGGGTATCACGAGTGCGTGTTCCAGGACGCCCTCTTTTAGCCTAAAATTCTTTATTTTTCGTCGTGTCAATGCGTCAACGTTTGTTGCTTCGGGGTTGCTTATTGCTGATTTTAATTCAAGTATGGTCTTATCCTTATTCTACAATTCTCCTATGTCTAAAATTGATACCGTGAATGTGGGTATATCATCTAATTCGTCCAATTCAATTTCGCTCCACCCTGCCACCGGGTTCCGTGATAGACAATCCGCGTCTTGGTGCCTACTGCCTTTTTTAGATTTAGACTACCGTGTAGTCAAATTCTGCCAACTTGAGAGCCCAACGTGCTAATCTTCTAGAGTGATCTTTCACATTGTGAATCCAGCATAATGCGTGGTGATCTGTTACGATTTTCACAGGGTGTCCATAAATTAGATACCTTAGGTAGGTCATTCCCCAGACTGCTGCTAATAGCTCCAGCTCGCTGATCGAATAGTTCTTCTCAGCTTTTGACAAGGCCCGGCTTCTATATGCTATAGGGTGGTCTTGACCGTCACTGCCTTCCTGGAGCAGAATTGCCCCTATCCCATCTATACAGGCGTCCGTGTGCATTGTACACCCTACATTCGGATTGTAATGTTTCAATACTGGGGACGACGTGAGTTTTTCTTTCAGCAGCTGAAATGCTTTTACTTGATCTTCACCCCAGCAGAATTTGTTCTTTTTTGTAGCCTCATGTAAGGGCCGTGCCAATACTGCGTAATCCTTGATACATTTCCTGTAAAAATTGCATAATCCTATAAAGATTTTAAAATGTATAAATACTTTATGGCTGGAGTGCATGTCATTTAACGTATAAAGAAATTCAAAATATAAAAAATAGGATTTCCTAGCATTGAAATACCTACTTTAATGTTTTGAATGTGAAATTTGTTTTTTTTTGTCATAATGGGCACATTCTAAACATTTACAGCAGGTATTTCATTGTTATCTCATCCTAAGTTTGTTTGATTTTTCTGATAGGTAATTTATTATCTGTTGGTTTAAAAAAAAATGTAATTGTTCAGCTCAACTTCATCGATTATTAGTGAGGCTACTACCTCTGTTGCTTTGAGTCAACAACCCCAAATGAACATTATAAACCCAGAAGAAGCTTGTTTGCAAGGGGATAATGTTTTTTTACAATCTGTGTCAGTAGAAGGAAGCCCTGTTAGAAAGCGGTAAGTTAATTACTTATTATAGTTGTTTATAAGTTAAATTTATTATATTAGGCCTCGTCTTCGTAAATAAGATCACTTGTAGTACCTCATTTCGAGTGTCTACCCACACAGTTTAAAGACAAAGAAAACACAACGACGCTCTCCCTTCACTATCGTCGTCACACCCCGACCCGATACTCATTCTTGTTTTGTGTGCCTACCCGTACGTTCGGTAAAAAACTGCGTAATTTTCGTTAATTTAGTGTCGTCCTTTTTTCGTTTTTAAAGTGTTTAGCTAGTGACAAAGCTCGGTTATCATGTCCGGGCATCGTAGAAGTCGGAAACGACGTTTGGATTTGGAGGAAAAAGTCCAAAAACTTCAAGAAGATCTCCGAAACTTAGTGAAATGCATGAAACCATCGGAAAGGCGTGAGCGGCACCGTCGAAGGGTGCAAAGCCCCTCGCCCTCGCCATCTTTGTCCTCGACGTCATCTTCGGAACGACGCTCACGCTCGAGATCGGGAAGTTCCGTACGCCGTCGACGCCAGGTACTTTTCCCTTCCACTGACAGCGAGAGTGAGATATCCGAGGGTCCAGCCGAAGCTGCCAGGTTACGTGGTAACTCGGTTGACTCACCTCGTAAGTATTGATTTTTTGTCGGGGACACTTATATCAAGGAAGGGTGCGGATTTAAAGACAAACCTGATCTGTCCGATTTGGTAGTTTGTGGTCAGGAAAGTCTGTTTATGAACACAGAAATGTCCTGATCAAGACTGTGAATTATGTTTATTGTTTATGAACACAATAAACTCGGTCAATTCTGTTTATGAACACAGAGATGACTTGAATTGGACTATGATTTAGGTTTCATTGTTTATGAACACAATGAGCCTAATTTATTCTGTTTATGAACACAGAAGCGTCCGGATGAGAGCTATAGATTAGGTTTACGGGTTATATGAAGACCATAAACTGATCTAAGTCAGTTTTGTTTTAAAACACAGGGACGACTTGAACTGAACTCTGATGTGGGTTTATTGTTTATGAACCCAGTTAATTCTGTTTATGAACACAGAAAATTGGAGCCAAACTTTAAAATACGTTTAGTGCTTTTGAGCCCAATAAACTCTTCACGCAAGTGAGGTACCTAGGTACATTTTCTTGTTTTGTTCCCAGAAGAAAGCTGCGGCTACCAAGAGTTGCCACAGGATGGAGAAGTCCCTCCAGTGAACATGCTAGTTGATACTTCATTATTCGGAGATAATGTATCAAAAAATAGGACTGTATGGAGTCCCCCACTTCAAGCAGTGATGGCGCAAACGTGGACAAGTATTATCGAAAATGGGATACATTCTCAGGAAAAGGAGTCTTTAATAGGAAAATATTTGGTCCCGGAAAACGCTCCCCTTCTTAGTACCCCAAAACTCAACAGTCTTGTAGAAAAGGTGGTTTCCGACTCTGTGAAGCAGAGGGATACCCGTTTATCTACCTTGCAGAGCCAAATAGGCGCCAGTATCTCTGCTCTCGATCAGGCAATCACGACTATCTTAGGCCAAGAAAAAGTAAGGGGGGCTGCGTATGTGCAACCTCTCTGTGAGGCTGGTCGTCTGCTCACAGATATTTTTTATCAAGAAACTTCTGCTCGGAAGGAGCTTGCTTGTTACAACCTTGACAAGACCGTCAGGGAGAGCCTCCTGGCCTCTCCAACCGATGAGTGGCTGTTTGGCTGGGACGTAGATAAGAGACTAGAAGCCTCGAAGCAGATAGAGCGTTCTATTAAATCCCTTAAGCCGCCAGCTAGGCCTAGAGAACAGAAAAAAGTTGTGAAGCCCCGTTTAAACTACAGGGACCTGTCCCGGGATTTTCAGGGGGGATTTCGGGCCAGGCAGCACCAGTATCAAACGAGATCGTCCCCATATCCTCAGAATGTGACGACCCAGGACCGTCCACATCGGGGAACTTTCAGGAAGGCGAGAGGAGCGCCACAAACAGGGAAGCGCCGGCGTTACTGGTCCAGGTTGGTAAAACCGTAGGGCGGCTAAAATACTTTTATGATAACTGGGCTGAAATTACGTCAGATAGTAATATCTTGTCAAGCATCCGTAATTTTAAAATTCCGTGTACTAAAATCCCTAATCAAAGGTTTGCATATCCGGAACCAGTTTGGTCTGTAAAAGAGGCTAATAGTATTAAGAATGAATTAGAAAAGTTACTTAAAACTGGTGCAATTAGTTTGGTAACGCCGGTGAAAGGGCAGTTTTTATCTCGAATTTTTCTAACTCCTAAACCTGATGGTTCTAAAAGGCTAATCTTAAATTTAAAGTCCCTTAATAAATATGTAGAATGTAACCATTTTAAAATTGAAGATCATAAAACCGTTTCAAGGTTAGTGTCTGACGATTGTTATATGGCTTTAATTGATTTGAAGGATGCGTATACTCTTATCCCCATAAAGAAATCTGATAGAAAATACTTGAGATTTAGATTTAAAAATAAGATCTATCAATATAATTGTCTCCCCTTTGGAATAAATTGTGCTCCTTTACTGTTTACTAAAATAATGAAACCAGTGGTTAGCTATTTGCGGAGTAAAGGATGGGTATCTGTCATTTGTATCGATGATATTTTGTTAATTGGAACCTCTAAGTCAGAGTGCGAAAATAATATATCTGCAACGAGAACTCTGCTTGAATCTTTGGGATTTCTTATTAATTATAAGAAAAGTTGTCTGGTTCCATCGCGTAGTTGCAAATATTTGGGGTTTATATACAACTCTAAAAATATGTCCATTTCTTTGCCCAAGGAAAAGAGAGAAAAAATTCTACGTTTGACTAAAGGCTTAATGTCTATCAAAAAATGCAAAATTCGAAAATTTGTTCAATTTATCGGCACCTTGACCTCAGCATGCCCAGTAGTTAAGTATGGTTGGCTTTATACAAAATTGCTGGAACGAGAAAAATTCCTGTCCCTCCATAAAGAAAACGGTAACTATAATTCCATGATGAAAATTTTGAACGAATTAGTAGAAGACCTTAACTGGTGGCTGACGCACATTCCTTATGCAGAAAACTCCTTAAAGACGGTATCGTTTGCTCTGGAAATATTTTCAGATGCGTCGTCTAGTGGCTGGGGAGTTTTCTGCAATGGTAAGCGATCCCGGGGGCTTTGGCGCCCCTGTGAGCAAGCCTCTCACATTAACTATTTGGAGCTTCTAGCGGCGTTTTTTGGCTTAAAATGCTTCGCATCTCATTTATCAAATGTCAATATTTTGTGTCGTATTGACAATACCACTGCTCTATCTTACATCAATCGCATGGGTAGTGTCCAGTTTCCCAAACTGAATGCTCTAACAAAGCGCATCTGGCAGTGGTGTGAGGCCCGTAATATTTTTATTTTTGCTTCTTATATCAAGTCCAAGGAAAACGTTGAGGCGGATCAAGAATCCAGGAGCCTAGATTTCGCCACGGAGTATGAATTGAATCGTGATGTATTTCAAAAAATTACTTTACATTTTAAAAATCCCGAAATAGACCTTTTTGCCTCCAGGGCAAATAAAAAGTGCAAAAAATATGTATCTTGGTTGAGAGGCCCAGATTCTTGTGCTGTTGATGCCTTTACAATAAGTTGGAGAAAATTTTATTTCTATGCTTTTTCGCCTTTTGCTCTTATCTTACGAGTACTCCAAAAAGTTATTGAAGATAAAGCTGAAGGAATTATAGTTGTCCCCCACTGGACCTCTCAACCATGGTGTTAACGCTCATATGCGTCTGTATTATAAGTTTGGCAACCGCGGCAACGTGTGGAGTCGCATCCCGGGCTTTGCCGCCGAAGAAGACGACCATGGTGGGGGATTCGGCATCGCGAATTCGTAAAGAAAGGTGTAAAAAAGCGTTCATGGAACACGTTGTTGTTTTGGGTTTTTGATTAAACCGTTTGAAATTGAATCTATGGTGTTTTAATTAGCACGTTGGAAAGTTAATGTGTAGAAATGTCAGTCTTCGCCCTAGAAGCTTTGACACATGGTATCCGGTTTTTTGCTCTTTGTTATCACAAGATCCGCTTCATTTTAAACCGGATAAAAATTTACTTCTTTCTATTGATAGATCACCTCACCCCCTCTGGAAAAGCCTTTCCCTGGTGGCAGGACCCTTATCTTACAAGCGTTGCAGAAAAGAGAGGTGCCTGATATCGGCTTAAACATTTGCTCATCTTCTATATCGGATTCAACGGCCAAACAATACAATGTTGGTTTAAAATTATGGTGGCAGTTCTGCCAAGAGAAAAACAACAATGTATTTAATGTTACGGTACCATTAGTCTTAGAATTTTTATCTATACGGTTCGAGAGAGGAGCTTCATATGGCTCCCTCAACAGCTACAGATCTGCAATTTCCCAAATTGCATCTCCCGAAGTTGCACAAGACTATAGATTGAAAAGATTTTTTAAAGGGGTGTATGGGTCAAGACCCAATTTACCCAAATATGGTGCAACTTGGGACCCTTCCAATGTATTAATTTACATTAAAACTCTGTCAAACGAGGAGATTTCTCTAGAAATCTTGGCTCAAAAGTTAGCTGTTCTTTTGGCTCTTACAACAGGGCAAAGAATACAAACATTATAGTAATTAGTAAACAAATATAGTAATTACTAAAAGCGACATCACAATAAAGGTGCCCAAGAGACTCAAAACTTCGGGTCCTAATAGGCTACAGCCAACATTGATACTGCCCTTTTTTAAGCATGATTTAACAATATGTGTTGCCACAGCTTTACTTTGCTACTTAAATCGAACTAAACCGTTAAGACACCATTCTCTTCGGAACCTTTTTATCTCTACTAAAAAACCCTATCGAAATGTGAGTTCGCAGTCAATTAGTAGGTTGATAAAAATCATATTTTTGAAAAGAGCGGGATAGATACGTCTTTGTTCACAGCTTATAGCACCAGGCAAGCTGCGACTTCCGCGGCGGCCCGTAAAGGGGTGAGCTTTGATACTATAAGACTTTCAGCAGGCTGGACTGAGAAGTCCAAAACTTTTGCGAAATTCTATCAAAGACCTTTAGTTTTCCAAAATAATTTTTCTGAGGCAATATTATTAGGTTAAGTATGTTCATGTGTTTGGTATTTTTTTAAGTTAACTTTTATAAAATGTGTTATACAGCCTTAGGGTGGGTCCTAGGAGCATCCTGCTGCAAAAAAACCTAATATTTTTGATTTTTTTCAGGGTGGCGCAACGAAAACGAAACAGCGACATTAATAATCATTAATAAACTAGCTTTGTTACTCGTCTATTTTTATTTGGATTTTTTTTTAAAATACCAACGATACTGTTTTGTTTTGTTAGTGGAACCATAAAGAAGGTTTGCAATGTTCAATTTTTTTGCTGCGGCGAGGTAAAAAAATATTTCTTTCCAATAAAATGTGTAAATTAATAAAATAGTCTGTTGTTTGAGAACCGCTGAAGTAAAAGTCCTTAAACCAGGTATTTTTTGTAAAGAGAATCGAAAGACCTATCAAATGATGTGTAACTCGACCTATCATTCCATTTAAGATTTTGGGGTGGATTCCGCCCAGACCAGAGTGTGACAGGTAGAACCCCCTTTATAGTCTAAAAATGTTTCCCCCTCGAAAATAACATTGACGTGTCCGAGCGTTTTTTCGAAACAATATATCGGGTGGCTGAAAACGTCGCTGTTTCGTTTTCGTTGCGCCACCCTGTATAGTCCCCACAACCGTCAGAATGCCATTAGCTTTGAAAACCCCCCTGCAGGCTCTCCCTGTATCCCATTTTCTTGACTATTCTAAGTGCTCGTTTTTTGTAAAACAAAAATTTTTTCCATTAAGCTATTAGAACCCCAAAATATTATCCCATACTTGAGCACTAGATTCAAAGTTTGCGTTAATTATAGGATTTTTAATGTTCTTTATTCATTATTATGTTATTTCGCAGTGACTCGTATGCCATAGCAAACTGAACTAAGCTTTTTGTTTAACTCTAAAATATGATTTGACCAGTTTAGGAATTCATCCAAGTGAATTCCAAAATGAAATTTGGTATGTTCTACTAGCTCTGTATTTGATTGTCCAAAAGTTAGTGTTCCAGGTTTTTCATTTTTGAATTGTTTTGTTCTAAAGAGTAGAACCTTTGTTTTATTATTATTAAGTAATAATCTGTTACTTTTAAAAACCAAATCTTGTGCTCTGCAAAATAAGTTTTCTCCCGATAGTGCTAGGCTTTCTACATTTCTTCCCCCTGTCAATAAATTCGTATCATCGGCATAACACGTCACATGCTCATTTTCTGAAAGCAGAATGTTGCTTAGGTCATTAAGAAATACAATGAATAAAATAGGTCCCAATATGCTTCCCTGTGCAATTCCAATTTTATTTTCTTCAGACTTGAGAAATAATTTTGTCCATTTTTTAATATTTTAACTTTTTGTTGCCTATTAGTTAAATATGATGAAAACAAAATGTAATGTTTGACTCCGCACACCGTAAGCCTTAAGTTTTCTAAGCAACATATCTGGGTCAAACACAGTCGTACGCCCTTGACAGGTCCAAGGAAGATGCAATCGCCAGTTACCTTTTTCCATACTTTCTATATCCGTTTTGTAAAGTTAAATATTGCAGTCTGCGTGGGACCATCTTCCAGGCACATAACCATGCTGATTTAAGCTCAATAAATTACAATGCTTGAAAAAATCTATCAACCGTTTACACATACATAATTCAAAAATTTTTGAAAAAGCCGGCAACAAAACTAATAGGCCTGTAGTTTTCCATCAAATCCGCATTTTCTTTTTTAAATAAAGAGCTTAATCAACGCTATCTTTAATTGCTCTGGAAATATACCATGTTTGAAGGAATTATTAATTATATGGCAAAGCACATCTTTATACAACCGGAATAGCTGGTTTGATGATGCTAGTAGGTAGGTCGTCAATCCCACTACTATGCTTATTTTTTATTTTTGCTGACAATTCACATAACTCCTGAGTGGACATCTTTCTTCAATGGTTAATTTTCAAAGTCAAAAAATGAGGTCAATATGATAATATTTTTATAATACAAAATGTGTTATATAGGCTTAGGGTGGGTCCATAGGAGCATCCTGCTGCAAAAAAAAAGTAATATTTTGATTTTTTTTTTTGGTCTGATCTGGTTGCATCTGAAAAATAACTTTCAACCATAACCACAATGCATATCGATGTGCACGCTGGGAGACTCGTTTCGGAGGTGACCTAGTGATACCTTTTCATAGGTTAGAGAGAACAAGAATAGGTCCAAATTACTGGGCACAAAAATTTTTTATAAAGCTTTCCACACAGTTATGGCTGCTTCCCGTAAACCCGGTTCGAGAACCGACTTCGGGATTATTTGCTTCGAAACCCCTTCTATAGTCTTGATGACTTTTTGAATAGTAATAGCTTAGTATAGTGAATACGTGTATGTGATTTTAGTATATTAGTTCTAAATTCAATGTCAAGTCTTTTGTTTTTTGGATGTAATTGTCTATTGTCCATTTGAACAAATCTATAATATTACTGATCAAGCTTTGTTTTGAAACTATATTTTAGCACTTATTTTAGGAATTTTTTTAGCATCATATTTGCAATTACTTATTTATGTTAGTGATTGCTACTATGTATCCTGACGTGTGTAAACCATCTGGTGCTTAACATGAATAAAGTATTATTATTTTTTTTATTATTATTANACTGNGCNTACATTNCCCNNNATANCNTNCNAGTNAAGTAATCCATTNGANGTTANGNGNTNNCNCCNNCGNATCCCTGCGNANNATGACAGATCTCTTNCCGCTCCGATGGTTGNNGNATTCCNGTCTNGGTNNTATATTAATAGNGGGGNNTNTTGACNCANCAANTCNNTAGCGNCGNAACCGAACCNACCTCNANGAGTANCTCCNTAATNCTCTGANCAACCNGNAGGATTACNCGNGGGCTGNATGCCGGANGAANTAACGACANNTCTNGCNANNTGCGCTTGTAANCNANAGTAGCGCTCGCATACGAAGTCTACGNNTGNATAAGGTCNCCTNNGCGGANCTNAGATNAAACGCANCANNGATATCNNANAGNCATAGNANTCACGCGACCCAATAGAGGTTCCTNGGGTATCATGNCNNTCCCACCTCTTGATNCNTNNCTGACNGTTNNTCAGATTAAACCAACTCCNCTNACTGNCTTTANGTGNNCAACACTATTAAATCCTTCTCATACTACCAAGTAGTTTTATAAGAGTACTATCTCTAGTACTATTTGACCTTAATCTTCTTTACGTTTTAAGCTTATTTGGCCTTAATAACTCTCTTATAAGACCTGTACGATTAATTAACATCAGTTAACTTCAGAGCACTGTTAAAACCTTTCTAATAATACCAAGTAGTTTTATAGGAGAACTATGACACCAAACCTAAATTAATGCAGTATTTAACTGGAGTTAAACTCCAAACTTAGTTTTCTTCTACGTTTTAGTTTATTTTGTCTTAATAAGCCTCTTATAAAACCTATAGGTTGTAACTGGTCGATTGAACAACATTAAACTCCTTTAAAAGTTGCAAAAGTGCTGCCAGTTTCATCTTTAAAACACTATTAAATCCTTCTCATACTACCAAGTAGTTTTATAAGAGTACTATGATATCAATCTTACCTTAGTCTTCTTTACGTTTTTAGCTTATTTGGCCTTAATAACTCTCTTATAAGACCTGTACGATTAATTAACATCAGTTAACTTTAAAGCACCGTTAAAACCTTTCTAATAATACCAAGTAGTTTTATAGGAGAACTATGACACCAAACCTAAATTAATGCAGTATTTAACTGGAGTTAAACTCCAAACTTAGTTTTCTTCTACGTTTTAGTTTATTCTGTCTTAATAAGCCTGTTATAAAACCTGTAGGTTGTAACTGATCGATTGAACAACATTAAACTCCTTTAAAAGTTGCAAAAGTGCTGCCAGTTTCATCTTTAAAACACTATTAAATCCTTCTCATACCACCAAGTAGTTTTATAAGAGTACTATCTCTAGTACTATCTGACCTTAATCTTCTTTACGTTTTTAGCTTATTTGGCCTTAATAACTCTCTTATAAGACCTGTACGATTAATTAACATCAGTTAACTTTAAAGCACTGTTAAAACCTTTCTAATAATACCAAGTAGTTTTATAAGAGAACTATGACATTAAAACTAAGTTAATGCATTATTTAACTGGAGTTAAACTCCAAACTTAGTTTTCTTCTACGTTTTAGTTTATTCTGTCTTAATAAGCCTGTTATAAAACCTATAGGTTGTAACTGGTCGATTGAACAACATTAAACCCCGTTTAAAAGTTGTAAAAGTGCTGCCAGTTTCATCTTTAAAACACTATTAAATCCTTCTCATACCACCAAGTAGTTTTATAAGAGTACTATCTCTAGTACTATCTGACCTTAATCTTCTTTACGTTTTTAGCTTATTTGGCCTTAATAACTCTCTTATAAGACCTGTACGATTAATTAACATCAGTTAACTTTAAAGCACTGTTAAAACCTTTCTAATAATACCAAGTAGTTTTATAAGAGAACTATGACATTAAAACTAAGTTAATGCATTATTTAACTGGAGTTAAACTCCAAACTTAGTTTTCTTCTACGTTTTAGTTTATTCTGTCTTAATAAGCCTCTTATAAAACCTATAGGTTGTAACTGGTCGATTGAACAACATTAAACTCCTTTAAAAGTTGCAAAAGTGCTGCCAGTTTCATCTTTAAAACACTATTAAATCCTTCTCATACCACCAAGTAGTTTTATAAGAGTACTATCTCTAGTACTATCTGACCTTAATCTTCTTTACGTTTTTAGCTTATTTGGCCTTAATAACTCTCTTATAAGACCTGTACGATTAATTAACATCAGTTAATTTTAAAGCACTGTTAAAACCTTTCTAATAATACCAAGTAGTTTTATAGGAGAACTATGACACCAAACCTAAATTAATGCATTATTAAACTGGAGTTAAACTCCAAACTTAGTTTTCTTTTACGTTTTAGTTTATTCTGTCTTAATAAGCCTCTTATAAAACCTGTAGGTTGTAACTGATCGATTGAACAACATTAAACCCCGTTTAAAAGTTGTAAAAGTGCTGCCAGTTTCATCTTTAAAACACTATTAAATCCTTCTCATACCACCAAGTAGTTTTATAAGAGTACTATCTCTAGTACTATCTGACCTTAATCTTCTTTACGTTTTTAGCTTATTTGGCCTTAATAACTCTCTTATAAGACCTGTACGATTAATTAACATCAGTTAACTTTAAAGCACTGTTAAAACCTTTCTAATAATACCAAGTAGTTTTATAAGAGAACTATGACATTAAAACTAAGTTAATGCATTATTTAACTGGAGTTAAACTCCAAACTTAGTTTTCTTCTACGTTTTAGTTTATTCTGTCTTAATAAGCCTCTTATAAAACCTATAGGTTGTAACTGATCGATTGAACAACATTAAACTCCTTTAAAAGTTGCAAAAGTGCTGCCAGTTTCATCTTTAAAACACTATTAAATCCTTCTCATACTACCAAGTAGTTTTATAAGAGTACTATGATATCAATCTTACCTTAGTCTTCTTTACGTTTTTAGCTTATTTGGCCTTAATAACTCTCTTATAAGACCTGTACGATTAATTAACATCAGTTAACTTTAAAGCACTGTTAAAACCTTTCTAATAATACCAAGTAGTTTTATAAGAGAACTATGACATTAAAACTAAGTTAATGCATTATTTAACTGGAGTTAAACTCCAAACTTAGTTTTCTTCTACGTTTTAGTTTATTTTGTCTTAATAAGCCTCTTATAAAACCTATAGGTTGTAACTGGTCGATTGAACAACATTAAACTCCTTTAAAAGTTGCGAAAGTGCTGCCAGTTTCATCTTTAAAACACTATTAAATCCTTCTCATACCACCAAGTAGTTTTATAAGAGTACTATCTCTAGTTATCTGACCTTAGTCTTCTTTAGGTTTTTAGCTTATTTGACCTTAATAACTCTCTTATAAGACCAGTACGATTAATTAACATTAGTTAATTTTAAAGCACTGTTAAAACCTTTCTAATAATACCAAGTAGTTTTATAAGAGAACTATGACATTAAAACTAAGTTAATGCATTATTTAACTGGAGTTAAACTCCAAACTTAGTTTTCTTCTACGTTTTAGTTTATTCTGTCTTAATAAGCCTCTTATAAAACCTGTAGGTTGTAACTGATCGATTGAACAACATTAAACCCCGTTTAAAAGTTGTAAAAGTGCTGCCAGTTTCATCTTTAAAACACTATTAAATCCTTCTCATACCACCAAGTAGTTTTATAAGAGTACTATCTCTAGTACTATCTGACCTTAGTCTTCTTTACGTTTTTAGCTTATTTGGCCTTAATAACTCTCTTATAAGACCTGTACGATTAATTAACATCAGTTAACTTTAAAGCACTGTTAAAACCTTTCTAATAATACCAAGTAGTTTTATAAGAGAACTATGACATTAAAACTAAGTTAATGCATTATTTAACTGGAGTTAAACTCCAAACTTAGTTTTCTTCTACGTTTTAGTTTATTCTGTCTTAATAAGCCTCTTATAAAACCTATAGGTTGTAACTGGTCGATTGAACAACATTAAACTCCTTTAAAAGTTGCAAAAGTGCTGCCAGTTTCATCTTTAAAACACTATTAAATCCTTCTCATACTACCAAGTAGTTTTATAAGAGTACTATGATATCAATCTTACCTTAGTCTTCTTTACGTTTTTAGCTTATTTGGCCTTAATAACTCTCTTATAAGACCTGTACGATTAATTAACATCAGTTAACTTTAAAGCACTGTTAAAACCTTTCTAATAATACCAAGTAGTTTTATAAGAGAACTATGACATTAAAACTAAGTTAATGCATTATTTAACTGGAGTTAAACTCCAAACTTAGTTTTCTTCTACGTTTTAGTTTATTCTGTCTTAATAAGCCTCTTATAAAACCTATAGGTTGTAACTGGTCGATTGAACAACATTAAACTCCTTTAAAAGTTGCAAAAGTGCTGCCAGTTTCATCTTTAAAACACTATTAAATCCTTCTCATACTACCAAGTAGTTTTATAAGAGTACTATGATATCAATCTTACCTTAGTCTTCTTTACGTTTTTAGCTTATTTGGCCTTAATAACTCTCTTATAAGACCTGTACGATTAATTAACATCAATTAACTTTAAAGCACTGTTAGAACCTTTGTAATAAAACCAAGTAGTTTTATAAGAGAATTATGACATTAAAACTAAGTTAATGCATTATTTAACTGGAGTTAAACTCCAAACTTAGTCTTGTTTTTAGCTTATTCTGCCCTAATAACTGTCTTATAAAACCTGTCTAGGTTGCAACTGGTCGATTGAACAAAAACCTTCTGGTAATACCAAGTAAATCTAAAAATGACGACAAAACACTGACCTTAGTCTTCTTCTTGTTTTTGCTCTTAACCGGAACAGCTACGGTTTCGCTTTCCTTGCTTTGGGCACTTTCTTCCTCGTCATCTTTGAAGTAGTCGGGCAACGGCACTTGATGGCTGATGTAGTGTGGTCCAGGACGTATCACCGACTCGTCAGCTTGTTCCTGTTGTTTCTCGGGATAAGCTTTTTTCAGTGGGACATTTTCGGAAGCGGCTGGTTTGTGGTAGAGTGCCGCCGCCACTGATTGCCTCACTTCTTCGTAGGGATCGATTTTCTGTTTGGGGGCAGGGGCGTACGCTACTGAACCGCTGGTTGCTTTCGCTTTCAAGTGGTCGCTCAGACCGTACGACTCTGTAACAAGAATACAAGTAGGAACATAGAAAAATGTGGTAATCCAGTAAGGTAAAGTAAAATTTACCAATTTGACCAGTAAATTTATGGGTATAATTGAAATTTGCTTGAAAGATAACATTTTTCTGTCATTAATTTGAAAAGTAATAAATCTGAATCACTAGACTGAGTTATTTAGCAAAAACTGGTTTAATGTAACAAATTTTCAAATTAATTCATGCACCCCCTGTATAGTAGCGACTATCTGACGGAGGGTGACCAAAAACAGTGTAAAACTTGCAAGCAGGGATGTTCGGTTAATAGTTTTTAACAGTTCTTTACGAACATTTTTGATTTTTCTATAAAATTATTCGAAAGTTTTTTCACCGGTTCTGAGTTATATTAGCAAAAACAGGGTTTAATGTAACAAATTCTTCAAATTAATTGGCTAGTTGAAATTTGAACACCCTGTAACTCGGTTGTTTTAGGGAGTTCAGGGAGGTTGAACCACTCAAATTAACCGTCTTGAGCTGCTCTTTCTAGTGGTATTGAGCAAAAAATTCTATCTGAAAAATTGCGTGCAGGGTGACCAAAAACAGTCAATCACCATACTTTTCATACACACCCTGTATACTGCAAACAAAAACGGTCCTGCAAATTTACGGTGTTCGGTTAATGAGTTCATTAGAAACATTTTTGGTTTCTTGCAATTTTTTCGTAATTTTCACCGTTTTTGAGTTATTTTAGGAAAAACTAGTTTAATGCAACAAATTTTTAAATTAGTTGAAAAAACTAGTTTAATGCAACAAATTTTGAAATCAGTTGAAGTTGTAGTTTGAAATTTCAACACCCTGTAACTCGGTTGTTTTAGGGAGTTCAGGGAGGTTGAACCACTCAAATTAACCGTCTTGAGCTTCTCTTTTTAGTGGTGTTGAGCAAAAAATTCTATCTAAAAAATTGCGTACAGGGTGACCAAAAACAGTCAATCACCATAATTTTCATACACACCCTGTATACTGGAAGCAAAAACGGTCCTGCAAATTTACGGTGTTCGGTTAATGAGTTCATTAGAAACATTTTTGGTTTCTTGTAATTTTTTTGTAACTTTCACCGTTTTCGATTTATTAGGATAAACTAGTTTAATGCAACAAATTTTGAAATAAGTTAAAGTTGTGATTTGAAGTTTGAACACCCTGTAACTCGGTTGTTTTAGGGGGTTCAGGGAGGTTGAACCACTCAAATTAACCATCTTGAGCTGCTCTTTCTAGTGGTATTAAGCAGAAAATTGTATCTAAAAAATTGCTTACAAGGTGACCAAAAACATTCAATCACCCTACTTTTCATATACACCCCGTATACTGCAAACAAAAAGGTCTTGGAAATTAACTGTGTTCGGTTAAAAAGTTAATTAGGAACATTTTTGGTTTCTTGCAATTTTTTTGTAATTTTCACCGTTTTTGAGTTATTTTAGGAAAAACTAGTTTAATGCAACAAATTTTTAAATTAGTTGAAATTGTGGTTTGAAATTTAAACACCCTGTAACTCGGTTGTTTTTGGGAGTTCAGGGAGGTTGAACCACTCAAATTAACCGTCTTGAGCTGATCTTTCTAGTGGTATTGAGCAAAAAATTCTATCTGAAAAATTGCGTGCAGGGTGACCAAAAACAGTCAATCACCATACTTTTCATACACACCCTGTAGACTGAAAGCAAAAAAGGTCCTGCAAATGTACGGTGTTGGGTTAAGAAGTTGATTAGGAACGTTTTTGGTCTCGTGCAATTTTTTTATAACTTTCACCGTTTTTGAGTTATTTTAGCAAAAACTAGTTTAATGCAACAAATTTTGAAATCAGTTGAAGTGTTGTAGTTTGAAATTTCAACACCCTGTAACTCGGTTGTTTTAGGGAGTTCAGGGAGATTGAACCACTCAAATTAACCGTTTTGAGCTTCTCTTTTAAGTGGTGTTGAGCAAAAAATTCTATTTAAAAAATTGCGTACAGGGTGACCAAAAACAGTCAATCACCATAATTATCATACACACCCTGTACACTAGCAGCAAATACGGTCCTGCAAATTTACGGTGTTCTTTTAATAAGTTTATTAGAAACATTTTTGGTTTCTTGCAATTTTTTCGTAACTTTTACCGTTTTCGAGTTGTTTTAGGAAAAACTAGCTTAATGCTACAAATTTTTAAATTAGTTGAAATTGTAGTTTGAAATTTCAACACCCTGTAACTCGGTTGTTTTTGGGAGTTCAGGGAGGTTGAACCACTCAAATGAACCGTTTTGAGCTTCTCTTTTAAGTGATGTTGAGCAAAAAATTATTTTTAAAAAATTGCGTACAGGGTGACCAAAAACAGTCAATCACCATAATTTTCATACACACCCTGTATACTGCAAGCAAAAACGGCCCTAAAAACTTACGGTGTTCGGTTAAGAAGTTGATTAGGAACATTTTTGGTCTCGTGCAATTTTCTTGTAACTTTCACCGTTTTTGAGTTATTTTAGCAAAAACTAGTTTAATGCAACAAATTTTGAAATCAGTTGAAGTGTTGTAGTTTGAAATTTCAACACCCTGTAACTCGGTTGTTTTAGGGAGTTCAGGGAGGTTGAACCACTCAAATGAACCGTCTTGAGCTTCTCTTTCTAATGGTATTGAGCAAAAACTTGTATCTAAAAAATTGCGTACAGGGTGACCAAAAACAGTCAATCACCATACTTTTCATACACACCCTGTATACTGCAAGCACAAACGTTACTGCAAATTTACGGTGCTGGGTTAAGGAGTTGATTAGGAACATTTTTGATTTCTTGCAATTTTTTCGTAACTTTTACCGTTTTTGAGTTATTTTAGGAAAAACTAGTTTAATGCAACAAATTTTTAAATTAGTTGAAATTGTGGTTTGAAATTTAAACACCCTGTAACTCGGTTGTTTTTGGGAGTTCAGGGAGGTTGAACCACTCAAATTAACCGTCTTGAGCTTCTCTTTTTAGCGGTGTTGAGCAAAAAATTCTATCTAAAAAATTGCGTACAGGGTGACCAAAAACAGTCAATCACCATACTTTTCATACACACCCTGTATACTGCAAGCACAAACGTTACTGCAAATTTACGGTGCTGGGTTAAGGAGTTGATTAGAAACATTTTTGGTTTCTTGCAATTTTTTCGTAATTTTCACCGTTTTTGAGTTATTTTAGGAAAAACTAGTTTAATGCAACAAATTTTTAAATTAGTTGAAATTGTGGTTTGAAATTTAAACACCCTGTAACTCGGTGGTTTTTGGGCGTTTCGGGAGGTTGAACCATTCAAATTAACCGTCTGGAGCTGCTCTTTCTAGTGGTATCGAGCAAACAATTGTATCTTAAAAACTGCCTGCAGGGTGACCAAAAACACTCAATCACCATACTTTTCATTTTGAAATTTCAACACCCTGTAACTCGGTTGTTTTAGGGAGTTCAGATAGGTTGAACCACTCAAATTAACCGTCTTGAGCTGCTCTTTCTAGTGGTATTGAGCAAAAAATTCTATCTGAAAAATTGCGTACAGGGTGACCAAAAACAGTCAATCACCATACTTTTCATACACACCCTGTATACTGCAAACAAAAACGGTCCTGCAAATTTACGGTGTTCGGTTAATGAGTTCATTAGAAACATGTTTGGATTCTTGTAATTTTTTTGTAACTTTCACCGTTTTCGATTTATTAGGACAAACTAGTTTAATGCAACAAATTTTGAAATAAGTTAAAGTTGTAGTTTTAAACTTCAACACCCTGTAACTCGGTTGCTTTACGGAGTTCAGGGAGATTGAACCACTCAAATTAACCGTCTTGAGATGCTCTTTCTAGTGGTATTGAGCAAAAAATTTTATTTAAAAAATTGCGTACAGGGTGACCAAAAACAGTCAATCATCATACTTTTCATACACACCCTGTATACTGCAAGCAAAAACGGTCCTGCAAATGTACGGTGTTGGGTTAAGAAGTTGATTAGGAACATTTTTGGTTTCTTGCAATTTTTTCGTAGTTTTCACCGTTTTTGAGTTATTTACGAAAAACTGTTTATTGTAACCAATTTCCAAATTAGTGAAATTGTAATCTAAGGACAGCCAGGGACAAAATCGCTTGTAAAACCCACTTGGAGTGACCGAATCATGTTTTTAAGCACATTTTTGGAATCCTCATTAAATATCCTATCTAATGGCAGAAAAAAACACTACAAAATCATTTAAAGTCTTGGAGAAAAGTGGTGTCAAAGTATAAACTGTCTGAAAAACGGTTTGAAAGAACAGTTAAGAAGAAAATCGCTTTATAGTGAGAAAATGACTGTTTTAAGTAAATTTTTGGAATCCTCATTAAATTTCCTATCCAATAACATTTGGTACAATTAGGGAAAAAATCTATGAAAAATGCAAATCTGGTACCTGATGGTCCTTTGTTGCCCTCTTCGTAGTCAAAGTGAAATCCATACGGATCTTCTAGGTTTTTCACTGCTGCGGAAGCAGCAGCAACACTTTCGTAGAACTTGTTGTATTCAGGATCTTTAGGATCGAAATCTTCTTCAGCAGGATGTTCTTCCTGCTCTTTTTCAGCCGAGATGACGCCGTGCGCTATCAAAAGCACCAGACAAACCTGTAAAAGAGACAAAATGGTGCTTACACCAACTCGCGCGTGTATACAAACTTTTCACTTGTCCAATATCCGGGAAATAGTCACTAACCTCAAGAACTCTGCTTCTCCCGTGCAGAATCATCTTGGAACGCAGACAAAACACAAAAATTGCATCTAACAACAAAGATTTCTGTTATATACAGATCCCACCATCGAGGTGGTGCACGTAACCAAGAAAGTGTTGTTCTGCTAATTTTTAAATAATCGATATTTCTTAAATCTGCAGCGAACTGAAGCGAAGATTTAACTGACCAGGCGTGAAAAAAGTCCCTTTTTTTTTTTGGTTAGGATTAAGTCATTTGCTACAGACCAGGAGACTGTAATTTACTATTCAATCTCCAAGCGTTACAATTTGGAACGCGGTTAATTCAATTCTCATGGACTATGCAAAGCTATGCAGGCAAAGATAGTCGCGAAAAACCAACTTCCATCAATTCTGCTTAGATAACAGTTGCATTATTCGTTTTTTTTTTTTTTAGTAATTTGTTTTGACATCGTTTACCAACAGAGTGGTAAGTGCATTGCCAATGAAACCCTCTTAAACAAACCGACCCTTTTACTTAGAGAAAAAGTCAAATCTAAAACTAATAATCATGGGAATCATTTACCGATTCTCGGTACCGAAATTGACCGTAAAATAAAACGATTTATGTCGTTTTCAGTGAAAGTTTGACGCTAAAAAATCCTGTGTTTAACATGAATGATTATGAGAGCATTCCTTGAACCTGATTGAAAAAAAAAAAAAGTTTTAAAACCAGGTTTAAGTACAAATTGTCGATTTTAAGGTCAATGTCTCTGTAATAGGCTTAGTAGGTCTTGTGTATCATAATGGAGTAAAGAGTTGATGTTATGTCAGCTTGACTAATGAGAAATTAGTCCTGAATAACTCTCTTAATTGATAAATAAAGTTTTTTGACTTTTGTGGATAGATAATTTAATTATTATTATTTTTAGGCAAAATGCATCGTAGGTTTGTCCAAATGATAGTGTTTCTGGTTTCTGGCAGTTCAAATTTTGACATCGCTTTTCTCCCTGACTGTGTTATTGAATAGGAAATTTACTGAGGATTCCGAAAATGTGCTTAAAACAGTAATTTTCTTATTCCAAGCGGGCTTTATCAGCGATTTTGTTCATGGCTGTCCTTTCAAACTGTGTTTCTGTCAGTTCAAAATTTGACACCGCTTTTCTTCCTGTTTGTACTAATTTTTGTAGTGTTTTTTTAGGTTATTGAATAGGAAATTTACTGAGGATTCCGCAAATGTGCTTAAAATAGTCATTTTCTTATTCCAAGTGGGCTTTAACAGCGATTTTGTTCATGACTGTCCTTTAAAACTGTGTTTCTGTCAGATCAAACTTTGACACCGTGTTTCTTTCGGACTGTACCAAATCTCGTAGTGTTTTTTCTGGTTATTGAATAGGAAATTTACTGAGGAATCCAAAAATGTGCTTAAAAGAGTAATTTTCTTATTCCAAGTGGGCTTTACCAGCGATTTTGTTCATGACTGTCCTTTCAAACAGTGTTTCTGTCAGTTCAAATTTTGATATCGCTTTTGTACCTGACTGTACTAATTTTTGTAGTGTTTTTTCAGGTTATTGAATAGGAAATTTAATGAGAATTCCGAAAATGTGCTTAAAACAGTCTTTTTTTTATTCCAAGTGGGTTTTATCAGAGATTTTGTTCATGACTGTCCTTTCAAACAGTGTTTCTGTCAGTTCAAACTTTGACATCGCTTTTCTACCTGACTGTACTAATTTTTGTAGTGTTTTTTCAGGTTATTGAATAGGAAATTTAATGAGGATTCCGAAAATGTGCTTAAAACAGTCATTTTCTTATTCCAAGTGGGTTTTATCAGCGATTTTGTTCATGACTGTCCTTTCAAACTGTGTTTCTGTCAGTTCAAACTTTGACACCGCTTTTCTACCTGACTGTACCAATTTTTGTAGTGTTTTTTCAGGTTATTGAATAGGAAATTTACTGAGAATTCCAAAAATGTGCTTAAAACAGTCATTTTCTTATTCCAAGTGGGTTTTACCAGCGATTTTGTTCATGACTGTCCTTTCAAACTGTGTTTCTGTCAGTTCAAACTTTGACATCGCTTTTCTACCGGACTGTACCAAATTTTGTAGTGTTTTTTCAGGTTATTGAATAGGAAATTTAATGAGGATTCCGAAAATGTGCTTAAAATAGTCATTTTCTTATTCCAAGTGGGTTTTATCAGATATTTTGTTCATGACTGTCCTTTCAAACTGTGTTTCTGTCAGTTCAAACTTTGACACCGTGTTTCTTCCGGACTGTACCAAATCTCGTAGTGTTTTTCTGGTTATTGAATAGGAAATTTACTGAGGAATCCAAAAATGTGCTTAAAAGAGTAATTTTCTTATTCCAAGTGGGCTTTACCAGCGATTTTGTTCATGACTGTCCTTTCAAACTGTGTTTCTGTCAGTTCAAACTTTGACACCGCTTTTCTACCGGACTGTACCAAATTCTCGTAGTGTTTTTTAGGTTATTGAATAGGAAATTTAATGAGGATTCCAAAAATGTGCTTAAAACAGTCATTTTCTTTTTCCAAGTGGGTTTTATCAGCGATTTTGTTCATGACTGTCCTTTCAAACTGTGTTTCTGTCAGTTCAAATTTTGACACCGCTTTTCTACCTGACTGTACCAAATCTTGTAGTGTTTTTTCAGGTTATTGGATAGGAAATTTAATGAGGATTCCAAAAATGTGCTTAAAACAGTAATTTTCTTATTCCAAGTGGGTTTTACAAGCGATTTTGTCCCTGACTGTCCTTTCAAACTGTGTTTCTGTCAGTTCAAACTTTGACACCGCTTTTCTCCCTGACTGTACCAAATTTTGTAGTGTTTTTTCAGGTTATTGAATAGGAAATTTACTGAGGAATCCAAAAATGTGCTTAAAAGAGTAATTTTCTTATTCCAAGTGGGTTTTACCAGCGATTTTGTTCATGACTGTCCTTTCAAACTGTGTTTCTGTCAGTTCAAACTTTGACATCGCTTTTCTACCTGACTGTACTAATTTTTGTAGTGTTTTTTCAGGTTATTGAATAGGAAATTTAATAATGCTTCCGAAAATGTGCTTAAAACAGTCATTTTCTTATTCCAAGTGAGTTTTATCAGATTTTGTTCATGACTGTCCTTTCAAACTGTGTTTCTGTCAGTTCAAACTTTGACATCGCTTTTCTACCTGACTGTACTAATTTTTGTAGTGTTTTTTCAGGTTATTGAATAGGAAATTTAATAATGCTTCCGAAAATGTGCTTAAAACAGTCATTTTCTTATTCCAAGTGGGTTTTATCAGATTTTGTTCATGACTGTCCTTTCAAACTGTGTTTCTGTCAGTTCAAACTTTGACATCGCTTTTCTACCTGACTGTACTAATTTTTGTAGTGTTTTTTCAGGTTATTGAATAGGAAATTTAATGAGGCTTCCGAAAATGTGCTTAAAACAGTCATTTTCTTATTCCAAGTGGGCTTTATCAGCGATTTTGTTCATGACTGTCCTTTCAAACTGTGTTTCTGTCAGTTCAAACTTTGACACCGCTTTTCTACCTGACTGTACCAAATTTTGTAGTGTTTTTTCAGGTTATTGAATAGGAAATTTACTGAGGATTCCAAAAATGTGCTTAAAACAGTCATTTTCTTATTCCAAGTGGGCTTTATCAGCGATTTTGTTCATGACTGTCCTTTCAAACTGTGTTTCTGTCAGTTCAAACTTTGACATCGCTTTTCTACCTGACTGTACCAAATTTTGTAGTGTTTTTTCAGGTTATTGAATAGGAAATTTAATAATGCTTCCGAAAATGTGCTTAAAACAGTCATTTTCTTATTCCAAGTGGGTTTTATCAGCGATTTTGTTCATGACTGTCCTTTCAAACTGTGTTTCTGTCAGTTCAAACTTTGACATCGCTTTTCTACCTGACTGTACCAAATTTTGTAGTGTTTTTTCAGGTTATTGAATAGGAAATTTAATGAGGCTTCCGAAAATGTGCTTAAAACAGTCATTTTCTTATTCCAAGTGGGCTTTATCAGCGATTTTGTTCATGACTGTCCTTTCAAACTGTGTTTCTGTCAGTTCAAACTTTGACATCGCTTTTCTACCTGACTGTACCAAATCTCGTAGTGTTTTTTAGGTTATTGGATAGGAAATTTACTGAGGATTCCGAAAATGTGCTTAAAACAATCATTTTCTTATTCCAAGTGGGCTTTATCAGCGATTTTGTTCATGACTGTCCTTTCAAACTGTGTTTCTGTCAGTTCAAACTTTGACATCGCTTTTCTACCTGACTGTACTAATTTTTGTAGTGTTTTTTCAGGTTATTGAATAGGAAATTTAATGATGCTTCCGAAAATGTGCTTAAAACAGTCATTTTCTTATTCCAAGTGGGCTTTATCAGCGATTTTGTTCATGACTGTCCTTTCAAACTGTGTTTCTGTCAGTTCAAACTTTGACATCGCTTTTCTACCGGACTGTACCAAATTTTGTAGTGTTTTTTCAGGTTATTGAATAGGAAATTTAATGAGGATTCCAAAAATGTGCTTAAAACAGTCATTTTCTTATTCCAAGTGGGCTTTACTAGCGATTTTGTTCATGACTGTCCTTTCAAACTGTGTTTCTGTCAGTTCAAACTTTGACACCGCTTTTCTACCTGACTGTACCAAATCTCGTAGTGTTTTTTTCAGGTTATTGGATAGGAAATTTAATGAGGATTCCAAAAATGTGCTTAAAACAGTCATTTTCTTATTCCAAGTGGGCTTTATCAGCGATTTTGTTCATGACTGTCCTTTCAAACTGTGTTTCTGTCAGTTCAAACTTTGACACCGCTTTTCTACCGGACTGTACCAAATCTCGTAGTGTTTTTCAGGTTATTGGATAGGAAATTTAATGAGGCTTCCGAAAATGTGCTTAAAACAATCATTTTCTTATTCCAAGTGGGCTTTACTAGCGATTTTGTTCATGACTGTCCTTTCAAACTGTGTTTCTGTCAGTTCAAACTTTGACACCGCTTTTCTACCGGACTGTACCAAATCTCGTAGTGTTTTTTCAGGTTATTGGATAGGAAATTTAATGAGGCTTCCGAAAATGTGCTTAAAACAGTCATTTTCTTATTCCAAGTGGGTTTTACCAGCGATTTTGTTCATGACTGTCCTTTCAAACTGTGTTTCTGTCAGTTCAAACTTTGACACCGCTTTTCTACCGGACTGTACCAAATCTCGTAGTGTTTTTCAGGTTATTGGATAGGAAATTTAATGAGGCTTCCGAAAATGTGCTTAAAACAGTCATTTTCTTATTCCAAGTGGGCTTTACCAGCGATTTTGTTCATGACTGTCCTTTCAAACTGTGTTTCTGTCAGTTCAAACTTTGACACCGCTTTTCTACCGGACTATACCAAATCTCGCAGTGTTTTTCAGGTTATTGGATAGGAAATTTAATGAGGCTTCCGAAAATGTGCTTAAAACACTCATTTTCTCATTCCAAGTGGGTTTTACTAGCGATTTTGTTCATGACTGTCCTTTCAAACTGTGTTTCTGTCAGTTCAAACTTTGACACCGCTTTTCTACCGGACTGTACCAAATCTCGTAGTGTTTTTTCAGGTTATTGGATAGGAAATTTAATGAGGCTTCCGAAAATGTGCTTAAAACAATCATTTTCTTATTCCAAGTGGGTTTTATAGCGATTTTGTTCATGACTGTCCTTTCAAACTGTGTTTCTGTCAGTTCAAACTTTGACACCGCTTTTCTACCTGACTGTACCAAATTTGGTAGTGTTTTTTTCGGTTATTGAATAGGAAATTTACTGAGGATTCCAAAAATGAACTTACACAGTCATTTTCTTATTCCAAGTGGGTTTCACTAGCGATGTTGTCTCTGACTGTTCTTTCAAACTGTCTTTCTGTCAATTCAAATTTTGACACCGCTTTTCTTTCTGACTGTACCAAATCTCGAAGTGTTTTTTAGGTTATTGAATAGGAAATTTAATGAGGATTCCAAAAATGTGCTTAAAACACTCATTTTCTTATTCCAAGTGGGTTTTACCAGCGATTTTGTCCATGAATGTCCTTTCAAACTGTGTTTCTGGCAGTTCAATCTTTGACACCGCTTTTCTACCGGACTGTACCAAATCTCGTAGTGTTTTTCAGGTTATTGAATAGGAAATTTAATGAGGATTCCAAAAATGTGCTTGAAACAATCATTTTCTTATTCGAAGTGGGCTTTATCAGCGATTTTGTTCATGACTGTCCTTCCAAACTGTGTTTCTGTCAGTTCAAACTTTGACATCGCTTTTCTCCCTGATTGTACTAAATTTTGTAATGTTTTTCTAGGTTATTGGTTAGGAAATTTATTGAGGATTCCGAAAATGTTCTTAAAACAGTAATTTTCTTATTCCAAGTGGGTTTCACCAGCGATTTTGTCCTTGACTATCCTTTCTAACTGCGTTTCTGGCAGATCAAACTTTGACACTCGTTTTTTTCCGGACTATACCAATTCTCGTAGTGTTTTTCAGGTTATTGGATAGGAAATTTAATGAGGATTCCGAAAATGTGCTTAAAACAATCATTTTCTTATTCCAAGTGGGTTTTACTAGCGATTTTGTCCATGACTGTCCTTCCAAACTGTGTTTCTGACAGTTCAAACTTTGACACCGCTTTTCTTCCTGATTGTACTCAATTTTGTAATGTTTTTTTCATGTTATTGGTAAGGAAATTTAATGAGAATTCCGAAAATGTGCTTAAAACAGTCATTTTCTTATTCCAAGTGGGTTTTACCAGCGATTTTGTCTCTGAGTCAAAGGTTGGCATTTTAAACTTTATACCGCTTTCCTACCGGACTGTACCAAATCTCGTAGTGTTTTTCAGGTTATTGCATGGGAATTTTAATTAAGTTTTAAAAAATGTGCTTAAAACACTTATTTTCATATACCAAGTGGGCTTTAGCAGCGATTTTATTCATGACTGTCCTTTCAAACTGTGTTTCTGTCAGTTCAAACTTTGACACCGCTTTTCTCCCTGATTGTTAGAGTCCGGATTAAAAATCACTAAATTCGTAAAAAAAGGCTTAAAAAGCAAATTTAGTTTTCTCAAAAAAGCATAAAAATCTGAAAAAAGAAAAAGCACTATTTTAGAGATGCAAATTTTTTTACTTTTTTTGAATTCAAGTTCTATAATTGAAGCTTTTAAGCTGCTTTAGAAGCATACGGAAAAGTTTAGACTGTTTTGGAAATTTTCAAAATTTGTTTCACCTACTTGAGGAGCATTTGGAAGGTTTTGGAATGATTTAGAGGCATTTGGAAACTCTTAGACTGTTTTATCATTTTTTGGAAAATTTAGACTATTTTCATAAGGTTTCTAGAGAGTTTAAAAAGCATTGAAGGTTTTTGGTTTAAACCATTTGAAAACTTATGGACTGTTCTAGAAACTTATGGAAGAGTTGAAGTTAATTTGGAAGCCCTTAGAGCGTTCTAAATGCTTTTGGAAGGCTTTCGACTGCTTGAGAAACATTTTGGAGTTTCTGCAGTTTTTTTTAGTAAATCTAATCGTTTTCGAGATATTTTCCTAAAACTACTTTGATGCACTTTTTACCGAAAATTACTTAGCAAAAATTGAACACCCTGTACCTTGGTTATTTTTTGGAGTTCAGGGAGGTTGAACCACTCAAAAGAAACGTCTTGAACTTCTCTTTTCAGTGGTGCAGAGCAAAAAATTCAATCAAAAAAATTGTGTACAGGGTGAGCAAAAACAATGACCCACTAACAATTTCGTGCACACCCTGTATATAGGCAACTGTATTGAGGTTCAAACGTTACGTAGTTTGGTTTAGTGGTGCATTAGGAACAATTTTGCACTCTTGTAGTTTTTATGTAAATCTAACCGTTTTCGAAATATTACGTTTTAATTTAGGCGGCGGTCAGTATAGTAGGCCAGGAATAACCGTCATTTGGACAAAATTTCGGTGCATTTTCCCAAAAAATCGCGAATAACTTGATTATTTAAAACATTCCGTATAAACACATCAGATGATCGTAAGTAGCTAATGATTGGAGCTATCACGTGACGTTGAGCGGGCACCGCTAACTTGCCCCGTCTAGCCGCTAGAGGGCGTCATACTCGATTACCTTTTTTCGGACATTTTTCTAAATATCTCGAAAACGGTTTGAATTAGCAGTGTGAAATTTTTTTCATGTATGCCGATCAAAGAGACGCAACTTTCATTAAATATAACATGTTACCGTACAACGCACCGTTCGACCTTGAAAAATAAAAAACTAGATTTTTGACATTTTGAAAGGGGGTAACCCTATAAATTTTTTTTGGAAAATTTTTTTAATTTTGAAAATTGTCTTTAACTGCCTTAGTTAGTTAAGGTTAATGTTAGAAATGTGACGATTTGTGTTCTCTTGAGCATTTGGAAAGTCGTTTTCTTCTATAGATAAGTTGAAAAACATTTTTAAGCTTTTGCAAGACATTTTGGAGCTTATATAATGTTTTGGAATGTTTTTACATTTTTTTTAGACTACTTTGAAGCATTTGGAAATTATTTGTTCAGTTTAAATTTGTAAATTAATACTTACCAATTTTCCAACAGATAATTGGTGTGTAATATATGTTATAAATGTTTTTGTCTCTCAGAAGCCTTCAATATCTCAATATAGCTTGAAAAGCTTCAAATGTAAATTAACCTAGACAAAATAAAACCATACAAAAAATAGCTGCAAATAAGCATAAAACACTAAATTAAACACAAAAAGAAGAAAAAAGCAATGTTAAAAGTTGGCTGCTTTTATAATTTCCGAAAAGCAAAATAAATTTCTAGAAATCCGGACTCTACTGATTGTACTAAATTTTGTAATGTTTTTCTAGGTTATTGGTTAGGAAATTTAATGAGGATTCCAGAAATGTGCTTAAAACAGTCATTTTCTTATTCCAAGTGGGTTTTACCAACAATTATGTCGCTGACTGTCCTTGCAAACTGTGTTTCTGAAAGTTCAAATTTTGACACCGCTTTTCTATCGGACTATACCAATTCTCGTAGTGTTTTTTAGGTTATTGGATAGGAAATTTAATGAGGATTCCAAAAATGTGTTTAAAACAATCATTTTCTTATTCCAAGTGGGTTTTACTAGCGATTTTGTTCATGACTGTCCTTTCAAACTGTGTTTCTGTCAGTTCAAACTTTGACTCCGCTTTTCTCCCTGACTGTACCAATTCTCGTAGTGTTTTTTAGGTTATTGGATAGGAAATTTAATGAGGATTCCAAAAATGTGCTTAAAACAATCATTTTCTTTTTCCAAGTGGGTTTTACTAGCGATTTTGTTCATCACTGTCCTTTCAAACTGTGTTTCTGTCAGTTCAAACTTTGACTCCGCTTTTCTCCCTGACTGTACCAATTCTCGTAGTGTTTTTTAGGTTATTGGATAGGAAATTTAATGAGGATTCCAAAAATGTGCTTAAAACAATCATTTTCTTATTCCAAGTGGGTTTTACTAGCGATTTTGTTCATGACTGTCCTTTCAAACTGTGTTTCTGTCAGTTCAAACTTTGACTCCGCTTTTCTCCCTGACTGTACCAATTCTCGTAGTGTTTTTTAGGTTATTGGATAGGAAATTTAATGAGGATTCCAAAAATGTGCTTAAAACAATCATTTTCTTATTCCAAGTGGGCTTTATCAGCGATTTTGTTCATGACTGTCCTTTCAAACTGTGTTTCTGTCAGTTCAAACTTTGACACCGCTTTTCTACCTGACTGTACCAAATCTCGTAGTGTTTTTTAGGTTATTGGATAGGAAATTTACTGAGGAATCCAAAAATGTGCTTAAAACAATCATTTTCTTATTCCAAGTGGGCTTTATCAGCGATTTTGTTCATGACTGTCCTTTCAAACTGTGTTTCTGTCAGTTCAAACTTTGACACCGCTTTTCTACCTGACTGTACCAAATTTTGTAGTGTTTTTTTTTGGTTATTGAATAGGAAATTTACTGAAGATTCCAAAAATGTGCTTAAAACAATCATTTTCTTATTCCAAGTGGGTTTTACTAGCGATTTTGTACATGACTGTCCTTTCAAACTGTGTTTCTGTCAGTTCAAACTTTGACACCGCTTTTCTCCCTGACTGTACCAAATTCTCGTAGTGTTTTTTAGGTTATTGGATAGGAAATTTAATGAGGATTCCAAAAATGTGCTTAAAACAGTCATTTTCTCATTCCAAGTGGGTTTTACTAGCGATTTTGTACATGACTGTCCTTTCAAACTGTGTTTCTGTCAGTTCAAACTTTGACACCGCTTTTCTCCCTGACTGTACCAATTCTCGTAGTGTTTTTTAGGTTATTGGATAGGAAATTTACTGAGGATTCCAAAAATGTGCTTAAAACAATCATTTTCTTATTCCAAGTGGGTTTTACAGCGATTTTGTCCCTGACTGTCCTTTCAAACTGTGTTTCTGTCAGTTCAAACTTTGACACCGCTTTTCTACCGGACTGTACCAAATCTCGTAGTGTTTTTTAGGTTATTGGATAGGAAATTTAATGAGGATTCCAAAAATGTGCTTAAAACAATCATTTTCTTATTCCAAGTGGGTTTTACTAGCGATTTTGTACATGACTGTCCTTTCAAACTGTGTTTCTGTCAGTTCAAACTTTGACACCGCTTTTCTACCGGACTGTACCAAATCTCGTAGTGTTTTTTAGGTTATTGGATAGGAAATTTACTGAGGATTCCAAAAATGTGCTTAAAACAATCATTTTCTTATTCCAAGTGGGTTTTACTAGCGATTTTGTTCATGACTGTCCTTTCAAACTGTGTTTCTGTCAGTTCAAACTTTGACACCGCTTTTCTACCGGACTGTACCAAATCTCGTAGTGTTTTTTAGGTTATTGGATAGGAAATTTAATGAGGCTTCCGAAAATGTGCTTAAAACACTCATTTTCTCATTCCAAGTGGGTTTTACTAGCGATTTTGTACATGACTGTCCTTTCAAACTGTGTTTCTGTCAGTTCAAACTTTGACACCGCTTTTCTACCGGACTGTACCAAATCTCGTAGTGTTTTTCAGGTTATTGGATAGGAAATTTAATGAGGCTTCCGAAAATGTGCTTAAAACAATCATTTTCTTATTCCAAGTGGGCTTTATCAGCGATTTTGTTCATGACTGTCCTTTCAAACTGTGTTTCTGTCAGTTCAAACTTTGACACCGCTTTTCTCCCTGACTGTACCAAATCTCGTAGTGTTTTTTAGGTTATTGGATAGGAAATTTAATGAGGATTCCAAAAATGTGCTTAAAACACTCATTTTCTCATTCCAAGTGGGTTTTACTAGCGATTTTGTTCATGACTGTCCTTTCAAACTGTGTTTCTGTCAGTTCAAACTTTGACACCGCTTTTCTACCGGACTGTACCAAATCTCGTAGTGTTTTTCAGGTTATTGGATAGGAAATTTAATGAGGCTTCCGAAAATGTGCTTAAAACAGTCATTTTCTCATTCCAAGTGGGTTTTACTAGCGATTTTGTACATGACTGTCCTTTCAAACTGTGTTTCTGTCAGTTCAAACTTTGACACCGCTTTTCTACCGGACTGTACCAAATCTCGTAGTGTTTTTTAGGTTATTGGATAACAAATTTACTGAGGAATCCTCACATGTGCTTAGAACAATCATTTTCTTATTCCAAGTGGGCTTTATCAGCGATTTTGTTCATGACTGTCCTTTCAAACTGTGTTTCTGTCAGTTCAAACTTTGACACCGCTTTTCTACCGGACTGTACCAAATCTCGTAGTGTTTTTCAGGTTATTGGATAGGAAATTTAATGAGGCTTCCGAAAATGTGCTTAAAACAGTCATTTTCTCATTCCAAGTGGGTTTTACTAGCGATTTTGTACATGACTGTCCTTTCAAACTGTGTTTCTGTCAGTTCAAACTTTGACACCGCTTTTCTACCGGACTGTACCAAATCTCGTAGTGTTTTTTAGGTTATTGGATAACAAATTTACTGAGGAATCCTCACATGTGCTTAAAACAATCATTTTCTTATTCCAAGTGGGTTTTACTAGCGATTTTGTACATGACTGTCCTTTCAAACTGTGTTTCTGACAGTTCAAACTTTGACACCGCTTTTCTACCGGACTGTACCAAATCTCGTAGTGTTTTTTAGGTTATTGGATAACAAATTTACTGAGGAATCCTCACATGTTCTTAAAACAATCATTTTCTCATTCCAAGTGGGTTTTACTAGCGATTTTGTACATGACTGTCCTTTCAAACTGTGTTTCTGTCAGTTCAAACTTTGACACCGCTTTTCTACCGGACTGTACCAAATCTCGTAGTGTTTTTTAGGTTATTGGATAACAAATTTACTGAGGAATCCTCACATGTTCTTAAAACAATCATTTTCTCATTCCAAGTGGGTTTTACTAGCGATTTTGTACATGACTGTCCTTTCAAACTGTGTTTCTGTCAGTTCAAACTTTGACACCGCTTTTCTACCGGACTATACCAAATCTCGTAGTGTTTTTTAGGTTATTGGATAACAAATTTACTGAGGAATCCTCACATGTGCTTAAAACAATCATTTTCTTATTCCAAGTGGGTTTTACTAGCGATTTTGTACATGACTGTCCTTTCAAACTGTGTTTCTGTCAGTTCAAACTTTGACACCGCTTTTCTACCGGACTGTACCAAATCTCGTAGTGTTTTTTAGGTTATTGGATAACAAATTTACTGACTGTCAGTTTAAACTTTCCTCTACCGATGTCTCGTAGTGTTTTTTAGGTTATTGGAAACAATCATTTTCTGATTTTCTCATTCCAAGTGGGTTTTACTAGCGATTTTGTACATGACTGTCCTTTCAAACTGTGTTTCTGTCAGTTCAAACTTTGACACCGCTTTTCTACCGGACTACACCAAATCTCGCAGTGTTTTTAAGGTTATTGGATAGGAAATTTAATGAGGCTTCCGAAAATGTGCTTAAAACAATCATTTTCTTATTACAAGAGGGCTTCATCAGCTATTTTGTCCATGACTGTCCTTTCAAAATGTGATCTGGCAGTTCAAACTTTGACACCGTGTTTCTTCCTGACTGTACCAAATTTTGTAGTGTTTTTTCGGGATATTGATTAGGAAATTTAATAAAAATTCCAAAAATGTGCTTAAAACGGCCATTTTCTTACTCTAAGTGAGTCACGTGAGTAGATTAACCTCTAAAACCACATTTATCTAAAATCTGCATGAAATGAAAATTTAACACAATTTTCGAAACGAGACGTGTTTCTTAGCTTTATGACAATTATTTTAACAATTAAGTTCTAAAATCACGCGACAACTGTCACTAACGTCAAAAATGTCAAACTGTGCTAAAAGGTGGAAAAATCAGGGGTTTAGAAAAGTTTTCTTGCATAGTATTTGATATAAAACGTGTTTCTGAGATTTATGACTGCTGTCACGTGACTGTCTAGCTAAAATCTTTTAAAATTACACGTGGGTGTACTATCGGTCACGAATGTTAGAAAAAACTTAGAAAACAAATGATACAGAAATTAAAATTTGTATTTGTCAATTATGGTTTAGATTCTCTTAATTTATGGTTAGAATGAATGAAAATTTGATTTCAATTTCAATTTCAAATTCGATTTCAAATTCAATTTCAAATTCAATTTCAAATTCAATTTCAAATTCAATTTCAAATTCAATTTCAAATTCAATTTCAAATTCAATTTCAAATTCAATTTCAAATTCAATTTCAAATTCAATTTCAAATTCAATTTCAAATTCAATTTCAAATTCAATTTCAAATTCAATTTCAAATTCAATTTCAAATTCAATTTCAAATTCAATTTCAAATTCAATTTCAAATTCAATTTCAAATTCAATTTCAAATTCAATTCAATTTCAAATTCAATTTCAAATTCAATTTCAAATTCAATTTCAAATTCAATTTCAAATTCAATTTCAAATTCAATTTCAAATTCAATTTCAAATTCAATTTCAAATTCAATTTCAAATTCAATTTCAAATTCAATTTCAAATTCAATTTCAAATTCAATTTCAAATTCAATTTCAAATTCAATTTCAATTTTGAAAATGCTTTGCAATTATTCCCCAAACATCCTGTATAATAATGAAAAATAAATTTTGTTTTTCTTATAGAAATTGTTTTTTTGACCAATTAATCTACCGCCATTAAATATTTTGACTTGGCAACACTGTGCGCATTTTTACTACCTTTAAGTCGTTAACAAGTTTAGACAAACTTATTTTTAGAACTATTATTAATACAAATATTTGTTATATTTTTGAATTATGACGCTATAAAGTGATTGATGGGTGCACTTACCTTTTATTTACTGCGATATTGAGATTTCTACAGAAATAGAGAGATAAAAGTGTGCATTAAGTAACGACATCACCAGAAGTCTGTTGTTCGTCTGTTTCTTTGGTCAAATTCTTTTTATTCAATACGTGCTTGAGTTGTGCAGAAAATTACATTATAATGGCGTGGCATGTCCTAGATAACATATTGCTGTTTATAAAAATATCACGATGCTTTAACGACATCGTTGATACGGTTTAAGTTGTCTTTAAAATTGTTTTTAATTTGTCTGATATGCTTATGTTATTAGATAGGAAATTTGATGAGGATTCCGAAAATGTGCTTAAAACTGTCATTTTCTCATTCTAAGTAGGTTTTACAGGCGATTTTGTCCTTGACTGTCCTTTCAAACTGTGCTTCTGACTATTGAAATTTTGACACCACTTTTCTCCCTGACTGTACCGAATAATGTAGTGTTTTCTTATGTCATTAGATAGGAAATTTGATGAGGATTCCGAAAATATGCTTAAAACTGTCATTTTCTCATTCTAAGTAGGTTTTACAGGCGATTTTGTCCTTGACTGTCCTTTCAAACTGTGCTTCTGACTATTGAAACTTTGACACTGTACTGAATAATGTAGTGTTCTCTTATGTCATTAGATAGGAAATTTGATGAGGATTCCGAAAATATGCTTAAAACTGTAATTTTCCCTTTCTAAGTAGGTTTTACCTTGATTGTTCTTTCAAACTGTTCTTCTGACTATTGAAACTTTGACACCACTTTCTCTCTGACTGTACTGAATAATGTAGTGTTCTCTTACGTCATTAGATAGGAAATTTGATGAGGATTCCGAAAATATGCTTAAAAACTGTCATTTTCTCATTTTAAGTAGGTTTTACAGGCGATTTTGTCCTTGACTGTTCTTTCAAACTGTTCTTCTGACTATTGAAACTTTGACACCACTTTCTCTCTGACTGTACTGAATAACGTAGTGATTTTTTATGTCATTAGATAGGAAATTTGATGAGGATTCCGAAAATGTGCTTAAAACTGTCATTTTCTCATTCTAAGTAGGTTTTACGATTTAGCTTGATTTTGTCCTTGACTGTCAACGTTTTTCTCCCTGACTGTTCAGAATAATGTAGTGATTTTTTTATGTCATTAGATAGGAAATTTTTCATTTTCTCATTCTAAGTACGTTTTACAGACGATTTTCTCCTTGACTTTTCCTGTTGACTGTACTGAATAATGTAGTGTTCTCTTATGTCATTAGATAGGAAATTTGATGAGGATTCCGAAAATCCGAAAATGCTTAAAACTGTCATTTTCTCATTCTAAGTAGGTTTTACAGGCGATTTTGTCCTTGACTGTCTTTCCTTCTGACTATTGAAACTTTGACACCACGTATTAATTTGACGCCCTCTAGCGGTTAAACTTTAAAACCAACCAACCAACTTTTTCTCTCAAATAAGCTGACTGTACTGAATAATGTAGTGTTTTCTTATGTCATTAGATAGGAAATTTGATGAGGATTCCGAAAATATGCTTAAAACTGTCATTTTCTCATTCTAAGTAGGTTTTACAGGCGATTTTGTCCTTGACTGTCCTTTCAAACTGTGCTTCTGACTATTGAAACTTTGACACCACTTTTCTCTCTGACTGTACTGAATAATGTAGTGTTCTCTTATGTCATTAGATAGGAAATTTGATGAGGATTCCGAAAATATGCTTAAAACTGTCATTTTCTCATTCTAAGTAGGTTTTACAGGCGATTTTGTCCTTGACTGTCCTTTCAAACTGTTCTTCTGACTATTGAAACTTTGACACCACTTTCTCCCTGACTGTACTGAATAATGTAGTGTTCTCTTATGTCATTAGATAGGAAATTTGATGAGGATTCCGAAAATATGCTTAAAACTGTCATTTTCTCATTCTAAGTAGGTTTTACAGGCGATTTTGTCCTTGACTGTCCTTTCAAACTGTTCTTCTGACTATTGAAACTTTGACACCTGTACCGAATAATGTAGTGTTTTCTCTGCCTGACTGTACTGAATAATGTAGTGTTTTCTTATGTCATTAGATAGGAAATTTGATGAGGATTCCGAAAATGTGCTTAAAACTGTCATTTTCTCTTCTAAGTAGGTTTTACAGGCGATTTTGTCCTTGACTGTCCTTTCAAACTGTGCTTCTGACTATTGAAACTTTGACACCACTTTTCTCCCTGACTGTACCGAATAATGTAGTGTTTTCTTATGTCATTAGATAGGAAATTTGATGAGGATTCCGAAAATGTGCTTAAAACTGTCATTTTCTCATTCTAAGTAGGTTTTACAGGCGATTTTGTCCTTGACTGTCCTTTCAAACTGTGCTTCTGACTATTGAAACTTTGACACCACTTTTCTCCCTGACTGTACCGAATAATGTAGTGTTTTATTATGTCATTAGATAGGAAATTTGATGAGGATTCCGAAAATGTGCTTAAAACTGTCATTTTATCATTCTAAGTAGGTTTTACAGGCGATTTTGTCCTTGACTGTCCTTTCAAACTGTGCTTCTGACTATTGAAACTTTGACACCACTTTCTCCCTGACTGTACCGAATAATGTAGTGTTTTCTTATGTCATTAGATAGGAAATTTGATGAGGATTCCGAAAATGTGCTTAAAACTGTCATTTTCTCATTCTAAGTAGGTTTTACAGGCGATTTTGTCCTTGACTGTCCTTTCAAACTGTGCTTCTGACTATTGAAACTTTGACACTGTGACACTATTTGAAATTTTGATATTTTCTCCCTGACTGTACTTTGACACCCTGAATAATGTAGTGTTTTCTTATGTCATTAGATAGGAAATTTGATGAGGATTCCGAAAATGTGCTTAAAACTGTCATTTTCTCCTTCTAAGTAGGGTTTTACAGGCGATTTTGTCCTTGACTGTCCTTTCAAACTGTGCTTCTGACTATTGAAACTTTGACACCACTTTTCTCCCTGACTGTACCGAATAATGTAGTGTTTTCTTATGTCGTTAGGTAGGAAATTTGATGAGGATTCCGAAAATGTGCTTAAAACTGTCATTTTCTCATTCTAAGTAGGTTTTACAGGCGATTTTGTCCTTGACTGTCCTTTCAAACTGTGCTTCTGACTATTGAAACTTTGACACCACTTTTTCTCCCTGACTGTACCGAATAATGTAGTGTTTTCTTATGTCATTAGATAGGAAATTTGATGAGGATTCCGAAAATGTGCTTAAAACTGTCATTTTCTCATTCTAAGTAGGTTTTACAGGCGATTTTGTCCTTGACTGTCCTTTCAAACTGTGCTTCTGACTATTGAAACTTTGACACCACTTTTCTCCCTGACTGTACCGAATAATGTAGTGTTTTCTTATGTCATTAGATAGGAAATTTGATGAGGATTCCGAAAATGTGCTTAAAACTGTCATTTTCTCATTCTAAGTAGGTTTTACAGGCGATTTTGTCCTTGACTGTCCTTTCAAACTGTGCTTCTCACTATTGAAACTTTGACACCACTTTTCTCCCTGACTGTACCGAATAATGTAGTGTTTTCTTATGTCATTAGATAGGAAATTTGATGAGGATTCCGAAAATGTGCTTAAAACTGTCATTTTCTCATTCTAAGTAGGTTTTACAGGCGATTTTGTCCTTGACTGTCCTTTCAAACTGTACTTCTGGCAAATTGAACTTTTGACAACGTTTTTCTCCCTGACTGTACAGAATAATGTAGTGTTTTTTTATGTCATTAGATAGGAAATTTGATGAGGATTCCGAAAATGTGCTTAAAACTGACATTTTCTCATTCTAAGTAGGTTTTAAAGGCGATTTTGTCCTTGACTGTCTTTTCAAACTGTGCTTCTCACTATTGAAACTTTGACACTATTTTTATCCCTGACTGTACCGAATAATGTAGTGTTTTATTATGTCATTAGATAGGAAATTTGATGAGGATTCCGAAAATGTGCTTAAAACTGTCATTTTCTCCTTCTAAGTAGGGTTTACAGGCAATTTTGTCCTTGACTGTCCTTTCAAACTGTGCTTCTGACTATTGAAACTTTGACACCACTTTTCTCCCTGACTGTACCGAATAACGTAGTGTTTTCTTATGTCATTAGATAGGAAATTTGATGGAGGATTCCGAAAATGTGCTTAAAACTGTCATTTTCTCATTCTAAGTAGGTTTTAAAGGCGATTTTGTCCTTGACTGTCTTTTCAAACTGTGCTTCTCACTATTGAAACTTTGACACTATTTTTATCCCTGACTGTACCGAATAATGTAGTGTTTTTTATGTCATTAGATAGGAAATTTGATGAGGATTCCGAAAATGTGCTTAAAACTGTCATTTTCTCATTCTAAGTAGGTTTTAAAGGCGATTTTGTCCTTGACTGTCTTTTCAAACTGTGCTTCTCACTATTGAAACTTTGACACTATTTTTATCCCTGACTGTACCGAATAATGTAGTGTTTTATTATGTCATTAGATAGGAAATTTGATGAGGATTCCGAAAATGTGCTTAAAACTGTCATTTTCTCCTTCTAAGTAGGGTTTACAGGCAATTTTGTCCTTGACTGTCCTTTCAAACTGTGCTTCTGACTATTGAAACTTTGACACCACTTTTCTCCCTGACTGTACTGAATAATGTAGTAATATCTCCTAACCTAGTAAAGATACGGAAAAAGTGCAAATAATTCAAATTACGTAAAAAAGGTCAAAGAAACTGAATCCGCACTCTAAACTAACTGAAACCGGGAAGAAGACACTGATTTCATAACGTTCTTCCTGAAGATGTCAGGGTAATAAAAAAAAATCTAATCCGTACGGGACTCCCATCATTAAAAACCTAATGCGAAGAAGAAGAAACAGGTATTCAAGAATGGAATTTCATTCTTCGCCGGATGCTGCACTTGTCTTCCGTGGGGCCCCTGCCCCCCCCCCCATCCCTGAGTAAAACCCCGTCTTCTCTTACCTGGGGCCCCCCTACCTAATCAGATCTGTTCAGTATCAGTGTGTGCCGCGAAACTTGACCGTTTTTAACCAAACAACATGAAAATCACCGGGTTTTTGGTGAGTTTTTTCCCATTTCTTATTTAGGGTTCTTGTGGTGGTTTTTTGAAGCATTTTTTAACAAAATTTTGAGGGTGGTTTAACAAGCAAAACTGGGGATTGTTGTTGTTATACAACGTGGCTGATTAAGTGATTTAGTCACTTTTTTCAGTCAAAACTTTCTTCACTTTTGCATTTTTTTTTGGGGGAAAAACTTTGTTGGGTTTTACCCAGAATAGTCCAACTTACCTAACATTGTCACCACAAGCACATCAAGAAAAACATTTTTAATGAAACAAATTTGATTAATACAATTTTTTTGTGCTGGATCTTACTAAACCGCCATTTGTCGTTTCGTTCTGGCTGATTTTACGCAAAAAAATCTAATTTTGCAAGCCGATTTAACCAACAACGACAACATCGCAAAAAATTACCTCAATATGTGCTAACAACACTATAAATTCTTAGCCAATTGTCTTTACTTGATTTGTTCCAAATTCAGCCAGAGTAAATTGAATTACCAGGCCTGATTTGATAAAGCAAACATTTCTACATTTTTACGAGTCTTTTGTATACAGAGTGAGGCAATAAACAATACCAATCATCGTAAATTTAATTTATTTATTTTTATTTTTTTTTTTTTATTTTTTTTATTGATTTTAATCATATACCAATCGGTCATCAAATAGTGTCAGTTTAGCTGAGTTTGGGTAACAAATTTTACCACCACCAACACCACAGTGTTGCCAACCTTTTAAAATATCATATAATTACCCCAAAAGTGTTTTAAAAAAGTTACTAAAAATCCCTTTTTTTAGGCCAAATTCACCTCATGAACCTATAAAATTTACTTAAAATACTTTTATAGCTTCATGGAGCGGTATTTGACAGTTTCCAAGTTGATGACAGATTGAAATAACCAGATTCGTGTCATCAAACAATTTTTACTCATTTACCTATTAACAAGTATTTAATATGATTTTCCTACTCGGGTGCGGTAAAGTTACTTTTTCGCATTGCAATTTTGAAGTTTATACGTGTAGAGCGATAATACCCATGTGCGGAAAAGTAACACACTAGCGTGTGAAAGTTACTTTTCCGCACTCATTTTATTTAAAAAAAAAAAACATTTAAATCAAAAAACCATAACAATTTAACATTTTTAATCTTCGCAAACAGAGGAATTCATTTTAGTAATTTTACGATACACTTTCCTTCAATTTAATGAAAATTGGTGCTCGTAGGAAACATTTTGTACCTAACACGTGCGGAAAGTGTCTTTCCCGCCCTTTAACTGAAACTTGCGGAAAGTACCACTTTCCGCACTTTACAGCGTCGCTTTTAAGTAAGTGTTGTAGTTTTAACTGTGAGGAAAGTACCACTTTCCGCACTTGTTAGGTAAATAACTATTACAGCTGTATTAATTAAACAGTGCTTTTAACAGTCTAAGTGTTGTAGAGTAGTTCATAGAAGCTTCAAAAATTTCTAAAACCGTCTAAAAGTTTTCAAATGCTTTGAAAGTAGTCTAAGAAGCTTTCAAAACACTATAGAATCTCCAAAATGCTTTTATAGCAGTCGAAAGCCTTCCAGAAGCTTTTAGAACAGTCTAAAAATTCGTATGCTTCTAGAGTAGTTTAGAAGCTTTCAAAAATTTCTAAAACCGTCTAAAAGTTTTCAAATGCTCTGAAAGTAGTCTAAGAAGCTTCCAAAACACTATAGAATCTCCAAAATGCTTTTATAGCAGTCGAAAGCCTTCCAGAAGCTTTTAGAACAGTCTAAAAGGTTTCGTATGCTTCTAGAGTAGTTTAGAAGCTTTCAAAAATTTCTAAAACCGTCTAAAAGTTTTCAAATGCTTCGAAAGTAGTCTAAGAAGCTTCCAAAACACTATAGAATCTCCAAAATGCTTTTATAGCAGTCGAAAGCCTTCCAGAAGCTTTTAGAACAGTCTAAAAGGTTTCGTATGCTTCTAGAGTAGTTTAGAAGCTTTCAAAAATTTCTAAAACCGTCTAAAAGTTTTCAAATGCTCCGAAAGTAGTCTAAGAAGCTTCCAAAACACTATAGAATCTCCAAAATGCTTTTATAGCAGTCGAAAGCCTTCCAGAAGCTTTTAGAACAGTCTAAAAGGTTTCGTATGCTTCTAGAGTAGTTTAGAAGCTTTCAAAAATTTCTAAAACCGTCTAAAAGTTTTCAAATGCTCCGAAAGTAGTCTAAGAAGCTTCCAAAACACTATAGAATCTCCAAAATGCTTTTATAGCAGTCGAAAGCCTTCCAGAAGCTTTTAGAACAGTCTAAAAGGATTCGTATGCTTCTAGAGTAGTTTAGAAGCTTCCAAAAATTTCTAAAACCGTCTAAAAGTTTTCAAATGCTCTGAAAGTAGTCTAAGAAGCTTCCAAAACACTATAGAATCTCCAAAATGCTTTTATAGCAGTCGAAAGCCTTCCAGAAGCTTTTAGAACAGTCTAAAAGGTTTCGTATGCTTCTAGAGTAGTTTAGAAGCTTCAAAAATTTCTAAAACCGTCTAAAAGTTTTCAAATGCTCTGAAAGTAGTCTAAGAAGCTTCCAAAACACTATAGAATCTCCAAAATGCTTTTATAGCAGTCGAAAGCCTTCCAGAAGCTTTTAGAACAGTCTAAAAGGTTTCGTATGCTTCTAGAGTAGTTTAGAAGCTTTCAAAAATTTCTAAAACCGTCTAAAAGTTTTCAAATGCTTCGAAAGTAGTCTAAGAAGCTTCCAAAACACTATAGAATCTCCAAAATGCTTTTATAGCAGTCGAAAGCCTTCCAGAAGCTTTTAGAACAGTCTAAAAGGTTTCGTATGCTTCTAGAGTAGTTTAGAAGCTTTCAAAAATTTCTAAAACCGTCTAAAAGTTTTCAAATGCTCTGAAAGTAGTCTAAGAAGCTTCCAAAACACTATAGAATCTCCAAAATGCTTTTATAGCAGTCGAAAGCCTTCCAGAAGCTTTTAGAACAGTCTAAAAGGTTTCGTATGCTTCTAGAGTAGTTTAGAAGCTTTCAAAATTTCTAAAACCGTCTAAAAGTTTTCAAATGCTCTGAAAGTAGTCTAAGAAGCTTCCAAAACACTATAGAATCTCCAAAATGCTTTTATAGCAGTCGAAAGCCTTCCAGAAGCTTTTAGAACAGTCTAAAAGGATTCGTATGCTTCTAGAGTAGTTTAGAAGCTTCCAAAAATTTCTAAAACCGTCTAAAAGTTTTCAAATGCTAAAAGGTTTCCGAAAGTAGTCTAAGAAGCTTCCAAAACACTATAGAATCTCCAAAATGCTTTTATAGCAGTCGAAAGCCTTCCAGAAGCTTTTAGAACAGTCTAAAAGGATTCGTATGCTTCTAGAGTAGTTTAGAAGCTTTCAAAAATTTCTAAAACCGTCTAAAAGTTTTCAAATGCTTCGAAAGTAGTCTAAGAAGCTTCCAAAACACTATAGAATCTCCAAAATGCTTTTATAGCAGTCGAAAGCCTTCCAGAAGCTTTTAGAACAGTCTAAAAGGTTTCGTATGCTTCTAGAGTAGTTTAGAAGCTTTCAAAAATTTCTAAAACCGTCTAAAAGTTTTCAAATGCTCGAAAGTAGTCTAAGAAGCTTCCAAAACACTATAGAATCTCCAAAATGCTTTTATAGCAGTCGAAAGCCTTCCAGAAGCTTTTAGAACAGTCTAAAAGGTTTCGTATGCTTCTAGAGTAGTTTAGAAGCTTTCAAAAATTTCTAAAACCGTCTAAAAGTTTTCAAATGCTTCGAAAGTAGTCTAAGAAGCTTCCAAAACACTATAGAATCTCCAAAATGCTTTTATAGCAGTCGAAAGCCTTCCAGAAGCTTTTAGAACAGTCTAAAAGGTTTCGTATGCTTCTAGAGTAGTTTAGAAGCTTTCAAAAATTTCTAAAACCGTCTAAAAGTTTTCAAATGCTCTGAAAGTAGTCTAAGAAGCTTCCAAAACACTATAGAATCTCCAAAATGCTTTTATAGCAGTCGAAAGCCTTCCAGAAGCTTTTAGAACAGTCTAAAAGGTTTCGTATGCTTCTAGAGTAGTTTAGAAGCTTTCAAAAATTTCTAAAACCGTCTAAAAGTTTTCAAATGCTCTGAAAGTAGTCTAAGAAGCTTCCAAAACACTATAGAATCTCCAAAATGCTTTTATAGCAGTCGAAAGCCTTCCAGAAGCTTTTAGAACAGTCTAAAAGGTTTCGTATGCTTCTAGAGTAGTTTAGAAGCTTCCAAAAATTTCTAAAACCGTCTAAAAGTTTTCAAATGCTTCGAAAGTAGTCTAAGAAGCTTCCAAAACACTATAGAATCTCCAAAATGCTTTTATAGCAGTCGAAAGCCTTCCAGAAGCTTTTAGAACAGTCTAAAAGGTTTCGTATGCTTCTAGAGTAGTTTAGAAGCTTTCAAAAATTTCTAAAACCGTCTAAAAGTTTTCAAATGCTTCGAAAGTAGTCTAAGAAGCTTCCAAAACACTATAGAATCTCCAAAATGCTTTTATAGCAGTCGAAAGCCTTCCAGAAGCTTTTAGAACAGTCTAAAAGGTTTCCTATGCTTCTAGAGTAGTTTAGAAGCTTTCAAAAATTTCTAAAACCGTCTAAAAGTTTTCAAATGCTTCGAAAGTAGTCTAAGAAGCTTCCAAAACACTATAGAATCTCCAAAATGCTTTTATAGCAGTCGAAAGCCTTCCAGAAGCTTTTAGAACAGTCTAAAAGGTTTCGTATGCTTCTAGAGTAGTTTAGAAGCTTTCAAAAATTTCTAAAACCGTCTAAAAGTTTTCAAATGCTCGAAAGTAGTCTAAGAAGCTTCCAAAACACTATAGAATCTCCAAAATGCTTTTATAGCAGTCGAAAGCCTTCCAGAAGCTTTTAGAACAGTCTAAAAGGTTTCGTATGCTTCTAGAGTAGTTTAGAAGCTTTCAAAAATTTCTAAAACCGTCTAAAAGTTTTCAAATGCTTCGAAAGTAGTCTAAGAAGCTTCCAAAACACTATAGAATCTCCAAAATGCTTTTATAGCAGTCGAAAGCCTTCCAGAAGCTTTTAGAACAGTCTAAAAGGATTCGTATGCTTCTAGAGTAGTTTAGAAGCTTTCAAAAATTTCTAAAACCGTCTAAAAGTTTTCAAATGCTTCGAAAGTAGTCTAAGAAGCTTCCAAAACACTATAGAATCTCCAAAATGCTTTTATAGCAGTCGAAAGCCTTCCAGAAGCTTTTAGAACAGTCTAAAAGGATTCGTATGCTTCTAGAGTAGTTTAGAAGCTTTCAAAAATTTCTAAAACCGTCTAAAAGTTTTCAAATGCTCTGAAAGTAGTCTAAGAAGCTTCCAAAATCTCCACTATCCAGAAGCTTTTAGAATCTCCAAAAAATGCTTTTATAGCAGTCGAAAGCCTTCCAGAAGCTTTTAGAACAGTCTAAAAGGTTTCGTATGCTTCTAGAGTAGTTTAGAAGCTTTCAAAAATTTCTAAAACCGTCTAAAAGTTTTCAAATGCTCGAAAGTAGTCTAAGAAGCTTCCAAAACACTATAGAATCTCCAAAATGCTTTTATAGCAGTCGAAAGCCTTCCAGAAGCTTTTAGAACAGTCTAAAAGGATTCGTATGCTTCTAGAGTAGTTTAGAAGCTTTCAAAAATTTCTAAAACCGTCTAAAAGTTTTCAAATGCTCTGAAAGTAGTCTAAGAAGCTTCCAAAACACTATAGAATCTCCAAAATGCTTTTATAGCAGTCGAAAGCCTTCCAGAAGCTTTTAGAACAGTCTAAAGGTTTCGTATGCTTCTAGAGTAGTTTAGAAGCTTTCAAAAAATTTCTAAAACCGTCTAAAAGTTTTCAAATGCTTCGAAAGTAGTCTAAGAAGCTTCCAAAACACTATAGAATCTCCAAAATGCTTTTATAGCAGTCGAAAGCCTTCCAGAAGCTTTTAGAACAGTCTAAAAGGATTCGTATGCTTCTAGAGTAGTTTAGAAGCTTCCAAAAATTTCTAAAACCGTCTAAAAGTTTTCAAATGCTTCGAAAGTAGTCTAAGAAGCTTCCAAAACACTATAGAATCTCCAAAATGCTTTTATAGCAGTCGAAAGCCTTCCAGAAGCTTTTAGAACAGTCTAAAAGGTTTCGTATGCTTCTAGAGTAGTTTAGAAGCTTTCAAAAATTTCTAAAACCGTCTAAAAGTTTTCAAATGCTCTGAAAGTAGTCTAAGAAGCTTCCAAAACACTATAGAATCTCCAAAATGCTTTTATAGCAGTCGAAAGCCTTCCAGAAGCTTTTAGAACAGTCTAAAAGGATTCGTATGCTTCTAGAGTAGTTTAGAAGCTTTCAAAAATTTCTAAAACCGTCTAAAAGTTTTCAAATGCTTCGAAAGTAGTCTAAGAAGCTTCCAAAACACTATAGAATCTCCAAAATGCTTTTATAGCAGTCGAAAGCCTTCCAGAAGCTTTTAGAACAGTCTAAAAGGATTCGTATGCTTCTAGAGTAGTTTAGAAGCTTTCAAAAATTTCTAAAACCGTCTAAAAGTTTTCAAATGCTCTGAAAGTAGTCTAAGAAGCTTCCAAAACACTATAGAATCTCCAAAATGCTTTTATAGCAGTCGAAAGCCTTCCAGAAGCTTTTAGAACAGTCTAAAAGGTTTCGTATGCTTCTAGAGTAGTTTAGAAGCTTTCAAAAATTTCTAAAACCGTCTAAAAGTTTTCAAATGCTCTGAAAGTAGTCTAAGAAGCTTCCAAAACACTATAGAATCTCCAAAATGCTTTTATAGCAGTCGAAAGCCTTCCAGAAGCTTTTAGAACAGTCTAAAAGGTTTCGTATGCTTCTAGAGTAGTTTAGAAGCTTTCAAAAATTTCTAAAACCGTCTAAAAGTTTTCAAATGCTTCGAAAGTAGTCTAAGAAGCTTCCAAAACACTATAGAATCTCCAAAATGCTTTTATAGCAGTCGAAAGCCTTCCAGAAGCTTTTAGAACAGTCTAAAAGGTTTCGTATGCTTCTAGAGTAGTTTAGAAGCTTTCAAAAATTTCTAAAACCGTCTAAAAGTTTTCAAATGCTCCGAAAGTAGTCTAAGAAGCTTCCAAAACACTATAGAATCTCCAAAATGCTTTTATAGCAGTCGAAAGCCTTCCAGAAGCTTTTAGAACAGTCTAAAAGGTTTCGTATGCTTCTAGAGTAGTTTAGAAGCTTTCAAAAATTTCTAAAACCGTCTAAAAGTTTTCAAATGCTCTGAAAGTAGTCTAAGAAGCTTCCAAAACACTATAGAATCTCCAAAATGCTTTTATAGCAGTCGAAAGCCTTCCAGAAGCTTTTAGAACAGTCTAAAAAGATTCGTATGCTTCTAGAGTAGTTTAGAAGCTTTCAAAAATTTCTAAAACCGTCTAAAAGTTTTCAAATGCTCCGAAAGTAGTCTAAGAAGCTTCCAAAACACTATAGAATCTCCAAAATGCTTTTATAGCAGTCGAAAGCCTTCCAGAAGCTTTTAGAACAGTCTAAAAGGTTTCGTATGCTTCTAGAGTAGTTTAGAAGCTTTCAAAAATTTCTAAAACCGTCTAAAAGTTTTCAAATGCTTCGAAAGTAGTCTAAGAAGCTTCCAAAACACTATAGAATCTCCAAAATGCTTTTATAGCAGTCGAAAGCCTTCCAGAAGCTTTTAGAACAGTCTAAAAGGTTTCGTATGCTTCTAGAGTAGTTTAGAAGCTTTCAAAAATTTCTAAAACCGTCTAAAAGTTTTCAAATGCTTGAAAGTAGTCTAAGAAGCTTCCAAAACACTATAGAATCTCCAAAATGCTTTTATAGCAGTCGAAAGCCTTCCAGAAGCTTTTAGAACAGTCTAAAAGGATTCGTATGCTTCTAGAGAGTTTAGAAGCTTTCAAAATTTTAGAAGCTTTCAAAAAAGTAGTCTAAGAAGCTTCCAAAACACTATAGTCTAAAATGCTTTTATAGCAAATGCTTTTAGAACGAAAGTATGCTTCTAAGAAGCTTCCAAAACAGTTTTCTCGAAAGTAGTCTAAGAAGCTTCCAAAACACTCTCCAAAATGCTTTTATAGCAGTCGAAAGCCTTCCAGAAGCTTTTAGAACAGTCTAAAAGGTTTCGTATGCTTCTAGAGTAGTTTAGAAGCTTTCAAAAATTTCTAAAACCGTCTAAAAGTTTTCGAAAGTAAATGCTCTCCAAAATGAAAGTAGTCTAAGAAGCTTCCAAAACACTATAGAATCTCCAAAATGCTTTTATAGCAGTCGAAAGCCTTCCAGAAGCTTTTAGAACAGTCTAAAAGGTTTCGTATGCTTCTAGAGTAGTTTAGAAGCTTTCAAAAATTTCTAAAACCGTCTAAAAGTTTTCAAATGCTTCGAAAGTAGTCTAAGAAGCTTCCAAAACACTATAGAATCTCCAAAATGCTTTTATAGCAGTCGAAAGCCTTCCAGAAGCTTTTAGAACAGTCTAAAAGGTTTCGTATGCTTCTAGAGTAGTTTAGAAGCTTTCAAAATTTCTAAAACAAATGCTCTGAAAGTAGTCTAAGAAGCTTTTTCCAAAATGCTTTTATAAGTCGAAAGCCTTCCAGAAGCTTTTAAACAGTCAGTTTAGAAGCTTTTAAAAATTTCTAAAACGTATTTCAAATGCTTCGAAAGTAGAGAAGCTTCCAAAACACTATAGAATCTCCAAAATGCTTTTATAGCAGTCGAAAGCCTTCCAGAAGCTTTTAGAACAGTCTAAAAGGTTTCGTATGCTTCTAGAGTAGTTTAGAAGCTTTCAAAAATTTCTAAAACCGTCTAAAAGTTTTCAAATGCTCCGAAAGTAGTCTAAGAAGCTTCCAAAACACTATAGAATCTCCAAAATGCTTTTATAGAGTTACTCTTGGTTAACTGTGTTTTGGGTTGTTTAAAGCACTTTTTTTTTGTGCTTTAACACAGTTTTTAAGGGAATATCTTCCTGAGGAAGCCTTTTAGGGCAAAAGTGCCTTAATGTGATCTTGTAGAGGATGAAATTTGCTACAACTTTTCCCATTTACACTTTTTTTTATCTTTTAAAATAACCGAGTTGCACTTGGTTAACTGTGTTTTGGGTCGATTTAAGTACTTTTTTGGGCTTTAACCTAGTTTTTAGGAAATATTTTCCTGAGGAGGCACTTTAGGGCAAAAGTGCTTTAATACAATCTTGTAGAGGATAAAATTCCCTACAACTTTACCCTCTAATACTTTTTTGAAATTTTGTCAAATAATCGAGGTACGCTTGGTTAAACCTTCTTTTACATAATTTTTAGGAAATATCTCCCTGAGGATTTTTAATGGTTAAATATTTCAAAAACTGCATTTTTCAAGAAACTGGAAATGATGGTTGTGTAGTTGTTTGCCTGACTTTTGACACTTGTCAAAACTGTCATTAATTAGTGTGACAGATGACATTTCCTATTTCCAAGTGTCAAAGTCAAAAATTAGACAAACTTTTAATGTAAATATCTCAAAAACTGCTTTTGTCAAGAAACTGAAAATAGTTATTGTTGCGCTCGTTTTTTGACTTTTGACACTTGTCAAAACTGTCATTAATTAGTCTGACAGATGACATTTCCTATTTCCAAGTGTCAAAGTCAAAAATTAGACAGACTTTTAATGTAAATATCTCAAAAACTGCTTTTGTCAAGAAACTGAAAATAGTTATTGTTGCGCTCGTTTTTTGACTTTTGACACTTGTCAAAACTGTCATTAATTAGTCTGACAGATGACATTTCCTATTTTCAAGTGTCAAAGTCAAAAATTAGACAGACTTTTAATGTAAATATCTCAAAAACTGCTTTTGTCAAGAAACTGAAAATAGTTATTGTTGCGCTCGTTTTTTGACTTTTGACACTTGTCAAAACTGTCATTAATTAGTCTGACAGATGACATTTCCTATTTCCAAGTGTCAAAGTCAAAAATTAGACAGACTTTTAATGTAAATATCTCAAAAACTGTTTTTGTCAAGAAACTGAAAATAGTTATTGTTGCGCTCGTTTTTTGACTTTTGACACTTGTCAAAACTGTCATTAATTAGTCTGACAGATGTCATTTCCTATTTTCAAGTGTCAAAGTCAAAAATTAGACAAACTTTTAATGTAAATATCTCAAAAACTGCTTTTGTCAAGAAACTGAAAATAGTTATTGTTGCGCTCGTTTTTTGACTTTTGACACTTGTCAAAACTGTCATTAATTAGTCTGACAGATGACATTTCCTATTTCCAAGTGTCAAAGTCAAAAATTAGACAAACTTTTAATGTAAATATCTTAAAAACTGTTTTTTCACTACATATTCGAAAAAACTGTTATTTTAAAGTGAATCACCCGGTATATACAAATTATTTATTTAAAATTGAGACACCCTGTATTACAGACGGTTCCGTACCCAAAAATACTACTTGCTAATTTGTAAGGTCAATATTTTAGACCGTCTGGCCGGTTTGTTATTATAATTTTCGGTTTCAAGCGCCATATTGTTTTTCTACAGGTTGTAACATCTCTAAATCTGTATTGCAGAGGAGTTTATGCAAATATCTGATTACAAGACCGGTTGAGGACAAAACAACCCTAATGATTTTTTGTAGAGAATTTAATTTCCTACAAAATTCATTTCAAGCATTTTTTCGATATCTCAGCAATTAACAGAGTTATAAGCAGTTAAAATGTTTTTTGCACAAGCTGGGTCAGAAAAATATTTGACAATTTTGTATCCAAAGCAAATATCTGTTTACAGGGCCGGTTTAGGACAAAACAACCCTAATGCTTTTTTGTAGAGAATTAAATTTTCTACAAAATTATTTCAAGCATTTTTTCGATATCTCAGCAATTAACAGAGTTATAAGCAGTTAAAATGTTTTTTGCACCCAAATTAATCAATTGTTAATTCAAATTTGTTTTAAAAGCAAATATCTGTTTACAGGGCCGGTTTAGGACAAAACAACCCTAATGCTTTTTTGTAGAGAATTAAATTTTCTACAAAATTAATTTCAAGCATTTTTTCGATATCTCAGCAATTAACAGAGTTATAAGCAGTTAAAATGTTTTTTGCACCCAAATTAATCAATTGTTAATTCAAATTTGTTTTAAAAGCAAATATCTGTTTACAGGGCCGGTTTAGGACAAAACAACCCTAATGCTTTTTTGTAGAGAATTAAATTTTCTACAAAATTAATTTCAAGCATTTTTTCGATATCTCAGCAATTAACAGAGTTATAAGCAGTTAAAATGTTTTTTGCACCCAAATTAATCAATTGTTAATTCAAATTTGTTTTAAAAGCAAATATCTGTTTACAGGGCCGGTTTAGGACAAAACAACCCTAATGCTTTTTTGTAGAGAATTAAATTTTCTACAAAATTAATTTCAAGCATTTTTTCGATATCTCAGCAATTAACAGAGTTATAAGCAGTTAAAATGTTTTTTGCACCCAAATTAATCAATTGTTAATTCAAATTTGTTTTAAAAGCAAATATCTGTTTACAGGGCCGGTTTAGGACAAAACAACCCTAATGCTTTTTTGTAGAGAATTAAATTTCCTACAAAATTATTTCAGGCATTTTTTCGATATCTCAGCAATTAACAGAGTTATAAGCAGTTAAAATGTTTTTTGCACCCAAATTAATCAATTGTTAATTCAAATTTGTTTTAAAAGCAAATATCTGTTTACAGGGCCGGTTTAGGACAAAACAACCCTAATGCTTTTTTGTAGAGAATTAAATTTTCTACAAAATTAATTTCAAGCATTTTTTCGATATCTCAGCAATTAACAGAGTTATAAGCAGTTAAAATGTTTTTTGCACCCAAATTAACCAATTGTTAATTCAAATTTGTTTTAAAAGCAAATATCTGTTTACAGGGCCGGTTTAGGACAAAACAACCCTAATGCTTTTTTGTAGAGAATTAAATTTTCTACAAAATTAATTTCAAGCATTTTTTCGATATCTCAGCAATTAACAGAGTTATAAGCAGTTAAAATGTTTTTTGCACCCAAATTAACCAATTGTTAATTCAAATTTGTTTTAAAAGCAAATATCTGTTTACAGGGCCGGTTTAGGACAAAACAACCCTAATGCTTTTTTGTAGAGAATTAAATTTTCTACAAAATTAATTTCAAGCATTTTTTCGATATCTCAGCAATTAACAGAGTTATAAGCAGTTAAAATGTTTTTTGCACCCAAATTAATCAATTGTTAATTCAAATTTGTTTTAAAAGCAAATATCTGTTTACAGGGCCGGTTTAGGACAAAACAACCCTAATGCTTTTTTGTAGAGAATTAAATTTTCTACAAAATTAATTTCAAGCATTTTTTCGATATCTCAGCAATTAACAGAGTTATAAGCAGTTAAAATGTTTTTTGCACCCAAATTAATCAATTGTTAATTCAAATTTGTTTTAAAAGCAAATATCTGTTTACAGGGCCGGTTTAGGACAAAACAACCCTAATGCTTTTTTGTAGAGAATTAAATTTTCTACAAAATTAATTTCAAGCATTTTTTCGATATCTCAGCAATTAACAGAGTTATAAGCAGTTAAAATGTTTTTTGCACCCAAATTAATCAATTGTTAATTCAAATTTGTTTTAAAAGCAAATATCTGTTTACAGGGCCGGTTTAGGACAAAACAACCCTAATGCTTTTTTGTAGAGAATTAAATTTTCTACAAAATTAATTTCAAGCATTTTTTCGATATCTCAGCAATTAACAGAGTTATAAGCAGTTAAAATGTTTTTTGCACCCAAATTAATCAATTGTTAATTCAAATTTGTTTTAAAAGCAAATATCTGTTTACAGGGCCGGTTTAGGACAAAACAACCCTAATGCTTTTTTGTAGAGAATTAAATTTTCTACAAAATTAATTTCAAGCATTTTTTCGATATCTCAGCAATTAACAGAGTTATAAGCAGTTAAAATGTTTTTTGCACCCAAATTAATCAATTGTTAATTCAAATTTGTTTTAAAAGCAAATATCTGTTTACAGGGCCGGTTTAGGACAAAACAACCCTAATGCTTTTTTGTAGAGAATTAAATTTTCTACAAAATTAATTTCAAGCATTTTTTCGATATCTCAGCAATTAACAGAGTTATAAGCAGTTAAAATGTTTTTTGCACCCAAATTAACCAATTGTTAATTCAAATTTGTTTTAAAAGCAAATATCTGTTTACAGGGCCGGTTTAGGACAAAACAACCCTAATGCTTTTTTGTAGAGAATTAAATTTTCTACAAAATTAATTTCAAGCATTTTTTCGATATCTCAGCAATTAACAGAGTTATAAGCAGTTAAAATGTTTTTTGCACCCAAATTAATCAATTGTTAATTCAAATTTGTTTTAAAAGCAAATATCTGTTTACAGGGCCGGTTTAGGACAAAACAACCCTAATGCTTTTTTGTAGAGAATTAAATTTTCTACAAAATTAATTTCAAGCATTTTTTCGATATCTCAGCAATTAACAGAGTTATAAGCAGTTAAAATGTTTTTTGCACCCAAATTAACCAATTGTTAATTCAAATTTGTTTTAAAAGCAAATATCTGTTTACAGGGCCGGTTTAGGACAAAACAACCCTAATGCTTTTTTGTAGAGAATTAAATTTTCTACAAAATTAATTTCAAGCATTTTTTCGATATCTCAGCAATTAACAGAGTTATAAGCAGTTAAAATGTTTTTTGCACCCAAATTAACCAATTGTTAATTCAAATTTGTTTTAAAAGCAAATATCTGTTTACAGGGCCGGTTTAGGACAAAACAACCCTAATGCTTTTTTGTAGAGAATTAAATTTTCTACAAAATTAATTTCAAGCATTTTTTCGATATCTCAGCAATTAACAGAGTTATAAGCAGTTAAAATGTTTTTTGCACCCAAATTAATCAATTGTTAATTCAAATTTGTTTTAAAAGCAAATATCTGTTTACAGGGCCGGTTTAGGACAAAACAACCCTAATGCTTTTTTGTAGAGAATTAAATTTTCTACAAAATTCATTTCAAGCATTTTTTCGATATCTCAGCAATTAACAGAGTTATAAGCAGTTAAAATGTTTTTTGCACCCAAATTAATCAATTGTTAATTCAAATTTGTTTTAAAAGCAAATATCTGTTTACAGGGCCGGTTTAGGACAAAACAACCCTAATGCTTTTTTGTAGAGAATTAAATTTTCTACAAAATTCATTTCAAGCATTTTTTCGATATCTCAGCAATTAACAGAGTTATAAGCAGTTAAAATGTTTTTTGCACCCAAATTAATCAATTGTTAATTCAAATTTGTTTTAAAAGCAAATATCTGTTTACAGGGCCGGTTTAGGACAAAACAACCCTAATGCTTTTTTGTAGAGAATTAAATTTTCTACAAAATTCATTTCAAGCATTTTTTCGATATCTCAGCAATTAACAGAGTTATAAGCAGTTAAAATGTTTTTTGCACCCAAATTAATCAATTGTTAATTCAAATTTGTTTTAAAAGCAAATATCTGTTTACAGGGCCGGTTTAGGACAAAACAACCCTAATGCTTTTTTGTAGAGAATTAAATTTTCTACAAAATTTATTTCAAGCATTTTTTCGATATCTCAGCAATTAACAGAGTTATAAGCAGTTAAAATGTTTTTTGCACCCAAATTAATCAATTGTTAATTCAAATTTGTTTTAAAAGCAAATATCTGTTTACAGGGCCGGTTTAGGACAAAACAACCCTAATGCTTTTTTGTAGAGAATTAAATTTTCTACAAAATTAATTTCAAGCATTTTTTCGATATCTCAGCAATTAACAGAGTTATAAGCAGTTAAAATGTTTTTTGCACCCAAATTAATCAATTGTTAATTCAAATTTGTTTTAAAAGCAAATATCTGTTTACAGGGCCGGTTTAGGACAAAACAACCCTAATGCTTTTTTGTAGAGAATTAAATTTTCTACAAAATTTATTTCAAGCATTTTTTCGATATCTCAGCAATTAACAGAGTTATAAGCAGTTAAAATGTTTTTTGCACCCAAATTAACCAATTGTTAATTCAAATTTGTTTTAAAAGCAAATATCTGTTTACAGGGCCGGTTTAGGACAAAACAACCCTAATGCTTTTTTGTAGAGAATTAAATTTTCTACAAAATTCATTTCAAGCATTTTTTCGATATCTCAGCAATTAACAGAGTTATAAGCAGTTAAAATGTTTTTTGCACCCAAATTAATCAATTGTTAATTCAAATTTGTTTTAAAAGCAAATATCTGTTTACAGGGCCGGTTTAGGACAAAACAACCCTAATGCTTTTTTGTAGAGAATTAAATTTTCTACAAAATTAATTTCAAGCATTTTTTCGATATCTCAGCAATTAACAGAGTTATAAGCAGTTAAAATGTTTTTTGCACCCAAATTAATCAATTGTTAATTCAAATTTGTTTTAAAAGCAAATATCTGTTTACAGGGCCGGTTTAGGACAAAACAACCCTAATGCTTTTTTGTAGAGAATTAAATTTTCTACAAAATTAATTTCAAGCATTTTTTCGATATCTCAGCAATTAACAGAGTTATAAGCAGTTAAAATGTTTTTTGCACCCAAATTAATCAATTGTTAATTCAAATTTGTTTTAAAAGCAAATATCTGTTTACAGGGCCGGTTTAGGACAAAACAACCCTAATGCTTTTTTGTAGAGAATTAAATTTTCTACAAAATTCATTTCAAGCATTTTTTCGATATCTCAGCAATTAACAGAGTTATAAGCAGTTAAAATGTTTTTTGCACCCAAATTAATCAATTGTTAATTCAAATTTGTTTTAAAAGCAAATATCTGTTTACAGGGCCGGTTTAGGACAAAACAACCCTAATGCTTTTTTGTAGAGAATTAAATTTTCTACAAAATTAATTTCAAGCATTTTTTCGATATCTCAGCAATTAACAGAGTTATAAGCAGTTAAAATGTTTTTTGCACCCAAATTAATCAATTGTTAATTCAAATTTGTTTTAAAAGCAAATATCTGTTTACAGGGCCGGTTTAGGACAAAACAACCCTAATGCTTTTTTGTAGAGAATTAAATTTTCTACAAAATTCATTTCAAGCATTTTTTCGATATCTCAGCAATTAACAGAGTTATAAGCAGTTAAAATGTTTTTTGCACCCAAATTAATCAATTGTTAATTCAAATTTGTTTTAAAAGCAAATATCTGTTTACAGGGCCGGTTTAGGACAAAACAACCCTAATGCTTTTTTGTAGAGAATTAAATTTTCTACAAAATTAATTTCAAGCATTTTTTCGATATCTCAGCAATTAACAGAGTTATAAGCAGTTAAAATGTTTTTTGCACCCAAATTAATCAATTGTTAATTCAAATTTGTTTTAAAAGCAAATATCTGTTTACAGGGCCGGTTTAGGACAAAACAACCCTAATGCTTTTTTGTAGAGAATTAAATTTTCTACAAAATTCATTTCAAGCATTTTTTCGATATCTCAGCAATTAACAGAGTTATAAGCAGTTAAAATGTTTTTTGCACCCAAATTAATCAATTGTTAATTCAAATTTGTTTTAAAAGCAAATATCTGTTTACAGGGCCGGTTTAGGACAAAACAACCCTAATGCTTTTTTGTAGAGAATTAAATTTTCTACAAAATTAATTTCAAGCATTTTTTCGATATCTCAGCAATTAACAGAGTTATAAGCAGTTAAAATGTTTTTTGCACCCAAATTAATCAATTGTTAATTCAAATTTGTTTTAAAAGCAAATATCTGTTTACAGGGCCGGTTTAGGACAAAACAACCCTAATGCTTTTTTGTAGAGAATTAAATTTTCTACAAAATTCATTTCAAGCATTTTTTCGATATCTCAGCAATTAACAGAGTTATAAGCAGTTAAAATGTTTTTTGCACCCAAATTAATCAATTGTTAATTCAAATTTGTTTTAAAAGCAAATATCTGTTTACAGGGCCGGTTTAGGACAAAACAACCCTAATGCTTTTTTGTAGAGAATTAAATTTTCTACAAAATTAATTTCAAGCATTTTTTCGATATCTCAGCAATTAACAGAGTTATAAGCAGTTAAAATGTTTTTTGCACCCAAATTAATCAATTGTTAATTCAAATTTGTTTTAAAAGCAAATATCTGTTTACAGGGCCGGTTTAGGACAAAACAACCCTAATGCTTTTTTGTAGAGAATTAAATTTTCTACAAAATTAATTTCAAGCATTTTTTCGATATCTCAGCAATTAACAGAGTTATAAGCAGTTAAAATGTTTTTTGCACCCAAATTAATCAATTGTTAATTCAAATTTGTTTTAAAAGCAAATATCTGTTTACAGGGCCGGTTTAGGACAAAACAACCCTAATGCTTTTTTGTAGAGAATTAAATTTTCTACAAAATTAATTTCAAGCATTTTTTCGATATCTCAGCAATTAACAGAGTTATAAGCAGTTAAAATGTTTTTTGCACCCAAATTAATCAATTGTTAATTCAAATTTGTTTTAAAAGCAAATATCTGTTTACAGGGCCGGTTTAGGACAAAACAACCCTAATGCTTTTTTGTAGAGAATTAAATTTTCTACAAAATTAATTTCAAGCATTTTTTCGATATCTCAGCAATTAACAGAGTTATAAGCAGTTAAAATGTTTTTTGCACCCAAATTAATCAATTGTTAATTCAAATTTGTTTTAAAAGCAAATATCTGTTTACAGGGCCGGTTTAGGACAAAACAACCCTAATGCTTTTTTGTAGAGAATTAAATTTTCTACAAAATTAATTTCAAGCATTTTTTCGATATCTCAGCAATTAACAGAGTTATAAGCAGTTAAAATGTTTTTTGCACCCAAATTAATCAATTGTTAATTCAAATTTGTTTTAAAAGCAAATATCTGTTTACAGGGCCGGTTTAGGACAAAACAACCCTAATGCTTTTTTGTAGAGAATTAAATTTTCTACAAAATTCATTTCAAGCATTTTTTCGATATCTCAGCAATTAACAGAGTTATAAGCAGTTAAAATGTTTTTTGCACCCAAATTAATCAATTGTTAATTCAAATTTGTTTTAAAAGCAAATATCTGTTTACAGGGCCGGTTTAGGACAAAACAACCCTAATGCTTTTTTGTAGAGAATTTAATTTACTACAAAATTAATTTCAAGCATTTTTTCGATATCTCAGCAATTAACAGAGTTATAAGCAGTTAAAATGTTTTTTGCACCCAAATTAATCAATTGTTAATTCAAATTTGTTTTAAAAGCAAATATCTGTTTACAGGGCCGGTTTAGGACAAAACAACCCTAATGCTTTTTTGTAGAGAATTAAATTTTCTACAAAATTATTTCAAGCATTTTTTCGATATCTCAGCAATTAACAGAGTTATAAGCAGTTAAAATGTTTTTTGCACCCAAATTAATCAATTGTTAATTCAAATTTGTTTTAAAAGCAAATATCTGTTTACAGGGCCGGTTTAGGACAAAACAACCCTAATGCTTTTTTGTAGAGAATTAAATTTTCTACAAAATTATTTCAAGCATTTTTTCGATATCTCAGCAATTGACAGAGTTATAAGCAGTTAAAATGTTTTTTGCACCCAAATTAATCAATTGTTAATTCAAATTTGTTTTAAAAGCAAATATCTGTTTACAGGGCCGGTTTAGGACAAAACAACCCTAATGCTTTTTTGTAGAGAATTAAATTTTCTACAAAATTAATTTCAAGCATTTTTTCGATATCTCAGCAATTAACAGAGTTATAAGCAGTTAAAATGTTTTTTGCACCCAAATTAATCAATTGTTAATTCAAATTTGTTTTAAAAGCAAATATCTGTTTACAGGGCCGGTTTAGGACAAAACAACCCTAATGCTTTTTTGTAGAGAATTAAATTTCCTACAAAACTTATTTCAAGCATTTTTTCGATATCTCAGCAATTAACAGAGTTATAAGCAGTTAAAATGTTTTTTGCACCCAAATTAATCAATTGTTAATTCAAATTTGTTTTAAAAGCAAATATCTGTTTACAGGGCCGGTTTAGGACAAAACAACCCTAATGCTTTTTTGTAGAGAATTAAATTTTCTACAAAATTCATTTCAAGCATTTTTTCGATATCTCAGCAATTAACAGAGTTATAAGCAGTTAAAATGTTTTTTGCACCCAAATTAATCAATTGTTAATTCAAATTTGTTTTAAAAGCAAATATCTGTTTACAGGGCCGGTTTAGGACAAAACAACCCTAATGCTTTTTTGTAGAGAATTAAATTTTCTACAAAATTAATTTCAAGCATTTTTTCGATATCTCAGCAATTAACAGAGTTATAAGCAGTTAAAATGTTTTTTGCACCCAAATTAATCAATTGTTAATTCAAATTTGTTTTAAAAGCAAATATCTGTTTACAGGGCCGGTTTAGGACAAAACAACCCTAATGCTTTTTTGTAGAGAATTAAATTTTCTACAAAATTCATTTCAAGCATTTTTTCGATATCTCAGCAATTAACAGAGTTATAAGCAGTTAAAATGTTTTTTGCACCCAAATTAATCAATTGTTAATTCAAATTTGTTTTAAAAGCAAATATCTGTTTACAGGGCCGGTTTAGGACAAAACAACCCTAATGCTTTTTTGTAGAGAATTAAATTTTCTACAAAATTAATTTCAAGCATTTTTTCGATATCTCAGCAATTAACAGAGTTATAAGCAGTTAAAATGTTTTTTGCACCCAAATTAATCAATTGTTAATTCAAATTTGTTTTAAAAGCAAATATCTGTTTACAGGGCCGGTTTAGGACAAAACAACCCTAATGCTTTTTTGTAGAGAATTAAATTTTCTACAAAATTCATTTCAAGCATTTTTTCGATATCTCAGCAATTAACAGAGTTATAAGCAGTTAAAATGTTTTTTGCACCCAAATTAATCAATTGTTAATTCAAATTTGTTTTAAAAGCAAATATCTGTTTACAGGGCCGGTTTAGGACAAAACAACCCTAATGCTTTTTTGTAGAGAATTAAATTTTCTACAAAATTATTTCAAGGCATTTTTTGATATCTCAGCAATTAACAGAGTTATAAGCAGTTAAAATGTTTTTTGCACCCAAATTAATCAATTGTTAATTCAAATTTGTTTTAAAAGCAAATATCTGTTTACAGGGCCGGTTTAGGACAAAACAACCCTAATGCTTTTTTGTAGAGAATTAAATTTTCTACAAAATTAATTTCAAGCATTTTTTCGATATCTCAGCAATTAACAGAGTTATAAGCAGTTAAAATGTTTTTTGCACCCAAATTAATCAATTGTTAATTCAAATTTGTTTTAAAAGCAAATATCTGTTTACAGGGCCGGTTTAGGACAAAACAACCCTAATGCTTTTTTGTAGAGAATTAAATTTTCTACAAAATTATTTCAAGCATTTTTTCGATATCTCAGCAATTAACAGAGTTATAAGCAGTTAAAATGTTTTTTGCACCCAAATTAATCAATTGTTAATTCAAATTTGTTTTAAAAGCAAATATCTGTTTACAGGGCCGGTTTAGGACAAAACAACCCTAATGCTTTTTTGTAGAGAATTAAATTTTCTACAAAATTAATTTCAAGCATTTTTTCGATATCTCAGCAATTAACAGAGTTATAAGCAGTTAAAATGTTTTTTGCACCCAAATTAATCAATTGTTAATTCAAATTTGTTTTAAAAGCAAATATCTGTTTACAGGGCCGGTTTAGGACAAAACAACCCTAATGCTTTTTTGTAGAGAATTAAATTTTCTACAAAATTAATTTCAAGCATTTTTTCGATATCTCAGCAATTAACAGAGTTATAAGCAGTTAAAATGTTTTTTGCACCCAAATTAATCAATTGTTAATTCAAATTTGTTTTAAAAGCAAATATCTGTTTACAGGGCCGGTTTAGGACAAAACAACCCTAATGCTTTGTTGTAGAGAATTAAATTTCCTACAAAATTATTTCAGGCATTTTTTTGATATCTCAGCAACTGACAGAGTTATAAGCAGTTAAAATGTTTTTTGCACCCAAATTAATCAATTGTTAATTCAAATTTGTTTTAAAAGCAAATATCTGTTTACAGGGCCGGTTTAGGACAAAACAACCCTAATGCTTTTTTGTAGAGAATTAAATTTTCTACAAAATTAATTTCAAGCATTTTTTCGATATCTCAGCAATTAACAGAGTTATAAGCAGTTAAAATGTTTTTTGCACCCAAATTAATCAATTGTTAATTCAAATTTGTTTTAAAAGCAAATATCTGTTTACAGGGCCGGTTTAGGACAAAACAACCCTAATGCTTTTTTGTAGAGAATTAAATTTTCTACAAAATTCATTTCAAGCATTTTTTCGATATCTCAGCAATTAACAGAGTTATAAGCAGTTAAAATGTTTTTTGCACCCAAATTAATCAATTGTTAATTCAAATTTGTTTTAAAAGCAAATATCTGTTTACAGGGCCGGTTTAGGACAAAACAACCCTAATGCTTTTTTGTAGAGAATTAAATTTTCTACAAAATTAATTTCAAGCATTTTTTCGATATCTCAGCAATTAACAGAGTTATAAGCAGTTAAAATGTTTTTTGCACCCAAATTAACCAATTGTTAATTCCAAAATCTGTTTGTTAGTTTGACAAAACAACTGTTTTTTTAAAAAGTAGAGAATGCGAATATTTAGTTCTCGGTTCTTTTTCTCATACTCATTGGATTGTTGCAATTAATCACATTTTTAATTTGGTTTTCAGTTGCTCGGAATTTTCATTGCGCTAACCGTATCAATAGCTGCGCATCCAGCCAAATCCCACAAATCGTCAAAACACAGCGAATCATCCGGATCGAAAGGTGGAGGCAAAAAGGGCAAAAGTAACTGCAATTTTCTGTTTTTTTTTACGTCCTTTTCCCTCACGTGTTTCTGTCAATCTTTAGGCGGGAAATACTCGGAAGAATCAGGAAAAGATGCATCAATTTCATCCGGCAAACACGACAAGGAGAAGGGAAAATATGGATCGGACACGTCCGAACTGCACAGGGGACTAGACGAGGAAAAGGGAGCCAAAAAGCACAAACATTACCACGCAGACAAGCACGAGTCTTTCCATAAAAGTGGAGGCGAAAGTGCTCATGGGGCCAAGTTTGAAGAAGCCTCAAATCGACATAAAGGCAACTACAAAAAGGTACAAAGTGATGATGATCTTACAGTTAAACTAGCAGAGTTGCACTGTTTTGAAACGTCAGAACTTGATGTCAAAATTGACATATGTCAATCACTTGTCAAATTTTTGACACATGTTTTGATTATCTTAAGTAGGTTACACCCTGTATTTGATTTGGTCAATCGTAAGATCTCTTTTTTAGTTAGTCACAGTTTTAACTTTGCATAAGTGGTTTATTTGACGTGTTACGTCAAAATGGCATTTAACCTTGTTTTGTAGCTTGCAGTACAGGCTTTCCAAAAATGTGCTCTTTTGAGTTGATTGGTTGTACCGTTTGGCCACTAGAGGGCGTCAAACTTTCTACGCGCCGAAATTACATAATTTTTGTCACACTCTGTTGTGACCTTGAAGAACTCGCTTATTTGACAAATAACGTCAAAATGTCACAAAATCAGTTTTGTAGCTTGCAGTACAGGCATTCCAAAAATATGCTTCCTTGCGTTGATCGGTTGCCCCGTTTGGCCGCTAGAGGGCGTCAAAATTACCGCATGCTAAAACTACAAAATTTTAGTCCACCCTCTGCTTTGACCTTGAAGAACTCGCTTATTTGACAAGTTACGTCAAAATGTCACATAATCAGTTTTGTAGCTTGCAGTTCAGGCATTCCAAAAATATGCTTTTTTAAGTTGATCGGTTGCCCCGTTTGGCCACTAGAGGGCGTCAAAATTACCGCATGCTAAAACTACATAACTTTAGTCCAGCCTTTGCTTTGACCTTGAAGAACTCGCTTATTTGACAAGTTACGTCAAAATGTCACAAAATCAGTTTTGTAGCTTGCAGTTCAGGCATTCCAAAAATATGCTTCTTTAAGTTGATCGGTTGCCCCGTTTGGCCACTAGAGGGCGCCAAAATTACCGCATGCTAAAACTACAAAATTTTAGCCACCCTCTGCTTTGACCTTGAAGAACTCGCTTATTTGACAAGTTACGTCAAAATGTCACAAAATCAGTTTTGTAGCATGCAGTTCAGGCTTAACAAAAATATGCTTCCTTGCGTTGATCGGTTGCCCCGTTTGGCCACTAGAGGGCGCCAAAATTACCGCATGCTAAAACTACAAAATTTTAGTCAACCTCTGTTTTGACCTTGAAGAACTCGCTTATTTGACAAGTTACGTCAAAATGTCACAAAATCAGTTTTGTAGCTTGCAGTTCAGGCTTAACAAAAATATGCTTTCTTTAAGTTGATCGGTTGCCCCGTTTGGCCACTAGAGGGCGTCAAAATTACCGCATGCTAAAACTACAAAATTTTAGTCACCCTCTGTTTTGACCTTGAAGAACTCGCTTATTTGACAAGTTACGTCAAAATGTCACATAATCAGTTTTGTAGCTTGCAGTTCAGGCATTCCAAAAATATGTTTTTTTAAGTTGATCGGTTGCCCCGTTTGGCCACTAGAGGGCGTCAAAATTACCGCATGCTAAAACTACAAAATTTTAGCCACCCTCTGTTTTGACCTTGAAGAACTCGCTTATTTGACAAGTTACGTCAAAATGTCACAAAATCAGTTTTGTAGCATGCAGTTCAGGCTTAACAAAAATATGCTTCCTTGCGTTGATCGGTTGCCCCGTTTGGCCACTAGAGGGCGTCAAAATTACCGCATGCTAAAACTACAAAATTTTAGTCAACCTCTGTTTTGACCTTGAAGAACTCGCTTATTTGACAAGTTACGTCAAAATGTCACATAATCAGTTTTGTAGCTTGCAGTTCAGGCTTTCCAAAAATATGTTCTTTAAGTTGATCGGTTGCCCCGTTTGGCCACTAGAGGGCGCCAAAATTACCGCATGCTAAAACTACAAAATTTTAGCCACCTCTGTTTTGACCTTGAAGAACTCGCTTATTTGACAAGTTACGTCAAAATGTCACATAACTTGTTTTGCAGCTTGCAGTACAGGCATTCCAAAACGATGCTTCTTTAAGTTGATCGGGTGTCCCGTTTGGCCACTAGAGGGCGCCAAAATTACCGCATGCTAAAACTACAAAATTTTAGTCAACCCTCTGTTTTGACCTTGAAGAACTCGCTTATTTGACAAGTTACGTCAAAATGTCACAAAATCAGTTTTGTAGCTTGCAGTTCAGGCTTAACAAAAATATGCTTCCTTGCGTTGATCGGTTGCCCCGTTTGGCCACTAGAGGGCGCCAAAATTACCGCATGCTAAAACTACAAAATTTTAGCCACCCTCTGTTTTGACCTTGAAGAACTCGCTTATTTGACAAGTTACGTCAAAATGTCACAAAATCAGTTTTGTAGCATGCAGTTCAGGCTTAACAAAAATATGCTTCCTTGCGTTGATCGGTTGCCCCGTTTGGCCACTAGAGGGCGCCAAAATTACCGCATACTAAAACTACATAACTTTAGTCCAGCCTTTGCTTTGACCTTGAAGAACTTGCTTATTTGACAAGTTACGTCAAAATGTCACATAATCTGTTTTGTAGCTGGCATTTCAGACTTTCCAAAAATATGTTTTTTAAGTTGATCGGTTGCCCCGTTTGACCGCTAGAGGGCGTCAAAATTACTGTATGCTTAAACTACATAACTTTAGTCCAGCCTTTGCTTTGATCTTGAAGAACTCGCTTATTTGACAAGTTACGTCAAAATGTCATATTATCAGTTTTGTAGCTTGCAGTTCAGGCTTTCCAAAAATATGCTTCCTTGCGTTGATCGGTTGCCCCGTTTGGCCAGTAGAGGGCGCCAAAATTACCGCATGCTAAAACTACAAAATTTTAGCCACCCTCTGTTTTGACCTTGAAGAACTCGCTTATTTGACAAGTTACGTCAAAATGTCACATAACTTGTTTTGCAGCTTGCAGTACAGGCATTCCAAAACGATGCTTCTTTAAGTTGATCGGGTGCCCCGTTTGGCCACTAGAGGGCGCCAAAATTACCGCATGCTAAAACTACAAAATTTTAGTCAACCTCTGCTTTGACCTTGAAGAACTCGCTTATTTGACAAGTTACGTCAAAATGTCATATAATCAGTTTTGTAGCTTGCAGTTCAGGCTTAACAAAAATATGCTTCCTTGCGTTGATCGGTTGCCCCGTTTGGCCACTAGAGGGCGCCAAAATTACCGCATGCTAAAACTACAAAATTTTAGTCAACCTCTGTTTTGACCTTGAAGAACTCGCTTATTTGACAAGTTACGTCAAAATGTCACAAAATCAGTTTTGTAGCATGCAGTTCAGGCTTAACAAAAATATGCTTCCTTGCGTTGATCGGTTGCCCCGTTTGGCCACTAGAGGGCGCCAAAATTACCGCATGCTAAAACTACAAAATTTTAGTCAACCCTCTGTTTTGACCTTGAAGAACTCGCTTATTTGACAAGTTACGTCAAAATGTCACATAATCAGTTTTGTAGCTTGCAGTTCAGGCTTAACAAAAATATGCTTCCTTGCGTTGATCGGTTGCCCCGTTTGGCCACTAGAGGGCGCCAAAATTACCGCATGCTAAAACTACAAAATTTTAGCCACCCTCTGCTTTGACCTTGAAGAACTCGCTTATTTGACAAGTTACGTCAAAATGTCACAAAATCAGTTTTGTAGCATGCAGTTCAGGCTTAACAAAAATATGCTTCCTTGCGTTGATCGGTTGCCCCGTTTGGCCACTAGAGGGCGCCAAAATTACCGCATGCTAAAACTACAAAATTTTAGTCAACCCTCTGTTTTGACCTTGAAGAACTCGCTTATTTGACAAATTACGTCAAAATGTCACAAAATCAGTTTTGTAGCTTGCAGTTCAGGCATTCCAAAAATATGCTTCCTTGCGTTGATCGGTTGCCCCGTTTGGCCACTAGAGGGCGCCAAAATTACCGCATGCTAAAACTACAAAATTTTAGCCACCCTCTGTTTTGACCTTCAAGAACTCGCTTATTTGACAAGTTACGTCAAAATGTCACATAACTTGTTTTGTAGCTTGCAATACAGGCATTCCAAAAATATGCTCCCTTGCGTTGATCGGTTGCCCCGTTTGGCCACTAGAGGGCGTCAAAATTACCGCATGCTAAAACTACAAAATTTTAGTCAACCTCTGCTTTGACCTTGAAGAACTCGCTTATTTGACAAGTTACGTCAAAATGTCACATAATCAGTTTTGTAGCTTGCAGTTCAGGCATTCCAAAAATATGTTTTTTTAAGTTGATCGGTTGCCCCGTTTGGCCACTAGAGGGCGTCAAAATTACCGCATGCTAAAACTACAAAATTTTAGTCAACCCTCTGTTTTGACCTTGAAGAACTCGCTTATTTGACAAGTTACGTCAAAATGTCACATAATCTATTTTGTAGCTTGCAGCTCAGGCATTCCAAAAATATCTTCTATTGAGTTGATTGGTAGTACCGTTTGGCCACTAGAGGGCGTCAAACTTTCTACGCGCCGAAATTACATAATTTTTGTCAACCTCTGTTTTGACCTTAAAGAACTCGCCTATTTGACAAATTACGTCAAAATGTCACAAAATCAGTTTTGTAGCTTGCAGTTCAGGCTTAACAAAAATATGCTTCCTTGCGTTGATCGGTTGCCCCGTTTGGCCACTAGAGGGCGCCAAAATTACCGCATGCTAAAACTACAAAATTTTAGTCCAACCTCTGTTTTGACCTTGAAGAACTCGCTTATTTGACAAATTACGTCAAAATGTCACAAAATCAGTTTTGTAGCTTGCAGTTCAGGCTTAACAAAAATATGCTTTCTTGCGTTGATCGGTTGCCCCGTTTGGCCACTAGAGGGCGCCAAAATTACCGCATGCTAAAACTACAAAATTTTAGCCACCCTCTGTTTTGACCTTGAAGAACTCGCTTATTTGACAAGTTACGTCAAAATGTCACAAAATCAGTTTTGTAGCTTGCAGTTCAGGCTTAACAAAAATATGCTTCCTTGCGTTGATCGGTTGCCCCGTTTGGCCACTAGAGGGCGCCAAAATTACCGCATACTAAAACTACATAACTTTAGTCCAGCCTTTGCTTTGACCTTGAAGAACTTGCTTATTTGACAAGTTACGTCAAAATGTCACATAATCTGTTTTGTAGCTGGCATTTCAGACTTTCCAAAAATATGTTTTTTTAAGTTGATCGGTTGCCCCGTCTGACCGCTAGAGGGCGTCAAAATTACTGTATGCTTAAACTACATAACTTTAGTCCAGCCTTTGCTTTGATCTTGAAGAACTCGCTTATTTGACAAGTTACGTCAAAATGTCATATTATCAGTTTTGTAGCTTGCAGTTCAGGCTTAACAAAAATATGCTTCCTTGCGTTGATCGGTTGCCCCGTTTGGCCGGTAGAGGGCGCCAAAATTACCGCATGCTAAAACTACAAAATTTTAGTCCACCCTCTGTTTTGACCTTGAAGAACTCGTTTATTTGACAAGTTACGTCAAAATGTCACAAAATCAGTTTTGTAGCATGCAGTTCAGGCTTAACAAAAATATGCTTCCTTGCGTTGATCGGTTGCCCCGTTTGGCCACTAGAGGGCGCCAAAATTACCGCATGCTAAAACTACAAAATTTTAGTCAACCTCTGTTTTGACCTTGAAGAACTCGCTTATTTGACAAGTTACGTCAAAATGTCAGAAAATCAGTTTTGTAGCATGCAGTTCAGGCTTAACAAAAATATGCTTCCTTGCGTTGATCAGTTGCCCCGTTTGGCCACTAGAGGGCGCCAAAATTACCGCATGCTAAAACTACAAAATTTTAGCCACCCTCTGTTTTGACCTTGAAGAACTCGTTTATTTGACAAGTTACGTCAAAATGTCACAAAATCAGTTTTGTAGAATGCAGTTCAGGCTTAACAAAAATATGCTTCCTTGCGTTGATCGGTTGCCCCGTTTGGCCACTAGAGGGCGCCAAAATTACCGCATACTAAAACTACATAACTTTAGTCCAGCCTTTGCTTTGACCTTGAAGAACTTGCTTATTTGACAAGTTACGTCAAAATGTCACATAATCTGTTTTGTAGCTGGCATTTCAGACTTTCCAAAAATATGTTTTTTAAGTTGATCGGTTGCCCCGTCTGACCGCTAGAGGGCGTCAAAATTACTGTATGCTAAAACTACATAACTTTAGTCCAGCCTTTGCTTTGATCTTGAAGAACTCGCTTATTTGACAAGTTACGTCAAAATGTCACAAAATCAGTTTTGTAGCATGCAGTTCAGGCTTAACAAAAATATGCTTCCTTGCGTTGATCGGTTGCCCCGTTTGGCCACTAGAGGGCGCCAAAATTACCGCATGCTAAAACTACAAAATTTTAGTCAACCTCTGTTTTGACCTTGAAGAACTCGCTTATTTGACAAGTTACGTCAAAATGTCACAAAATCAGTTTTGTAGCATGCAGTTCAGGCTTAACAAAAATATGCTTCCTTGCGTTGATCGGTTGCCCCGTTTGGCCACTAGAGGGCGCCAAAATTACCGCATGCTAAAACTACAAAATTTTAGCCACCCTCTGTTTTGACCTTGAAGAACTCGTTTATTTGACAAGTTACGTCAAAATGTCACAAAATCAGTTTTGTAGAATGCAGTTCAGGCTTAACAAAAATATGCTTCCTTGCGTTGATCGGTTGCCCCGTTTGGCCACTAGAGGGCGCCAAAATTACCGCATGCTAAAACTACAAAATTTTAGTCACCCTCTGTTTTGACCTTGAAGAACTCGCTTATTTGACAAGTTACGTCAAAATGTCACATAATCTGTTTTGTAGCTGGCATTTCAGACTTTCCAAAAATATGTTTTTTAAGTTGATCGGTTGCCCCGTCTGACCGCTAGAGGGCGTCAAAATTACTGTATGCTTAAACTACATAACTTTAGTCCAGCCTTTGCTTTGATCTTGAAGAACTCGCTTATTTGACAAGTTACGTCAAAATGTCACAAAATCAGTTTTGTAGCATGCAGTTCAGGCTTAACAAAAATATGCTTCCTTGCGTTGATCGGTTGCCCCGTTTGGCCACTAGAGGGCGCCAAAATTACCGCATGCTAAAACTACAAAATTTTACTCAACCTCTGTTTTGACCTTGAAGACCTCGCTTATTTGACAAATTACGTCAAAATGTCACAAAATCAGTTTTGTAGCTTGCAGTACAGGCATTCCAAAAATATGCTCCTTTGAGTTGACAGATTGCATTGTTTCGCCACTAGAGGGCACCAAATACCTATATTCGAAGTCAGAATAAAGATACTTTCCGATTGAGCAAATAACTAAAATACAAGGTGTGCCATTTAACCCAATCAAAACATGTGTCAAAAATTTGACAAGTGATTGACAGATGTCAATTTTGAGACAACTGATTTTACCGATTTACGAAGTCAACTATTGAGTAAAATATAAACAATCATCCGGTACATTTACACCAAAACCGGCCAGAAATAATAATTAACAAAAGATCTGTTGTTTATGTTAGGGCTACAGGGAAAAATTCCACAAAGACGAATTAATGAAACACGATCGTTTCTTTAACAAAGGAGAGAAATCGGGGTTATTCAGCATTACAACTTACAAGATTTTCGGCAAGAAGGGCTCCAAGTACGGTTCTGAAAAGTCAGCATTACATTTCCCAAGTAAAGGATGACGGACAATTCAAGGTTTTACATTAATTCCCTACAACTTACTAACATGACGTAAAGAGAGTTTGGTTCGTGAAATATCCTAATTCAAGTAAAAATGCAAGTTTTAACTAAAACTCATACAATAGTCAATTTCAAGCTTATGAAAACTGGTGAACGAGTAAAGCTAGCAAAGTGAGTTTTGGATATGTTATTCAGCATTAAATTTCCTACAATTCATGTAAAAAATTACGTCGATATCTGTTCTGGTTCGTGAAATATCCTAATTCAAGTAAAAATGCAAGTTTTAACTAAAACTCATAAAATAGTCAATTTCAAGCTTATGAAAACTGGTGAACGAGTAAAGCTAGCAAAGTGAGTTTTGGATATGTTATTCAGCATTACATTTCCTACAATTCATATAAAAAATGACGTCGATATCTGTTTTGGTTCGTGAAATATCCTAATTCAAGTAAAAATGCAAGTTTTAACTAAAACTCATAAAATAGTCAATTTCGAGCTTATGAAAACTGGTGAACGAGTAAAGCTAGCAAAGTGAGTTTTGGATATGCTATTCAGCATTACATTTCCTACAATTCATGTAAAAAATGACGTCGATATCTGTTTTGGTTCGTAAAATATCCTAATTCAAGTAAAAATGCAAGTTTTAACTAAAACTCATACAATAGTCAATTTCAAGCTTATGAAAACTGGTGAACGAGTAAAGCTAGCAAAGTGAGTTTTGGATATGTTATTCAGCATTACATTTCCTACAATTCATATAAAAAATGACGTCGATATCTGTTTTGGTTCGTGAAATATCCTAATTCAAGTAAAAATGCAAGTTTTAACTAAAACTCATACAATAGTCAATTTCAAGCTTATGAAAACTGGTGAACGAGTAAAGCTAGCAAAGTGAGTTTTGGATATGTTATTCAGCATTACATTTCCTACAATTCATATAAAAAATTACGTCGATATCTGTTTTGGTTCGTGAAATACCCTAATTCAAGTAAAAATGCAAGTTTTAACTAAAACTCATACAATAGTCAATTTCAAGCTTATGAAAACTGGTGAACGAGTAAAGCTAGCAAAGTGAGTTTTGGATATGTTATTCAGCATTACATTTCCTACAATTCATGTAAAAAATTACGTCGATATCTGTTTTGGTTCGTGAAATATCCTAATTCAAGTAAAAATGCAAGTTTTAACTAAAACTCATACAATAGTCAATTTCAAGTTTATGAAAACTGGTGAACGAGTAAATCTAGCAAAGTGAGTTTTGGATATGTTATTCAGCATTACATTTCCTACAATTCAGATCAAAAACGTCGACGTCGATATCTGTTCTGGTTCGTGAAATATCCTAATTCAAGTAAAAATGCAAGTTTTAACTAAAACTCATACAATAGTCAATTTCAAGCTTATGAAAACTGGTGAACGAGTAAAGCTAGCAAAGTGAGTTTTGGATATGTTATTCAGCATTACATTTCCTACAATTCATGTAAATAATGACGTCGATATCTGTTTTGGTTCGTGAAATATCCTAATTCAAGTAAAAATGCAAGTTTTAACTAAAACTCATACAATAGTCAATTTCAAGCTTATGAAAACTGGTGAACGAGTAAAGCTAGCAAAGTGAGTTTTAGATATGTTATTCAGCATTACATTTCCTACAATTCATATAAAAAATGACGTCGATATCTGTTTTGGTTCGTGAAATATCCTAATTCAAGTAAAAATGCAAGTTTTAACTAAAACTCATACAATAGTCAATTTCAAGCTTATGAAAACTGGTGAACGAGTAAAGCTAGCAAAGTGAGTTTTGGATATGCTATTCAGCATTACATTTCCTACAATTCATGTAAAAAATTACGTCGATATCTGTTCTGGTTCGTGAAATATCCTAACGACATCCCGCAAGAGTTCGGTAGTCTACTGGCCTCTTACAAGAACGTCTTGGTTGTTTCCGATTGTAGGTGGACGTCAGTAGGTTCTGGAAGCTGCTCCGAAATTATCTGATGTTACCTTGGTTGTGCTCAATGACTGGAGTTAAATCAGATGGAGATGGAATTAGAAAGTCAAAAGTCATATTGCATCTAGAAGTGGTATCCATGCTGCGTTTCCAGATCTTATTGAAACGTTTACGATGAATATCATCTTCTACTCTAACTTCAGCAATGCAGTTACCGATGATGATGCTCCGTATGGTACCATTTCTCCCATTCCACAATGCAATCATTACCTTTTCTCCTACTTGAAGTTGCGTTCTCGAGTATTGTGATGAGAGGCGAATTGAGTCTTCATTTTTGTTTGGGGTCAGACCAGCAGTGGATGCTCTTATTGGACGGAAGATGTCCAACGGGGTTTTGACCTTGCGACCAAAGAATACTTCAGCAGGAGTGCGCCCATCAAGTTCACGATGAGGAGTGTAGTTGTATGCAGAAACAACTGTGGTCAAGTTTTTTGAACTATCAAGAGCTTTCTTTTGTTCCGTTATCAGAGACTATAGATTCGGGAGGACCAAAAGATAGATAATTAACTGTGACATTTGCCGATGCAGGATTTAACCATTCTGCGTCAATAAAACGACTGCTCATAGCAGTCTGCAATGACCAAAAACACTTGACCTTTGTTTGGTTCTGCAAAGTCCATATGAACTCTTGACCACGGCATCCGGCCAAGGGCAAAGAGGATTCTTTGTTGGCTGGGAGGCCACTATAGCGCAATGGCATTTCTGTACAGCCAGCTCGATGTCTTTGTCCATTTTGGGCCAGAAGAAATAAAGCCGTGCTAAATTCTTCATTCGGATGTCCAAGAAGCTGATCAATTTGTCCGGAATTACTACTCGGTCACCGAATAGAATGATGTCATCAACCACGTCAAGTCCTCATCAGACTTGTTGAACGTGTTCCTTTGTATACAGCTTTTAAGTTTACTGAGAACTCGATCCGAATTGATTTCATTTCTTAGAGTTCGGCGTGCTTTATTAGAGCCAAGTGCTTCCTTAGTAATATCAATGATATCCTGGTCAACAGTTTGAATAGAGGCGATAAGTTGTACGACTTCTTCATCAAAAGCATCTTGACGGGTCTCATTTATAAGGCGGGATAGAGCATCTACCTGTCCGAAATCGTCTGTCTTGATGTATTCGATGTTGAAGTCGTATCCAATGAGACGTAGTGCCGATCGTTTCAGTCTTCCTGCAGTACGTTCACTAAGACCTTTGGTGTTTAGGGCAAAAGCTTCCTTTTCAATTTGACTGTAGTTTTGTTGTGATTTTGAGAGAGCCTTGCTCATATGGAATACTGCTTTTTCTGATCCATCTGCATAACGTTGCAATAGAACTCCTCCAACACCTGTATTACATCCATCAGCTGCCACAATTAAATTCTGACGAGGGTCATAGTGGGCAAGAAGAAGTGGAATGTTTTTAATTGTTTGGAAAGCGGAATTTTGCTTTTGACTCCAATTGAAGGCACTTTCTTTCTCCTTTCTAAGAAGTTCCTCAAGAGGACCTTTGATGCAATGTAACTGATTTACAAACTTGTCATAATAATTGACCAGTCCTAAGAGGGATCGCACTTCCTTTTGATTTGCTGGACGTCGTAAATTCTCGATAGCTTTCACACAGGCAGAGTCAGCACGACGATGACTCCAAGGTACTTTACAGACGGAGTGTAAAACTTGCATTTTTGTAGGTTGAGAAGAAACCCCCATTCTTGTCAACGTTGAAACAGCTGATGAAGCCGTTGGTCATGCTTTTCCTTGTTAGGAGCCATGACAAGAATATCGTCGAGGTAGACGATAATTCCATCGATTTTAGTTAAAAATTGACTCAAAAATCAAATATTGACTTTAAAACCTTGAAAATTGACTTAGAAAGGAGATTTTCAATTAAAAACTATGAAAATTTACTTGATAGGGCAAAATTGGTCTATTAAAAAAATTTTCAAAGTTTTTGACTTGAAATGGGCATATTTTAGTTAAACATTAAACTAAAAACTAAATATTGACTTAAAAATCATTGAAATTAACTTGAAAATTACAATTTGAGTTAACAATTCTGAAAATGACGTAGAAATTATATTTTCAAATTAAAAACCATAAAAATTTACTTGATAATGTAAAATTAGTCTACTAAGTCAATTTTCTAAGTTTTTGACGAAACGAATATATTCTAGTTAAAATTTGGCTTAACACTATATATTAAATTAAAAACCTTGAAAATTTACTTCAAAATTACAATTTGAGTTTAAAATACTGAAAATTTTCTTATAAATGAGATTTCCAATTAAAAACCATGAAAATTGACTTGATAGAGCAAAGTCAATCTGTTAAGTCACTTTTTCAAGTTTTTGACTTAAAATGGACATATTTTAGTTAAAAATTTACTTAAAAACCAAATATTGCATTGAATATCATGAACATTTACTTAAGAAATTACAATTTTAGCTGAAAATCCTAAACATTGACTTGGGAGTGAGATTTTCAATGACGAACCATAAAAATTGACTTGCAAACAATAAATCAGTCTTTATCTTAAAAAATGTCACTTTCAAGTTAGAAATTCGACGTCTACATGAATTTTCAAGTCAAAATGTGGATTTGAAGTCAATTTTTAACTAAAATATGTCGAATTCAAGTCAAAAACTTTGAAAATTGGCTTAGCGGGCTCATTTTACGCTTTCAAGTAAAATTTTCAATAAATCAGACTTGAAATCCGAGATTTCAGTTGAAAATTGGCTTAGAAATGAGATTTTCAATTAAAAACCATGAAAATTGAATTGCAAACACTAAATCCGTCTTTAAAACCTTGAAAATACTCTTGACTTGACTTGGTAATGCAAAATTAGTGTATTAAATCAATTTTCAAAGTTTTTGGCTTGAATTGGAATTATTTTAGTTAAAAATTGGCTTAGAAATGAGTTTTTCAATTAAAAACCATGAAAATTTACTTGCTTGTGCAAAATTGGCCTATTAAGAAAATGTTCAAAGTTTTTGATTTAAAAGAGACATATTTTAGTTAAAATTTGACTTAAAAACCAAATATTGCATTGAATATCATGAACATTTACTTAAGAAATTACAATTTTAGCTGAAAATCCTAAACATTGACTTGGAAGTGAGATTTTCAATGACGATCCATAAAAATTGACTTGCAAACAATAAATCAGTCTTTATCTTAAAAAATGTCACTTTCAAGTTAGAAATTCGACGTCTACATGAATTTTCAAGTCAAAATGTGGATTTGAAGTCAATTTTGAAGTCAAAAACTTTGAAAATTGGCTTAGCGGGCTCATTTTACGCTTTCAAGTAAAATTTTCAATAAATCAGACTTGAAATCCGAGATTTCAGTTGAAAATTGGCTTAGAAATGAGATTTTCAATTAAAAACCATGAAAATTGAATTGCAAACACTAAATCCGTCTTTAAAACCTTGAAAATACTCTTGACTTGACTTGGTAATGCAAAATTAGTGTATTAAATCAATTTTCAAAGTTTTTGGCTTGAATTGGAATTATTTTAGTTAAAAATTGGCTTAGAAATGAGATTTTCAATTAAAAACCATGAAAATTTACTTGCTTGTGCAAAATTGGCCTATTAAGAAAATGTTCAAAGTTTTTGATTTAAAAGAGACATATTTTAGTTAAAATTTGACTTAAAAACCAAATATTGCATTGAATATCATGTACATTTACTTAAGAAATTACAATTTTAGCTGAAAATCCTAAACATTGACTTGGGAGTGAGATTTTCAATGACGAACCATAAAAATTGACTTGCAAACAATAAATCAGTCTTTATCTTAAAAAATGTCACTTTCAAGTTAGAAATTCGACGTCTACATGAATTTTCAAGTCAAAATGTGGATTTGAAGTCAATTTTTAACTAAAATATGTCGAATTTAAGTCAAAAACTTTGAAAATTGGCTTAGCGGGCTAATTTTGCACTTTCAAGTCAAATTTTCAATGAATCAGACTTAAAATCCGACATTTCAGTTGAAAATTGACTCAGAAACAAGATTTTCAATTAAAAACCATAAAAATTGAATTGCAAATACTAAATCCTTCTTCAAAACCTTGAAAATGGACTTGATAGCGCAAAATCAATCTGTTAAGTAACTTTTTAGAGTTTTTGAATTAAAATGGACGTATTTTAGTTAAAAAATGACTTAAAAACCAAATATTGCATTGAATATCATGAACATTTACTTAAGAAATTACAATTTTAGCTGAAAATCCTAAACATTGACTTGGGAGTGAGATTTTCAATGACTAAACATAAAAAATGACTTGCAATCAATAAATCTTAAAATATGTCACTTTCAAGTTAGAAATTCGACGTCTAAATGAATTTTCAAGTCAAAATGTGGATTTGAAGTCAAATTTTCAATGAATCCGACTTAAAATCCGACATTTCAGTTGAAAATTGACTCAGAAAACCTTGAAATTACTCTTGACTTGACTTGATAGTGCAAAATTAGTGTATTAAATCAATTTTCAAAGTTTTTGGCTTGAATTGGAATTATTTTAGTTAAAAATTGACTCAAAAATCAAATATTGACTTTAAAACCTTGAAAATTGACTTAGAAAGGAGATTTTCAATTAAAAACTATGAAAATTTACTTGATAGGGCAAAATTGGTCTATTAAAAAAATTTTCAAAGTTTTTGACTTGAAATGGGCATATTTTAGTTAAACATTAAACTAAAAACTAAATATTGACTTAAAAATCATTGAAATTAACTTGAAAATTACAATTTGAGTTAACAATTCTGAAAATGACGTAGAAATTATATTTTCAAATTAAAAACCATAAAAAATTTACTTGATAATGTAAAATTAGTCTACTAAGTCAATTTTCTAAGTTTTTGACGAAACGAATATATTCTAGTTAAAATTTGGCCTTAACACTATATATTAAATTAAAAACCTTGAAAATTTACTTCAAAATTACAATTTGAGTTTAAAATACTGAAAATTTTTCTTATAAATGAGATTTCCAATTAAAAACCATGAAAATTGACTTGATAGAGCAAAGTCAATCTGTTAAGTCACTTTTTCAAGTTTTTGACTTAAAATGGACATATTTTAGTTAAAAATTTACTTAAAAACCAAATATTGCATTGAATATCATGTACATTTACTTAAGAAATTACAATTTTAGCTGAAAATCCTAAACATTGACTTGGGAGTGAGATTTTCAATGACGAACCATAAAAATTGACTTGCAAACAATAAATCGGTCTTTATCTTAAAAAATGTCACTTTCAAGTTAGAAATTCGACGTCTACATGAATTTTCAAGTCAAAATGTGGATTTGAAGTCAATTTTTAACTAAAATATGTCGAATTTAAGTCAAAAACTTTGAAAATTGGCTTAGCGGGCTCATTTTACGCTTTCAAGTAAAATTTTCAATAAATCAGACTTGAAATCCGAGATTTCAGTTGAAAATTGGCTTAGAAATGAGATTTTCAATTAAAAACCATGAAAATTGAATTGCAAACACTAAATCCGTCTTTAAAACCTTGAAAATACTCTTGACTTGACTTGGTAATGCAAAATTAGTGTATTAAATCAATTTTCAAAGTTTTTGGCTTGAATTGGAATTATTTTAGTTAAAAATTGGCTTAGAAATGAGATTTTCAATTAAAAACCATGAAAATTTACTTGCTTGTGCAAAATTGGCCTATTAAGAAAATGTTCAAAGTTTTTGATTTAAAAGAGACATATTTTAGTTAAAATTTGACTTAAAAACCAAATATTGCATTGAATATCATGAACATTTACTTAAGAAATTACAATTTTAGCTGAAATCCTAAACATTGACTTGGGAGTGAGATTTTCAATGACTAAACATAAAAAATGACTTGCAATCAATAAATCTTAAAATATGTCACTTTCAAGTTAGAAATTCGACGTCTAAATGAATTTTCAAGTCAAAATGTGGATTTGAAGTCAAATTTTCAATGAATCCGACTTAAAATCCGACATTTCAGTTGAAAATTGACTCAGAAAACCTTGAAATTACTCTTGACTTGACTTGATAGTGCAAAATTAGTGTATTAAATCAATTTTCAAAGTTTTTGGTTTGAATTGGAATTATTTTAGTTAAAAATTGACTCAAAAATCAAATATTGACTTTGAAACCTTGAAAATTGACTTAGAAATTAGATTTTCAATTAAAAACCATGAAAATTGACTTGATAGTGGTCTATTAAGAAATTGTTTCCAAAATATACTTAAAACAATGTAAATGAGTGTAAACCAACTGAAGTGCACTTTATAGCTCTATGGAGAAGGCTTTTGACAGTTGCGACGTTTGGGCTTAACTTGGTCTGTCATAAATGTGGCAACAGTGTAAATTTTTCTTCATGGAGCTATAAAATAGCAAAACATTCTTAAACAATCAGTAAAACTAGCATAATTAACATCAAATGCATTTTAGAGCTTTACCACTGGGATTTTGACAGATTTGATGTTTGACAGTTTATTTTTGTTGTAAGCTAAACTGTCATAATCGTTATAACTGTCAAGTTCTCGGTCTAGAGCTATTCAGTTTGCAAAACATACTGAAAACATTGCAAATAAGTGTAAACCCACTGAAATGCACTTTACAGTCTTATGGGTAAAATTTTGACAGTTGTGACATTTGGCTGCTGGTTTCAGTCTTAATCGGGTCTATCATAAACGCGGCAACAGTGTAAAATTCCATCCATAGAGTTGTTGACAAAAAATTTGATTTCCACTTGGCTTAGCCATAATGCGCCGGAATGTTGTAATTTCTTTCTCGTTTCTCGTGCCTTAAATATTATATTTTTAGATTTTTTAAATAATTTTAACATTTTGTATTTTCTTATCCTTGACAGAATTCAGCAAAAGTGTAAAGAAAAAAATTGTAGCTAATTTGGTTCTTTACCAAAACTTTTGAGAGACATTTTGTCCTTAAGGGCCTCAAAAGGGAGATTCTTGGTTAAGAATAATGTTTTAAGCCTTTATGCAGTACCAACGGTTCTCAAAATGTTTTTCTAATTTTGGAATGTAAGTTTACTCCTTTATCATTTTTAATAAGCTTAAAGTTGACTATTGTCTGATAGCTATGATCACATACGACGCAGTAGTGTGGCACAGAAAAACCGAACTTGCCACAACAAGGAAAACATTAGAGAAGGTGCAGAGACTTGCATGTCTTTGCATAACGGGAGCAATGAGATCGACATCCACAGAGGCACTAGAGGTAATTCTCTACCTCACACCGCTCCACTTCATGGTGGGGTTGGATAAGACCGGATTTAAAAGGAGAGCACACAGTGCAAGGGACTCACTACCCACTGGCAGTGCACACCTTGCCGATCTCCCAACCGACGAAATCATCAGGAAGTTTAGTTTCGGAAAACAATTTCGAACGGAATTGAGCACCAAGAGAGATTTGGAGCAGAGAATCCATTCAAACATTGGGAAAAAATACCATGTTATGGTATACGGACGGATCTAAAACTCCGGAAGGGACGGGAGCAGGAATACTCCGAACCCATGGGCCAGTTCCCTAGCATTTTTCAATCGGAAATTCACGCCATAGAAAGGTGTATTCAGTTTAACCTGGACAGGAAATACCGGAACAAGGAAATTGCGATCCTTTCCGATAGCCAAGCAGCCATCAAAGAGTTGAGCTCATCTAACATCAACTCGATGATGGTTCTGGAGTGCCTAGGAAAGCTCAATGATCTAGGAAGGAACAACAAGGTAACCCTCCTCTGGGTTCCGGGGCACGTCGGAGTAGAGGGTAACGAACAAGCAGATACTCTGGCACGAAAAGGAGCATCAGCGCCACTGATCGGGCCAGAACCATTCTGCGGCCTTGGAAAAGCATATGTCCAGGAAGTACTTAATAAAGCTGAAGAAGAACTGAGAGCAATGCACTGGCAAAACTTCCAGGACTGAGGCAGGCCAAAGATCTCCTCGGTAATATTAGCAAGATCAAAGACACTGATTAACCTCAGCAAAATTAGTCTCAAGGCATTAACGGGGTTTCTAAACTGACTCAGAGAACACCTAAGGAAGCTAGGTCTTGAAAAAGAGACAGAGAGTGGAAAAATGGATGCAAGATGGAATTATTGAACCTAGTCATTCTGACTACGCTTCTCCAGTTGTCGTAGTGAAAAAGAAGTGTGAATCACCGAGAGTTTGTGTGGATTACCGCCATCTTAATAGAAAAATTGTCAAGGATCGCTTTCCTTTACCTTTGATCGAAGACCAACTAGATAGACTTCAAGGCGCAAAGATTTTTACCACCTTGGATTTGAAGAATGGATTTTTCCATGTTCCTGTCGAAGAATCTAGTCGGAAATACACAGCTTTTGTTATTCACAAGGGACAATATCAGTTTAGAAGAGTGCCTTTCGGTTTGTGCAACTCACCAGCTGTATTTCAACGATTTATTAATACAGTTTTTCGAGAATTTATTGACGAACGTGTGACGTTGCAGTACATGGATGATCTCATCATTCCGGCTCCTGATGAAGAAGAAGCTCTGACTCGGCTAAATAAAGTTTTAGCAACAGCTGCAGATTATGGACTTGAAATAAACTTTAAAAAGTGTCAGTTTTTACAGAGAACAGTTGAATTTCTAGGGCACCAAATCGCAAATGGACATATCTATCCATCTAGTGATAAATCTAAGGCTGTATTGAACTATCCCGAACCAAAGACGATCAAGCAAATTCAAAGTTTTCTAAGACTCACGGGTACTTTAGGAAATTTATTCCTAGGTATTCGACGCTTGCCAAGCCGCTAAGTGACTTATTGAAGAAGGACCAGAATTTTATTTTTGGAGTCAAAGAAAAGGATGCTTTCAATTTACTGAAACGTGTGCTAGCTGAAGAACCAGTATTGAAAATTTTTGAACAAGGTTTGGAAATGGAACTTCACACTGATGCTTCAATAGATGGATTGGGAGCAATTTTACTGCAAAGATCCTTAGAAGATAATCAGTTGCATCCCGTGTACTTTGTCAGCAAGAAAACAACAGATGCAGAACGTAAATACTGTAGTTACGAGTTAGAAGTGTTAGCAGTCGTAGAAGCCTTAAAGAAGCTGCGTGTTTATCTTACTGGATTTCCATTCAAAATCGTGCCTTCTTTTTGAGGACAGTACCTGCAGGTTCTGCGGAGAAGAACCAGAAACACCCCACCACATCTTGCTGGAGTGTTATGCTGTACGCCACAGAAGATTAAACACACTGGGATTACCCCAGCTGGCTGTGGAAGAAATACCTCGAACAGGCCCACTCAAGATCCTGAAATTCCTAAAGGAACTAAATCTTGAAGGGCTGCTATGAACAAGGAAACCTTCAGATACCAGAAGAAGATGGGGTACAATAGATGTAATCAGGTCGCAGTACATCTGTCATCCACACCTACCATTACCATTGTCTGAGTTTTAGTTAAAACTCGCATTTTTACTTGAATTAGGATATTTCACGAACCAGAACAGATATCTACGACATTTTTTATGTGAATTGTAGGAAATTCAATGCTGAATAACATATCCAAAACTCACTTTGCTAGCTTTACTCGTTCACCAGTTTTCATAAGCTTGAAATTGACTATTGTATGAGTTTTAGTTAAAACTTGCATTTTTACTTGAATTAGGATATTTCACGAACCAAAACAGATATCGACGTCATTTTTTATATGAATTGTAGGAAATGTAATGCTGAATAACATATCCAAAACTCACTTTGCTAGCTTTACTCGTTCACCAGTTTTCATAAGCTTGAAATTGACTATTGTATGAGTTTTAGTTAAAACTTGCATTTTTACTTGAATTAGGATATTTCACGAACCAGAACAGATATCGACGTCACTTTTTTTATATGAATTGTAGGAAATGTAATGCTGAATAACATATCCAAAACTCACTTTGCTAGCTTTACTCGTTCACCAGTTTTCATAAGCTTGAAATTGACTATTGTATGAGTTTTAGTTAAAACTTGCATTTTTACTTGAATTAGGATATTTCACGAACCAGAACAGATATCGACGTCATTTTTTATATGAATTGTAGGAAATGTAATGCTGAATAACATATCCAAAACTCACTTTGCTAGCTTTACTCGTTCACCAGTTTTCATAAGCTTGAAATTGACTATTGTATGAGTTTTAGTTAAAACTTGCATTTTTACTTGAATTAGGATATTTCACGAACCAAAACAGATATCGACGTCATTTTTTATATGAATTGTAGGAAATGTAATGCTGAATAACATATCCAAAACTCACTTTGCTAGCTTTACTCGTTCACCAGTTTTCATAAGCTTGAAATTGACTATTGTATGAGTTTTAGTTAAAACTCGCATTTTTACTTGAATTAGGATATTTCACGAACCAGAACAGATATCGACGTCATTTTTTATATGAATTGTAGGAAATGTAATGCTGAATAACATATCCAAAACTCACTTTGCTAGCTTTACTCGTTCACCAGTTTTCATAAGCTTGAAATTGACTATTGTATGAGTTTTAGTTAAAACTTGCATTTTTACTTGAATTAGGATATTTCACGAACCAGAACAGATATCGACGTAATTTTTTATATGAATTGTAGGAAATGTAATGCTGAATAACATATCTAAAACTCACTTTGCTAGCTTTACTCGTTCACCAGTTTTCATAAGCTTGAAATTGACTATTGTATGAGTTTTAGTTAAAACTTGCATTTTTACTTGAATTAGGATATTTTACGAACCAAAACAGATATCGACGTCATTTTTTATATGAATTGTAGGAAATGTAATGCTGAATAACATATCCAAAACTCACTTTGCTAGCTTTACTCGTTCACCAGTTTTCATAAGCTTGAAATTGACTATTGTATGAGTTTTAGTTAAAACTTGCATTTTTACTTGAATTAGGATATTTCACGAACCAAAACAGATATCGACGTCATTTTTTATATGAATTGTAGGAAATGTAATGCTGAATAACATATCCAAAACTCACTTTGCTAGCTTTACTCGTTCACCAGTTTTCATAAGCTTGAAATTGACTATTGTATGAGTTTTAAGTTAAAACTTGCATTTTTACTTGAATTAGGATATTTCACGAACCAGAACAGATATCGACGTAATTTTTTATATGAATTGTAGGAAATGTAATGCTGAATAACATATCCAAAACTCACTTTGCTAGCTTTACTCGTTCACCAGTTTTCATAAGCTTGAAATTGACTATTGTATGAGTTTTAGTTAAAACTTGCATTTTTACTTGAATTAGGATATTTCACGAACCAAAACAGATATCGACGTCATTTTTTATATGAATTGTAGGAAATGTAATGCTGAATAACATATCCAAAACTCACTTTGCTAGCTTTACTCGTTCACCAGTTTTCATAAGCTTGAAATTGACTATTGTATGAGTTTTAGTTAAAACTTGCATTTTTACTTGAATTAGGATATTTCACGAACCAAAACAGATATCGACGTCATTTTTTATATGAATTGTAGGAAATGTAATGCTGAATAACATATCCAAAACTCACTTTGCTAGCTTTACTCGTTCACCAGTTTTCATAAGCTTGAAATTGACTATTGTATGAGTTTTAGTTAAAACTTGCATTTTTACTTGAATTAGGATATTTCACGAACCAAAACAGATATCGACGTCATTTTTTATATGAATTGTAGGAAATGTAATGCTGAATAACATATCCAAAACTCACTTTGCTAGCTTTACTCGTTCACCAGTTTTCATAAGCTTGAAATTGACTATTGTATGAGTTTTAGTTAAAACTTGCATTTTTACTTGAATTAGGATATTTCACGAACCAAAACAGATATCGACGTCATTTTTTATATGAATTGTAGGAAATGTAATGCTGAATAACATATCCAAAACTCACTTTGCTAGCTTTACTCGTTCACCAGTTTTCATAAGCTTGAAATTGACTATTGTATGAGTTTTAGTTAAAACTTGCATTTTTACTTGAATTAGGATATTTCACGAACCAAAACAGATATCGACGTCATTTTTTATATGAATTGTAGGAAATGTAATGCTGAATAACATATCCAAAACTCACTTTGCTAGCTTTACTCGTTCACCAGTTTTCATAAGCTTGAAATTGACTATTGTATGAGTTTTAGTTAAAACTTGCATTTTTACTTGAATTAGGATATTTCACGAACCAGAACAGATATCGACGTCATTTTTTATATGAATTGTAGGAAATGTAATGCTGAATAACATATCCAAAACTCACTTTGCTAGCTTTACTCGTTCACCAGTTTTCATAAGCTTGAAATTGACTATTGTATGAGTTTTAGTTAAAACTTGCATTTTTACTTGAATTAGGATATTTCACGAACCAAAACAGATATCGACGTAATTTTTTATATGAATTGTAGGAAATGTAATGCTGAATAACATATCCAAAACTCACTTTGCTAGCTTTACTCGTTCACCAGTTTTCATAAGCTTGAAATTGACTATTGTATGAGTTTTAGTTAAAACTTGCATTTTTACTTGAATTAGGATATTTCACGAACCAAAACAGATATCGACGTCATTTTTTATATGAATTGTAGGAAATGTAATGCTGAATAACATATCCAAAACTCACTTTGCTAGCTTTACTCGTTCACCAGTTTTCATAAGCTTGAAATTGACTATTGTATGAGTTTTAGTTAAAACTTGCATTTTTACTTGAATTAGGATATTTCACGAACCAGAACAGATATCGACGTCATTTTTTATATGAATTGTAGGAAATGTAATGCTGAATAACATATCCAAAACTCACTTTGCTAGCTTTACTCGTTCACCAGTTTTCATAAGCTTGAAATTGACTATTGTATGAGTTTTAGTTAAAACTTGCATTTTTACTTGAATTAGGATATTTCACGAACCAAAACAGATATCGACGTCATTTTTTACATGAATTGTAGGAAATGTAATGCTGAATAACATATCCAAAACTCACTTTGCTAGCTTTACTCGTTCACCAGTTTTCATAAGCTTGAAATTGACTATTGTATGAGTTTTAGTTAAAACTTGCATTTTTACTTGAATTAGGATATTTCACGAACCAAAACAGATATCGACGTCATTTTTTACATGAATTGTAGGAAATGTAATGCTGAATAACATATCCAAAACTCACTTTGCTAGCTTTACTCGTTCACCAGTTTTCATAAGCTTGAAATTGACTATTGTATGAGTTTTAGTTAAAACTTGCATTTTTACTTGAATTAGGATATTTCACGAACCAAAACAGATATCGACGTCATTTTTTATATGAATTGTAGGAAATGTAATGCTGAATAACATATCCAAAACTCACTTTGCTATCTTTACTCTTTCACCAGTTTTCATGAACCTCTCTCTCTCTCTTATCTACGTTACAGAAGTCATTGGTAATTCAACTACTATTTGAAATTATTTGCAATTGACAATTGAATTAAATTTAGAGTAGTTGGTAATTGTAATTCAATTACTAAATAATTAATTTTACAGAGTTTGAAAACGGAAGGAAAACATTCGAAATCGAGCAAAAAGGACGGTGGTCACAATAAGGGTGACAAAAAGGGACACAAAAGTTCCAAAGGGTCCAAAAGCCACCACTCAAAAGGCAGTTCCTACGGGCATAAGGGCGGCAAAAGGGGTGGCAAACATTACAAAACTAAAAGCCACTAAACTGGGCGGTTGGTTAACTTTTAGGAAAATTACTCAGTTTGTTTTAGCGGGTATTTTGTTTTTTTCTGGAAATGTTATTGTGTTTAAGTTGAACAGCTTACGTTGGTAAGGAATTCCGACTAAAATATTTTTTTTGTGTTTCTGGTAAGCATTTTAAATTAAAAGTGTATTTGTTTTTAAAGTAATAATTTTAGTTAACACAATTTGCAATAAATTAATTTCATATTTTTATTTTTTGTTTCTATTAAAACCTTTAGTCAGTATAACTAAATAGTCCAGGCTAAAAAACAGGACAACAGGATAACAAGCAGCAGGGGTTGATATTATTGCAATTTCAACCGGAATTTGACGTCCTAGAGAAAATTGTTCAATAGGAAAGTCGTAGATATTGAAAAAATGTACAATTTTCATTCTGGTTACTTTCATGCATAACCTAAAAATTTCCGAGAAAAATGGCGGGAAAACTATTTTTTTCATGATTGTTCGTTTTTTAATTTTTATTTCAGCAAAGTACTCGTATTTTATAAACGAAACTTGCTGAAAATATGTCATTAGTACTTTGCAGTTTAAATTTTTCTGACTGTACCGAGTTTTTTAAATTTTTTTTAGGTTATGGGATAAGAAATTTAATACGGAGACCAAAAATGTCCTTAAAAATGTGATTTGGTCACTTTCAGTGGGTTTTGCTACAAAAAATTTAGTGAGGATTCCGAAAATGTGCTTAAAACAGTCATTTTCTCACTCCAAGTGGGTTTTACATGCGACTTTGTCACTGACTGTCTTTCCAAACTGTGTTTCTGACAGTTCAAATTTTCACACCACTTTTCTCCATGATTGTACCGAATTTTGTAGTGTTTCTTTATGTCATTAGGTAGAAAATTTAGTGGGGATTCTGAAAATGTGCTTAAAACAGTAATTTTCTCACTCCAAGTAGGTTTTACATGCGACTTTGTCACTGACTGTCTTTCCAAACTGTGTTTCTGACAGTTCAAATTTTCACACCACTTTTCTCCATGATTGTACCGAATTTTGTAGTGTTTCTTTATGTCATTAGGTAGAAAATTTAGTGGGGATTCTGAAAATGTGCTTAAAACAGTCACTTTCTCACTCCAAGTAGGTTTTAGAGGCGATTTTCTCACTGACTGTCCTTTCAAACTGTGTTTCTGACAGTTCAAAGTTTGACACCACTTTTCTCCATGACTGTACCGAATTTTGTAGTGTTTCTTTATGTCATTAAGTAGAAAATTTAGTGAGGATTCTGAAAATGTACTTAAAATAGTCACTTTCTCACTCCAAGTGGGTTTTACAGGCGATTTTGTCACTGACTGTCCTCTCAAACTGTGTTTCTGACAGTTCAAAGTTTGACACCACTTTTCTCCATGACTGTACCGAATTTTGTAGTGTTTCTTTATGTCATTAGGTAGAAAATTTAGTGGGGATTCTGAAAATGTGCTTAAAACAGTCACTTTCTCACTCCAAGTGGGTTTTACAGGCGATTTTGTCACTGACTGTCCTCTCAAACTGTGTTTCTGACAGTTCAAATTTTCACACCACTTTTCTCCATGATTGTACCAAATTTTGTAGTGTTTCTTTATGTCATTAGGTAGAAAATTTAGTGGGGATTTTGAAAATGTGCATAAAACAGTAATTTTCTCACTCCAAGTGGGTTTTACAGACGATTTTGTCACTGATTGTCCTTTCAAACTGTGTTTCTGATAGTTCAAAATTTGACAGCACTTTTTGCTTTGACTATCACTGATTTTTTAGTTTTTTTTATGTAATTAGGTAGAAAATTTAATGAGGACTCCAAAAATGTGCTTAAAATAGCCATTTTCTCACTTGAAGTGAGTTTTACTGGCAATTTTTTCACTGACTGTCCTCTCAAACTGTGTTTCTGACAGTTCAAAGTGTGACACCACTTTTCTCCATGACTGTACCGAATTTTGTAGTGTTTCTTTATGTCGTTAGGTAGAAAATTTAGTGACGATTCTGAAAATGTGCTTAAAACAGTCACTTTCTCACTCCAAGTGGGTTTTACATGCGACTTTGTCACTGACTGTCTTTCCAAACTGTGTTTTTGACAGTTCAAATTTTCACACCACTTTTCTCCATGATTGTACCAAATTTTGTAGTGTTTCTTTATGTCATTAGGTAGAAAATTTAGTGGGGATTCTGAAAATGTGCTTAAAACAGTCACTTTCTCACTCCAAGTGGGTTTTACATGCGACTTTGTCACTGACTGTCTTTCCAAACTGTGTTTTTGACAGTTCAAATTTTCACACCACTTTTCTCCATGATTGTACCAAATTTTGTAGTGTTTCTTTATGTCATTAGGTAGAAAATTTAGTGGGGATTCTGAAAATGTGCTTAAAACAGTCACTTTCTCACTCCAAGTGGGTTTTACAGGCGATTTTGTCACTGACTGTCCTCTCAAACTGTGTTTCTGACATTTCAAATTTTCACACCACTTTTCTCCATGATTGTACCAAATTTTGTAGTGTTTCTTTATGTCATTAGGTAGAAAATTTAGTGGGGATTCTGAAAATGTGCTTAAAACAGTCACTTTCTCACTCCAAGTGGGTTTTACAGGCGATTTTGTCACTGACTGTCCTCTCAAACTGTGTTTCTGACAGTTCAAATTTTCACACCACTTTTCTCCATGACTGTACCGAATTTTGTAGTGTTTCTTTATGTCATTAGGTAGAAAATTTAGTGGGATTCTGAAAATGTGCTTAAAACAGTCACTTTCTCACTCCAAGTGGGTTTTACAGGCGATTTTGTCACTGACTGTCCTCTCAAACTGTGTTTCTGACAGTTCAAAGTTTGACACCACTTTTCTCCATGACTGTACCGAATTTTGTAGTGTTTCTTTATGTCATTAAGTAGAAAATTTAGTGAGGATTCTGAAAATGTACTTAAAACAGTCACTTTCTCACTCCAAGTGGGTTTTACAGGCGATTTTGTCACTGACTGTCCTCTCAAACTGTGTTTCTGACAGTTCAAAGTTTGACACCACTTTTCTCCATGACTGTACCGAATTTTGTAGTGTTTCTTTATGTCATTAGGTAGAAAATTTAGTGGGGATTCTGAAAATGTGCTTAAAACAGTCACTTTCTCACTCCAAGTGGGTTTTACAGGCGATTTTGTCACTGACTGTCCTCTCAAACTGTGTTTCTGACAGTTCAAATTTTCACACCACTTTTCTCCATGATTGTACCAAATTTTGTAGTGTTTCTTTATGTCGTTAGGTAGAAAATTTAGTGAGGATTTTGAAAATGTGCTTAAAACAGTCATTTTCTCACTCCAAGTGGGTTTTACAGACGATTTTGTCACTGATTGTCCTTTCAAACTGTGTTTCTGATAGTTCAAAATTTGACAGCACTTTTTGACACAACTTTTCTCTTTGACTATCACTGATTTTTTAGTTTTTTTTATGTAATTAGGTAGAAAATTTAATGAGGACTCCAAAAATGTGCTTAAAATAGCCATTTTCTCACTTGAAGTGAGTTTTACTGGCAATTTTTTCACTGACTGTCCTCTCAAACTGTGTTTCTGACAGTTCAAAGTGTGACACCACTTTTCTCCATGACTGTACCGAATTTTGTAGTGTTTCTTTATGTCATTAGGTAGAAAATTTAGTGACGATTCTGAAAATGTGCTTAAAACAGTCACTTTCTCACTCCAAGTAGGTTTTAGAGGCGATTTTCTCACTGACTTTCCTTTCAAACTGTGTTTCTTACAGTTCAAAGTTTGACACCACTTTTCTCCATGATTGTACCAAATTTTGTAGTGTTTCTTTATGTCATTAGGTAGAAAATTTAGTGGGGATTCTGAAAATGTGCTTAAAACAGTCATTTTCTCACTCCAAGTGGGTTTTACATGCGACTTTGTCACTGACTGTCTTTCCAAACTGTGTTTTTGACAGTTCAAATTTTCACACCACTTTTCTCCATGATTGTACCAAATTTTGTAGTGTTTCTTTATGTCATTAGGTAGAAAATTTAGTGGGGATTCTGAAAATGTGCTTAAAACAGTCACTTTCTCACTCCAAGTGGGTTTTACAGGCGATTTTGTCACTGACTGTCCTCTCAAACTGTGTTTCTGACAGTTCAAATTTTCACACCACTTTTCTCCATGACTGTACCGAATTTTGTAGTGTTTCTTTATGTCATTAGGTAGAAAATTTAGTGGGGATTCTGAAAATGTGCTTAAAATAGTCACTTTCTCACTCCAAGTGGGTTTTAGAGGCGATTTTGTCGCTGACTGTCCTCTCAAATTGTGTTTCTGACAGTTCAAATTTCACACCACTTTTCTCCATGACTGTACCGAATTTTGTAGTGTTTCTTTATGTCATTAGGTAGAAAATTTAGTGGGGATTCTGAAAATGTGCTTAAAACAGTCACTTTCTCACTCCAAGTGGGTTTTAGAGGCGATTTTGTCACTGACTGTCCTTCCAAACTGTGTTTCTGCCATTTCAAATTTTGACACTACTTTTATTCATGACTGTACCAAATTTTGGAGTGTTTTTTTCTGTTATTAGGTAAAAAAATTAGTGAGGATTCTGAAAATGTGCTTAAAACAGTCATTTTCTCACTCCAAGTGGGTTTTAGAGGCGGTTTTGTCACTGACTGTCCTTCCAAACTGTGTTTCTGACAGTTCAAACTTTGACACCACTTTTTCCTTTGACTGTATCTGATTTTGCAATTTTTTTTATGTCATTAGGTAGGAAATTTATTGAGGATTCCCAAAATGTGCATAAAACAGTCATTTTATTACTCCAAGTGGGTTTTACAAGCGATTTTGTCACTGACTGTCCTTCCAAACTGCGTTTCTGACAGTTCAAATTTTGACACTACTTTTCTTCATGACTGTACCAAATTTTGTGGTACTTTTTTATGTCATTAGGTAGAAAATTTAGTGAGGATTCTGAAAATGTGCTTAAAACAGTCATTTTCTCACTCCAATTGGCTTTTACAGGCGATTTTGTCTCTGACTGTACTTTCAAACAATGTTTCTGACAGTTCAAACTTTAACACCGCTTTTTTCCATGACTGTACCTGATTTTCGAGTGTTTTTTTAAGTAATTAGATAGGAAATTTAATGAGAAGTCCAAAAATGTGCTTAAAAATGCGATCCGGGCACTACAAGTCAAATTTTGACAGCTCATTCGGTATAACCTTCACTCCGCAAAGAACTAGTTACTGTTAAATTTTTGTGCAAATCATGAGAAAACTAGATGTAGAGCAGTATTTTCTAATAAATATTTTGTAGTTTTGTCAAAGTAACTTTAACCTAATTGTACTATTTCTCTTAAAAGTTTCAACAAACTATTAAAACTACGTTTACGTAACGTAATAATAACGTCACAGTGTATACTTATCCAGAAAGTCGTAAATTAGTCATTAGATACGGCTAACAATACAGTCACCTGTCATATTAGCCACAAGCTTTAATGTCCAAATCAAATTTAATGAACTTTGAGGGACTATAGTGGGTGTGCTAGAACAGGGGCGTACAAAAATGAAAAAAAACTCCAAAAACACTATCAAAACAACATAAATCAATTTAGTCCAACAATTACTATTAGTGTTACGTTAATTTAAAGCAAATTTGATTAATTTAAGTCACTATTGAAACTGATTATTTACCTCCAGAACAGGGGAGTTTAATGGAAAATGTTCCACCACTGACTAATTGAATCAATAATTCAAACGTTTCGTGACAAAAAGAAATCTCGTCACAAGAGGTAAGTAAATGTATGCCCTTACCAGAAAGTCTACATGAGTTTTAAAAGCATTTCCATAAAGAGTTGGAATTATTTAATAAAATCAGTAAATTATTAGTCAAAATGTTTCCATTTTTAAAAGTTTGGATGGTGTTTGAGCTCGTAGTTTTGGGTAATTGCCAAGAAAAATTTACAATTGGTAAGTACTCAATTTATTGTTGAAGTGTAAAGAGTTTAGTTTATATTTATTGTGATATGTTATTCCTAATTTTGAATTTAAAATGACACTTTTTTAGTTACGAAACACAGTTTTACAGGGGATTTTGTCCCTGATTGTCCTTTCAAAGTGTGTTTCTGGGAGTTCAAATTTTTTACACCACTTTTCTCCCTGGCTTTACCCGATTTTGTAGTGGTTTTTATGTCTTTAGATAGGAAATTTAATGAGGAATCCAAAAATGTGCTTAAAACAGTCATTTTCACACTCCAAGTGGGATTTACATGCGATGTTGCCTCTGACTGTTCTTTCGAACTGTGTTTCTGGCAGATCAAATTTTTACACCACTTTTCTTTCTGACTTTACCCAATTTTGAAGTGATTTTTATGTCGCTAGATAGGAAATTTAATGAGGAATCCAAAAATGTGCTTAAAACAGTCATTTTCTCACTCCAAGTGGGTTTTACATGCGACTATGTCGCTGACTGTTCTTTTGAAATGTGTTTCTGGCAGTTCAAAGTTTGACACCACTTTTCTTTCTGACTTTACCCAATTGTGAAGTGATTTTTACTCGGATTTTTATGTCGTTAGATAGGAAATTTAATGAGGAATCCAAAAATGTGCTTAAAACAGTCATTTTCTCACTCCAAGTGAGTTTTACATGCGACTATGTCGCTGACTGTTCTTTTGAAGTGTGTTTCTGGCAGTTCAAATTTTGACACCACTTTTCTTTCCGACTTTACCCAATTTTGTAGTGATTTTTATGTCATTAGATAGGAAATTTAATGAGGAATCCAAAAATGTGCTTAAAACAGTCATTTTCTCACCTCAAGTGGGTTTTACATGCGACTATGTCGTTGACTGTTCTTTTGAAGTGTGTTTCTGGCAGTTCAAATTTTGACACCACTTTCCTCCCTGACTTTACCTGATTTTGTAGCATTTTTTATGTCGTAGGATAGGAAATTTAACGAGGATTCCAAAAATGTGCTTAAAACAGTCATTTTCTCACTTCAAGCGGGTTTTACATGCGATTATGTCGCTGACTGTTCTTTTGAAGTGTGTTTCTGGCAGTTCAAATTTTGACACCACTTTTCTTTCCGACTTTACCCAATTTTGTAGTGATTTTTATGTCATTAGATAGGAAATTTAATGAGGAATCCAAAAATGTGCTTAAGACAGTCATTTTCTCACCTCAAGTGGGTTTTACATGCGACTATGTCGTTGACTGTTCTTTTGAAGTGTGTTTCTGGCAGGTCAAATTTTGACAGCACTTTTCTCCCTGACTTTAATCGATTTTGTAGCATTTTTTATGTCGTAGAATAGGAAATTTAATGAGGAATCCAAAAATGTGCTTAAAACAGTCATTTTCTCACTTCAAGCGGGTTTTACATGCGATTTTGTCCCTGACTGTCCTTTCAAACTGTGGTTTTGACAGTTCAAATTTTGACACCACTTTTCTCTCTGACTTTACCTGATTTTGTACCATTTTTTATGTAGTAGGATAGGAAATTTAATGAGGAATCCAAAAATGTGCTTAAAACAGTCATTTTCTCACTTCAAGCGGGTTTTACATGCGATTATGTCGCTGACTGTTCTTTTGAAGTGTGTTTCTGGCAGTTCAAATTTTGACAGCACTTTTCTCCCTGACTTTAACCGATTTTGTAGTGGTTTTTATGTCATTAGATAGGAAATTTAATGAGGAATCCAAAAATATTCTTAAAACAGTCATTTTCTTACTCCAAGCGGGTTTTACATGCGATTTTGTTCCTGACTGTCCTTTCAAACTGTGGTTTTGACAGTTCAAATTTTGACAACACCTTTCTCCCTGACTTTACCATATTTTGTAGTATTTTTTATGTCATTGGATAGTAAATTTAATGGGGATTCCAAAAATGTGCTTAAAACAACTATTTTCTCAATTCAAGTGGGATTTACATGCGATTTTGCCTCTGACTGTTCTTTCGAACTGTGTTTCTGGCAGATCAAATTTTGACACCACTTTTCTCCCTGACTTTACCTTATTTTGTAGTATGTTTTATGCCGTTGGATAGGAAATTTAATGAGGATTCGAAAAATGTGCTTAAAACAGTCATTTTCTCACCTGAAGTGGATTTTACAGGCGATTTTGTCCCTGACTGTCCTGTCGAACTGTGTTTTTGGCAGTTCAAATTTTGACATCACTTTTCCCCCTGACTTTGCTTCATTTTGTAGTGTTTTTTATGTCATTAGTTAGGAAATTTAATGAGGATTCCAAAAATGTGCTTAAAAGAGTCATTTTCTCACTTCAAGTGGGTTTTACATGAGACTTTGTCTCTGACTGTTCTTTTGAAGTGTGTTTCTGGCAGATCAGACTTTGACACCTCTTTTCTCCCTGGCTTTACCCGATTTTGTAGTGGTTTTTATGTCATTAGATAGAAAATTTAATGAGGAATCCAAAAATGTGCTTAAAACAGTCATTTTCTCACCTCAAGTGGATTTTACAGGCGATTTTGTCCCTGACTGTCCTGTCGAACTGTATTTTCGGCAGTTCAAATTTTGACACCACTTTCCTCCCTGACTTTTCCTCATTTTGTAGTGTTTTTTTATGTCGTTAGATAGGAAATTTAATGAGGATTCCAAAAATGTGCTTAAAACAGTCATTTTCTCACTTCAAGTGGGTTTTACATGCGATTTTGTACCTGACTGTCCTTTCAAACTGCGTTTCTGGCAGTTCAAACTTCCACACTAATTTGGTTCGCTGGACACTTTCCACGACTCGGTTTCTTCTTAATTATAACCGTTTTTGAGATAACTACAGGAATCTATTGAAAAATCGACTTTTTTGGCAAATCTGGCTTGGTGGACTTGACAGTTTTTCATGAGAAAAATAGTATATTCTATATTAAGAGCGGAAAGTACATATTTGCCGCTTGCACATGAAAATCAATCATGTAAAAGCGGCAAAAGCACTTTCGGCTCGAAATATAGACGATTTTTGGTGAGAATTTCGTTGAAATAATGTACCCATACGTTGATGGTTGAGTATACTAAAAAAGGAACGATTTTTGCCCTCTGCAGTGCAAAAACGCTGAGCAGGTGGTCTCTAAGAGTGAAGTGGTCAAATTTTGTGAAACCTTCTATTTGAACGCAAATACCTCGTTTTGCTAAAACACTATCAAAAACATATAAGAGGATTGTAAATAGCTAATGAATGGGACTGTCCACTGGCGTTAAAAGTGCAGCGCTATGTATTACCGTTTGGCCGGTAGAGGGCGTCAAAGTTGAATTAAGTTTTTAGTAAATTTCAGTAAATATCTCGAAAACAATTTTATTGAGCGACTTTAAATTTTTACTTAACTCAAGCTAACCTAATATATCGATAATTTGAAACCAGATTTGAGGTTTTTAGGTCAAATTTAGTTTTTAGTAACTATAGCTCAAAAATTGCATTTTTGCCGCCCCTCTACAGCCCCCGACGGGGGGCGGGAGTGAAGAAATTAATGCTACACCACATTACAGACCTCCACCCAAAATTTGAGCCAGATCGGTTGATTAACTTGGGAGATAGGGCTTAAAAGCTAATCCGCCCTTGTTCTAACAAGGGTTGTTTTGCTGTGATTGGCGGCATTTAAGGTTTAAAAATGTTGCAAAAATGTGTACAACTTCCTGAGATATCCAATCTTCCCTTGTAACTGTTAAATTTTTGGTAGAAAAACCCTGAAAGTGCTCGAGTAACGTGGCCACCAGGCCATTAACACCAGAAGCGACAATAGCAACATATTAGAATATATTCTGTGGAGAACATTTAACTAATCATGGTGAGAAAAATAATGTTTTATGGGGTAGTTTTGTCCCCCCAACACGGTGGACCAAACCGTTTTGCCATATCTTTAACCGTTTTCAAGATATCGTCTTGGAATCTAGCAAACGATCAATTTTTTTGGGACATCTTGCTTATTAGACTTAACTTGACAGTTTTTTAGAGGGAAAAACTTTTTTTTGGGGTAATTTTGCCTGCTCGACACTCTCCTTTAATCAGTTTTGCCATATCACTAACCGGTTTCTTCACAGCACATAAAAGATCTTGATTTTTCCGTATTTTCAACCTTGTAGGGTAATTTTTAAGCCTTTTCATAAAGAAAAAACCATTTCCGAGGTAATTTGGTTCGCCCGACACTGTCCACGACTCGGTTTCTTCTTATCTCTAACCGTTTTTGAGATAACTATAGGGATCTACTGAAAAATCTCCTTTTTACAATATTAAAAAAAAAAACACAAAAAATACTATTTTTAACGAACTAAAATGTATTCAATAATACAACAGGAAATAAAGCAGACATTTGCTGCAAAACAAAGTCAACACACTGACCTTCCTGCAGCACCTTTAAGTACAACAAAAACAGTTTCAAAACTAGTCTTACTCTCATCAAACACTAAATTCACAGTAATCATTCAAGAACCAGCTCAAACTCATCAGCCCTGTACCGTCTCCGTTTCAAATAAATATAAAATCTGTAGGACACAATTCCTGTTATGACAGAACCTAAAACCGCCACCATAAACATACCAAAATTGAACAAAGCACCACGTTCTGGTCTGGCAGAGACTAACATATGCTTTACCGCTGTACTACACGGTATTCCTGCAACGTTTTGACTTAGATTCTCCAAGTGTTCACTCCTCGTGTACACTATGCTTTTCAGTTTTAAGTAACTAATGATTTTCCCCAAGTCACCGCAGGTAAACTGGTTTGATTTTATGTTAATGTTACTTAAACTAGGCAAATTAGAAAGGATCTTGTCGTATTCGATGAACATCAACTGGTTCGAACCTAAATCCAAACTCCTCAAGTTCTTCAACGGTTGTATAGTTTGGTAACTTAGCGATTTAATTGAATTGTCTGACAGATTGAGCACTTCCAAGTTTGCCAAGTCGTGAAACGTGTTAATGTCCAACGTTTCAATTTGATTGGATGACAGATCGAGGTATCTTAAGTAGGTCAGTCCTAGGAAGACTTGGTTAGGAACGTTTTTAAGAGAGTTGTTACTCAGGGACAAGTACCTGAGTCCTTCCAGGTTCAGGAACAAAGCCCCACTAGTCAAATTGAGCTTGTTTCCAGCTAAGTTCAGGGATTTCAAGCTGGTAACTTTCTGGAAGTTATCAAAATTCAAACTACCTATCTCGTTACAGCGTAAGTTTAGTTTTTGCAAGTTGGTGATGTTTCTCAAAGAGATGCTGGTGATTTTGTTGTAGCTCAAATCCAAGAGTTGTAACTGAGGCACGTCGGAAGCGGTGAAGGTTGTAAGGTAGTTGTAGGACAAGTCCACACTACTTAACTGCGCTTTGTCTAGGAAGAGTTTAGAATCAAAAATCCTTAACTCATTGTGGGTTAAGTTGAGTTTCTGCAACCTGCTAAGTGACTTAAACCCACTACTTTTAACCCCTACCAGTTTGTTGTACCCTAAGTTTAGTTGCCTTAACCTATCCAAGTTATCTAGGGAATAACCTAAGTCTAGTATTTGGTTGAGGCTTAAATCTAGCTCGACTAAATCATAGGACAAAGTGGATGACTTATAGAAAGTACTCTCCAAACCTGTTTGGTTGCTAAAGTGAGGTTGTTTGCTGCTTTTTTGCAGACAGGAAAACGAGAAACTCCGTAAATTCCTAATTAAATTACTTCTTAATATAAGATGTTTCAGCTTCTTCAACTCGCACAGTTGCAGCTCCTCCACCACTTGCACGTGGTTGTTAACAATCTCCAAGCGTTCCAAGTTGGTTAAACTGGAAAATCCTCCTTTCCCCACAGTGGACAAACCGTTATTCCTCAACTCCAAACGTTTCAAACTGTTCAAACCCTCCAAAGTCACACTCTCCACCTGGAAATGCGTGTCCTCGACCAGTAAACTCTCCAACTTGACCAGCTTCTCAAATATTTTCAATTTCCGATCAAATTCAAAGGTGCTGTTGAAGATGTGGGGAATCTTAATGTTGTGCACGTTCCTAAACAGGTTGGCTGTGGCGTTTTCTATGGTGGAATCAGCGACCGTTAACGAAATCTCATTGTTGATGGTGATGTTCTCCAGGATGTGTTTGTAGCAAAGTTATTCGTGAAATGATACCTAACCTAACCTAACCTAACTCTAGCTAACCTAATCTATCGATAATTTGAAACCAGATTTGAGGTTTTCAAGTCAAATTTAGTTTTTAGTAACTATAGCTCAAAAATTGCATTTTTGCCGCTCCTCTACAGCCCCCGAAGGGGGCGGGAGTGAAGAAATTAATGCAACACCACATTACAGACCTCCACCCAAAATTTGAGCCAGATCGGTTGATTAACTTGGGAGATAGAGCTTAAAAGCTAATCCGCCCTTTTCCTAAAATGGGTTGTTTTAGGAAAAAATGTTGCAAAAATGTGTGCAACTTCCTGAGATATCCATTCTTTCCTTGTAACTGTTAAATTTTTGGTAGAAAAACCCTGAAAGTGCTCGAGGAACGTGACCACCAGGCCATTAACACCAGAAGCGACAATAGCAACATATTAGAATATATTCTGTGGAGAACATTTGACTAATCATGGTGAGGAAAATATTGTTTTATGGGGTAGTTTTGTCCCCCCAACACTCTGGACTAAACCGTTTCGACATATCTTTGACCGTTTTCAAGATATCGTCTTGGAATCTAGCAAACAATCCATTCTTTTGGGACATCTTGCTTATTAGACTTAACTTGACAGTTTTTTAGGGGGAAAAACTATTTTTTGGGGTAATTTTGCCTGCTCGATACTCTCCTTTAATCAGTTTTGCCATATCACTAACCGGTTACTTCACAACACACAAAAGATCTTGATTTTTCCCTATATTTAACCTTGTAGGGTAATTTTTAAGACTTTTCATAAAGAAAAAAACATTTCCTGGGTAATTTGGTTCGCCCGACACTTTCCACGACTCGGTTTCTTCTTATCTCTAACCGTTTTTGAGATAACTACAGGGATCTACAGAAAAATCTTTGTTACAGTATTAAAAAAAAACACAAAAAATACTATTTTTAACGAACTAAAATGTATTCAATAATACAACAGGAAATAAAGCAGACATTTGCTGCAAAACAAAGTTTACACACTGACCTTCCTGCAGCACCTTTAAGTACAACAAAAACAGTTTCAAAACTAGTCTTACTCTCATCAAACACTAAATTCACAGTAATTATTCAAGAACCAGCTCAAACTCATCAGCCCTGTACCGTCTCCGTTTCAAATAAATATAAAATCTGTAGGACACAATTCCCGTTATGACAGAACCTAAAACAGCCACCATAAACATACCAAAATTGAACAAAGCACCACGTTCTGGTCTGGCAGCGACTAACATATGCTTTACCGCTGTACTACACGGTATTCCTGCAACGTTTTGACTTAGATTCTCCAAGTGTTCACTCCTCGTGTACACTATGCTTTTCAGTTTTAAGTAACTAATGATTTTCCCCAAGTCACCGCAGGTAAACTGGTTTGATTTTATGTTAATGTTACTTAAACTAGGCAAATTAGAAAGGATCTTGTCGTATTCGATGAACATCAACTGGTTGGAACCTAAATCCAAACTCCTCAAGTTCTTCAACGGTTGTATAGTTTGGTAACTTAGCGATTTAATTGAATTGTCTGACAGATTGAGCACTTCCAAGTTTGCCAAGTCGTGAAACGTGTTAATGTCCAACGTTTCAATTTGATTGGACGACAGATCGAGGTATCTTAAGTAGGTCAGTCCTAGGAAGACTTGGTCAGGAACGTTCTTAAGAGAGTTATTACTCAGGGACAAGTACCTGAGTCCTTCCAGGTTCTGGAACAAACCCCCACTAGTCAAATTGAGCTTGTTTCCAGCCAAGTTCAGGGATTTCAAGCTGGTAACTTTCTGGAAGTTATCAAAATTCAAACTACCTATCTCGTTACAGCGTAAGTTTAGTTTTTGCAAGTTGGTAATGTTTCTCAAAGAGATGCTGGTGATTTTGTTGTAGCTCAAATCCAAGAGTTGCAACTGAGGCACGTCGGAAGCGGTGAAGGTTGTAAGGTAGTTGTAGGACAAGTCCACACTACTTAACTGCGCTTTGTCTAGGAAGAGTTTAGAATCAAAAATCCTTAACTCATTGTGGGTTAAGTTGAGTTTCTGCAACCTGCTAAGTGACTTAAACCCACTACTTTTAACCCCTACCAGTTTGTTGTACCCTAAGTTTAGTTGCCTTAACCTATCCAAGTTATCTAGGGAATAACCTAAGTCTAGTATTTGGTTGAGACTTAAATCTAGCTCGACTAAATCATAGGACAAAGTGGATAACTTATAGAAAGTACTTTCCAAACCTGTTTGGTTGCTAAAGTGAGGTTGTTTGCTGCTTTTTTGCAGACAGAAAAACGAGAAACTCCTTAAATTCCTAATTAAATTACTTCTTAATATAAGATGTTTCAGCTTCTTCAACTCGCACAGTTGCAGCTCCTCCACCACTTGCACGTGGTTGTTAACAATCTCCAAGCGTTCCAAGTTGGTTAAACTGGCAAATCCTCCTTTCCCCACAGTGGACAAACCGTTATTCCTCAACTCCAAACGTTTCAAACTGTTCAAACCCTCCAAAGTCACACTCTCCACCTGGAAATGCGTGTCCTCGACCAGTAAACTCTCCAACTTGACCAGCTTCTCAAATATTTTCAATTTCCGATCAAACTCAAAGGTGCTGTTGAAGATGTGGAGAATCTTAATGTTGTGCACGTTCCTAAACAGGTTGGCTGTGGCGTTTTCTATGGTGGAATCAGCGACCGTTAACGAAATCTCATTGTTGATGGTGACGGTCTCCAAGATGTGTTTGTAGCAAAGTTATTCGTGAAATGATACCTAACCTAACTCTAGCTATCCTAATATATCGATAATTTGACACCAGATTTGAGGTTTTCAAGTCAAATTTAGTTTTTAGTAACTATAGCTCAAAAATTGCATTTTTGCCGCCCATATACCGCCCCCGACGGGGGCGGGAGTGAAGAAATTAATGCTACACCACATTACAGACCTCCACCCAAAATTTGAGCCAGATCGGTTGATTAACTTGGGAGATAGGGCTTAAAAGAAAATCCGCCCTTGTTCTAACAAGGGTTGTTTTGCTGTGATTGGCGGCATTTAAGGTTTAAAAATGTTGCAAAAATGTTTACAACTTTCTGAAATATCCAATCTTCCCTTGTAACTGTTAAATTTTTGGTAGAAAAACCCCGAAAGTGCTCGAGGAACGTGACCACCAGGCCATTAACACCAGAAACGACAATAGCAACATATTAAAATATATTCTGTGGAGAACATTTGACTAATCATGGTAAGAAAAATATTGTTCTATGGGGTAGTTTTGTCCCCCTAACACTGTGGATCAAACCGTTTCTCCATATCTTTGACCGTTTTCAAAATATCGTCTTGGAATCTAGCAAACGATCAATTTTTTTGGGACATCTTGCTTAACAGACTTAACTTAATAGTTTTTTAGGGGGAAAAACTATTTTTTGGGGTAATTTTGCCTGCTCGACACTCTCCTTTAATCAGTTTTGCCATGTCACTAACCGGTTTCTTCACAGCACACAAAAGATCTTGATTTTTCCGTATTTTCAACCTTGTAGGGTAATTTTTAAGACTTTTCATAAAGAAAAAAACATTTCCTGGGTAATTTGGTTCGCCCGACACTTTCCACGACTCGGTTTCTTCTTATCTCTAACCGTTTTTGAGATAACTACAGGGATCTACTGAAAAATCTTTTTTACAGTATTAAAAAAAAAACACACAAAAAATACTATTTTTAACGAACTAAAATGTATTCAATAATACAACAGGAAATAAAGCAGACATTTGCTGCAAAACAAAGTGTACACACTGACCTTCCTGCAGCACCTTTAAGTACAACAAAAACACTTTCAAAACTAGTCTTACTCTCATCAAACACTAAATTCACTGTAATTATTCAAGAACCAGCTCAAACTCATCAGCCCTGTACCGTCTCCGTTTCAAATAAATATAAAATCTGTAGGACACAATTCCTGTTATGACAGAACCTAAAACCGCCACCATAAACATACCAAAATTGAACAAAGCACCACGTTCCGGTCTGGCAGAGACTAACATATGCTTTACCGCTGTACTACACGGTATTCCTGCAACGTTTTGACTTAGATTCTCCAAGTGTTCACTCCTCGTGTACACTATGCTTTTCAGTTTTAAGTAACTAATGATTTTCCCCAAGTCACCGCAGGTAAACTGGTTTGATTTTATGTTAATGTTACTTAAACTAGGCAAATTAGAAAGGATCTTGTCGTATTCGATGAACATCAACTGGTTGGAACCTAAATCTAAACTCCTCAAGTTCTTCAACGGTTGTATAGTTTGGTAACTGAGCGATTTAATTGAATTGTCTGACAGATTGAGCACTTCCAAGTTTGCCAAGTCGTGAAACGTGTTAATGTCCAACGTTTCAATTTGATTGGACGACAGGTCGAGGTATCTTAAGTAGGTCAGTCCGAGGAAGACTTGGTCAGGAACGTTCTTAAGAGAGTTATTACTCAGGGACAAGTATCTGAGTCCTTCCAGGTTCTGGAACAAACCCCCCCTAGTCAAATTGAGCTGGTTCCCAGCTAAGTTCAGGGCTTTCAAGCTGGTAACTTTTTGGAAGTTATCAAAATTCAAACTACCTATCTCGTTACAGCGTAAGTTTAGTTTTTGCAAGTTGGTAATGTTTCTCAAAGAGATGCTGGTGATGTTGTTGTAGCTCAAATCCAAGAGTTGTAACTGAGGCACGTCGGAAGCGGTGAAGGTTGTAAGGTAGTTGTAGGACAAGTCCACACTACTTAACTGCGCTTTGTCTAGGAAGAGTTTAGAATCAAAAATCCTTAACTCATTGTGGGTTAAGTTGAGTTTCTGCAACCTGCAAAGTGACTTAAACCCACTACTTTTAACCCCTACCAGTTTGTTGTACCCTAAGTTTAGTTGCCTTAACCTATCCAAGTTATCTAGGGAATAACCTAAGTCTAGTATTTGGTTGAGGCTTAAATCTAGCTCGACTAAATCATAGGACAAAGTGGATAACTTATAGAAAGTACTCTCCAAACCGGTTTGGTTGCTAAAGTGAGGTTGTTTGCTGCTTTTTTGCAGACAGGAAAACGAGAAACTCCGTAAATTCCTAATTAAATTACTTCTTAATATAAGATGTTTCAGCTTCTTCAACTCGCACAGTTGCAGCTCCTCCACCACTTGCACGTGGTTGTTAACAATCTCCAAGCGTTCCAAGTTGGTTAAACTGGAAAATCCTCCTTTCCCCACAGTGGACAAACCGTTATTCCTCAACTCCAAACGTTTCAAACTGTTCAAACCCTCCAAAGTCACACTCTCCACCTGGAAATGCGTGTCTTCGACCAGTAAACTCTCCAACTTGACCAGCTTCTCAAATATTTTCAATTTCCGATCAAACTCAAAGGTGCTGTTGAAGATGTGGAGAATCTTAATGTTGTGCACGTTCCTAAACAGATTGGCTGTGGCGTTTTCTATGGTGGAATCAGCGACCGTTAACGAAATCTCATTGTTTATTGTGATGTTCTCCAGGATATGTTTGTAGCAAAGTTATTCGTGAAATGATACACCTAACCTAACCTAACCTAACTCTAGCTAACCTAACATATCGATAATTTGAAACCAGATTTGAGGTTTTCAAGTCAAATTTAGTTTTTAGTAACTATAGCTCAAAAATTGCATTTTTGCCGCCCCTCTACAGCCCCCGACGGGGGCGGGAGTGAAGATATTAATGCAACGCCACATTACAGACCTTCACCCAAAATTTGAGCAAGATCGGTTAATTAACTTGGGAGATAGAGCTTAAAAGCTAATCCGCCCTTATTCCTAAAAAGGGATGTTTTGTTGTGATTTTTAGGAAAAAATGTTGCAAAAATGTGTGCAACTTCTTGAGATATCCATTCTTCCCTTGTAACTGTTAAATTTTTGGTAGAAACACCCTGAAAGTGCTCGAGTAGCGTGGCCACCAGGCCATTAACACCAGAAGCAACAATAGCAACATATTAGAATATATTCTGTGGAGAACATTTGACTAATCATGGTGAGAAAAATATTGTTTTATGGGGTAGTTTTGTCCCCCCAACACGGTGGACCAAACCGTTTTGCCATATCTTTGACCGTTTTCAAGATATCGTCTTGGAATCTAGCAAACAATCCATTCTTTTGGGACATCTTGCTTAATAGACTTAACTTGACAGTTTTTTAGGGGGAAAAACTATTTTTTGGGGTAATTTTGCCTGCTCGACACTCTCCTTTAATCAGTTTTGCCATATCACTAACCGGTTTCTTCACAGCACACAAAAGATCTTGATTTTTCCGTATTTTCAACCTTGTAGGGTAATTTTTAAGACTTTTCATAAAGAAAAAACCATTTCCTGGGTAATTTGGTTCGCCCGACACTTTCCACGACTCGGTTTCTTCTTATCTCTAACTGTATTTGAGATAACTACAGGGATCTGCTAAAAAACACACAAAAAATACTATTTTTAACGAACTAAAATGTATTCAATAATACAACAGGAAATAAAGCAGACATTTGCTGCAAAACAAAGTTTACACACTGACCTTCCTGCAGCACCTTTAAGTACAACAAAAACACTTTCAAAACTAGTCTTACTCTCATCAAACACTAAATTCACTGTAATTATTCAAGAACCAGCTCAAATTCATCAGCCCTGTACCGTCTCCGTTTCAAATAAATATAAAATCTGTAGGACACAATTCCTGTTATGACAGAACCTAAAACAGCCACCATAAACATACCAAAATTGAACAAAGCACCACGTTCTGGTCTGGCAGAGACTAACATATGCTTTACCGCTGTACTACACGGTATTCCTGCAACGTTTTGACTTAGATTCTCCAAGTGTTCACTCCTCGTGTACACTATGCTTTTCAGTTTTAAGTAACCAATGATTTTCCCCAAGTCACCGCAGGTAAACTGGTTTGATTTTATGTTAATGTTACTTAAACTAGGCAAATTAGAAAGGATCTTGTCGTATTCGATGAACATCAACTGGTTTGCCCCTAAATCCAAACTCCTCAAGTTCTTCAACGGTTGTATAGTTTGGTAACTTAGCGATTTAATTGAATTGTCTGACAGATTGAGCACTTCCAAGTTGGCCAAGTCGTGAAACGTGTTAATGTCCAACGTTTCAATTTGATTGGATGACAGATCGAGGTATCTTAAGTAGGTCAGTCCCAAGAAGACTTGGTTAGGAACGTTTTTAAGAGAGTTATTACTCAGGGACAAGTACCTGAGTCCTTCCAGGTTCTGGAACAAACCCCCCCTAGTCAAATTGAGCTTGTTCCCAGCCAAGTTCAGGGATTTTAAGCTGGTAACTTTCTGGAAGTTATCAAAATTCAAACTACCTATCTCGTTACAGCGTAAGTTTAGTTTTTGCAAGTTGGTGATGTTTCTTAAAGAGATGCTGGTGATTTTGTTGTAGCTCAAATCCAAGAGTTGCAACTGAGGCACGTCGGAAGCGGTGAAGGTTGTAAGGTAGTTGTAGGACAAATCCACACTACTTAACTGCGCTTTGTCTAGGAAGAGTTTAGAATCAAAAATCCTTAACTCATTGTGGGTTAAGTTGAGTTTCTGCAACCTGCTAAGTGACTTAAACCCACTACTTTTAACCCCTACCAGTTTGTTGTACCCTAAGTTTAGTTGCCTTAACCTATCCAAGTTATCTAGGGAATAACCTAAGTCTAGTATTTGGTTGAGCTTAAATCTAGCTCGACTAAATCATAAGACAAAGTGGATAATTTATAGAAAGTACTCTCCAAACCTGTTTGGTTGCTAAAGTGAGGTGGTTTGCTGCTTTTTTGCAGACAAGAAAACGAGAAACTCCGTAAATTCCTAATTAAATTACTTCTTAATATAAGATGTTTCAGCTTCTTCAACTCGCACAGTTGCAGCTCCTCCACCACTTGCACGTGGTTGTTAACAATCTCCAAGCGTTCCAAGTTGGTTAAACTGGAAAATCCTCCTTTCCCCACAGTGGACAAACCGTTATTCCTCAACTCCAAACGTTTCAAACTGTTCAAACCCTCCAAAGTCACACTCTCCACCTGGAAATGCGTGTCTTCGACCAGTAAACTCTCCAACTTGACCAGCTTCTCAAATATTTTCAATTTCCGATCAAATTCAAAGGTGCTGTTGAAGATGTGGAGAATCTTAATGTTGTGCACGTTCCTAAACAGGTTGGCTGTGGCGTTTTCTATGGTGGAATCAGCGATCGTTAACGAAATCTCATTGTTGATGGTGATGTTCTCCAGGATGTGTTCGTAGCCTTTGGTGATGCCGCTGCAGCTCACGTTGAAGGAATTCTGGCCGTATTCTTCGTAGTAAGTGAAACTTTTCTCGCAGTTTAAGGCTTGCGCGCGGTTGATGAACAGTAACAGGATGGCAAGGAGCAGCATTACACCTGGAAAAGTGTCTACTTGAAATTTTGCACCACCACTAACAATTTTCAATCAAAACAATCAATATTTATTAACCTTAATTAACCCTGTATACTTTCCCAAATTATCGCTAACCTTGTAATGGTGAAAGTGGTTCCAATTTCCTTGTTTTCACGCAAAACCTTGACTAGATAGCAATTCAATTATTATTATTACACTCTATTCGTAATAATTGTGTGGTTGTTGTGAATTATGCAATTTAATTACTCGACTGTGAATCATTGGGAAACTAAACAATAAGAACCAGTTTTTAAGCAAAAAAATGAGGTATTTAAATAAATAATCATGTTTTAAGCACTAATTATAATAATTATTCAGTGACAGTATAGATAAAACTGCTACCGAGTGGCCCAAAATATACCAATTTGTAACGGTGATACAAAGAATTACTTTACGTACTTTTCTGATAAGTTTCAACCTTTTTGCTTGTATTTCCTGAGGTAATAAATTCCAGTCACGTGATTAGTTTTTGTGGAATTATTTTGCAAATCGTTACACGTGTGTTGGTGGCTATACCAACAAACATAAATGATAAGTGTTTATAGGTTTAATGCGAGTGGAACATTGTTACACACACATATACCGGGTGGATCATTATAGTAATGATGGATAGAAAATTTAATGAGGATTCCAAAAATGTGCTTAAAATGGCAATTTTCTCAATCCAAGTGGGTTTTAACGGCGATTTTGTCCCTGATTGTCCGTTCGAGCTCTGTTTCTGGAAGATCAAATTTTGACACAACTTTTCTCCCTGACTTTACATGATTTTGTAGTGTTTTTTTATGTCGCTAGATAGGAAATTTAATGAGGATTCCAAAAATGTGCTTAAAACAGTCATTTTCTCACTACAAGTGGGTTTTAGAGACGATTTTGTCCTTGACTGTCCTCTTAAACTGTGTTTCTGGCAGTTCAAATTTTCACACCACTTTCTCCCTGACTTTACATGATTTTGTAGTGTTTTTTTATGTCGCTAGATAGGAAATTTAATGAGGATTCCAAAAATGTGCTTAAAACAGTCATTTTCTCACTACAAGTGTATTTTACAGGCGATTTTGTCCTTGACTGTCCTTTCAAACTGTGTTTCTGGTAGTTCAAATTTTGACACCACTTTCTCCCTGACTTTACATGATTTTGTAGTGTTTTTTTATGTCGTTAGATAGGAAATTTAATGAGGATTCCAAAAATGTGCTTAAAACAGTCACTTTCTTAATACAAGTCGGTTTTACAGACGATTTTGTCTGTGACTGTCCTTTCAAACTGTGTTTCTGGCAGTTCAAATTTTCACACCACTTTCTCCCTGACTTTACATGATTTTGTAGTGTTTTTTTATGTCGCTAGATAGGAAATTTAATGAGGATTCCAAAAATGTGCTTAAAATGGCAATTTTCTCAATCCAAGTGGGTTTTAACGGCGATTTTGTCCCTGATTGTCCGTTCGAGCTCTGTTTCTGGAAGATCAAATTTGACACAACTTTTCTCCCTGACTTTACATGATTTTGTAGTGTTTTTTTATGTCGCTAGATAGGAAATTTAATGAGGATTCCAAAAATGTGCTTAAAACAGTCATTTTCTCACTACAAGTGGGTTTTAGAGACGATTTTGTCCTTGACTGTCCTCTTAAACTGTGTTTCTGGCAGTTCAAATTTTCACACCACTTTCTCCCTGACTTTACATGATTTTGTAGTGATTTTTTTATGTCATTACATAGGAAATTTAATGAGGATTCCAAAAATGTGCTTAAAACAGTCATTTTCTCACTACAAGTGTATTTTACAGGCGATTTTGTCTTTGACTGTCCTCTCAAACTGTGTTTCTGGCAGTTCAAATTTTCACACCACTTTCTCCCTGACCTTACATGATTTTGTAGTGTTTTTTTATGTCGTTAGATAGTAAATTTAATGAGGATTCCAAAAAATGTGCTTAAAATGGCAATTTTCTCAATCCAAGTGGGTTTTACCGGCGATTTTGTCTGTGACTGTCCTTTCAAACTGTGTTTCTGGCAGTTCAAATTTTGACACCACTTTCTCCCTGACTTTACATGATTTTGTAGTGTTTTTTTATGTCATTAGATAGGAAATTTAATGAGGATTCCAAAAATGTGCTTAAAACAGTTATTTTCTCACTACAAGTGTATTTTACAGGCGATTTTGTCCTTGACTGTCCTTTCAAACTGTGTTTCTGGCAGTTCAAATTTTGACACCACTTTCTCCCTGACTTTACATGATTTTGTAGTGTTTTTTTATGTCATTGGATAGTAAATTTAATGAGGATTCCAAAAATGTGCTTAAAACAGTTATTTTCTCACTCCAAGTGTCTTTTAGAGACGATTTTGTCCTTGACTCTCCTTCCAAAACTGTGTTTCTGGCAGTTCAAATTTTGACACCACTTTCTCCCTGACTTTACATGATTTTGTAGTGTTTTTTTTATGTCATTGGATAGTAAATTTAATGAGGATTCCAAAAATGTGCTTAAAACAGTCATTTTCTCACTACAAGTGTGTTTTAGAGACGATTTTGTCCTTGACTGTCCTTTCAAACTGTGTTTCTGGCAGTTCAAATTTTGACACCACTTTCTCCCTGACTTTACATGATTTTGTAGTGATTTTTTTATGACGTTGGACAGTAAATTTAATGAGGATTACAAAAATGTGCTTAAAACAGTAATTTTCTCACTCCAAGTGTCTTTTAGAGACGATTTTGTCCTTGACTCTCCTTCCAAAACTGTGTTTCTGGCAGTTCAAATTTTGACACCACTTTCTCCCTGACTTTACATGATTTTGTAGTGTTTTTTTATGTCATTAGATAGGAAATTTAATGAGGATTCCAAAAATGTGCTTAAAACAGTCATTTTCTTATTACAAGTAGGCATTACAGGCGATTTTGTTCTGGACTGTCAAACTGTGTTTCTGGCAGATTGTTTGAGGCTATGAGGAAAGTGAAAAAACCTTCTGAGGAAGATGTTTCGAAGAAAACCAGAAGAATTAGAGATGTTAGTGTTCTTGAAGATAATTTTTCATTCTTCAATAATTTAGGGGCTTTTTGAAGAAAGAGCTTCTTATGACGTTACTTGGGCGGTGAGGCATTGAACTTTGAACACTCAATTGAAAGTACTTTAACTGGATTTTAGACCTCCATGGTTAAAGTTCTGGCTGTTTCTTGAGCAAAACTATCAGTCTATTTAGTCTGTATTTTATCTTAATATGAAATAATTGTCAACTGTCACAAACATCCCCATGAAGCTATACAACTGCGCAAACCATTTAAAGTGCTTTTACTGGATTTTGGACCTCCATGGGTAAAATTTTAGCTGTTTTTTAAGCAAAGCAGTCTATTTGGTCTGTATTATATTTTAATATGAAATTGTCAACTGTCACAATCCATAGCTCCATGAAGGTATAAAACCGCACAATCCATTTAAAAACTCAAAAACACAATTTTAAGTGCTCTATCTGTATTTTGGAAAGGATCTTTTAAGAATGTTTTTGAATTTTTGGTCAATATAAGATTGTCAATTGTCACAATCCAGGGCTCTTGATTATGGTGTCGCAAAATACAGCGTGTTCCACTTAAAATAGATGAGAAAGATGTTTTTTACTACTTCCCCTGTATAATGGCCACAAAATATGGACATTTTTGGAATCGCTGTTAAATTTACTATCCAATGGCATAAAAAAACACTAAAAATTCATGTAAAGTTCGGGAGAAAATTGGTGTTAAAGTTTGAACAGTCAGAAGCAGATTTTGAAATGACAGTCAGAGACAAAATCGCCTGTAAAAACCACTTGGAGCAAGAAAATGACTGTTTTAAGCACATTTTTGGAATCCTCATTAAATTTCCTATCTAACAACATAAAAAAAACACTACAAAATCAGTGGAAATCTGGGAGAAAATTGGTGTTAACTGACAGAAACAGAGTTTGATAGGACAGTCAGGAACAAAATCTCCAGTAAAACTAACTTGGAGTAAGAAAATGTCTGTTTTAAGAGCATTTTTGAAGTCCTCATTAAATTTTTTATAAAATACACTTAAAAACACTACAAAATTTGATACATTCAGGGAGAAAATTGGTGTTAAAAGTTTGAACTGTCAGAAACACTATTTGAAATGACAGTCAGAGACAAAATCGCCTGTAAAAACCACTTGAAGTGAGAAAATGACAGTTCTAAGCACATTTTTGAAATCCTCATAAAATTTCCTATCTAAAGACATAAAAAAACACTACAAAATCAGTTAAAGTCAGAGAGAAAAGTGGTGTAAAAATTTGAAATACCAAAAACACAATTTGAAATGACAGTCAGGGACAAAATCGCACGTAAAACCCACTTGGATTGAGAAAATTACTGTTTTAAGCACATTTTTGAAATTCCCATTAAATTTCCTATCTAATGACATAAAAAAACACTACAAAATTAGGCAAAGTCAGGGAGAAAAGTGGTGTGAAAATTTGAACTACAAAAAACCAAATTTGAAATGACAGTCAGAGACAAAATCGCCTGTAAAAACCACTTGAAGTGAGAAAATGACAGTTCTAAGCACATTTTTGGAATCCTCATAAAATTTCCTATTCTATAGACTGAATGTAAAAACAGTACAAAATCAGTGGAAATCAGGGAAAAAATTGGTGTTAACTGACAGAAACAAAGTTTGAAAGGACAATCAGGAACAAAATCACTTGTAAAACCTACTTAGTTTGACAAAATGACAGTTTTAAGCACATTTTTGGAATCTTCATTAAATTTCCTATCCAACAAACTCAAAAAACACCACAAAATTTGGTACAGTCAGGTAGAAAAGCGGTGTCAAAGTTTGAACTGCCAGAAACACAGTTTGTAAGGACAGTCAAAGACAAAATCACTTGTAAAACCTACTTAGTGTGACAAAATGACAGTTTTAAGCACATTTTTGGAATCTTCATTAAATTTCCTATCTAATAACCTAAAAAACACCACAAAATTTGGTACAGTCAGGGAGAAAAGCAGTGTCAAAGTTTTAGCTGCCAGAAACAAAGTTTAAAAAGACAGTCAAAGACAAAATCACTTGTAAAACCTACTTAGAGTGACAAAATGGCAGGTTTAAGCACATTTTTGGAATCCTTATTAAATTTCCTATCCAACAAACTCAAAAAACACCACAAAATTTGGTACAGTCAGGTAGAAAAGCGGTGTCAAAGTTTGAACTGCCAGAAACACAGTTTGTAAGGACAGTCAAAGACAAAATCACTTGTAAAACCTACTTAGAGTGACAAAATGACAGTTTTAAGCACATTTTTGGAATCTTCATTAAATTTCCTATCTAATAACCTAAAAAACACCACAAAATTTGGTACAGTCAGGGAGAAAAGCAGTGTCAAAGTTTGAACTGCCAGAAACACAGTTTGTAAGGACAGTCAAAGACAAAATCACTTGTAAAACCTACTTAGTGTGACAAAATGACAGTTTTAAGCACATTTTTGGAATCTTCATTAAATTTCCTATCTAATAACCTAAAAAACACCACAAAATTTGGTACAGTCAGGGAGAAAAGCAGTGTCAAAGTTTGAACTGCCAGAAACACAGTTTGTAATGACAGTCAAAGACAAAATCACTTGTAAAACCTACTTAGTGTTACAAAATGACAGTTTTAAGCACATTTTTGGAATCTTCATTAAATTTCCTATCTAATAACCTAAAAAACACCACAAAATTTGGTACAGTCAGGGAGAAAGCAGTGTCAAAGTTTAGCTGCCAGAAACAAAGTTTAAAAAGACAGTCAAAGACAAAATCACTTGTAAAACCTACTTAGAGTGACAAAATGACAGTTTTAAGCACATTTTTGGAATCTTCATTAAATTTCCTATCTAATAACCTAAAAAACACCACAAAATTTGTACAGTCAGGAGAAAAGCAGTGTCAAAATTTTAGCTGCCAGAAACAAAGTTTAAAAGACAGTCAAAGACAAAATCACTTGTAAAACCTACTTAGAGTGACAAAATGGCAGGTTTAAGCACATTTTTGGAATCCTTATTAAATTTCCTATCCAACAAACTCAAAAAACACCACAAAATTTGGTACAGTCAGGTAGAAAAGCGGTGTCAAAGTTTGAACTGCCAGAAACACAGTTTGTAAGGACAGTCAAAGACAAAATCACTTGTAAAACCTACTTAGAGTGACAAAATGACAGTTTTAAGCACATTTTTTGGAATCTTCATTAAATTTCCTATCTAATAACCTAAAAAACACCACAAAATTTGGTACAGTCAGGGAGAAAAGCAGTGTCAAAGTTTGAACTGCCAGAAACACAGTTTGTAAGGACAGTCAAAGACAAAATCACTTGTAAAACCTACTTAGTGTGACAAAATGACAGTTTTAAGCACATTTTTGGAATCTTCATTAAATTTCCTATCTAATAACCTAAAAAACACCACAAAATTTGGTACAGTCAGGGAGAAAAGCAGTGTCAAAGTTTGAACTGCCAGAAACACAGTTTGTAATGACAGTCAAAGACAAAATCACTTGTAAAACCTACTTAGTGTTACAAAATGACAGTTTTAAGCACATTTTTGGAATCTTCATTAAATTTCCTATCTAATAACCTAAAAAACACCACAAAATTTGGTACAGTCAGGGAGAAAAGCAGTGTCAAAGTTTTAGCTGCCAGAAACAAAGTTTAAAAAGACAGTCAAAGACAAAATCACTTGTAAAACCTACTTAGAGTGACAAAATGACAGTTTTAAGCACATTTTTGGAATCTTCATTAAATTTCCTATCCAACAAACTCAAAAAACACCACAAAATTTGGTACAGTCAGGTAGAAAAGCGGTGTCAAAGTTTGAACTGCCAGAAACACAGTTTGTAAGGACAGTCAAAGACAAAATCACTTGTAAAACCTACTTAGAGTGACAAAATGACAGTTTTAAGCACATTTTTGGAATCCTCATTAAATTTCCTATCTAACGACATAAAAAAACACTACAAAATCTTGTAAAGTCAGAGAGAAAAGTGGTGTGAAAATTTGAACTACAAAAAACACAATTTGAAATGACAGTCAGGAACAAAATCGCCCGTAAAAACTAGTTGAAGTAAGAAAATGACAGTTTTAAGCACATTTTTGGAATCCTCATAAAATTTCCTATTCAATAGACTGTAAAAACACTACAAAATCAGTGGAATTCAGGGAGAAAATTGGTGTTAACTGACAGAAACACAGTTTAAAAGAACAATGAGGGACAAAATCGCCTGTGTTGGGTCACACTCAGCTGTGACACCCTGTATAATTGTTAACAAAAAAAATTAAAAAAACCAAAAAACTGTTAAGATTCTGAATATGGTAATAACATTGAAGTAACTTTTTTTTGTAAAATGTGTCAAGTAGTTGCCCTTGATTTTTTTACCAAAAAAAAACTACTGATTTAGGTTTTTTTAATACTTTTTAGCCATACGAACAATCAAAAATGCCATTAACATACAAAAGTATTAGTTTTTGCCCCTAAAAACTTAATTTAGATGTCTGAAAGGTGATGTTTTTATATCTTCATGAGTACGTAAAGCTTTGGGATCAAGAATTCTAGCTAATTTTCTTCATGAAGAATACACAGAAAGCTGTAAATTATCGAACATTTTCTTTCACCAGAAAATTACGTTCCAAATCAACGTTGCCAAAGCCAAAACTCGCGATTCACTTGGCAACGTCGAAAAGCCACAAAAAGCTTTGACGTTTAATGACAGGTTGACCTGACAGCTGTCAAAACTCATTAAACCGAGCCGCAAAACTGTAAAACTGTCAAATAGTCACGTCTCGTTGATGAATCCGTGATTCGTCACTCTGTGGAGTTAAATTTGGCAGTTGTGACGTTAAATGACAGTTTAAGACGTTAAATTTGACAGTTCTGTTACAGTGACACTTGTTATAACTGTTAAAGCTCATTTAGCAGCGATATGAAAGTATGAAATGAAAAATGTGTTGTACTTTGTGTTTACAGCCCAGTAGTGCCCCAAATTTGACATTTGTGACATTTTGACATGTTTCTTACGTCACCTGACAGCTGTAACGTGACGCAAGCAAAGTATTAGATAATTCCTTAACGGTCCAAATGTCAAATTTGCTTCCATGGAGGTGTAAACACAACTTACAAAGTTATTCCTGAAATAAACAACTATTTGTTATTTTATAGTTTTAGAGGTTACTGGTGAACAGGTTTTGACAGTTATGACAGCTGTCAGGTGACGTTAGAAAACCTAAATGTGTTTTTTAACGTCAGAGCTGTCAAATTTGGCTCCATGGAGCTGTAAACATAACTTACAGTGCAATTCCTCAAAGAAACACATTTATTTGACATTTTATACCTTCAGGTTTCTGGTGAGTGAATTTTGACAGTTATGACAGCTGTCACAAGACGGAAGCAAAGTATTAAAGTGTTTCTTAACCTCCCCAATGTCAAATTTGCTTCCATGGAGGTATAAACACAACTTACAGTGTTATTCCTCAAACAAGCAACTATTTGTTATTTTATAGTTTCAGAGGTTACTGGTGAACGGGTTTTGACAGTTATGACAGCTGTCACGTGACGTAAAAAAAACATAAATGTGTTCACTAACGTCAGGACTGTCAAATTTGACTCCATGGAGCTGTAAACATAACTTACAGTGCAATTCCTCAAAGAAACACATTTATTTGACATTTTATACCTTCAGGTTTCTGGTGAGTGAATTTTGACAGTTATGACAGCTGTCACAAGACGGAAGCAAAGTATTAAAGTGTTTCTTAACCTCCCCAATGTCAAATTTGCTTCCATGGAGGTTTAAACACAACTTACAGTGTTATTCCTCAAATAAGCAACTATTTGTTATTTTATAGTTTCAGAGGTTACTGGTGAACGGGTTTTGACAGTTATGACAGCTGTCACGTGACGTAAAAAAAAACATAAATGTGTTTATTAACGTCAGAGCTGTCAAATTTGGCTCCATGGAGCTGTAAACATAACTTACAGTGCAATTCCTCAAAGAAACACATTTATTTGACATTTTATACCTTCAGGTTTCTGGTGAGTGAATTTTGACAGTTATGACAGCTGTCACAAGACGGAAGCAAAGTATTAAAGTGTTTCTTAACCTCCCCAATGTCAAATTTGCTTCCATGGAGGTTATAAACACAACTTACAGTGTTATTCCTCAAACAAGCAACTATTTGTTATTTTATAGTTTCGGAGGTTACTGGTGAACGGGTTTTGACAGTTATGACAGCTGTCAAGTGACGTAAACAAAGTATTAAAGTGCTTCTTAACCTCCTTAATGTCAAATTTGCTTCCATGGAGGTTTAAACACAACTTACAGTGTTATTCCTCAAATAAGCAACTATTTGTTATTTTATAGTTTCCGAGGTTACTGGTAAACGGGTTTTGACAGTTATGACAGCTGTCACGTGACGTAAACAAAGTATTAAAGTGCTTCTTAACCTCCCTAATGTCAAATTTGCTTCCATGGAGGTATAAACACAACTTACAGTGTTATTCTCAAATAAGCAACTATTTGTTATTTTATAGTTTCAGAGGTTACTGGTAAACGGGTTTTGACAGTTATGACAGCTGTCACGTGACGTAAACAAAGTATTAAAGTGCTTCTTAACCTCCCTAATGTCAAATTTGCTTCCATGGAGGTATAAACACAACTTACAGTGTTATTCCTCAAATAAGCAACTATTTGTTATTTTATAGTTTCAGAGGTTACTGGTAAACGGGTTTTGACAGTTATGACAGCTGTCAAGTGACGTAAACAAAGTATTAAAGTGCTTCTTAACCTCCTTAATGTCAAATTTGCTTCCATGGAGGTATAAACACAACTTACAGTGTTATTCCTCAAACAAGCAACTATTTGTTATTTTATAGTTTCAGAGGTTACTGGTAAACGGGTTTTGACAGTTATGACAGCTGTCACGTGACGTAAACAAAGTATTAAAGTGCTTCTTAACCTCCCTAATGTCAAATTTGCTTCCATGGAGGTATAAACACAACTTACAGTGTTATTCCTCAAATAAGCAACTATTTGTTATTTTATAGTTTCAGAGGTTACTGGTAAACGGGTTTTGACAGTTATGACAGCTGTCAAGTGACGTAAACAAAGTATTAAAGAGCTTCTTAACCTCCTTAATGTCAAATTTGCTTCCATGGAGGTGTAAACACAACTTACAGTGTTATTCCTCAAATAAGCAACTATTTGTTATTTTATAGTTTCAGAGGTTACTGGTAAACGGGTTTTGACAGTTATGACAGCTGTCACGTGACGTAAACAAAGTATTAAAGTGCTTCTTAACCTCCCTAATGTCAAATTTGCTTCCATGGAGGTATAAACACAACTTACAGTGTTATTCCTCAAATAAGCAACTATTTGTTATTTTATAGTTTCAGAGGTTACTGGTAAAACGGGTTTTTGACAGTTATGACAGCTGTCACGTGACGTAAACAAAGTATTAAAGTGCTTCTTAACCTCCTTAATGTCAAATTTGCTTCCATGGAGGTTTAAACACAACTTATAGTGTTATTCCTCAAACAAGCAACTATTTGTTATTTTATAGTTTCAGAGGTTACTGGTAAACGGGTTTTGACAGTTATGACAGCTGTCAAGTGACGTAAACAAAGTATTAAAGTGCTTCTTAACCTCCTTAATGTCAAATTTGCTTCCATGGAGGTATAAACACAACTTACAGTGTTATTCCTCAAATAAGCACCTATTTGTTATTTTATAGTTTCCGAGGTTACTGGTAAACGGGTTTTGACAGTTATGACAGCTGTCACGTGACGTAAACAAAGTATTAAAGTGCTTCTTAACCTCCTTAATGTCAAATTTGCTTCCATGGAGGTATAAACACAACTTACAGTGTTATTCCTCAAACAAGCAACTATTTGTTATTTTATAGTTTCAGAGGTTACTGGTGAACGGGTTTTGACAGTTATGACAGCTGTCACGTGACGTAAACAAAGTATTAAAGTGCTTCTTAACCTCCTTAATGTCAAATTTGCTTCCATGGAGGTTTAAAACACAACTTACAGTGTTATTCCCTCAAACAAGCAACTATTTGTTATTTTATAGTTTCAGAGGTTACTGGTAAACGGGTTTTGACAGTTATGACAGCTGTCACGTGACGTAAACAAAGTATTAAAGTGCTTCTTAACCTCCTTAATGTCAAATTTGCTTCCATGGAGGTTTAAACACAACTTACAGTGTTATTCCTCAAACAAGCAACTATTTGTTATTTTATAGTTTCAGAGGTTACTGGTAAACGGGTTTTGACAGTTATGACAGCTGTCACGTGACGTAAACAAAGTATTAAAGTGCTTCTTAACCTCCTTAATGTCAAATTTGCTTCCATGGAGGTTTAAACACAACTTACAGTGTTATTCCTCAAATAAGCAACTATTTGTTATTTTATAGTTTCAGAGGTTACTGGTAAACGGGTTTTGACAGTTATGACAGCTGTCACGTGACGTAAACAAAGTATTAAAGTGCTTCTTAACCTCCCTAATGTCAAATTTGCTTCCATGGAGGTATAAACACAACTTATAGTGTTATTCCTCAAATAAGCAACTATTTGTTATTTTATAGTTTCAGAGGTTACTGGTAAACGGGTTTTGACAGTTATGACAGCTGTCAAGTGACGTAAACAAAGTATTAAAGTGCTTCTTAACCTCCTTAATGTCAAATTTGCTTCCATGGAGGTTTAAACACAACTTATAGTGTTATTCCTCAAACAAGCAACTATTTGTTATTTTATAGTTTCAGAGGTTACTGGTAAACGGGTTTTGACAGTTATGACAGCTGTTAAGTGACGTAAACAAAGTATTAAAGTGCTTCTTAACCTCCTTAATGTCAAATTTGCTTCCATGGAGGTTTAAAACACAACTTATAGTGTTATTCCTCAAACAAGCAACTATTTGTTATTTTATAGTTTCAGAGGTTACTGGTAAACGGTTTTGACAGTTATGACAGCTGTTAAGTGACGTAAAACAAAGTATTAAAGTGCTTCTTAACCTCCTTAATGTCAAATTTGCTTCCATGGAGGTATAAACACAACTTACAGTGTTATTCCTCAAATAAGGCACCTATTTGTTATTTTTATAGTTTCCGAGGTTACTGGTAAACGGGTTTTGACAGTTATGACAGCTGTCACGTGACGTAAACAATGTATAAAAGTGCTTCTTAACCTCCTTAATGTCAAATTTGCTTCCATGGAGGTTTAAACACAACTTACAGTGTTATTCCTCAAATAAGCAACTATTTGTAACTATATAGTTTCAGAGGTTACTGGTAAACGGGTTTCGACAGTTATGACAGCTGTCACGTGACGTAAACAAAGTATTAAAGTGCTTCTTAACCTCCTTAATGTCAAATTTGCTTCCATGGAGGTATAAACACAACTTACAGTGTTATTCCTCAAATAAGCAACTATTTGTTATTTTATAGTTTCAGAGGTTACTGGTAAACGGGTTTTGACAGTTATGACAGCTGTCACGTGACGTAAAAAAACATAAATGTGTTTATTAACGTCAGGGCTGTCAAATTTGGCTCCATGGAGCTGTAAACATAACTTACAGTGCAATTCCTCAAAGAAACACATTTATTTGACATTTTGTACGTTCAGGTCTCTGATGAGTGAATTTTGACAATTATGACACCTGTCACGTGACGTAAACAAAGTATTAAAGTGTTTCTTAACCTCCCCAATGTCAAATTTGCTTCCATGGAGGTATAAACACAACTTATAGTGTTATTCCTCAAACAAGCAACTATTTGTTATTTTATTGTTTCGGAGGTTACTGGTGAACAGGTTTTGACAGTTATGACAGCTGTCACGTGACGTAAAAAAACATAAATGTGTTTATTAACGTCAGGACTGTCAAATTTGGCTCCATGGAGCTGTAAACATAACTTACAGTGCAATTCCTCAAAGAAGTACATTTATTTGACATTTTATACCCTCAGGTCACTGGTGAGGGAATTTTGACAATTATGACAGCTGTCACGTGACGCAAAAAAAGTATTAAGTTTTTCTTAACCTCCCTAATGTCAAATTAGCTTCCATGGAGGTATAAACACAACTTATAGTGTTATTCCTCAAAAAAGCAACTATTTGTTATTTTATTGTTTCGGAGGTTACTGGTAAACGGGTTTTGACAGTTATGACAGCTGTCACGTGACGTAAAAAAACATAAATGTGTTTATTAACGTCAGGGCTGTCAAATTTGGCTCCATGGAGCTGTAAACATAACTTAGAGTGCAATTCCTCAAAGAAGTACATTTATTTGACATTTTATACCCTCAGGTCACTGGTGAGGGAATTTTGACAATTATGACAGCTGTCACGTGACGCAAAAAAAGTATTAAAGTTTTTCTTAACCTCCCTAATGTCAAATTTGCTTCCATGGAGGTATAAACACAACTTATAGTGTTATTCCTCAAAAAAGCAACTATTTGTTATTTTATTGTTTCGGAGGTTACTGGTAAACGGGTTTTGACAGTTATGACAGCTGTCACGTGACGTAAAAAAACATAAATGTGTTTATTAACGTCAGGACTGTCAAATTTGGCTCCATGGAGCTGTAAAACATAACTTAGAGTGCAATTCCTCAAAGAAGTACATTTATTTGACATTTTATACCCTCAGGTCACTGGTGAGGGAATTTTGACAATTATGACAGCTGTCACGTGACGCAAAAAAAGTATTAAAGTTTTTCTTAACCTCCCTAATGTCAAATTAGCTTCCATGGAGGTATAAACACAACTTATAGTGTTATTCCTCAAAAAAGCAACTATTTGTTATTTTATAGTTTCAGAGGTTACTGGTGAACGGGTTTTGACAGTTATGACAGCTGTCACGTGACGTAAAAAAAACATAAATGTGTTCATTAACGTCAAAGCTGTCAAATTTGGTTCCATGGAGCTGTAAACATAACTTACAGTGCAATTCCTCAAAGAAACACATTTATTTGACATTTTATACCTTCAGGTTTCTGGTGAGTGAATTTTGACAGTTATGACAGCTGTCACGTGACGTAAACAAAGTATTAAAGTGTTTCTTAACCTCCTTAATGTCAAATTTGCTTCCATGGAGGTATAAACACAACTTACAGTGTTATTCCTCAAATAAGCAACTATTTGTAATTTTATGTCAGAGGATATTGGTAAACGGGTTTTGACAGTTATGACAGCTGTCACGTGACGTAAGAAAAGTGTAACAGTGTTCCGTAACGTCACAAGTGTCAAATTTGTCTCCATAAGCCTACTTACAGTAATCTGTGCTATTTTAGAAGTTCCAAATAGTCCTTTGCCAGAATTTTTATAGGAATTTTTGTTTCAGTCACAATTTTCTTAAATTCTCCCAAAATTTCTTCAAATTCTCTTTGGAATTTGTTCCAAAAGATAATTTCCGAGAATTTTCTTCTTCTTGTGAATAGCGACAAATGAGGAAGCTCATTTCACCCTTGAAACTAATTTTAGCCACGATTTTGCATTATTGCAAGTAAAATCAAAATTTTTATAGGAATTTTTGTTTCAGTCACAATTTTCTTAAATTCTCCCAAAATTTCTTCAAATTCTCTTTGGAATTTGTTCCAAAAGATAATTTCTGAGAATTTTCTTCTTCTTGTGAATAGCGACAAATGAGGAAGCTCATTTCACCCTTGAAACTAATTTTAGCCACGATTTTGCATTATTGCAAGTAAAATCAAAATTTTTATAGGAATTTTTGTTTCAGTCACAATTTTCTTAAATTCTCCCAAAATTTCTTCAAATTCTCTTTGGAATTTGTTCCAAAAGATAATTTCCGCGATTTTTCTTTTTCTTGTGAATAGCGACAAATGAGGAAGCTCATTTCACCCTTGAAACTAATTTTAGCCACGATTTTGCATTATTGCAAGTAAAATCAAAATTTTTATAGGAATTTTTGTTTCAGTAACAATTTTCTTAAATTCTCCCAAAATTTCTTCAAATTCTCTTTGGAATTTGTTCCAAAAGATAATTTCCGAGAATTTTCTTCTTCTTGTGAATAGCGACAAATGAGGAAACTCATTTCACCCTTGAAACTGATTTTAGCCACGATTTTGCATTATTGCAAGTAAAATCAAAATTTTTATAGGAATTTTTGTTTCAGTCACAATTTTCTTAAATTCTTCCAAAATTTCTCAAAATTCTCTTTGGAATTTGTTCCAAAAGATAATTTCCGAGAATTTTCTTCTTCTTGTGAAGAGCGACAAATGAGGAAGCTCATTTCACCCTTGAAACTAATTTTAGCCACGATTTTGCATTATTGCAAGTAAAATCAAAATTTTTATAGGAATTTTTGTTTCAGTCACAATTTTCTTAAATTCTTCCAAAATTTCTTCAAATTCTCTTTGGAATTTGTTCCAAAAGATAATTTCCGAGAATTTTCTTCTTCTTGTGAATAGCGACAAATGAGGAAGCTCATTTCACCCTTGAAAACTAATTTTAGCCACGATTTTGCATTATTGCAAGTAAAATCAAAATTTTTATAGGAATTTTTGTTTCAGTCACAATTTTCTTAAATTCTTCCAAAATTTCTTCAAATTCTCTTTGGAATTTGTTCCAAAAGATAATTTCCGAGAATTTTCTTCTTCTTGTGAAGAGCGACAAATGAGGAAGCTCATTTCACCCTTGAAACTGATTTTAGTCACAATTTTGCAGTATTGCAAGTAAAATCAATAAAAGCATGTTTGTTTTTGTCATCAAATTGTTGCTAAATCACTCAGAACAAATCAGGGACAACTTACCAATTTTAGAATGCATTTTGATTGTCTAATCAGTCCACCTAAACCATATTGCTGACCAGTTTTTCGTCCATTTTGTCTGCTCCATTTGGTTCAGTTACTCGATGGATTTCCTCATATCTGTAAAATCACACACCGTACAATCCAAATTAATAATTATACGAATATTTCCAAATTAACACTAACCGAGAATGTTATTGACATTATTCTTAAAAGGTGGACAACGTTGCACTGTTGCACAGTTTGTCTGAAATGTACGTTTTTAATATCAGTTACCTAGTTTACGGCTGAATTGTGTTTCGAGACTATATAATGCAATTATGGTAGCAAAAAGTATGTAAAATAGTGCAATAATAATGCATTGTCCGTATACTGTTGCAACAGGTTCAATGAAAAGTGATTGGAACAAGGAAGGTTAAAGGTTGCTACAAGAAATCAATCATTGATCTAGTAAAGATATTAGCGTTTTTAAGTAGTGATGGGTAAATTACCGGTCAAGTAAATATTTTACTTTACCAGGAAAATTTGACCGGTAAATTACTGGTAAATTACAAATACTGCGTTTCTGGCAGTTCAAATTTTGACACCACTTTGCTTCCTGACTATACAAATAATTGTAGTGTTTCTCCAGGTTATTAGATAGGAAATTTAATGAGGATTCCAAAAATGTGCTTAAAACACTAATTTTCTTACTCTAAGTGGGGTTTACAAGCGATTTTGTCCCGGACTGTCCTTTCAAACTGTGTTTCTGTCAGTTCAAACCTTGACACCGCTTGTCTCCCTGACTATACAAATAATTGTAGTGTTTTTTCAGGTTATTAATAGGAAATTTAATGAGAATTCCAAAAATATGCTTAAAACACTACATTTCTTACACTAAGTGGGTTTTGCAAGCAATTTTGTCTCTGACTGTCTTTACAAACTGTGTTTCTGTCAGTTCAAACTTTGACACCGCTTTTCTCCCTGACTATACAAATAATTGTAGTGTTTTTCCAGGTTATTAAATAGGAAATTTAATGAGGATTCCAAAAATGTGCTTAAAACACTCATTTTCTTACTCTAAGTGGGTTTTACAAGCGATTTTGTCCCTGACTGTCTTTTCAAACTGTGTTTCTGTCAGTTCAAACTTTGACACCGCTTGTCTCCCTGACTATACAAATAATTGTAGTGTTTCTCCAGGTTATTAGATAGGAAATTTAATGAGGATTCCAAAAATGTGCTTAAAACACTAATTTTCTTACTCTAAGTGAAGTTTACAAGTGATTTTGTCCCTGACTGTCCTTTCAAACTGTGTTTCTGTCAGTTCAAACCTTGACACCGCTTGTCTCCCTGACTATACAAATAATTGTAGTGTTTTTCCAGGTTATTAGATAGGAAATTTAATGAGGATTCCAAAAATGTGCTTAAAACACTAATTTTCTTACTCCAAGTGGGGTTTACAGGCAATTTTGTCCCTGAGTGTCCTTTCATACTGTGTTTCTGTCAGTTCAAAATTTGACACCGCTTTTCTCCCTGACTATACAAATAATTGTAGTGTTTTTCTTGTTTATTAATAGGAAATTTAACAAGGATTTCAAAAATGTGCTTAAAACACTAATTTTCTTACTCTAAGTGAGGTTTACAGGCGATTTTGTCCTTGACTGTCCTTTCCAACTGTGTTTCTGTCAGTTCAGACACCGCTTTTCTTGCTGACTGTACCAATTCTTGTACAAAGACATTTTTTAAGCTTCTTAAGTCAATTTCCAGCGTTTTCAAGACAATTTTTAACTTGTGTTGGGTTGATTTTGGGTCTTTGAACGTAATAACTCAATTATCTCGTAAACAAAGTTCCAAATCATGCAGTCAAAGTCAAATTTCATGAAATATTCTCATGAAATGTTTGTGTTTTTCAAACGTTTTGACTAGCAAAATTTTCTAAAACAACTGCAAAAAGCCCCAATAAATCAATTTTCATGAAATTGTAGTGCTTTTCAGCGTTTTAACATGGAAAATTGACTAAAATTTCTCCAAATGATCCAATGAATTAAGCCAATTTTCATAAAATTTTTGTGTTTTTAAAGGTTTTGACTAGCAAAATGTACTAAAACAACTGCAAAATGCCCCAATAAGTAAATTTTCATGAAATTTTTGTGTTTTTTCAACGTTTTGTCCTTAAAAATTGACTAGAATAACTACAAATAGTCATGTAAGTAAATTTGTATGATCTGACTGCTTTTCAACATTTCAATATTGAAAATCCACTATAATGACTGCAAATGGTCCATTAAGCCAATTTCATTAAATTTAACTGTTTTTTTAAGTTTTAACCTTAAAAATTGACTAAAATGACGGCAAATAATACAGAAAGTAAATTTCCATGAATTCTGCTGTTTGTTCAACGTTTTGACCTGAACAATTGACTAGAGTTATTGCAAATAGCCGGCGAAATCAGTTTTCTATTATTTTTTATGCATTTTAGCGTTTGAACCTTGAAAGTTGCACTTGCACTACTTAAAACAGTGAGTCAAGTCAATTTTCATAAAATGTGACTATTTTTTGTTTTAACTCTAAAAATCGACCAAAACGATTGCACATATCCGGTTGGTCAAAATTTGACTGTTTTTAAACGTTTTGACCTGGAAAATGCACTAGAATAATGATCCAGTAAATCGATTTACAGACAAATTTCAGTGTTTTTCAACGATTTGTTCATGAAAATTTACTATAATGACTGAAAGTTGTCTAGCAAGTAAATTTTCATTAAATTTTACCATTTTTTAAGGTTTAGGCTTTGATAATTGACTAGAATGACTGCACTTAGTCCAGTAAGTCATTTTTTATGAAATTTTACTGAGTTTCAACCTTACTTTGACCGTGAAAATTGACTAGAATAGCTGCAAATGGTTAGTAAGTCAATTTTCATTGAAATTTACTGTTTTTCGACGTTTTGACCCTGAAAAATTACTAGAATAACTGCAAATGGCGAAATAAGTAAATTTTCATCAAATTTCAGTGTTTTTCAACGTTTTCACTTTGAAAATTGACTAAAATTTTGTACATTGTGCATAAAGTTAATTTGTATGAAATTTTTCAGATTTTGAAGGTTTTGGCTTTGACAATTGACTGGAATTACTGCAAACGGTACAGTAAGTCAATTTTCATGAAATTTTACCGTTTCTCAAAGTTTTGACCTGGAAAATTGACTAGAATGACTTCAAATGTCCCAGTAAGTATTTTTTTAATTAAATTTGACTTTTTTCCGACCATTTGACTTAGAAAATTGACTTAAAAAGCTGCAAATGGTTCAGCATGTCAATTTCCATGAAATTTGACTGTTTTTCGACGTTTTGACCTGAAAAATTGACTAAAACAACTGCGACTGGCCCAATAAGTAAATGTTGAAATTTTGAACGACTGCAAGTGATCCAGTAAATCAAAATACTGTCCCTCAAAGTTCAATTTAAAAAATCGGTTTGTTGTCATAACTGTCAGACCGTTTTGGAACAAATTTGATCAAATTTAGACTAAATACACATGAAATTACCACTCATTATGTGATATTATAATGACGTTTTGTCGAAACTGTCCAGTGGCGTAGATTCACGAAATATTTTTGAAAAATTACAGTTTTTTTTACTTTTCTTGTTCAATTTGAAAAAAATAAGTAACTCTTTTAAAATTCTGATTTAAAACTTGTTTTGAAATCGCTGAAAATTGACTTAAGAAGCTTAAAAAATGTCTTTGTAGTCAGTTTTCATAGTTTCCAGACCAATTGAAAGAATTTAGTTTTGAAAATTGACTTGGAAACTGTGAAAATTGTCGTCTAAGTGTCTTTGTAGTCAGTCCGAGTATTCATTGAAAAGCTTTATCAAATAATTGCTTCGTGTAATGTCTGCTTTAGGCTCGACTTCCTAACATTAAAACCAGTTATTTACCAATTTTCATCATCTAAAACGTGCATTTCTCTTGTTGCGTGAAAAAGTAGTGTTTTTGTCAGTCAATAGTAATTTATTTTAACTAAATTAGGTAAAAGAGGTAATAAGCTTAACTGTATTTGTAAGCATTCACTTTGCAAAATTTTTAAATTAAAAGTTAACTGAGATTGAGGAATTAACCTAAAGATTTTTTAAAACCGTGATTGGGAAATCCCATCATTAACAGCATTGATAATAATGAAATTAGATGAACTGGCATTTTTGCTGTATAGAATTAAGTATAGACATGTGCACGTAACTAAGTAAACATTCTAAAATCCTTAAAATCCAAATTTTATGAAAATTGACTTATTGGGGCATTTTGGAGTAGTTTTAATAAATTTTGCTAGTCAGACCGTTTGAAAAACAGTCAAATTTCATAAAAATCGACTTAATGGATCATTTGGAGTAATTTCAGTCAATTTTCCTGGTCAAAACGCTGAAAAACAGTCAAATTTAATGAAAATTTATTTAATCGATCATTTGGAGTAATTTCGGTCAATTTTCAAAGTCAAAACGCTGAAAGACGCAACAATTTCATGAAATTGACTTATTGGGGTTTTTGCAGTTGTTTTAGTAAATTTTGTTAGTCAAAACGTTTGAAAAACACAAAAATTTCATGAAAATTGGCTTAATGGATCATTTGGAGTAATTTTAGTCAATTTTCCAGGTTGAAACGTTGAAAAACACTACAATTTCATGAAAATGTATATATTAGGGCTTTTTGCAGTTGTTTTAGTAAATTTTGCAAGTCAAAACGTTTGAAAAACAGTAAAATTTCATGAAAATTGACTTAATGGATCATTTGGAGTAATTTCAGTTAATTTTCCAGGTTGAAACGATGAAAAACACTACAAAATCATAAAAATTTACTTATTGGGGCTTTTTGCAGTTGTTTTAGTAAATTTTGCTAGTCAAAATGTTTGAAAAACAGTAGAATTTTATGAAAATTGACATAATGGATCATTTGGAGTAATTTCGGTCAATTTTCAAAGTTAAAGCGACGAAAAACTACAATTTCATGAAAATTGACTTATTGGGGCTCTTTGCAGTTGTTTTAGTAAATTTTGCTAGTCAAAACATTTGAAAAACAGTCAAATTTAATAAAAATTGACTAAGTGGATCATTTGGACTAATTTCAGTCAATTCTCCAGGGTGAAACGCTGAAAAATACTACTATTTCATGAAAATTTACTTAATGGATCATTTGGAGTAATTTCAGTCAATTTTCCAGGTTGAAACGCTGAAAAACACTACAAAATCATAAAAAATTTACTTATTGGGCTTTTTGCAGTTGTTTTAGTAAATTTTGCTAGTCAAAATGTTTGAAAAACAGTAGAATTTTATGAAAATTGACATAATGGATCATTTGGAGTAATTTCGGTCAATTTTCAAAGTTAAAGCGACGAAAAACTACAATTTTCATGAAAATTGACTTATTGGGGCTCTTTGCAGTTGTTTTAGTAAATTTTGCTAGTCAAAACATTTGAAAAACAGTCAAATTTAATAAAAATTGACTAAGTGGATCATTTGGACTAATTTCAGTCAATTCTCCAGGTGTGAAACGCTGAAAAAATACTACTATTTCATGAAAATTTACTTAATGGATCATTTGGAGTAATTTCAGTCAATTTTCCAGGTCGAAACGCTGAAAAACACTACAATTTCATGGAATTTGATTTATTGGGGCTTTTGCAATGGTTTTAGTAAATTTTGCTAGTCAAAAACTTTAAAAACACAAAAATTTTATGAAAATTGGCTTAATTCATTGGATCATTTGGAGAAATTTTAGTCAATTTTCCATGTTAAAACGCTGAAAAGCACTACAATTTCATGAAAATTTACTTATTGGGGCTTTTTTCAGTTGTTTTAGTACATTTTGATAGTCTAGTTTAAAAAACAGTCAAATTTCATGAAAATTAAATTAATGGATCATTTGAAGTAATTTCAGTCAATTTTCCAGGTTGAAACGCTGAAAAACACAAAAATTTTATGAAAATTGACTTATTGGGGCTTTTTGCAGTTGTTTTAGTAAATTGTGCTAGTCAAAACATTTGAAAAACAGTCAAATTTAATAAAAATTGACTTAATGGATCATTTGGAGTAATTTCAGTCAATTTTCCAGGTTGAAACGCTGAAAAATACTACAATTTCATGAAAATTTACTTAATGGATCATTTGGAGTAATTTCAGTCAATTTTCCAAGTTGAAACGCTGAAAAACACTACAATTTCATGAAAATTGACTTATTGGGGCATTTTGGAGTTGTTTTAATAAATTTTGCTAGTCAGACCGTTTGAAAAACAGTCAAATTTCATAAAAATCGACTTAATGGATCATTTAGAGTAATTTCAGTCAATTTTCCTGGTCAAAACGCTGAAAAACAGTCAAATTTTATGAAAATTTATTTAATCGATCATTTGGAGTAATTTCGGTCAATTTTCAAAGTCAAAACGCTGAAAAACACAAAAATTTCATGAAAATTGACTTATTGGGGCTTTTTGCAGTTGTTTTAGTAAATTTTGCTAGTCAAAACGTTTGAAAAACAGTAGAATTTTATGAAAATTGACTTAATGGATCATTTGGAGTAATTTTAGTCAATTTTCCAGGTCAAAACGTTGAAAAACACTACAATTTCCTGAAAATTTATATATTGGGGCTTTTTGCAGTTGTTTTAGTGAATTTTGCTAGTCAAAATGTTTGAAAAACAGTCAAATTTTATGAAAATTGACCCAATGGATCATTTGGAGTAATTTCAGTCAATTTTCCAGGTTGAAACGCTGAAAAACACTACAATTTCATGAAAATTGATTTATTGGGCCATTTGCAGTTGTTTTAGTCAATTTTCCAAGTCACAACGTTGGAAAACAGTAAAATTTCATGAAAATTGACTTAATGGATCATTTGGCGTAATTTCAGTCAATTTTAGAGGTTGAAACGCTGAAAAACACTACAATTTCATGAAAATTTACTTATTGGGGCTTTTTTCAGTTGTTTTAGTACATTTTGATAGTCTAGTTTGAAAAACAGTCAAATTTTATGAAAATTGACTTAATGGATCATTTGGAGTAATTTCAGTCAATTTTCCAGGTTGAAACGCTGAAAAACACTACAATTTCATGAAAATTGACTTATTGGGGCTTTTTGCAGTTGTTTCAGTACATTTTGCTAGTCAAAACATTTGTAAAACAGTCAAATTTCATAAAAATCGACTTAATGGATCATTTGGAGTAATTTCAGTCAATTCTCCAGGTCAAAACGCTGAAAAACTAAAAAATTTTATGAAAATTGACTTATTGGGGCTTTTTGCAGTTGTTTTAGTAAATTTTGCTAGTCAAAACGTTTGAAAAACAGTAGAATTTTATGAAAATTGACTTAATGGATCATTTGGAGTCATTTTAGTCAATTTTCCAGGTCAAAACGTTGAAAAACACTACAATTTCCTGAAAATTTATATATTGGGGCTTTTTGCAGTTGTTTTAGTGAAAAACAGTCAAATTTTATGAAAATTGACCTAATGGATAATTTAGAGTAATTTCAGTCAATTTTCCAGGTTGAAACGCTGAAAAACACTACAATTTCATGAAAATTGATTTATTGGGGCTTTTGCAGTGGTTTTAGTAAATTTTGCTGGTCAAAACGTTTGAAAAACAGTAAAGTTTTATGAAAATTGACATAATGAATCATTCGGACTAATTTCAGTCAATTTTCCATGTTGAAACGCTGAAAAATACTACAAATTTATGAAAATTTACTTATTGGGGGTTTTTGCAGTTGTTTTAGTAAATTTTGCTAGTCAAAATATTTGAAAAGTCAAATTTCATGAAAATTGACCTAATGGATCATTTGGAGTAATTTCAGTCAATTTTCCAGGTCGAAACGCTGAAAAACACTACAATTTCATGGAATTTGATTTATTGGGGCTTTTGCAGTGGTTTTAGTAAATTTTGCTAGTCAAAAACTTTAAAAACACAAAAATTTTATGAAAATTGGCTTAATTCATTGGATCATTTGGAGAAATTTTAGTCAATTTTCCATGTTAAAACGCTGAAAAGCACTACAATTTCATGAAAATTGATTTATATACATTTCATGAGAATATTTCATGAAATTTANGACTAATATCAANNTCNATTTGTAGTACCNGACGGAAAGNAGATGNNCNACCATCNTGTCNNCATACGGNNNNTCTNCGAGTTATGTNGCGTCTATCCGNCGNTANAGACAGCCGTGCTATAAGNTNGTNCGANGTTNCAGANGNATNTANGAGTAGNGANCNANTNCNNCCAACCCAANTNNNGANTATTNGNGCCAGCGNCTAGGATCTCCAGTTGNTTGNTACTGCGCAAGGGCCTAGNCNCGCGTCTATCCCGTCATTACGAANCGAATAGTTGNCTGACCGCNATNTATCCATTTNNATGGGATTAGCNTCCGCTAGCTCCCCCANTCGGCGGTGCGTTTATTNNAGANNGATNTCGNCNGGGTTAGATCNGAATNANTTGGGNAANGNACNTCTGAACTAGCGNTGNTACAACNANAGTTCTAACTGCNACNGCACNNTGGACNGNCNNCCGNCTNGACAGCCNGANCTNCCANCCGCCNTCTCNTACGNNTATGTAGCTTGTAGTTCAGGCTTTCCAAAAATATGCTTCCTTGCGTTGATCGGTTGCCCCGTTTGGCCACTAGAGGGCGCCAAAATTACCGCATGCTAAAACTACAAAATTTTAGTCAACCTCTGTTTTGACCTTGAAGAACTCGCTTATTTGACAAGTTACGTCAAAATGTCACATAACTTGTTTTGCAGCTTGCAGTACAGGCATTCGAAAACGATGCTTCTTTAAGTTGATCGGTTGCCCCGTTTGGCCACTAGAGGGCGCCAAAATTACCGCATGCTAAAACTACATAACTTTAGTCCAGCCTTTGCTTTGACCTTGAAGAACTTGCTTATTTGACAAGTTACGTCAAAATGTCACATAATCTGTTTTGTAGCTTGCAGTACAGGCATTCCAAAAATATGCTCCTTTGAGTTGACAGATTGCATTGTTTCGCCACTAGAGGGCACCAAATACCTATATTCGAAGTCAGAATAAAGATACTTTCCGATTGAGCAAATAACTAAAATACAAGGTGTGCCATTTAACCCAATCAAAACATGTGTCAAAAATTTGACAAGTGATTGACAGATGTCAATTTTGAGACAACTGATTTTACCGATTTACGAAGTCAACTATTGAGTAAAATATAAACAATCATCCGGTACATTTACACCAAAACCGGCCAGAAATAATAATTAACAAAAGATCTGTTGTTTATGTTAGGGCTACAGGGAAAAATTCCACAAAGACGAATTAATGAAACACGATCGTTTCTTTAACAAAGGAGAGAAATCGGGGAGTTACAAGATTTTCGGCAAGAAGGGCTCCAAGTACGGTTCTGAACAAGTTTCCAAGAAGGATGACGGACAATTCAAGGTACGGTAATTCCCTACACTTTATGAGCAAACTAACAGAGTAAAGAGAGTAATTCAATTACTTTCAAGTAAAAATGCAAGTTTTATCTAAAACTCATACAATAGTCAATTTCAAGCTTATGAAAACTGGTGAACGAGTAAAGCTAGCAAAGTGAGTTTGGGATAAGCTTGAAATTGACTATTGTATGAGTTTTAGTTAAAAACTTGCATTTTTACTTGAATTAGGATATTTCACGAACCAAAACAGATATCGACGTCATTTTTTTACATGAATTGTAGGAAATGTAATACTGAATAACATATCCAAAACTCACTTTGCTAGCTTTACTCGTTCACCAGTTTTCATAAGCTTGAAATTGACTATTGTATGAGTTTTAGTTAAAACTTGCATTTTTACTTGAATTAGGATATTTCACGAACCAAAACAGATATCGACGTCATTTTTTATATGAATTGTAGGAAATGTAATGCTGAATAACATATCCAAAACTCACTTTGCTAGCTTTACTCGTTCACCAGTTTTTCATAAGCTTGAAATTGACTATTGTATGAGTTTAGTTAAAACTTGCATTTTTACTTGAATTAGGATATTTCACGAACCAAAACAGATATCGACGTAATTTTTTATATGAATTGTAGGAAATGTAATGCTGAATAACATATCCAAAACTCACTTTGCTAGCTTTACTCGTTCACCAGTAGTCATAAGCTTGAAATTGACTATTGTATGAGTTTTAGTTAAAACTTGCATTTTTACTTGAATTAGGATATTTCACGAACCAAAACAGATATCGACGTCATTTTTTACATGAATTGTAGGAAATGTAATGCTGAATAACATATCCAAAACTCACTTTGCTAGCTTTACTCGTTCACCAGTTTTCATAAGCTTGAAATTGACTATTGTATGAGTTTTAGATAAAACTTGCATTTTTACTTGAATTAGGATATTTCACGAACCAGAACAGATATCGACGTCATTTTTTACATGAATTGTAGGAAATGTAATGCTGAATAACATATCCAAAACTCACTTTGCTAGCTTTACTCGTTCACCAGTTTTCATAAGCTTGAAATTGACTATTGTATGAGTTTTAGTTTAAAACTTGCATTTTTACTTGAATTAGGATATTTCACGAACCAGAACAGATATCGACGTCATTTTTTTCATGAATTGTAGGAAATATAATGCTGAATAACATATCCAAAACTCACTTTGCTACCTTTACTCGTTCACACAGTTTTCATAAGCTTGAAATTGACTATTGTATGAGTTTCAGTTAAAACCTGCATTTTTACTTGAATTAGGATATTTCACGAACCAAAACAGATATCGACGTCATTTTTTATATGAATTGTAGGAAATGTAATGCTGAATAACATATCCAAAACTCACTTTGCTAGCTTTACTCGTTCACCAGTTTTCATAAGCTTGAAATTGACTATTGTATGAGTTTTAGTTAAAACTTGCATTTTTACTTGAATTAGGATATTTCACGAACCAAAACAGATATCGACGTAATTTTTTATATGAATTGTAGGAAATGTAATGCTGAATAACATATCCAAAACTCACTTTGCTAGCTTTACTCGTTCACCAGTAGTCATAAGCTTGAAATTGACTATTGTATGAGTTTTAGTTAAAACTTGCATTTTTACTTGAATTAGGATATTTCACGAACCAAAACAGATATCGACGTCATTATTTACATGAATTGTAGGAAATGTAATGCTGATAACATATCCAAAACTCACTTTGCTAGCTTTACTCGTTCACCAGTTTTCATAAGCTTGAAATTGACTATTGTATGAGTTTTAGATAAAACTTGCATTTTTACTTGAATTAGGATATTTCACGAACCAGAACAGATATCGACGTCATTATTTACATGAATTGTAGGAAATGTAATGCTGAATAACATATCCAAAACTCACTTTGCTAGCTTTACTCGTTCACCAGTTTTCATAAGCTTGAAATTGACTATTGTATGAGTTTTAGTTAAAACTTGCATTTTTACTTGAATTAGGATATTTCACGAACCAAAACAGATATCGACGTCATTTTTTATGTGAATTGTAGGAAATGTAATGCTGAATAACATATCCAAAACTCACTTTGCTAGCTTTACTCGTTCACCAGTTTTCATAAGCTTGAAATTGACTATTGTATGAGTTTTAGTTAAAACTTGCATTTTTACTTGAATTAGGATATTTCACGAACCAAAACAGATATCGACGTCATTTTTTATATGAATTGTAGGAAATGTAATGCTGAATAACATATCCAAAACTCACTTTGCTAGCTTTACTCGTTCACCAGTTTTCATAAGCTTGAAATTGACTATTGTATGAGTTTTAGTTAAAACTTGCATTTTTACTTGAATTAGGATATTTCACGAACCAAAACAGATATCGACGTCATTTTTTATATGAATTGTAGGAAATGTAATGCTGAATAACATATCCAAAACTCACTTTGCTAGCTTTACTCGTTCACCAGTTTTCATAAGCTTGAAATTGACTATTGTATGAGTTTTAGTTAAAACTTGCATTTTTACTTGAATAAGGATATTTCACGAACCAAAACAGATATCGACGTCATTTTTTATATGAATTGTAGGAAATGTAATGCTGAATAACATATCCAAAACTCACTTTGCTAGCTTTACTCGTTCACCAGTTTTCATAAGCTTGAAATTGACTATTGTATGAGTTTTAGTTAAAACTTGCATTTTTACTTGAATTAGGATATTTCACGAACCAGAACAGATATTGACGTAATTTTTTATATGAATTGTAGGAAATGTAATGCTGAATAACATATCCAAAACTCCCTTTGCTAGCTTTACTCGTTCACCAGTTTTCATAAGCTTGAAATTGACTATTGTATGAGTTTTAGTTAAAACTTGCATTTTTACTTGAATTAGGATATTTCACGAACCAAAACAGATATCGACGTAATTTTTTATATGAATTGTAGGAAATGTAATGCTGAATAACATATCCAAAACTCACTTTGCTAGCTTTACTCGTTCACCAGTTTTCATAAGCTTGAAATTGACTATTGTATGAGTTTTAGTTAAAACTTGCATTTTTACTTGAATTAGGATATTTCACGAACCAAAACAGATATCGACGTCATTTTTTATATGAATTGTAGGAAATGTAATGCTGAATAACATATCCAAAACTCACTTTGCTAGCTTTACTCGTTCACCAGTTTTCATAAGCTTGAAATTGACTATTGTATGAGTTTTAGTTAAAACTTGCATTTTTACTTGAATTAGGATATTTCACGAACCAAAACAGATATCGACGTCATTTTTTATATGAATTGTAGGAAATGTAATGCTGAATAACATATCCAAAACTCACTTTGCTAGCTTTACTCGTTCACCAGTTTTCATAAGCTTGAAATTGACTATTGTATGAGTTTTAGTTAAAACTTGCATTTTTACTTGAATAAGGATATTTCACGAACCAAAACAGATATCGACGTCATTTTTTATATGAATTGTAGGAAATGTAATGCTGAATAACATATCCAAAACTCACTTTGCTAGCTTTACTCGTTCACCAGTTTTCATAAGCTTGAAATTGACTATTGTATGAGTTTTAGTTAAAACTTGCATTTTTACTTGAATTAGGATATTTCACGAACCAAAACAGATATCGACGTAATTTTTTATATGAATTGTAGGAAATGTAATGCTGAATAACATATCTAAAACTCACTTTGCTAGCTTTACTCGTTCACCAGTTTTCATAAGCTTGAAATTGACTATTGTATGAGTTTAAGTTAAAACTTGCATTTTTACTTGAATTAGGATATTTCACGAACCAGAACAGATATCGACGACATTTTTTTTGTGAATTGTAGGAAATTCAATGCTGAATAACTTATCCAAAACTCACTTTGCTATCTTTACTCTTTCACCAGGTTTCATGAACTTATCTCTCTCTCTTATCTTATCTACTTTACAGAAGTCATTGGTAATTCAACTACTATTTGAAATTATTTGCAATTGATAATTGAATTACATTTAGAGTAGTTGGTAAGTCAATTACTAAACAATTAATTTTACAGAGTTTGAAAACGGAAGGAAAACATTCGAAATCGAGCAAAAAGGACGGTGGTCACAATAAGGGTGACAAAAAGGGACACAAAAGTTCCAAAGGGTCCAAAAGCCACCACTCAAAAGGCAGTTCCTACGGGCATAAGGGCGGCAAAAGGGGTGGCAAACATTACAAAACTAAAAGCCACTAAACTGGGCGGTTGGTTAACTTTTAGGAAAATTACTGAGTTTGTTTTAGCGGGTATTTTGTTTTTTTCTGGAAATGTTATTGTGTTTAAGTTGAACAGCTTACGTTGGTAAGGAATTCCGACTAAAATAATTTTTTTGTGTTTCTGGTAAGCATTTTAAATTAAAAGTGTATTTGTTTTTAAAGTAATAATTTTAGTTAACACATTTTACAATAAATTAATTTCATATTTTTATTTTTTGTTTCTATTAAAACCTTTAGTCAGTATAACTAAATAGTCCAGGCTAAAAAACAGGACAACAGGATAACAAGGAGCAGGGGTTGATATTATTGCAATTTCAACCGGAATTTGACGTCCTAGAGAAAATTGTTCAATAGGAAAATCGTACAGATTGAAAAAATGTACAATTTTCATTCTGGTTACTTTCATGCATAACCTAAAAATTTCCGAGAAAAATGGCGGGAAAACTATTTTTTTCATGATTGTTCGTTTTTTAATTTGGTATTTCAGCAAAGTACTCGTATTTTATAAACGAAACTTGCTGAAAATATGTCATTAGTACTTTGCAGTTTAAATTTTTCTGACTGTACCGAGTTTTTAAAATTTTTTTTAGGGGATATGATGGGATAAGAAATTTAATACAGAGACCAAAAATGTCCTTAAAAATGTGATTTGGTCACTTTCAGTGGGTTTTGCTACAAAAATTTTAGTGAGGATTCCGAAAATGTGCTTAAAACAGTCATTTTCTCACTCCAAGTGGGTTTTACATGCGACTTTGTCACTGACTGTCCTTTCCAAACTGTGTTTCTGACAGTTCAAATTTTCACACCACTTTTCTCCATGATTGTACCAAATTTTGTAGTGTTTCTTTATGTCGTTAGGTAGAAAATTTAGTGAGGATTTTGAAAATGTGCATAAAACAGTCATTTTCTCACTCCAAGTGGGTTTTACATGCGACTTTGTCACTGACTGTCTTTCCAAACTGTGTTTCTGACAGTTCAAATTTTCACACCACTTTTCTCCATGATTGTACCAAATTTTGTAGTGTTTCTTTATGTCGTTAGGTAGAAAATTTAGTGAGGATTTTGAAAATGTGCATAAAACAGTCATTTTCTCACTCCAAGTGGGTTTTACAGGCGATTTTGTCACTGACTGTCCTTTCAAACTGTGTTTCTGACAGTTCAAATTTTCACACCACTTTTCTCCATGATTGTACCAAATTTTGTAGTGTTTCTTTATGTCGTTAGGTAGAAAATTTAGTGAGGATTTTGAAAATGTGCATAAAACAGTCATTTTCTCACTCCAAGTGGGTTTTACAGGCGATTTTGTCACTGACTGTCCTTTCAAACTGTGTTTCTGACAGTTCAAAGTTTGACACCACTTTTCTCCATGACTGTACCAAATTTTGTAGTGTTTCTTTATGTCATTAAGTAGAAAATTTAGTGGGGATTCTGAAAATGTGCTTAAAACAGTCACTTTCTCACTCCAAGTAGGTTTTAGAGGCGATTTTGTCACTGACTGTCCTTTCAAACTGTGTTTCTGACAGTTCAAAGTTTGACACCACTTTTCTCCATGACTGTACCGAATTTTGTAGTGTTTCTTTATGTCGTTAGGTAGAAAATTTAGTGGGATTCTGAAAATGTGCATAAAACAGTCATTTTCTCACTCTAAGTGGGTTTTACAGGCGATTTTGTACTGACTGTCCTCTCAAACTATGTTTCTGACAGTTCAAAGTTTGACACCACTTTTCTCCATGACTGTACCGAATTTTGTAGTGTTTCTTTATGTCATTAGGTAGAAAATTTAGTGGGGATTCTGAAAATGTGCTTAAAACAGTCACTTTCTCACTCCAAGTGGGTTTTACAGGCGATTTTGTAACTGACTGTCCTCTCAAACTATGTTTCTGACAGTTCAAAGTTTGACACCACTTTTCTCCATGACTGTACCGAATTTTGTAGTGTTTCTTTATGTCATTAGGTAGAAAATTTAGTGGGGATTCTGAAAATGTGCTTAAAACAGTCACTTTCTCACTCCAAGTAGGTTTTAGAGGCGATTTTCTCACTGACTGTCCTTTCAAACTGTGTTTCTGACAGTTCAAAGTTTGACACCACTTTTCTCCATGACTGTACCGAATTTTGTAGTGTTTCTTTATGTCGTTAGGTAGAAAATTTAGTGAGGATTTTGAAAATGTGCTTAAAACAGTCACTTTCTCACTCCAAGTGGGTTTTAGAGGCGATTTTGTCACTGACTGTCCTCTCAAACTGTGTTTCTGACAGTTCAAATTTTCACACCACTTTTCTCCATGACTGTACCAAATTTTGTAGTGTTTCTTTATGTCATTAGGTAGAAAATTTAGTGGGGATTTTGAAAATGTGCATAAAACAGTCATTTTCTCACTCCAAGTGGGTTTTACAGGCGATTTTGTAACTGACTGTCCTCTCAAACTATGTTTCTGACAGTTCAAAGTTTGACACCACTTTTCTCCATGACTGTACCGAATTTTGTAGTGTTTCTTTATGTCATTAGGTAGAAAATTTAGTGGGGATTCTGAAAATGTGCTTAAAACAGTCACTTTCTCACTCCAAGTGGGTTTTAGAGGCGATTTTGTAACTGACTGTCCTCTCAAACTATGTTTCTGACAGTTCAAAGTTTGACACCACTTTTCTCCATGACTGTACCGAATTTTGTAGTGTTTCTTTATGTCGTTAGGTAGAAAATTTAGTGAGGATTTTGAAAATGTGCATAAAACAGTCATTTTCTCACTACAAGTGGGTTTTACAGGCGATTTTCTCACTGACTGTCCTTTCAAACTGTGTTTCTGCCAGTTCAAATTTTGACACTACTTTTCTTCATGACTTTTCCGAATTTTATGGTGTTTTTTTATGTCATTAAGTAGAAAATTTAGTCAGGATTCTGAAAATGTGCTTAAAACAGTCATTTTCTTACCACAAGTGGGTTTTAAAAGCGATTTTGTAACTGACTGTCCTTTCTAACTGTGTTTCTGATAGTTTAAACTTTGACACCACTTTTCTCCATGACTGTACCGAATTTTGTAGTGTTTCTTTATGTCGTTAGGTAGAAAATTTAGTGAGGATTTTGAAAATGTGCATAAAACAGTCATTTTCTCACTACAAGTGGGTTTTACAGGCGATTTTCTCACTGACTGTCCTTTCAAACTGTGTTTCTGCCAGTTCAAATTTTGACACTACTTTTCTTCATGACTTTTCCGAATTTTGTGGTGTTTTTTTATGTCATTAAGTAGAAAATTTAGTCAGGATTCTGAAAATGTGCTTAAAACAGTCATTTTCTTACCACAAGTGGGTTTTAAAAGCGATTTTGTTACTGACTGTCCTTCCAAACTGTGTTTCTGACAGTTCAAATTTTGACACCACTTTTCTCCATGACTGTACCAAACTTTGTACTGCTTTTTTATGTCATTAGGTAGAAAAATTAGTGAGGATTCTGAAAATGTGCTTAAAACACTCACTTTCTGACTCCAAGTGGATTTTACAGGCGATTTTGTCACTGACTGTCCTCTCAAACTGTGTTTCTGCCAGTTCAAATTTTGACACTACTTTTCTTCATGACTGTTCCGAATTTTATGGTGTTTTTTTATGTCATTAAGTAGAAAATTTAGTCAGGATTCTGAAAATGTGCTTAAAACTGTCATTTTCTTACCACAAGTGGGTTTTAAAAGCGATTTTGTTACTGACTGTCCTTTCTAACTGTGTTTCTGATAGTTTAAACTTTGACACCACTTTTTTCCATGACTGTACCAAACTTTGTACTGCTTTTTTATGTCATTAGGTAGAAAAATTAGTGAGGATTCTGAAAATGTGCTTAAAACAGTCACTTTCTCACTCCAAGTGGGTTTTACAGGCGATTTTGTCACTGACTGTCTTTTCAAACTGTGTTTCTGACACTTCAAATTTTGACACCACTTTTTGCTTGACTGTATCTGATTTTACAATGTTTTTTTATGTCAATAGGTAGAAAATTTAATGAGAATTCCCAAAATGTGCTTAAAACAGTCATTTTATTACTCCAAGTGGGTTTACAAGCGATTTTGTCACTGACTGTCCTTTTAAACTGTGTTTCTGCCATTTCAAATTTTGACACTACTTTTATTCATGACTGTACCAAATTTTGTAGTGTTTTTTTATGTCATTAGGTAAAAAATTTAGTGAGGATTCTGAAAATGTGCTTAAAACAGTCATTTTCTCACTCCAAGTGGGTTTTACAGGCGATTTTGTCACTGACTGTCCTTCCAAACTGTGTTTCTGACAGTTCAAATTTTGACACTACTTTTCTTCATGACTGTACAAAATTTTGTGGTACTTTTTTATGTCATTAGGTAGAAAATTTAGTGAGGATTCTGAAAATGTGCTTAAAACAGTCATTTTCTCACTCCAAGTGGGTTTTACAGGCGATTTTGTCACTGACTGTCCTTTCAAACTGTGTTTCTGACAGTTCAAATTTTGACACCACTTTTCTCCATGATTGTACCAAATTTTGTAGTGTTTTTTTGTGTCATTAGGTAGAAAATATAGTGCAAATTCTGAAAATGTGCTTAAAACAGTCATTTTATTACTCCAAGTGGGTTTACAAGCGATTTTGTCACTGACTGTCCTTTTAAACTGTGTTTCTGACAGTTCAAAGTTTGACACCACTTTTCTCCATGACTGTACCGAATTTTGTAGTGTTTCTTTATGTCATTAGGTAGAAAATTTAGTGGGATTCTGAAAATGTGCTTAAAATAGTCACTTTCTCACTCCAAGTGGGTTTTAGAGGCGATTTTGTCACTGATTGTCCTCTCAAACTGTGTTTCTGACAGTTCAAATTTTGACACCACTTTTTTCCATGACTGTACCGAATTTTGTAGTGTTTCTTTATGTCGTTAGGTAGAAAATTTAGTGAGGATTCTGAAAATGTGCTTAAAACAGTAATTTGCTCACTCCATGTGGGTTTTACAGGCAATTTTGTCACTGACTGTCTTTCTGACAGTTTAAACTTTGACACCACTTTTTGCTTTGACTGTACCCAATTTTGCAGTGTTTTTTTATGTCATTGGGTAGAAAATTTAATGAGGATTCCAAAAATGTGCTTAAAATAGCCATTTTCTCACTCGAAGTGGGTTTTACTGGCGATTTTCTCACTGACTGTCCTTTCAAACTGTGTTTCTGACAGTTCAAACTTTAGACCGCTTTTTTCCATGACTGTACCTAGTTTTGTAGTGTTTTTTATGTCCTTAGATAGGAAATTTAATGAGGATTCCAAAAATGTCCTTAAAAATGCGATCCGGGCACTACAAGTCAAATTTTGACAGCTCATTCGGTATAACCTTCACTCCGCAAAGAACTAGTTACTGTTAAATTTTTATGCAAATCATGAGAAAACTAGATGTAGAGCAGTATTTTCGAATAAATAATTTGTAGTTTTGTCAAAGTAACTTTAACCTAATTGTACTATTTCTCTTAAAAGTTTCAACAAACTATTAAAACTACGTTTACGTAACGTAATAATAACGTCACAGTGTATACTTATCCAGAAAGTCGTAAATTAGTCATTAGATACGCCTAACAATACAGTCACCTGTCATATTAGCCACAAGCTTTAATGTCCAAATCAAATTTAATGAACTTTGAGGGACTATAGTGGGTGTGCTAGAACAGGGGCGTACAAAAATGAAAAAAACTCCAAAAACACTATCAAAACAACAAAAATCAATTTAGTCCAACAATTGCTATTATTGTTACGTTAATCTAAAGCAAATTTGATTAATTTAAGTCACTATTGAAACTGATTATTTACCTCCAGAACAGGGGAGTTTAATGGAAAATGTTCCACCACTGACTAATTGAATCAATAATTCAAACGTTTCGTGACAAAAAGAAATCTCGTCACAAGAGGTAAGTAAATGTATGCCCTTACCTGAAAGTCTACATGAGTTTCAAAAGCATTTCCATAAAGAGTTGGAATTATTTAATAAAATCAGTAAATTATTAGTCAAAATGTTTTCATTTTTAAAAGTTTGGATGGTGTTTGAGCTCGTAGTTTTGGGTAATTGCCAAGAAAAATTTACAATTGGTAAGTACTCAATTTACTGTTGAACTGTAAAGAGTTTAGTGATATGTTATTCCTAATTTTGACATTTAAAATGACACTTTTTTAGTTACGAAACACAGTTTTACAGGGGATTTTGTCCCTGATTGTCTTTCAAAGTGTGTTTTTGGCAGTTCAAATTTCGACACCACTTTTCTCCCTGACTTTACATGATTTTGTAGTGATTTTTTTGTCATTAGATAGGAAATTTAATGAGGAATCCAAAAATGTGCTTGAAACAGTGATTTTCTCACTTCAAGTGGGTTTTACATGCGACTATGTCGGTGACTGTCTTTTGAAGTGTGTTTCTAGCAGTTCAAATTTTGACACCACTTTTCTCCCTGACATTACCCGATTTTTTAGTGATTTTTATGTCATTAGATAGGAAATTTAATGAGGAATCCAAAAATGTGCTTAAAACAGTCATTTTCTCAGTCCAAGTGGGTTTTACATGCGATTTTCTCTCTGATTGTCCTTTCAAAATGTGTTTATGGCAGATCAAGTTTTGACACCACTTTTCATCCTGTTTTTGCCTCATTTTGTATTATTTTTTTACGTCATTAGATAGTAAATTTAATGAGGATTTCAGAAATGTGCTTAAAACAGTCATTTTCTCACTCCAAGTGGGTTTTACATGCGACTATGTTGCTGACTGTTCTTTTGAAGTGTGTTTCTGGCAGTTCAAATTTTGACACCACTTTTCTCCCTGACATTACCCGATTTTTTAGTGATTTTTATGTCATTAGATAGGAAATTTAATGAGGTATCCAAAAATGTGCTTAAAACAGTCATTTTCTCACTCCAAGTGGGTTTTACATGCAATTTTCTCTCTGATTTTCCTTTCAAAATGTGTTTATGGCAGATCAAGTTTTGACACCACTTTCTTCCCTGATTTTGCCTCATTTTGTATTATTTTTTTACGTCATTAGATAGTAAATTTAATGAGGATTTCAAAAATGTGCTTAAAACAGTCATTTTCACACTCCAAGTGGGTTTTACATGCGACTATGTCGCTGACTGTTCTTTTGAAGTGTGTTTCTGGCAGTTCAAATTTTGACAGCACTTTTCTCCCTGACTTTAACCGATTTTGTAGTGGTTTTTATGTCATTAGATAGGAAATTTAATGAGGAATCCAAAAATGTGCTTAAAACAGTCATTTTCTCACTTCAAGCGGGTTTTACATGCGATTTTGTCCCTGACTGTCCTTTCAAACTGTGGTTTTGACAGTTCAAATTTTGACACCACTTTTCTCTCTGACTTTACCTGATTTTGTAGTGATTTTTATGTCATTAGATAGGAAATTTAATGAGGAATCCAAAAATGTGCTTAAAACAGTCATTTTCTCACTTCAAGTGGGTTTTACATGCGATTATGTAGCTGACTGTTCTTTTGAAGTGTGTTTCTGGCAGTACAAAATTTGACACCACTTTTCTCTCTGACTTTACCTGATTTTGTAGCATTTTTTATGACGTAGGATAGGAAATTTAACGAGGATTCCAAAAATGTGCTTAAAACAGTCATTTTCTCACTTCAAGTGGGTTTTACATGCGATTTTGTCCCTGACTGTTCTTTCAAACTGTGGTTTTGACAGTTCAAATTTTGACACCACTTTTCTCCCTGACTTTACCAATTTTGTAGTGTTTTTCATGTCATTAGATAGGAAATTTAATGAGGATTCCAAAAATGTGCTTAAAACAGTCATTTTCTCACTCCAAGTGGGTTTTACATGCGATTTTGTCCCTGACTGTCCTTTCAAACTGTGTTTCTGTCAGTTCAAATTTTGACAGCACTTTTCTCCCTGACTGTACCAAATTTTGTAGTGTTTTTTATGTTATTAGATAGGAAATTTAATGAGGATTCCAAAAATGTGCTTAAAACAGTCATTTTCTCACTCCAAGTGGGTTTTACATGCGATTTTGTCCCTGACTGTCCTTTCAAACTGTGTTTTTGACAGTTCAAATTTTGACACCGCTTTTCTCCCTGACTGTACCAAATTTTGTAGTGTTTTTTATGTTATTAGATAGGAAATTTAATGAGGATTCCAAAAATGTGCTTAAAACAGTCATTTTCTCACTCCAAGTGGGTTTTACATGCGATTATGTCGCTGACTGTTCTTTTGAAGTGTGTTTCTGGCAGTTCAAATTTTGACACCACTTTTCTTTCTGACTGTACCAAATTTTGTAGTGTTTTTTATGTTATTGGATAGGAAATTTAATGAGGATTCCAAAAATGTGCTTAAAACTGTCATTTTCTCACTCCAAGTGGGTTTTATAAGCAATTTTGTCCCTGACTGTCCTTTCAAACTGTGTTTCTGACAGTTCAAACTTTGACACCGCTTTTCTCCTTGACTGTACCAAATTTTTCAGTGTTTTTCAGGTTATTGGATGGGAAATTTAATGAGGAATCCAAAAATGTGCTTTAAACTGTCATTTTCTCACTCCAAGTGGGTTTGACAAGCAATTTTGTCCCTGACTGTTCTTTCAAACTGTGCTTTTGACAGTTCAAACTTTGACACCGCTTTTCTCCTTGACTGTACCAATTTTGTAGTGTTTTTTAAGTGTTATTGGATAGGAAATTTAATGAGGATTCCAAAAATGTGCTTTAAACTGTCATTTTCTCACTCCAAGTGGGTTTGATAAGCAATTTTGTACCTGACTGTTCTTTCAAACTGTGCTTTTGACAGTTCTAACTTTGACACCGCTTTTCTCCTTGACTGTACCAAATTTTTTAGTGTTTTTCAGGTTATTGGATGGGAAATTTAATGAGGAATCCAAAAATGTGCTCTAAACTGTCATTTTCTCACTCCAAGTGGGTTTGACAAGCAATTTTGTCCCTGACTGATCTTTCAAACTGTGCTTTTGACAGTTCAAACTATGACACAGCTTTTCTACCTGACTGTACCAAATTTTGTAGTGTTTTTTAATGTTATTGGATAGAAAATTTAATGAGGATTCCAAAAATGTGCTTTAAACTGTCATTTTCTCACTCCAAGTGGGTTTGATAAGCAATTTTGTACCTGACTGTTCTTTCAAACTGTGCTTTTGACAGTTCTAACTTTGACACCGCTTTTCTCCTTGACTGTACCAAATTTTTCAGTGTTTTTCAGGTTATTGGATAGGAAATTTAATGAGGAATCCAAAAATGTGCTCTAAACTGTCATTTTCTCACTCCAAGTGGGTTTGACAAGCAATTTTGTCCCTGACTGATCTTTCAAACTGTGCTTTTGACAGTTCAAACTATGACACAGCTTTTCTACCTGACTGTACCAAATTTTGTAGTGTTTTTTATGTAATGTATTGGATAGGATATTTAATGAGGATTCCAAAAATGTGCTTTAAACTGTCATTTTCTCACTCCAAGTGGGTTTTACAGCAATTTTGTCCCTGACTGTTCTTTCAAACTGTGCTTTTGACAGTTCTAACTTTGACACCGCTTTTCTCCTTGACTGTACCAATTTTTAGTGTTTTTCAGGTTATTGGATAGGAAATTTAATGAGGAATCCAAAAATGTGCTTAAAACTGTCATTTTCTCACTCCAAGTGGGTTTTACAAGCGATTTTGTCCCTGACTGTTCTTTTCAAACTGTGTTTCTGGCAGTTCAAACTTTGACACCGCTTTTCTTTCTGACTGTACCAAATTTTGTAGTGTTTTTTATGTTATTAGATAGGAAATTTAATGAGGATTCCAAAAATGTGCTTAAAACAGTCATTTTCTCACTCCAAGTGGGTTTGATACATGCAATTTTGTCGCTGACTGTTCTTTTGAAACTGTGTTTTGGCAGTTCAAACTTTGACACCGCTTTTCTTTCTGACTGTACCAAATTTTTTAGTGTTTTTCATGTTATTGGATAGGAAATTTAATGAGGATTCCAAAAATGTGCTTAAAACAGTCATTTTCTCACTCCAAGTGGGTTTTACAAGCGATTTTGTCCCTGACTGTCCTTTCAAACTGTGTTTCTGGCAGTTCAAACTTTGACACCACTTTTCTACCTGACTGTACCAAATTTTGTAGTGTTTTTTATGTTATTAGATAGGAAATTTAATGAGGATTCCAAAAATGTGCTTAAAACAGTCATTTTCTCACTCCAAGTGGGTTTTACAGCAATTTTGTCCCTGACTGTCCTTTCAAACTGTGTTTCTGGCAGTTCAAACTTTGACACCGCTTTTCTCCCTGACTGTACCAAATTTTGAAGTGTTTTTCATGGTTATTGGATAGGAAATTTAATGAGGATTCCAAAAATGTGCTTAAAACAGTCATTTTCTCACTCCAAGTGGGTTTTACAAGCGATTTTGTCCCTGACTGTCCTTTCAAACTGTGTTTCTGGCAGTTCAAACTTTGACACACTTTTCTACCTGACTGTACCGAATTTTGTAGTGTTTTTTAATGTTATTGGATAGGAAATTTAATGAGGATTCCAAAAATGTGCTTAAAACAGTCATTTTCTCACTCCAAGTGGGTTTTGATACATGCGATTTTGTCCTGACTGTTCTTTCAAACTGTGCTTTTGACAGTTCAAACTTTGACACCACTTTTCTCTCTGACTTTACCTGATTTTGTAGTGATTTTTATGTCATTAGATAGGAAATTTAATGAGGAATCCAAAAATGTGCTTAAAACAGTCATTTTCTCACTTCAAGTGGGTTTTACATGCGATTATGTCTGACTGATCTTTTTGAAGTGTGTTTCTGGCAGTACAAAATTTGACACCAGCTTTTCTCTCTGACTTTACCTGATTTTGTAGCATTTTTTATGTTACGTAGGATAGGAAATTTAACGAGGATTCCAAAAATGTGCTTAAAACAGTCATTTTCTCACTTCAAGTGGGTTTTACATGCGATTTTGTCCCTGACTGTCCTTTTAAACTGTGGTTTTGACAGTTCAAACTTTGACAGCACTTTTCTCCCTGACTTTACCTGATTTTGTAGTGGTTTTTATGTCATTAGATAGGAAATTTAATGAGGATTCCAAAAATGTGCTTAAAACAGTCATTTTCTCACTCCAAGTGGGTTTTACAAGCGATTTTGTCCCTGACTGTCCTTTCAAACTGTGTTTCTGGCAGTTCAAACTTTGACACACTTTTCTCCCTGACTGTACAAATTTTGTAGTGTTTTTTATGTTATTAGATAGGAAATTTAATGAGGATTCCAAAAATGTGCTTAAAACAGTCATTTTCTCACTCCAAGTGGGTTTTACAGCGATTTTGTACCTGACTGTTCTTTCAAACTGTGTTTCTGGCAGTTCAAACTTTGACACCACTTTTCTCTCTGACTTTACCAAATTTTGTAGTGTTTTTCAGGTTATGTCGCTAGATAGGAAATTTAATGAGGAATCCAAAAATGTGCTTAAAACAGTCATTTTCTCACTCCAAGTGGGTTTTACATGCGATTATGTCGCTGACTGTTCTTTTGAAGTGTGTTTCTGGCAGTTCAAATTTTGACAGCACTTTTCTCCCTGACTTTACCGATTTTGTAGTGATTTTTATGTCATTAGATAGGAAATTTAATGAGGAATCCAAAAATGTGCTTAAAACAGTCATTTTCTCACTCCAAGCGGGTTTTACATGCGATTTTGTCCCTGACTGTCCTTTCAAACTGTGGTTTTGACAGTTCAAATTTTGACACCACTTTTCTCCCTGACTTTACCTTATTTTGTAACATTTTTTATGTCGTAGGATAGGAAATTTAACGAGGATTCCAAAAATGTGCTTAAAACAGTCATTTTCTCACTCCAAGTGGGTTTTACATGCGACTATGTCGCTGACTGTTCTTTTGAAGTGTGTTTCTGGCAGTTCAAATTTTGACACCACTTTTCTTTCCGACTTTACCCAATTTTGTAGTGATTTTTATGTCATTAGATAGGAAATTTAATGAGGAATCCAAAAATGTGCTTAAAACAGTCATTTTCTCACTTCAAGTGGGTTTTACAGGCGATTTTGTCGCTGACTGTCCTTTTAAACTGTATTTTTGGCAGTTCAAATTTTGACACCACTTTCCTCCCTGACTTTTTCTCATTTTGTAGTGTTTTTTTATGTCATTGGAAAGGAAATTTAATGAGGATTCCAAAAATGTGCTTAAAACAGTCATTTTCTCACTTCAAGCGGGTTTTACATGCGATTATGTCGCTGACTGTTCTTTTGAAGTGTGTTTCTGGCAGTTCAAAGTTTGACACCACTTTTCTTTCCGACTTTACCCAATTTTGTAGTGATTTTTATGTCATTAGATAGGAAATTTAATGAGGAATCCAAAAATGTGCTTAAAACAGTCATTTTCTCACTCCAAGTGAGTTTTACATGCGACTATGTCGCTGACTGTTCTTTTGAAGTGTGTTTCTGGCAGTTCAAAGTTTGACACCACTTTTCTTTCCGACTTTACCCAATTTTGTAGTGATTTTTTATGTCATTAGATAGGAAATTTAATGAGGAATCCAAAAATGTGCTTAAAACGGTCATTTTCTCACTTCAAGTGGGTTTTACATGCGATTATGTCGCTGACTGTTCTTTTGAAGTATGTTTCTGGCAGTTCAAATTTTGACAGCACTTTTCTCCCTGACTTTAACCGATTTTGTAGTATTTTTTATGTCGTAGGATAGGAAATTTAACGAGGATTCCAAAAATGTGCTTAAAACAGTCATTTTCTCACTCCAAGTGAGTTTTACATGCGACTATGTCGCTGACTGTTCTTTTGAAGTGTGTTTCTGGCAGTTCAAAGTTTGACACCACTTTTCTTTCCGACTTTACCCAATTTTGTAGTGATTTTTATGTCATTAGATAGGAAATTTAATGAGGAATCCAAAAATGTGCTTAAAACAGTCATTTTCTCACTTCAAGTGGGTTTTACATGCGATTATGTCGCTGACTGTTCTTTTGAAGTGTGTTTCTGGCAGTTCAAATTTTGACAGCACTTTTCTCCCTGACTTTAACCGATTTTGTAGTATTTTTTATGTCGTAGGATAGGAAATTTAATGAGGAATCCAAAAATGTGCTTAAAACAGTCATTTTCTCACTTCAAGTGGGTTTTACATGCGATTTTGTACCTGACTGTCCTTTCAAACTGCGTTTCTGGCAGTTCAAACTTCCACACTAATTTGGTTCGCTGGACACTTTCCACGACTCGGTTTCTTCTTATCTATAACCGTTTTTGAGATAACTACAGGAATCTATTGAAAAATCGACTTTTTTGGCAAATCTGGCTTGGTGGACTTGACAGTTTTTTATGAGAAAAATAGTATATTCTATATTAAGAGCGGAAAGTACATATTTGCCGCTTGAACATGAAAATCAATCATGTAAAAGCGGCAAAAGCACTTTCGGCTCGAAATATAGACGATTTTTGGTGAGAATTTCGTTGAAATAATGTACCCATACGTTGATGGTTGAGTATACTAAAAAAGGAACGATTTTTGACCTTTGCAGTGCAAAAACGCTGAGCAGTTTAATTAACTCAAGCTAACCTAATATATCGATAATTTGACACCAGATTTGGGGTTTTTAGGTCAAATTTAGTTTTTATTACGTACCACCACCCTTACCACAAATTTGAGCCAGATCGGTTAATTAACTTGGAAGATAGAGCTTAAAAGCTAATCCGCCCTTCTAAAAAGGGTTGTTTTGCTGTGATTGGCGGCATTTAAGGTTTAAAAATGTTGCAAAAATGTGTACAACTTCCTGAGATATCCATTCTTCCCTTGTAACTGTAAAATTTTTGGTAGTAAAACCCTGAAAGCGCTCGAGTAACTTAGCCACTAGGCTATTAACACCAGAAGCGACAATAGCAACATATTAGAATATATTCTGTGGAGAACATTTGACTAATTATGGTAAGAAAAATATTATTTTATGGGGTACTTCTGTCCCCCCAACACTCTGGACTAAACCGTTTCGACATATCTTTGACCGTTTTCAAGATATCGTCTTGGAATCTAGCAAACAATCCATTCTTTTGGGACATCTTGCTTAACAGACTTAACTTAATAGTTTTTTAGGGGGAAAAACTTTTTTTTGGGGTAATTTTGCCTGCTCGACCCTCTCCTTTAATCAGTTTTGCCATATCACTAACCGGTTTCTTCACAACACACAAAAGATCTTGATTTTTCCGTATTTTCAACCTTGTAGGGTAATTTTTAAGACTTTTCATAAAGAAAAAACCATTTCCGGGGTAATTTGGTTCGCCCGACACTTTCCACGACTCGGTTTCTTCTTATCTCTAACCGTTTTTGAGATAACTACAGGGATCTACAGAAAAATCTTTGTTACAGTATTAAAAAAAAACACAAAAAATACTATTTTTAACGAACTAAAATGTATTCAATAATACAACAGGAAATAAAGCAGACATTTGCTGCAAAACAAAGTTTACACACTGACCTTCCTGCAGCACCTTTAAGTACAACAAAAACAGTTTCAAAACTAGTCTTACTCTCATCAAACACTAAATACACTGTAATTATTCAAGAACCAGCTCAAACTCATCAGCCCTGTACCGTCTCCGTTTCAAATAAATATAAAATCTGTAGGACACAATTCCTGTTATGACAGAACCTAAAACAGCCACCATAAACATACCAAAATTGAACAAAGCACCACGTTCTGGTCTGGCAGAGACTAACATATGCTTTACCGCTGTACTACACGGTATTCCTGCAACGTTTTGACTTAGATTCTCCAAGTGTTCACTCCTCGTGTACACTATGCTTTTCAGTTTTAAGTAACTAATGATTTTCCCCAAGTCACCGCAGGTAAATTGGTTTGATTTTATGTTAATGTTACTTAAACTAGGCAAATTAGAAAGGATCTTGTCGTATTCGATGAACATCAACTGGTTCGAACCTAAATCCAAACTCCTCAAGTTCTTCAACGGTTGTATAGTTTGGTAACTTAGCGATTTAATTGAATTGTCTGACAGATTGAGCACTTCCAAGTTTGCCAAGTCGTGAAACGTGTTAATGTCCAACGTTTCAATTTGATTGGATGACAGGTCGAGGTATCTTAAGTAGGTCAGTCCCAAGAAGACTTGGTTAGGAACGTTTTTAAGAGAGTTATTACTCAGAGACAAGTACCTCAGTCCTTCCAGGTTCAGGAACAAACCCCCACTAGTCAAATTGAGCTTGTTCCCAGCTAAGTTCAGGGCTTTCAAGCTGGTAACTTTCTGGAAGTTATCAAAATTCAAACTACCTATCTCGTTACAGCGTAAGTTTAGTTTTTGCAAGTTGGTGATGTTTCTCAAAGAGATGCTGGTGATTTTGTTGTAGCTCAAATCCAAGAGTTGCAACTGAGGCACGTCGGAAGCGGTGAAGGTTGTAAGGTAGTTGTAGGACAAGTCCACACTACTTAACTGTGCTTTGTCTAGGAAGAGTTTAGAATCAAAAATCCTTAACTCATTGTGGGTTAAGTTGAGTTTCTGCAACCTGCTAAGTGACTTAAACCCACTACTTTTAACCCCTACCAGTTTGTTGTACCCTAAGTTTAGTTGCCTTAACCTATCCAAGTTATCTAGGGAATAACCTAAGTCTAGTATTTGGTTGAGGCTTAAATCTAGCTCGACTAAATCATAGGACAAAGTGGATAACTTATAGAAAGTACTCTCCAAACCTGTTTGGTTGCTAAAGTGAGGTTGTTTGCTGCTTCTTTGCAGACAAGAAAACGAGAAACTCCGTAAATTCCTAATTAAATTACTTCTTAATATAAGATGTTTCAGCTTCTTCAACTCGCACAGTTGCAGCTCCTCCACCACTTGCACGTGGTTGTTAACAATCTCCAAGCGTTCCAAGTTGGTTAAACTGGCAAATCCTCCTTTCCCCACAGTGGACAAACCGTTATTCCTCAACTCCAAACGTTTCAAACTGTTCAAACCCTCCAAAGTCACACTCTCCACCTGGAAATGCGTGTCCTCGACCAGTAAACTCTCCAACTTGACCAGCTTCTCAAATATTTTCAATTTCCTATCAAACTCAAAGGTGCTGTTGAAGATGTGGAGAATCTTAATGTTGTGCACGTTCCTAAACAGATTGGCTGTGGCGTTTTCTATGGTGGAATCAGCGACCGTTAACGAAATCTCATTGTTGATGGTGATGTTCTCCAGGATGTGTTTGTAGCAAAGCTATTCGTGAAATGATACCTAACCTAACCTAACATATCGATAATTTGAAACCAGATTTGAGGTTTTTAGGTCAACTTGAGTTTTTAGTAACTATAGCTCAAAAATTGCATTTTTGCCGCCCCTCTACAGCCCCCGACGGGGGCGGGAGTGAAGAAATTAATGCTACACCACATTACAGACCTCCACCCAAAATTTGAGCCAGATCGGTTGATTAACTTGGGAGATAGAGCTGAAAAGCTAATCCGCCTTTCTAAAAAGGGTTGTTTTGCTGTGATTGGCGGCATTTTAGGTTTAAAAATGTTGCAAAAATGTGTACAACTTCCTGAGATATCCATTCTTCCCTTGTAACTGTTAAATTTTTGGTAGAAAAACCCTGAAAGTGCTCGAGTAGCGTGGCCACCAGGCCATTAACACCAGAAGCGACAATAGCAACATATTAAAATATATTCTGTGGAGAACATTAGACTAATCTTGGTGAGAAAAATATTGTTTTATGGGGTAGTTTTGTCCCCCCAACACGGTGGACTTAACCGTTTCGCCATATCTTTAACCGTTTTCAAGATATCGTCTTGGAATCTAGCAAACGGTCGATTTTTTTGGGACATCTTGCTTAACAGACTTAACTTAACAGTATTTTAGGGGGAAAAACTTTTTTTTGGGGTAATTTTGCCTGCTCGACACTCTCCTTTAATCAGTTTTGCCATATCGCTAACCGGTTTCTTCACAACACACAAAAGATCTTGATTTTTCCCTATTTTTAACCTTGTAGGGTAATTTTTAAGACTTTTCATAAAGAAAATAACATTTTCGGGGTAATTTGGTTCGCCCGACACTTTCCACGACTCGGTTTCTTCTTATCTCTAACTGTATTTGAGATAACTACAGGGATCTGCTAAAAAACACACAAAAAATACTATTTTTAACGAACTAAAATGTATTCAATAATACAACAGGAAATAAAGCAGACATTTGCTGCAAAACAAAGTTTACACACTGACCTTCCTGCAGCACCTTTAAGTACAACAAAAACAGTTTCAAAACTAGTCTTACTCTCATCAAACACTAAATACACTGTAATTATTCAAGAACCAGCTCAAATTCATCAGCTCTGTACCGTCTCCGTTTCAAATAAATATAAAATCTGTAGGACACAATTCCTGTTATGACAGAACCTAAAACAGCCACCATAAACATACCAAAATTGAACAAAGCACCACGTTCTGGTCTGGCAGAGACTAACATATGCTTTACCGCTGTACTACACGGTATTCCTGCAACGTTTTGACTTAGATTCTCCAAGTGTTCACTCCTCGTGTACACTATGCTTTTCAGTTTTAAGTAACTAATGATTTTCCCCAAGTCACCGCAGGTAAATTGGTTTGATTTTATGTTAATGTTACTTAAACTAGGCAAATTAGAAAGGATCTTGTCGTATTCGATGAACATCAACTGGTTGGAACCTAAATCCAAACTCCTCAAGTTCTTCAACGGTTGTATAGTTTGGTAACTTAGCGATTTAATTGAATTGTCTGACAGGTTGAGCACTTCCAAGTTTGCCAAGTCGTGAAACGTGTTAATGTCCAACGTTTCAATTTGATTGGACGACAGGTCGAGGTATCTTAAGTAGGTCAGTCCTAGGAAGACTGGTTAGGAACGTTCTTAAGAGAGTTATTACTCAGGGACAAGTACCTGAGTCCTTCCAGGTTCTGGAACAAACCCCCCTAGTCAAATTGAGCTTGTTTCCAGCTAAGTTCAGGGATTTCAAGCTGGTAACTTTCTGGAAGTTATCAAAATTCAAACTACCTATCTCGTTACAGCGTAAGTTTAGTTTTTGCAAGTTGGTAATGTTTCTCAAAGAGATGCTGGTGATTTTGTTGTAGCTCAAATCCAAGAGTTGCAACTGAGGCACGTCGGAAGCGGTGAAGGTTGTAAGGTAGTTGTAGGACAAGTCCACACTACTTAACTGCGCTTTGTCTAGGAAGAGTTTAGAATCAAAAATCCTTAACTCATTGTGGGTTAAGTTGAGTTTCTGCAACCTGCTAAGTGACTTAAACCCACTACTTTTAACCCCTACCAGTTTGTTGTACCCTAAGTTTAGTTGCCTTAACCTATCCAAGTTATCTAGGGAATAACCTAAGTCTAGTATTTGGTTGAGGCTTAAATCTAGCTCGACTAAATCATAGGACAAAGTGGATAACTTATAGAAAGTACTCTCCAAACCTGTTTGGTTGCTAAAGTGAGGTTGTTTGCTGCTTTTTTGCAGACAAGAAAACGAGAAACTTCGTAAATTCCTAATTAAATTACTCCTTAATATAAGATGTTTCAGCTTCTTCAACTCGCACAGTTGCAGCTCCTCCACCACTTGCACGTGGTTGTTAACAATCTCCAAGCGTTCCAAGTTGGTTAAACTGGAAAATCCTCCCTTCCCCACAGTGGACAAACCGTTATTCCTCAACTCCAAACGTTTCAAACTGTTCAAACCCTCCAAAGTCACACTCTCCACCTGGAAATGCGTGTCCTCGACCAGTAAACTCTCCAACTTGACCAGCTTCTCAAATATTTTCAATTTCCGATCAAACTCAAAGGTGCTGTTGAAGATGTGGAGAATCTTAATGTTGTGCACGTTCCTAAACAGGTTGGCTGTGGCGTTTTCTATGGTGGAATCAGCGACCGTTAACGAAATCTCATTGTTGATGGTGATGTTCTCCAGGATGTGTTTGTAGCAAAGCTATTCGTGAAATGATACCTAACCTAACCTAACATATCGATAATTTGAAACCAGATTTGAGGTTTTTAGGTCAACTTGAGTTTTTAGTAACTATAGCTCAAAAATTGCATTTTTGCCGCCCCTCTACAGCCCCCGACGGGGGGCGGGAGTGAAGAAATTAATGCTACACCACATTACAGACCTCCACCCAAAATTTGAGCCAGATCGGTTGATTAACTTGGGAGATAGGGCTTAAAAGCTAATCCGCCCTTGTTCTAACAAGGGTTGTTTTGCTGTGATTGGCGGCATTTAAGGTTTAAAAATGTTGCAAAAATGTTTACAACTTTCTGAAATATCCAATCTTCCCTTGTAACTGTTAAATTTTTGGTAGAAAAACCCTGAAAGTGCTCGAGGAACGTGACCACCAGGCCATTAACACCAGAAGCGACAATAGCAACATATTAAAATATATTCTGTGGAGAACATTTGACTAATCATGGTGAGAAAAATATTGTTTTATGGGGTAGTTTTGTCCCCCCAACACTGTGGACCAAACCGTTTCGCCATATCTTTGACCGTTTTCAAGATATCGTCTTGGAATCTAGCAAACAATCCATTCTTTTGGGACATCTTGCTTAACAGACTTAACTTAATAGTTTTTTAGGGGGAAAAACTTTTTTTTGGGGTAATTTTGCCTGCTCGACACTCTCCTTTAATCAGTTTTGCCATATCACTAACCGGTTTCTTCACAGCACACAAAAGATCTTGATTTTTCCGTATTTTCAACCTTGTAGGGTAATTTTTAAGACTATTCATAAAGAAAAAAACATTTCCGGGGTAATTTGGTTCGCCCGATACTTTCCACGACTCGGTTTCTTCTTATCTCTAACCGTTTTTGAGATAATTACAGGGATCTACTGAAAAATCTTTTTTACAGTATTAAAAAAAAACACACAAAAAATACTATTTTTAACGAACTAAAATGTATTCAATAATACAACAGGAAATAAAGCAGACATTTGCTGCAAAACAAAGTGTACACACTGACCTTCCTGCAGCACCTTTAAGTACAACAAAAACACTTTCAAAACTAGTCTTACTCTCATCAAACACTAAATTCACAGTAATTATTCAAGAACCAGCTCAAACTCATCAGCCCTGTACCGTCTCCGTTTCAAATAAATATAAAATCTGTAGGACACAATTCCTGTTATGACAGAACCTAAAACAGCCACCATAAACATACCAAAATTGAACAAAGCACCACGTTCTGGTCTGGCAGAGACTAACATATGCTTTACCGCTGTACTACACGGTATTCCTGCAACGTTTTGACTTAGATTCTCCAAGTGTTCACTCCTCGTGTACACTATGCTTTTCAGTTTTAAGTAACTAATGATTTTCCCCAAGTCACCGCAGGTAAACTGGTTTGATTTTATGTTAATGTTACTTAAACTAGGCAAATTAGAAAGGATCTTGTCGTATTCGATGAACATCAACTGGTTCGAACCTAAATCCAAACTCCTCAAGTTCTTCAACGGTTGTATAGTTTGGTAACTTAGCGATTTAATTGAATTGTCTGACAGATTGAGCACTTCCAAGTTGGCCAAGTCGTGAAACGTGTTAATGTCCAACGTTTCAATTTGATTGGATGACAGGTCGAGGTATCTTAAGTAGGTCAGTCCTAGGAAGACTTGGTCAGGAACGTTCTTAAGAGAGTTATTACTCAGGGACAAGTACCTGAGTCCTTCCAGGTTCTGGAACAAACCCCCACTAGTCAAATTGAGCTTGTTCCCAGCCAAGTTCAGGGATTTCAAGCTGGTAACTTTCTGGAAGTTATCAAAATTCAAACCACCTATCTCGTTACAGCGTAAGTTTAGTTTTTGCAAGTTGGTAATGTTTCTCAAAGAGATGCTGGTGATTTTGTTGTAGCTCAAATCCAAGAGTTGCAACTGAGGCACGTCGGAAGCGGTGAAGGTTGTAAGGTAGTTGTAGGACAAGTCCACACTACTCAACTGCGCTTTGTCTAGGAAGAGTTTAGAATCAAAAATCCTTAACTCATTGTGGGTTAAGTTGAGTTTCTGCAACCTGCTAAGTGACTTAAACCCACTACTTTTAACCCCTACCAGTTTGTTGTACCCTAAGTTTAGTTGCCTTAACCTATCCAAGTTATCTAGGGAATAACCTAAGTCTAGTATTTGGTTGAGACTTAAATCTAGCTCGACTAAATCATAGGACAAAGTGGATAACTTATAGAAAGTACTCTCCAAACCTGTTTGGTTGCTAAAGTGAGGTTGTTTGCTGCTTCTTTGCAGACAGGAAAACGAGAAACTCCGTAAATTCCTAATTAAATTACTTCTTAATATAAGATGTTTCAGTTTCTTCAACTCGCACAGTTGCAGCTCCTCCACCACTTGCACGTGGTTGTTAACAATCTCCAAGCGTTCCAAGTTGGTTAAACTGGAAAATCCTCCTTTCCCCACAGTGGACAAACCGTTATTCCTCAACTCCAAACGTTTCAAACTGTTCAAACCCTCCAAAGTCACACTCTCCACCTGGAAATGCGTGTCTTCGACCAGTAAACTCTCCAACTTGACCAGCTTCTCAAATATTTTCAATTTCCGATCAAACTCAAAGGTGCTGTTGAAGATGTGGAGAATCTTAATGTTGTGCACGTTCCTAAACAGGTTGGCTGTGGCGTTTTCTATGGTGGAATCAGCGACCGTTAACGAAATCTCATTGTTGATGGTGATGTTCTCCAGGATGTGTTCGTAGCCTTTGGTGATGCCGCTGCAGCTCACGTTGAAGGAATTCTGGCCGTATTCTTCGTAGTAAGTGAAACTTTTCTCGCAGTTTAAGGCTTGCGCGCGGTAGATGAACAGCAACAGGATGGCAAGGAGCAGCATTACACCTGGAAAAGTGTCTACTTGAAATTTTGCACCACCACTAACAATTTTCAATCAAAACAATCAATATTTATTAACCTTAATTAACCCTGTATACTTTCCCAAATTATCGCTAACCTTGTAATGGTGAAAGTGGTTCCAATTTCCTTGTTTTCACGCAAAACCTTGACTAGATAGCAATTCAATTATTATTATTACACTCTATTCGTAATAATTGTGTGGTTGTTGTGAATTATGCAATTTAATTACTCGACTGTGAATCATTGGGAAACTAAACAATAAGAACCAGTTTTTAAGCAAAAAAATGAGGTATTTAAATAAATAATCATGTTTTAAGCACTAATTATAATAATTATTCGGTATTCAGTGACAGTATAGATAAAACTGCTACCGAGTGGCCCAAAATATACCAATTTGTAACGGTGATACAAAGAATTACTTTACGTACTTTTCTGATAAGTTTCAACCTTTTTGCTTGTATTTCCTGAGGTAATAAATTCCAGTCACGTGATTAGTTTTTGTGGAATTATTTTGCAAATCGTTACACGTGTGTTGGTGGTTATACCAACAACATAAATGATAAGTGTTTATAGGTTTAATGCGAGTTGGACATTGTTGCACACACATATACCGGGTGGATTATTAGTAATTGGGGATAGAAAATTTAATGAGGATTCCAAAAATGTGCTTAAAACAGTCATTTTCTCACTACAAGTGTGTTTTAGAGACGATTTTGTCCTTGACTGTCCTTCTCAAACTGTGTTTCTGGCAGTTCAAATTTTGACACCACTTTTCTCCCTGACTTTACATGATTTTGTAGTGTTTTTTTATGTCGTTAGATAGGAAATTTAATGAGGATTCCAAAAATGTGCTTAAAACAGTTATTTTCTCACTACAAGTGTATTTTACAGGCGATTTTGTCCTTGACTGTCCTTTCAAACTGTGTTTCTGGCAGTTCAAATTTTGACACCACTTTCTCCCTGACTTTACATGATTTTGTAGTGTTTTTTATGTCATTAGATAGGAAATTTAATGAGGATTCCAAAAATGTGCTTAAAACAGTCATTTTCTCACTACAAGTGTGTTTTAGAGACGATTTTGTCCTTGACTGTCCTTTCAAACTGTGTTTCTGGCAGTTCAAATTTTGACACCACTTTCTCCCTGACTTTACATGATTTTGTAGTGTTTTTTTATGTCGCTAGATAGGAAATTTAATGAGGATTCCAAAAATGTGCTTAAAACAGTCATTTTCTCACTACAAGTGTGTTTTAGAGACGATTTTGTCCTTGACTGTCCTTTCAAACTGTGTTTCTGGCAGTTCAAATTTTGACACCACTTTCTCCCTGACTTTACATGATTTTGTAGTGTTTTTTTTATGTCATTGGATAGTAAATTTAATGAGGATTCCAAAAATGTGCTTAAAATGGCAATTTTCTCAATCCAAGTGGGTATTAACGGCGATTTTGTCCCTGATTGTCCGTTCGAGCTCTGTTTCTGGAAGATCGAATTTTGACACAACTTTTCTCCCTGACTTTACAAGATTTTGTAGTGTTTTTTATGTGGTTAGATAGGAAATTTAATGAGGATTCCAAAAATGTGCTTAAAACAGTCACTTTCTTAATATAAGTGGGTTTTACAGACGATTTTGTCTGGGACTGTCCTTTCAAACTGTGTTTCTGGTAGTTCAAATTTTTACACCACTTTTCTCCCTGACTTTACATGATTTTGTAGTGTTTTTTTTATGTCATTACATAGGAAATTTAATGAGGATTCCAAAAATGTGCTTAAAACAGTCACTTTCTTAATATAAGTGGGTTTTACAGACGATTTTGTCCTTGACTGTCCTTTCAAACTGTGTTTCTGGCAGTTCAAATTTTGACACCACTTTCTCCCTGACTTTACATGATTTTGTAGTGTTTTTTTATGTCGCTAGATAGGAAATTTAATGAGGATTCCAAAAATGTGCTTAAAACAGTCATTTTCTCACTACAAGTGTGTTTTAGAGACGATTTTGTCCTTGACTGTCCTTTCAAACTGTGTTTCTGGCAGTTCAAATTTTGACACCACTTTCTCCCTGACTTTACATGATTTTGTAGTGTTTTTTTATGTCGTTAGATAGGAAATTTAATGAGGATTCCAAAAATGTGCTTAAAATGGCAATTTTCTCAATCCAAGTGGGTATTAACGGCGATTTTGTCCCTGATTGTCCGTTCGAACTCTGCTCCTGGAAGATCGAATTTTGACACAACTTTTCTCCCTGACTTTACATGATTTTGTAGTGTTTTTTTATGTCGTTAGATAGGAAATTTAATGAGGATTCCAAAAATGTGCTTAAAACAGTCACTTTCTTAATACAAGTCGGTTTTACAGACGATTTTGTCTGTGACTGTCCTTTCAAACTGTGTTTCTGGCAGTTCAAATTTTGACACCACTTTCTCCCTGACTTTACATGATTTTGTAGTGTTTTTTTATGTCGCTAGATAGGAAATTTAATGAGGATTCCAAAAATGTGCTTAAAACAGTCACTTTCTTAATACAAGTCGGTTTTACAGACGATTTTGTCTGTGACTGTCCTCTCAAACTGTGTTTCTGGCAGTTCAAATTTTGACACCACTTTCTCCCTGACTTTACATGATTTTGTAGTGTTTTTTTTATGTCATTGGATAGTAAATTTAATGAGGATTCCAAAAATGTGCTTAAAATGGCAATTTTCTCAATCCAAGTGGGTATTAACGGCGATTTTGTCCCTGATTGTCCGTTCGAACTCTGCTCCTGGAAGATCGAATTTTGACACAACTTTTCTCCCTGACTTTACAAGATTTTGTAGTGTTTTTTATGTGGTTAGATAGGAAATTTAATGAGGATTCCAAAAATGTGCTTAAAACAGTCACTTTCTTAATATAAGTGGGTTTTACAGACGATTTTGTCTGTGACTGTCCTTTCAACTGTGTTTCTGGTAGTTCAAATTTTTACACCACTTTTCTCCCTGACTTTACATGATTTTGTAGTGTTTTTTTTATGTCATTACATAGGAAATTTAATGAGGATTCCAAAATGTGCTTAAAACAGTCACTTTCTTAATATAAGTGGGTTTTACAGACGATTTTGTCCTTGACTGTCCTTTCAACTGTTTTTCTGCAGTTCAAATTTTCACACCACTTTCTCCCTGACTTTACATGATTTTGTAGTGTTTTTTTATGTCGTTAGATAGGAAATTTAATGAGGATTCCAAAAATGTGCTTAAAACAGTCATTTTCTCACTACAAGTGTGTTTTAGAGACGATTTTGTCCTTGACTGTCCTTTCAAACTGTGTTTCTGGCAGTTCAAATTTTGACACCACTTTCTCCCTGACTTTACATGATTTTGTAGTGTTTTTTTTATGTCATTGGATAGTAAATTTAATGAGGATTCCAAAAATGTGCTTTAAAATGGCAATTTTCTCAATCCAAGTGGGTATTAACGGCGATTTTGTCCCTGATTGTCCGTTCAAACTCTGCTTCTGGAAGATCGAATTTTGACACAACTTTTCTCCCTGACTTTACAAGATTTTGTAGTGTTTTTTATGTGGTTAGATAGGAAATTTAATGAGGATTCCAAAAATGTGCTTAAAACAGTCACTTTCTTAATATAAGTGGGTTTTACAGACGATTTTGTCTGTGACTGTCCTCTCAAACTGTGTTTCTGGCAGTTCAAATTGTGACACCACTTTCTCCCTGACTTTACATGATTTTGTAGTGTTTTTTTATGTCATTGGATAGTAAATTTAATGAGGATTCCAAAAATGTGCTTAAAATGGCAATTTTCTCAATCCAAGTGGATATTAACGGCGATTTTGTCCCTGATTGTCCGTTCGAACTCTGCTCCTGGAAGATCGAATTTTGACACAACTTTTCTCCTGACTTTACAAAGATTTTGTAGTGTTTTTTATGTGGTTAGATAGGAAATTTAATGAGGATTCCAAAAATGTGCTTAAAACAGTCATTTTCTCACTACAAGTGTGTTTTAGAGACGATTTTGTCCTTGACTGTCCTTTCAAACTGTGTTTCTGGCAGTTCAAATTGTGACACCACTTTCTCCCTGACTTTACATGATTTTGTAGTGTTTTTTTTATGTCATTGGATAGTAAATTTAATGAGGATTCCAAAAATGTGCTTAAAATGGCAATTTTCTCAATCCAAGTGGATATTAACGGCGATTTTGTCCCTGATTGTCCGTTCGAACTCTGCTCCTGGAAGATCGAATTTTGACACAACTTTTCTCCCTGACTTTACAAGATTTTGTAGTGTTTTTTATGTGGTTAGATAGGAAATTTAATGAGGATTCCAAAAATGTGCTTAAAACAGTCATTTTCTCACTACAAGTGTGTTTTAGAGACGATTTTGTCCTTGACTGTCCTTTCAAACTGTGTTTCTGGCAGTTCAAATTGTGACACCACTTTCTCTGACTTTACATGATTTTGTAGTGTTTTTTTTATGTCATTGGATAGTAAATTTAATGAGGATTCCAAAAATGTGCTTAAAATGGCAATTTTCTCAATCCAAGTGGGTATTAACGGCGATTTTTGTCCCTGATTGTCCGTTCAAACTCTGCTCCTGGAAGATCGAATTTTGACACAACTTTTCTCCCTGACTTTACAAGATTTTGTAGTGTTTTTTATGTGGTTAGATAGGAAATTTAATGAGGATTCCAAAAATGTGCTTAAAACAGTCACTTTCTTAATACAAGTGGGTTTTACAGACGATTTTGTCTGTGACTGTCCTTTCAAACTGTGTTTCTGGTAGTTCAAATTTTGACACCACTTTCTCCCTGACTTTACATGATTTTGTAGTGTTTTTTTTATGTCGTTGGATAGTAAATTTAATGAGGATTACAAAAATGTGCTTAAAACAGTAATTTTCTCACTACAAGTGTGTTTTAGAGACGATTTTGTCCTTGACTGTCCTTTCAAACTGTGTTTCTGGCAGTTCAAATTTTCACACCACTTTCTCCTTGACTTTACATGATTTTGTAGTGTTTTTTTATGACGTTGGACAGTAAATTTAATGAGGATTACAAAAATGTGCTTAAAACAGTAATTTTCTCACTACAAGTGTGTTTTAGAGACGATTTTGTCCTTGACTGTCCTTTCAAACTGTGTTTCTGGCAGTTCAAATTTTCACACCACTTTTCTCCCTGACTTTACATGATTTTGTAGTGTTTTTTTATGTCGCTAGATAGGAAATTTAATGAGGATTCCAAAAATGTGCTTAAAACAGTAATTTTCTCACTAAAAGTGGGTTTTAGAGACGATTTTGTCCTTGACTGTCCTCTTAAACTGTGTTTATGGCAGTTCAAATTTTGACACCACTTTCTCCCGGACTTTACATGATTTTGTAGTGATTTTTTATGTCGTTGGATAGTAAATGTAATGAGGATTCCAAAAATGTGCTTAAAACAGTAATTTTCTCACTAAAAGTGGGTTTTACAGACGATTTTGTCCTTGACTGTCTTTTCAAACTGTGTTTCTGGCAGTTCAAATTTTGACAACACTTTCTCCCTGTTTTTACATCATTTTGTAGTGTTTTTTTTTATGTTATTGGATAGTAAATTTAATGAGGATTTCAAAAATGTGCTTAAAACAGTCACTTTCTCACTCTAGGTGGGTTTTACAGGCGATTTTGTCCCATACTGTCCTTTTGAACTGTATGTCTGGCAGTTCAAATTTTCACACTATTTTTCTCCCTGACTTTACTTGAGTTTGTAGTGTTTTTTATGTCATTGGATAGTAAATTTAATGAGGATTCCAAAAATGTGCTTAAAACAGTCATTTTCTCACTACAAGTGGGTTTTAGAGACGATTTTGTCCTTGACTGTCCTCTTAAACTGTGTTTCTGGCAGTTCAAATTTTGACACCACTTTCTCCCTGACTTTACATGGTTTTGTAGTGTTTTTTTATGTCATTAGATAGGAAATTTAATAAGGATTCCAAAAATGTGCTTAAAACAGTCATTTTCTTATTACAAGTAGGCATTACAGGCGATTTTGTTCTGGACTGTCAAACTGTGTTTCTGGCAGATTGTTTGAGGCTCTGAGGAAAGTGAAAAATCCTTCTGAGGAAAGATGTTTCGAAGAAAAAACCAGACCAATTAGAGATGTTAGTGTTCTTGAAGATGATTTTTCATTCTTCATGAATGATAAGTCATAGTTTGGGGGCTTTTTGAAGAAAGAGCTTCTTATGACGTTACTTGGGCGGTGAGGCATTGAACTGGATTTTAGACCTCCATGGTTAAAGTTCTAGCTGTTTTTTGAGCAAAACTATTAATCTATTTAGTCTGTATTTTATCTTAATATGAAATATTTGTCAACTGTCACAAACATCGCCATGAAGCTATACAACTGCGCAAACCATTTAAAGTGCTTTTACTGTACTTTGGACTGCTTTTTAAGCAGAGCAGTCTATTTGGTCTGTATTTTATCTTAATATGAAATGGTCAACTGTCACAATCCATAGCTTCATGAAGGTATAAAACCGCACAACCCATTTAAAAACTCAAAAACATAATTTTAAGTGCTCTATCTGTATTTTGGAAAGGATCTTTTAAGAATGTTTTTGAATTTTTGGTCAATATAAGATTGTCAATTGTCACAATCCAGGGCTCTTGATTATGGTGTCGCAAAATACAGCGTGTTCCACTTAAAATAGATGAGAAAGATGTTTTTTACTACTTCCCCTGTATAATGGCCACAAAATTTTGATAAATCATAAATAAATTTTTTTGAATTTAAATCTCCCAAAAAAACACTACAAATTCAAGTGAAATCAGGGACAAAATCGACTGTCAAACCCATTTGGAGTCAGAAAATCACTGTTTTAAGGACATTTTTGGAATCGCTATTAAATTTACTATCCAATGACATAAAAAAACACAAAAAATTCATGTAAAGTCCGGGAGGAAATTGGTGTTAAAGTTTGAACAGTCAGAGGCACATTTTGAAATGACAGTCAGAGACAAAATTGCCTGTAAAAACCACTTGTAGTAAGAAAATGACTGTTTTAAGCACATTTTTGGAATCCTCATTAAATTTCCTATCTAATGACATAAAAAAACACTACAAAATCAGTTAAAGTCAGAGAGAAAAGTGGTGTAAAAATTTGAAATACCAAAAACACAATTTGAAATGACAGTCAGGGACAAAATCGCACGTAAAACCCACTTGGATTGAGAAAATTACTGTTTTAAGCACATTTTTGAAATTCCCATTAAATTTCCTATCTAATGACATAAAAAAACACTACAAAATTAGGCAAAGTCAGGGAGGAAAGTGATGTCAAAATTTGAACTGCCAAAAACACAGTTAGAATGGTCAGTCAGGGAAAAAATCGCCTGTAAATCCCAGTTGTAGTAAGAAAATGACTGTTTTAAGCACATTTTTGGATTCCTCATTAAATTTCCTATATAATAACATAAAAAAACACTACAAAATCAGTGGAAATCAGGGAGAAAATCTGAAAATTGGTGTTAACTGACAGAAACAGAGTTTGATAGGACAGTCAGGAACAAAATCTTCAGTAAAACTAACTTGGAGTAAGAAAATGACTGTTTTAAGAGCATTTTTGAAGTCCTCATTAAATTTTCTATAAAATACACTAAAAAACACTACAAAATTTGATACATTCAGGGAGAAAATTGGTGTTAAAGAGTTTGAACTGTCAGAAACACTATTTGAAATGACAGTCAGAGACAAAATCGCCTGTAAAAACCACTTGAAGTGTGAAAATGCCAGTTCTAAACACATTTTTGGAATCCTCATAAAATTTCCTATTCAATAGACTGTAAAAACACTACAAAATCAGTTGAAATCAGGGAGAAAAGTTGCTGTTAACTGACAGAAACACAGTTTGAAAGGACAGTCAGGAACAAAATCTCCTGTAAAACTCACTTGTAGTAAGAAAATAACTGTTTTAAGCACATTTTTGGAATCCTCATTAAATTTCCTATCTAACGACATAAAAAAACACTACAAAATCATGTAAAGTCAGGGAGAAAAGTGGTGTGAAAATTTGAACTACCAGAAACACAGTTTGAAAGGACAGTCAGGGGCAAAATCGCACGTAAAACCCACTTGTATTGAGAAAATTACTGTTTTAAGCACATTTTTGGAATTCCCAGTAAATTTCCTATCTAATGACATAATAAAACACTAAAAAATTAAGCAAAGTCAGGGAGGAAAGTGATGTCAAAATTTGAACTGCCAAAAACACAGTTAGAATGGTCAGTCAGGGGGAAAATCGCCTGTAAATCCCACTTGTAGTAAGAAAATGACTGTTTTAAGCCCATTTTTGGATTCCTCATTAAATTTCCTAAATATCAACATAAAAAAAACACTGCAAAATCAGTGAAAATCAGGGAGAAAATTGGTGTTAACTGACAGAAACAGAGTTTGATAGGACAGTCAGGAACAAAATCTCCAGTAAAACTCACTTGTAGTAAGAAAATAACTGTTTTAAGCACATTTTTGGAATCCTCATTAATTTTTCTATCTAAAGACATAAAAAAACACTACAAAATCATGTAAAGTCAGGGAGAAAAGTGGTGTGAAAATTTGAACTACCAGAAACACAGTTTGAAAGGACAGTCAGGGGCAAAATCGCACGTAAAACCCACTTGTATTGAGAAAATTACTGTTTTAAGCACATTTTTGGAATTCCCAGTAAATTTCCTATCTAATGACATAATAAAACACTAAAAAATTAAGCAAAGTCAGGGAGGAAAGTGATGTCAAAATTTGAACTGCCAAAAACACAGTTAGAATGGTCAGTCAGTGGGAAAATCGCCTGTAAATCCCACTTGTAGTAAGAAAATGACTGTTTTAAGCACATTTTTGGAATCCTCATTAAATTTCCTATCTAACGACATAAAAAAACACTACAAAATCATGTAAAGTCACAGAGAAAAGTGGTGTCAAAATTTGAACTACAAAAAACACAATTTGAAATGACAGTCAGGAACAAAATCGCCCGTTAAAACCAGTTGAAGTAAGAAAATGACAGTTTTAAGCACATTTTTGGAATCCTCATAAAATTTCCTATTCAACAGACTCTAAAACCACTACAAAATCAGTTGAAATCAGGGAGAAAATTGGTGTTAACTGACAGAAACACAGTTTAAAAGTACAATGAGGGACAAAATCGCCTGTGTTGGGTCACACTCAGCTGTGACACCCTGTATAATTGTTAACAAAAAAAATTAAAAAAACCAAAAAACTGTTAAGATTCTGAATATGGTAATAACATTGAAGTAACTTTTTTTTGTAAAATGTGTCAAGTAGTTGCCCTTGATTTTTTTACCAAAAAAAAACTACTGATTTAGGTTTTTTTAATACTTTTTAGCCATACGAACAATCAAAAATGCCATTAACATACAAAAGTATTAGTTTTTGCCCCTTGAAACTTAATTTAGATGTCTGAAAGGTGATGTTTTTATATCTTCATGAGTGCGTAAAGCTCTGGGAAGCAAGAATTCTAGCTAATTTTCTTCATGAAGAATACACAGAAAGCTGTAAATTATCGAACATTTTCTTTCACCAGAAAATTACGTTCCAAATCAACGTTGCCAAAGCCAAAACTCGCGATTCACTTGGCAACGTCGAAAAGCCACAAAAAGCTTTGACGTTTAATGACAGGTTGACCTGACAGCTGTCAAAACTCATTGAACCGAGCCGCAAAACTGTAAAACTGTCAAATAGTCAGATTCGTCACTCTGTAGAGTTAAATTTGGCAGTTGTGACGTTAAATGACAGTTTAAGACGTTAAATTTGACAGTTCTGTTACAGTGACACTTGTCAAACTGTTAAAGCTCATTTAGCAGCGATATGAAAGTATGAAATGAAAAATGTGTTGTACTTTGTGTTTACAGCCCAGTAGTGCCCCAAATTTGACATTTGTGACATTTTGACATGTTTCTTACGTCACCTGACAGCTGTAACGTGACGCAAGCAAAGTATTAGATAATTCCTTAACGGTCCAAATGTCAAATTTGCTTCCATGGAGGTGTAAACACAACTTACAAAGTTATTCCTGAAATAAGGAACTATTTGTTATTTTATAGTTTCAGAGGTTACTGGTAAACGGGTTTTGACAGTTATGACAGCTGTCAAGTGACGTAAACAAAGTATAAAAGTGTTCCTTAACCTCCCTAATGTCAAATTTGCTTCCATGGAGGTTTAAACACAACTTACAGTGTTATTCCTCAAATAAGCAACTATTTGTTATTTTATAGTTTCAGAGGTTACTGGTAAACGGGTTTTGACAGTTATGACAGCTGTCACGTGACGTAAAAAAAACCTAAATGTGTTTATTAACGTCAGGGCTGTCAAATTTGGCTCCATGGAGCTGTAAACATGACTTACAATGCAATCTCTCAAAGAAACACATTTATTTGACATTTTATACCTTCAGGTTTCTGGTGAGTGAATTTTGACAGTTATGACAGCTGTCAAACTGTAAAAGTGTTCCGTAACGTCACAAGTGTCAAATTTGTCTCCATAAGCCTACTTACAGTATTCTGTGCTATTTTAGAAGTTCCAAATAGTTCTTTGCCAGAATTTTTATAGGAATTTTTGTTTCAGTCACAATTTTCTTAAATTCTTCCAAAATTTCTTCAAATTCTCTTTGGAATTTGTTCCAAAAGATAATTTCCGACATTTTCTTCTTCTTGTGAATAGCGACAAATGAGGAAGCTCATTTCACCCTTGAAACTAATTTTAGCCTCGATTTTGCATTATTGCAAGTAAAATCAAAATTTTTATAGGAATTTTTGTTTCAGTCACAATTTTCTTAAATTCTTCCAAAATTTCTTCAAATTCTCTTTGGAATTTGTTCCAAAAGATAATTTCCGACAATTTTCTTCTTCTTGTGAATAGCGACAAATGAGGAAAGCTCATTTCACCCTTGAAACTAATTTTAGCCTCGATTTTGCATTATTGCAAGTAAAATCAAAATTTTTATAGGAATTTTTGTTTCAGTCACAATTTTTTAAATTCTTCCAAAATTTCTCAAAATTCTCTTTGGAATTTGTTCCAAAAGATAATTTCCGACAATTTTCTTCTTCTTGTGAATAGCGACAAATGAGGAAGCTCATTTCACCCTTGAAAACTAATTTTAGCCTCGATTTTGCATTATTGCAAGTAAAATCAAAATTTTTTATAGGAATTTTTGTTTCAGTCACAATTTTCTTAAATTCTTCCAAAATTTCTTCAAATTCTCTTTGGAATTTTGTTCCAAAAGATAATTTCCGACAATTTTCTTCTTCTTGTGAATAGCGACAAATGAGGAAGCTCATTTCACCCTTGAAACTAATTTTAGCCTCGATTTTGCATTATTGCAAGTAAAATCAAAATTTTTATAGGAATTTTTGTTTCAGTCACAATTTTTTTAAATTCTTCCAAAATTTCTCAAAATTCTCTTTGGAATTTGTTCCAAAAGATAATTTCCGAGAATTTTCTTCTTCTTGTGAATAGCGACAAATGAGGAAACTCATTTCACCCTTGAAACTGATTTTAGCCACGATTTTGCATTATTGCAAGTAAAATCAAAATTTTTATAGGAATTTTTGTTTCAGTCACAATTTTCTTAAATTCTTCCAAAATTTCTTCAAATTCTCTTTGGAATTTGTTCCAAAAGATAATTTCCGACAATTTTCTTCTTCTGTGTGAATAGCGACAAATGAGGAAGCTCATTTCACCCTTGAAACTAATTTTTAGCCTCGATTTTGCATTATTGCAAGTAAAATCAAAATTTTTATAGGAATTTTTGTTTCAGTCACAATTTTCTTAAATTCTTCCAAAATTTCTTCAAATTCTCTTTGGAATTTGTTCCAAAAGATAATTTCCGACAATTTTCTTCTTCTTGTGAATAGCGACAAATGAGAAGCTCATTTCACCCTTGAAACTAATTTTAGCCTCGATTTTGCATTATTGCAAGTAAAATCAAAATTTTTATAGAATTTTTGTTTCAGTCACAATTTTTTTAAATTCTTCCAAAATTTCTCAAAATTCTCTTTGGAATTTGTTCCAAAAGATAATTTCCGAGAATTTTCTTCTTCTTGTGAATAGCGACAAAATGAGGAAACTCATTTCACCCTTGAAACTGATTTTAGCCACGATTTTGCATTATTGCAAGTAAATCAAAATTTTTATAGGAATTTTTGTTTCAGTCACAATTTTCTTAAATTCTTCCAAAATTTCTTCAAATTCTCTTTGGAATTTGTTCCAAAAGATAATTTCCGACAATTTTTCTTCTTCTTGTGAATAGCGACAAATGAGGAAGCTCATTTCACCCTTGAAACTAATTTTAGCCTCGATTTTGCATTATTGCAAGTAAAATCAAAATTTTTATAGGAATTTTTGTTTCAGTCACAATTTTTTTAAATTCTTCCAAAATTTCTTCAAATTCTCTTTGGAATTTGTTCCAAAAGATAATTTCCGAGAATTTTCTTCTTCTTGTGAAGAGCGACAAATGAGGAAGCTCATTTCACCCTTGAAACTAATTTTAGCCACGATTTTGCATTATTGCAAGTAAAATCAAAATTTTTATAGGAATTTTTGTTTCAGTCACAATTTTCTTAAATTCTTCCAAAATTTCTTCAAATTCTCTTTGGAATTTGTTCCAAAAGATAATTTCCGACAATTTTCTTCTTCTTGTGAATAGCGACAAATGAGGAAGCTCATTTCACCCTTGAAACTAATTTTAGCCTCGATTTTGCATTATTGCAAGTAAAATCAAAATTTTTATAGGAATTTTTGTTTCAGTCACAATTTTCTTAAATTCTTCCAAATTTCTTCAAATTCTCTTTGGAATTTGTTCCAAAAGATAATTTCCGACAATTTTCTTCTTCTTGTGAATAGCGACAAATGAGGAAGCTCATTTCACCCTTGAAACTAATTTTAGCCTCGATTTTGCATTATTGCAAGTAAAATCAAAATTTTTATAGGAATTTTTGTTTCAGTCACAATTTTTTTAAATTCTTCCAAAATTTCTCAAAATTCTCTTTGGAATTTGTTCCAAAAGATAATTTCCGAGAATTTTCTTCTTCTTGTGAATAGCGACAAATGAGGAAACTCATTTCACCCTTGAAACTGATTTTAGCCACGATTTTGCATTATTGCAAGTAAAATCAAATTTTTATAGGAATTTTTGTTTCAGTCACAATTTTCTTAAATTCTTCCAAAATTTCTTCAAATTCTCTTTGGAATTTGTTCCAAAAGATAATTTCCGACAATTTTCTTCTTCTTGTGAATAGCGACAAATGAGGAAGCTCATTTCACCCTTGAAACTAATTTTAGCCTCGATTTTGCATTATTGCAAGTAAAATCAAAATTTTTATAGGAATTTTTGTTTCAGTCACAATTTTCTTAAATTCTTCCAAAATTTCTTCAAATTCTCTTTGGAATTTGTTCCAAAAGATAATTTCCGACAATTTTCTTCTTCTTGTGAATAGCGACAAATGAGGAAGCTCATTTCACCCTTGAAACTAATTTTAGCCTCGATTTTGCATTATTGCAAGTAAAATCAAAATTTTTATAGGAATTTTTGTTTCAGTCACAATTTTCTTAAATTCTTCCAAAATTTCTTCAAATTCTCTTTGGAATTTGTTCCAAAAGATAATTTCCGACAATTTTCTTCTTCTTGTGAATAGCGACAAATGAGGAAGCTCATTTCACCCTTGAAACTAATTTTAGCCTCGATTTTGCATTATTGCAAGTAAAATCAAAATTTTTATAGGAATTTTTGTTTCAGTCACAATTTTTTTAAATTCTTCCAAAATTTCTTCAAATTCTCTTTGGAATTTGTTCCAAAAGATAATTTCCGAGAATTTTCTTCTTCTTGTGAAGAGCGACAAATGAGGAAGCTCATTTCACCCTTGAAACTAATTTTAGCCACGATTTTGCATTATTGCAAGTAAAATCAAAATTTTTATAGGAATTTTTGTTTCAGTCACAATTTTCTTAAATTCTTCCAAAATTTCTTCAAATTCTCTTTGGAATTTATTCCAAAAGATAATTTCCGACAATTTTCTTCTTCTTGTGAATAGCGACAAATGAGGAAGCTCATTTCACCCTTGAAACTAATTTTAGCCTCGATTTTGCATTATTGCAAGTAAAATCAAAATTTTTATAGGAATTTTTGTTTCAGTCACAATTTTCTTAAATTCTTCCAAAATTTCTTCAAATTCTCTTTGGAATTTGTTCCAAAAGATAATTTCCGACAATTTTCTTCTTCTTGTGAATAGCGACAAATGAGGAAGCTCATTTCACCCTTGAAACTAATTTTAGCCACGATTTTGCATTATTGCAAGTAAAATCAAAATTTTTATAGGAATTTTTGTTTCAGTCACAATTTTCTTAAATTCTTCCAAAATTTCTTCAAATTCTCTTTGGAATTTGTTCCAAAAGATAATTTCCGAGAATTTTCTTCTTCTTGTGAAGAGCGACAAATGAGGAAGCTCATTTCACCCTTGAAACTAATTTTAGCCACGATTTTGCATTATTGCAAGTAAAATCAAAATTTTTATAGGAATTTTTGTTTCAGTCACAATTTTCTTAAATTCTTCCAAAATTTCTCAAAATTCTCTTTGGAATTTGTTCCAAAAGATAATTTCCGCGAATTTTCTTTTTCTTGTGAATAGCGACAAATGAGGAAGCTCATTTCACCCTTGAAACTGATTTTAGTCACAATTTTGCAGTATTGCAAGTAAAATCAATAAAAGCATGTTTGTTTTTGTCATCAAATTGTTGCTAAATCACTCAGAACAAATCAGGGACAACTTACCAATTTTAGAATGCATTTTGATTGTCTAATCAGTCCACCTAAACCATATTGCTGACCAGTTTTTCGTCCATTTTGTCTGCTCCATTTGGTTCAGTTACTCGATGGATTTCCTCATATCTGTAAAATCACACACCGTTCAATCCAAATTAATAATTATACGAATATTTCCAAATTAACACTAACCGAGAATGTTATTGACATTATTCTTAAAAGGTGGACAACGTTGCACTGTTGCACAGTTTGTCTGAAATGTACGTTTTTAATATCAGTTACCTAGTTTACGGCTGAATTGTGTTTCGAGACTATATAATGCAATTATGGTAGCAAAAAGTATGTAAAATAGTGCAATAATAATGCATTGTCCGTATACTGTTGCAACAGGTTCAATGAAAAGTGATTGGAACAAGGAAGGTTAAAGGTTGCTACAAGAAATCAATCATTGATCTAGTAAAGATATTAACGTTTTTAAGTTGTGATGGGTAAATTACCGGTCAAGTAAATATTTTACTTTACCAGAAAAATTTGACCGGTAAATTACAAATACTGCGTTTCTGGCAGTTCAAATTTTGACACCACTTTGCTCCCTGATTGTACCAAATTTTGTAGTGTTTTTCCAGTCTGTTTATAGGAAATTTAATGAGGATTCCAAAAATGTGCTTAAAACTCTAATTTTCTTACTCTAAGTGAAGTTTACAAGCGATTTTGTCCCGGAATGTCCTTTCAAACTGTGTTTCTGTCAGTTCAAACCTTGACACCGCTTGTCTCCCTGACTATACAAATAATTGTAGTGTTTTTCCAGGTTATTAATAGGAAATTTAACAAGGATTTCAAAAATGTGCTTAAAACACTAATTTTCTTACTCTAAGTGAAGTTTACAAGTGATTTTGTCCCTGACTGTCCTTTCAAACTGTGTTTCTGTCAGTTCAAACTTTGACACCGCTTTTCTCTCTGACTATACAAATAATTGTAGTGTTTTTCCAGGTTATTAGATAGGAAATTTAATGAGGATTCCAAAAATGTGCTTAAAACACTAATTTTCTTACTCCAAGTGGGATTTACAGGCAATTTTGTCCCTGAGTGTCCTTTCAAACTGGGTTTCTGTCAGATCAAACTTTGACACCGCTTTTCTCCCTCACTGTACCAAATTTTGTAGTCTTTCAAGGTTATTAGATAGGAAATTTAATGAGGATTCAAAAAATGTGCTTCAAACACAAATTTTCTTACTCCAAGTGGGGTTTACAAGCAATTTTGTCCCGGAATGTCCTTTCATACTGTGTTTCTGTCAGTTCAAAATTTGACACCGCTTTTCTCACTGACTATACAAATAATTGTAGTGTTTTTCTTGTTTATTAATAGGAAATTTAACAAGGATTTCAAAAATGTGCTTAAAACACAAATTTTCTTACTCCAAGTGAGGTTTACAGGCAATTTTGTCCCTGAGTGTCCTTTCAAACTGTGTTTCTGTCAGTTCAAAATTTGAAACCGCTTTTCTCCCTGAATATACAAATAATTGTAGTGTTTCCTCAGGTTAATAGATAGGAAATTTAATGAGGATTCCAAAAATGTGCTTAAACACTAATTTTCTGACTCCAAGTGAGGTTAAAAGGCAATTTTGTCCCTGAGTGTCCTTTCAAATTGTGTTTCTGTCAGTTCAGATTTTGATACCGCTTTTCTCCCTGACTATATAAATAATTGTAGTGTTTTTTCAGGTTATTAGATAGGAATATTAATGAGAATTCCAAAAATATGCTTAAAACACTAATTTTCTTACACTAAGTGGGTTTTACAAGCGATTTTGTCCCTGACTGTCCTTTCAAACTGTGTTTCTGTCAGTTCAAACTTTGACACCGCTTGTCTCCCTGACTGTACGCATAATTGTAGTATTTTTTTAGGCTGTTAGATAAGAAATTTAAAGAGGATTCCAAAAATGTGCTTAAAACACTAATTTTCTTACTCTAAGTGAGGTTTACAGGCGATTTTGTCCATGACTGTCCTTTCAAACTGTGTTTCTCAGTTTAAACTTTGACACCGCTTCTCTCCCTGACGGACTTCTCGGAATTCTTACCGTGAACCGAGTAACTTGTCTTGGCTATGCTGACGACATAGTCATTATGACCAAAGGCAAATTCGAAGGAACCCTCTGTGATCTCGTAGAAAGGGTGCTAGAAACCACCAGAAGATGGTGTTGATCAGTGGGATTGAGAATCAACTCATCAAAAACCACAGTGGTACCTTTCACCAGGAGAACAAGACTTCAGCACTTGAGAAATATCCGTCTCAACGACGAAAACTTAGAATGGCGGCAAAAGGTTAAGTATTTAGGACTTATCCTAGACTCAAAACTTATCTGGAACCGCCACTTAGAAAAGATTGCCAGCAAGGCAAGGTCATCACTGATGCGCAGGAACATTGCGGGAAAGACGTGGGGTTGTAACCCATCAATACTGTGGCGCAGTAGTGTGGCACAGAAAAACCGAACAAGGAAAACATTAGAGAAGGTGCAGAGACTTGCATGTCTTTGCATAACGGGAGCAATGAGATCCACCTCCACGGCAGCATTAGAGGTAATTCTCCACTTTACACCGCTCCACATCATGATGAGAACAACTGCTTAGGGAGCACATCTCAGGTTGGATAAGGCCGGATTTAAAAGAACACACACAGTGCAAGAGACTCCTCGCCGATCTCCCAATCGACGAAATCATCAGGAAGTTTATGTTCGAAGAACAATTTCGAACGAAACTGAGCACCAAGAGAGATTGGAGCAGAGAGTCCATTCAAACATTGGGAAAAAATACCATAATGTGGTTGGTATACGGACGGATCTAAAACTCTCGAGGGATCTGGAGTAGGAGTCTACAGGCCTCGCACCAATTACTCCGAACCCATGGGCCAGTTCCCTAGCATTTTTCAAGCGGAAATTCACGCCATAGAAAGTTGTATTCAGTTTAACCTCGACAGGAAATACCGGAACAAGGAAATTGCGATCCTTTCTTATAGCCAAGCAGCCATCAAAGCGTTGAGCTCATCTAACATCAACTCGATGATGGTTCTGTAGTGCCTAGGAAAGCTCAATGATCTAGGAAGGAACAACAAGGTAACCCTCCTCTGGGTTCCGGGGCACGTTGGAGTAGAGGGTAACGAACAAGCAGATACTCTGGCACGAAAAGGAGCATCAGCGCCACTGACCGGGCCAGAACCATTCTGAGGCCTTGTAAAAGCAAATGTCCAGGAAGTACTTAATAAAGCTGAAGAAGAACTGAGAGCAACGCACTGGCAAAGACTTCCAGGACTGAGGCAGGCCAAAGATCTCCTCGGCAATTTTAATCGAGCAAGATCGAAGACACTGATTAACCTCAGCAAAATTAGTCTCAAGGCATTAACGGGGTTTCTAACGGGTCATTGTCGACTCAGATAACACCTAACGAAGAGAGGCCTAGAAGAGGACAGTACCTGCAGGTTTTGCGGAGAAGAACCAGAAACACCCCACCACATCTTGCTGGAGAGTTATGCTGTACGCCACAGAATATTTAACACACTGGGATTATACCAGCTGTGGAAGAAATACCTCGAACAGACCCACTCAAAATCTTGAAATTCCTAAAGAAACTAAATCTTGAGGGGCTGCTATGAACAAGGAAACCTTGAGATAGCAGAAGAAGATGAGTTTACCATCTTCTTCTGTTTACCATTAAGAGGGAGAGGTGGTAATTACCATTACCAGTTCTCCCTGACTATACAAATAATTGTAGTTTTTTTCCAGGTTATTAGATAGGAAATTTAATGAGGATTTCAAAAAAGGTGCTCAAAACAGCCATTTTCTCACTCCAAGTGGGGTTTACAGGCGATTATGTCCCTGACTGTCCTTTCAAACTGTGTTTCTGTCAGTTTAGACACCGCTTTTCTTGCTGACTGTACCAATTCTTGTACAAAGACATTTTTTAAGCTTCTTAAGTCAATTTCCAGCGTTTTCAAGACAATTTTTAACTTGTGTTGGGTTGATTTTGGGTCTTTGAACGTAATAACTCAATTATCCCGTAAACAAAGTTCCAAATCATGCAGTCAAAGTCAAATTTCATAAAACATTCTCATGAAATGTTTGTGTTTTTCAAACGTTTTGACTAGCAAAATTTTCTAAAACAACTGCAAAAATTCCCAATAAATCAATTTTCATGAAATTGTAGTGCTTTTCAGCGTTTTAACATGGAAAATTGACTAAAATTTCTCCAAATGATCCAATGAATTAAGCCAATTTTCATAAAATTTTTGTGTTTTTAAAGGTTTTGACTAGCAAAATGTACTAAAACAACTGCAAAATGCCCCAATAAGTAAATTTTCATGAAATTTTTGTGTTTTTCAACGTTTTGTCCTTAAAAATTGACTAGAATAACTGCAAATAGTCATGTAAGTAAATTTATATGATATCTGATTGCTTTTCAACATTTCAATATTGAAAATCGACTATAATGACTGCAAATGGCCCATTTCATTAAATTTAACTGTTTTTTTAAGTTTTAACCTTAAAAATTGACTAAATTGACGGCAAATGGTACAAAAAGTAAATTTTCATGAATTCTGCTGTTTGTTCAACGTTTTGACCTGAACAATTGACTAGAGTTATTGCAAATAGCCGGCGAAATCAGTTTTCTATTATTTTTTATGCATTTTAGCGTTTGAACCTTGAAAGTTGCACTTGCACTGCTTAAAACAGACTATTTTTTGTTTTAACTCTAAAAATCGACCAAAACGATTGCACATATCCGGTTGGTCAAAATTTGACTGTTTTTAAATGTTTTGACCTGGAAAATGCACTAGAATAATGATCCAGTAAATCGATTTACAGACAAATTTCAGTGTTTTTCAACGATTTGTTCTTGAAAATTTACTATAATGACTGAAAGTTGTCTAGCAAGTAAATTTTCATTAAATTTTACCATTTTTTAAGGTTTAGGCTTTGATAATTGACTAGAATGACTGCACTTAGTCCAGTAAGTCATTTTTTATGAAATTTTACTGAGTTTCAACCTTACTTTGACCGTGAAAATTGACTAGAATAGCTGCAAATGGTTAGTAAGTCAATTTTCATTGAAATTTACTGTTTTTCGACGTTTTGACCCTGAAAAATTACTAGAATAACTGCAAATGGCGAAATAAGTAAATTTTCATCAAATTTCAGTGTTTTTCAACGTTTTCACTTTGAAAATTGACTAAAATTTTGTACATTGTGCATAAAGTTAATTTGTATGAAATTTTTCAGATTTTGAAGGTTTTGGCTTTGACAATTGACTGGAATTACTGCAAACGGTACAGTAAGTCAATTTTCATGAAATTTTACCGTTTCTCAAAGTTTTGACCTGGAAAATTGACTAGAATGACTTCAAATGTCCCAGTAAGTATTTTTTTAATTAAATTTGACTGTTTTCCGACCATTTGACCTAGAAAATTGACTTAAAAAGCTGCAAATGGTTCAGCATGTCAATTTCCATGAAATTTGACTGTTTTTCGACGTTTTGACCTGAAAAATTGACTAAAACAACTGCGACTGGCCCAATAAGTAAATGTTGAAATTTTGAACGACTGCAAGTGATCCAGTAAATCAAAATACTGTCCCTCAAAGTTCAATTTAAAAAATCGGTTTGTTGTCATAACTGTCAGACCGTTTTGGAACAATTTTGATCAAATTTAGACTAAATACACATGAAATTACTACTCATTATGTGATATTATAATGACGTGTTGTCGAAACTGTCCAGTGGCGTAGATTCACGAAATATTTTTGAAAAATTACAGTTTTTTTTACTTTTCTTGTTCAATTTGAAAAAAATTAGTAACTCTTTTAAAATTCTGATTTAAAACTTGTTTTGAAAACGCTGAAAATTGACTTAAGAAGCTTAAAAAATGTCTTTGTAGTCAGTTTTCATAGTTTCTAGACCAATTGAAAGAATTTAGTTTTGAAAATTGACTTGGAAACTGTGAAAATTGTCGTCTAAGTGTCTTTGCAGTCAGTATTCATTGAAAAGCTTTATCAAATAATTGCTTCGTGTAATGTCTGCTTTAGGCTCGACTTCCTAACATTAAAACCAGTTATTTACCAATTTTCATCATCTAAAACGTGCATTTCTCTTGTTGCGTGAAAAAGTAGTGTTTTTGTCAGTCAATAGCAATTTATTTTAACTAAATTAGGTAAAAGAGGTAATAAGCTTAACTGTATTTGTAAGCATTCACTTTGCAAAGTGACATTATCAATCAGAGTTAGTTTTTAAATTGAAAGTTAACTGAGATTGAGGAATTAACCTAAAGATTTTTTAAAACCGTGATTGGGAAATCCCATCATTAACAGCATCATTGATAATAATGAAATTAGATGAACTGGCATTTTTGCTGTATAGAATTAAGTATAGACATGTGCACGTAACTAAATAAACATTCTAAAATCCTTAAAATCGAAATTTCAGGTTGAAACGCTGAAAAACACTACAATTTTATGAAAATTGACTTATTGGGGCTTTTTGCAGTTGGTTTAGTCAATTTTGCTAGTCAAAACGTTTGAACAACAGTCAAATTTCATGAAAATTGACTTAATGGATCATTTAGAGTAATTTCAGTCAATTTTCCTAGTCAAAACGCTGAAAAACAGTCAAATTTCATGAACATTTATTTAATCGATCATTTGGAGTAATTTCGGTCAATTTTCAAAGTCAAAACGCTGAAAGACACAACAATTTCATGAAATTGACTTATTGGGGTTTTTGCAGTTGTTTTAGTAAATTTTGTTAGTCAAAACGTTTGAAAAACACAAAAATTTCATAAAAATTGACTTAATGGATCATTTGGAGTAATTTCAGTCAATTTTTCAGGTTGAAACAATGAAAAACACTACAATTTCATGAAAATTGACTTATTGGGGCTTTTTGCAGTTGTTTCAGTACATTTTGCTAGTCAAAACATTTGTAAAACAGTCAAATTTCATAAAAATCGACTTAATGGATCATTTGGAGTAATTTCAGTCAATTCTCCAGGTCAAAACGCTGAAAAACTAAAAAATTTTATGAAAATTTACTTATTGGGGGTTTTTGCAGTTGTTTTAGTAAATTTTGCTAGTCAAAATATTTGAAAACAGTCAAATTTCATGAAAATTGACCTAATGGATCATTTGGAGTAATTTCAGTCAATTTTCCAGGTTGAAACGATGAAAAACACTACAATTTCATGAAAATTGACTTATTGGGGCTTTTTGCAGTTGTTTTAGTAAATTTTGCTAGTCAAAATGTTTGAAAAACAGTCAAATTTTATGAAAATTGACCTAATGGATCATTTGGAGTAATTTCAGTCAATTTTCCAGGTTGAAACGATGAAAAACACTACAATTTCATGAAAATTGACTTATTGGGGCTTTTTGCAGTTGTTTTAGTAAATTTTGCTAGTCAAAATATTTGAAAACAGTCAAATTTCATGAAAATTGACTTAATGGATCATTTGGAGTAATTTCAGTCAATTTTCCAGGTCAAAACGCTGAAAAACACTACAATTTCATGAAATTTGATTTATTGGGGCTTTTGCAGTGGTTTTAGTAAATTTTTCTGGTCAAAACGTTTGAAAAACAGTAAAATTTCATAAAAATTTACTTAATGGATCATTTGGAGTAATTTCAGTCAATTTTCCAGGTCAAAACGATAAAAAACACTACAATTTCATGGAAATTGACTTATTGGGCTTTTTTCAGTTGTTTTAGTAAATTTTGCTACTAACACTGTAATAGTATATAACGTAACTAGTGCTGTAAGAAGCATTTTACATTTTTCATTTATTTCTACAGCTTTATAACAATATATGCAATAGCTATCATCAACTGTGCGTAAAGAGGGTCATTACGTAACGGAAAACTATTAGCTATTTACACTTAGGTCGTAGGTAAAATTACTTTAAAAATTAAATACAATACACTTTTCCACTTACCAACAACAACAAAGTATCCACAAAATAAGCGCTCATTACACTGGTCGAACTCGTTCTATATGTGCACTTTACACAATCAAAACTAAACAGCAGATAGGAGCTATCGCAAAATTAAAAAGCCCGGAACGCTTTTAAAAGATTATCTTACAGTCTAACCAGTAACCAGACGGTCAATAACAGGACAGACTACATTAGAATTAAAACACCATTCTCGTAATACACTCGAATGCAGCAGTTATTAACATGTTCGGTCGCTTAGTAGAATTTCTACAACAAAATTTATGTAATAATTCGATTCAACGAGATTACGATACGAGTGAAAAAAATTTAAAGAGATAATTAGCGTCGATAATACTGCCCATTCCTAGTTCTGCCAATTTGGTGGAATGTTGCTGGTTTTGGTTTGGTTGTTGCTTCTTGCATACGCTGCATAAATGGAGCGAACCATGTTAAGAGCTCCATGGTACGAGGAAATAGTGTGGTTTCACGTAAATTCCGTATTAATTACCAGTACTGGTCGATATATAAGTACTGGTTTGGTTGGTTGTGGCTTTTTATAAAGAGTTTTAAGATCGATATTTGGTTGGATTTACGCCGAAACAAAGATACTTTTTTATGGTTTAGAGTTTTCAGACTATTTAACTAATATTGACACCGCTTTTCTCCCCGACTGTACCAAATTTTGTAGTGTTTTTTAGGTTTATAGGATAGGAAATTTAATGAGGAATCCGAAAATGTGCTTAAAACAGTCATTTTCTTATTCCAAATTGGTTTTCCAGGCGATTTTGTCTCTGACTGTCCTTTCAAACTGTGTTTCTGTCAGTTCAAACTTTGACACCGCTTTTCTCCCCGACTGTACCAAATTTGTAGTGTTTTTTAGGTTTATTGGATAGGAAATTTAATGAGGATTCCGAAAATGTGCTTAAAACAGTCATTTTCTTATTCCAACTGGGTTTTACAGGCGATTTAGTCTTTTACTGTCCTTTCAAACTGTGTTTCTGTCAGTTCAAACTTTAACACCGCTTTTCTCTCGGACGGTACCGAATCTCGCAGTGTTTTTTCAGGTTATTGGATAGGAAATTTAATGAGGATTCCGAAAATGTGCTTAAAACAGTCATTTTCTTATTCCAACTGGGTTTTACAGGCCATTTTGTCTCTGACTGTCCTTTCAAACTGTGTTTCTGTCAGTTCAAACTTTGACACCGCTTTTCTCCCCGACTGTACCAAATTTGTAGTGTTTTTTAGGTTTATTGGATAGGAAATTTAATGAGGATTCCGAAAATGTGCTTAAAACAGTCATTTTCTCATTCCAACTGGGTTTTACAGGCCATTTTGTCTCTGACTGTCCTTTCAAACTGTGTTTCTGTCAGTTCAAACTTTGACACCGCTTTTCTCCCCGACTGTACCAAATTTGTAGTGTTTTTTAGGTTTATTGGATAGGAAATTTAATGAGGATTCCGAAAATGTGCTTAAAACAGTCATTTTCTCATTCCAACTGGGTTTTACAGGCGATTTTGTCTCTGACTGTCCTTTCAAACTGTGTTTCTGTCAGTTCAAACTTTGACACCGCTTTTCTCCCTGACTGTACTATATCTCTGTAGTGTCTTTTTAGGTTTTTGAATGTAAAATTTAATAAGAATTCCAAAAATTTGTTTAAAACGGTCATTTTCTTAATCCAAGTTGGTTTTAGAGGCAATTTTGTCTCTGACTGTCCTTTGGAACTGTGTTTCTGACAATTCAAACTTTGACATCACTTTTCTAGCTGACTGTACCAAATCTCGTAGAGTTTTTTGAGTTTATTGGATAGGAAATTTAATGAGGATTCCGAAAATGTGCTTAAAACAGTCATTTTCTTATTCCAACTGGGTTTTACCGGGAATTTTGTCTCTGACTGTCCTTTCAAACTGTGTTTCTGTCAGTTCAAACTTTGACACCGCTTTTCTCCCCGACTGTACCAAATTTGTAGTGTTTTTTAGGTTTATTGGATAGGAAATTTAATGAGGATTCCGAAAATGTGCTTAAAACAGTCATTTTCTCATTCCAACTGGGTTTTACAGGCGATTTTGTCTCTGACTGTCCTTTCAAACTGTGTTTCTGTCAGTTCCAACTTTGACACCGCTTTTCTCTCTGACTGTACCAAATATCGTAGTGTCTTTTTAGGTTATTGGATAGGAAATTTAATTAGAATTCCGAAAATGTGCTTAAAACAGTCATTTTCTTATTCCAAATTGGTTTTACAGGCGATTTTGTCTCTGACTGTCCTTTCAAACTGTGTTTCTGTCAGTTCAAACTTTGACACCGCTTTTCTCGCTGACTGTACCAAATATCGTAGTGTCTTTTTAGGTTATTGGATAGGAAATTTAATTAGAATTCCGAAAATGTGCTTAAAACAGTCATTTTCTTATTCCAAATTGGTTTTACAGGCGATTTTGTCTCTGACGGTCCTTTCAAACTGTGTTTCTGTCAGTTCAAACTTTGACACCGCTTTTCTCCCCGACTGTACCAAATTTGTAGTGTTTTTTAGGTTTATTGGATAGGAAATTTAATGAGGATTCCGAAAATGTGCTTAAAACAGTCATTTTCTTATTCCAATTGGGTTTTACAGGCCATTTTGTCTCTGACTGTCCTTTCAAACTGTGTTTCTGTCAGTTCAAACTTTGACACCGCTTTTCTCGCTGACTGTACCAAATCGCCGTAGTGTTTTTGTAGGTTTATTGGATAGGAAATTTAATGAGGATTCCGAAAATGTGCTTAAAACAGTCATTTTCTTATTCCAACTGGGTTTTACCGGGAATTTTGTCTCTGACTGTCCTTTCAAACTGTGTTTCTGTCAGTTCAAACTTTGACACCGCTTTTCTCCCCGACTGTACCAAATTTGTAGTGTTTTTTAGGTTTATTGGATAGGAAATTTAATGAGGATTCCGAAAATGTGCTTAAAACAGTCATTTTCTCATTCCAACTGGGTTTTACAGGCGATTTTGTCTCTGACTGTCCTTTCAAACTGTGTTTCTGTCAGTTCAAACTTTGACACCGCTTTTCTCTCTGACTGTACCAAATATCGTAGTGTCTTTTTAGGTTATTGGATAGGAAATTTAATGAGGATTCCGAAAATGTGCTTAAAACAGTCATTTTCTTATTCCAAATGGGTTTTACAGGCGATTTTGTCTCTGACTGTCCTTTCAAACTGTGTTTCTGTCAGTTCAAACTTTGACACCGCTTTTCTCCCCGACTGTACCAAATTTGTAGTGTTTTTTAGGTTTATTGGATAGGAAATTTAATGAGGATTCCGAAAATGTGCTTAAAACAGTCATTTTCTTATTCCAACTGGGTTTTACAGGCGATTTTGTCTCTGACTGTCCTTTCAAACTGTGTTTCTGTCAGTTCAAACTTTGACACCGCTTTTCTCTCTGACTGTACCAAATTTCGTAGTGTTTTTTAGGTTATTGGATAGGAAATTTAATGAGGATTCCGAAAATGTGCTTAAAACAGTCATTTTCTTATTCCAAATTGGTTTTACAGGCGATTTTGTCTCTGACTGTCCTTTCAAACTGTGTTTCTGTCAGTTCAAACTTTGACACCGCTTTTCTCCCCGACTGTACCAAATTTGTAGTGTTTTTTAGGTTTATTGGATAGGAAATTTAATGAGGATTCCGAAAATGTGCTTAAAACGGTCATTTTCTTATTCCAAATTGGTTTTACAGGCGATTTTGTCTCTGACTGTCCTTTCAAACTGTGTTTCTGTCAGTTCAAACTTTGACACCGCTTTTCTCCCTGACTGTACTATATCTCTGTAGTGTCTTTTTAGGTTTTTGAATGCAAAATTTAATAAGAATTCCAAAAATTTTTTTAAAACGGTCATTTTCTTAATCCAAGTTGGTTTTACTAGCAATTTTATTCTTAACTGTACTTTCAAACTGTGTTTCTGTCAGTTCAAACTTTGACACCGCTTTTCTCGCTGACTGTACCATATCGCCGAGTGTCTTTGTAGGTTTACTGGATAGGAAATTTAATGAGGATTCCGAAAATGTGCTTAGAATAGTCATTTTCTTATTCCAACTGGGTTTTACAGGCGATTTTGTCTCTGACTGTCCTTTCAAACTGTGTTTCTGTCAGTTCAAACTTTGACACCGCTTTTCTCCCCGACTGTACCAAATTTGTAGTGTTTTTTAGGTTTATTGGATAGGAAATTTAATGAGGATTCCGAAAATGTGCTTAAAACAGTCATTTTCTCATTCCAACTGGGTTTTACAGGCGATTTTGTCTCTGACTGTCCTTTCAAACTGTGTTTCTGTCAGTTCAAACTTTGACACCGCTTTTCTCGCTGACTGTACCATATCTCCGAGTGTCTTTGTAGGTTTACTGGATAGGAAATTTAATGAGGATTCCGAAAATGTGCTTAAAACGGTCATTTTCTTATTCCAACTGGGTTTTACAGGCGATTTTGTCTCTGACTGTCCTTTCAAACTGTGTTTCTGTCAGTTCAAATATTGACACCGCTTTTCTCCCGGACTGTACCAAATTTTGTAGTGTTTTTTTAGATTTATTGGATAGGAAATTTAATGAGGATTTCGAAAATGTGCTTAAAACAGTCATTTTCTTATTGCAAGTTGGTTTTATAGGCGATTTTGTCTCTGATTCTCCTTTCAAACTGTGTTTCTGTCAATTCAAAGTTGGCACCGCTTTTCTAACTGACTGTACCAAATTTTGTAGTGTTTTTCAGGTTGTTGAATAGAAAATTTGATGAGGATTCCAAAAATTTGTTCCAACACGCCCTGACACGTGATTTAATTTGACCTAAACAAGGAGCAACTAAAGCCTTCTTAAAATGGCTTTGCAATTATAGAGAAACACTAAAAGTCCTGCACATTTGAAAATGCTTCTGAAAAACGATCTGAGATACTGAAAAATAGATACAAATCTCGCTGATGAAGATTTACCTTGACTTAACAAACTACACTGTGCCACTTTTGAGAAAAACTGTATAATAGAAAGTATAATAATTATAATTAGGTCCTATTTGCTTTACAAATTTAGCTTGCTCCAACAATGTAACGATTTTGTTAATTATTATTAATAATTAAAGTAATTTTTTTGAATAATCACTTTGCCTCAAGCTGTTTCAATGCATTCAGATAACAATTCTTGCATTACCCTTGTATATGAATGGTTTCGCTTGCACTAATTTGCCAAATGCAAAAAACCAACTTTTACTTTCATTCTTCGGTCTCTGAAATCGAACTAATCAACGGGAAAGGCGTTGTTTGTTGCTTTTTATCCGGTCAAAGACTGAAATTTTGTTTACCACAATCAACTGACTTTCCTTTATTTTCAGTGTTTGTATTAAGACAGTTTGAGTGAAATCAGGGTTGTTTATGAAAAAAATGCATTACGTCCCTGAATTTTAAAGTCAATTTACTGCCTACACAGCAAATTTCAGATTCGTAACCCCAAGATTTAGAAATTCGGAGCGAACAGAGTGTGGCTGGTTCCTGATGACTGCAGAAACCGAGGAATCGGTTAAGGGGAATCTGACGGTGCTTCGTGCTTAAATGCAAAGCAAAACCCAACCAGTGGTCAAAATGCTCAGACTTCAAAGCAAAATCATCATCAAGAGACATCTTTCCACTGAAGGAGATCCGGGCAACTGGCGGCTTACATTTATGAAGAGTGGAGAGACCAGAAAAAGGCTGGAGAAGCCCAAGTAGGAAGGACGAGTTGGTCACCATAAAAGCTTTTAGGGTGGTCCCTCACATGAGGCGGCCGACTCCCTCTTCTTCTTCCCAAAAGCTCGGCACGGAAAGGAAACAGGAACCACCGTTTCCCAGTACTCTCCATCATGACACTGTGGGTAAGTCACTGTGGGTATTAATCTTCAGCACAGCCGGGACGCCAGAGCCGAACTGGCCAGCCTCTTCGGTCTTCACAATCTTCAGGTGTTAGATTTCTCTCACTCATGCATGGTTTTCTGCCACTCCTGTTTTGGCCTTCCTCGTTTTCTTCTGCCTGTTGGTTGCCAATGAAGTACTCTTTTAGGCCATCGGGTATTTGACATTCTTTCCACGTGTCCGTACCACGTAAGTTGCTTGTTTTCGATATCCTGCGTTATTGCGTCTTCTATTCCCATCCGTTGTTTTATGATGTCGTTTCTCTTCGTGAAATGCGCATCGATCTCCTAATTGCATCCATTTCAACTGCCTCAACTCTTTTCTTGTGTCTATCTGAAATTCTCCAGGTTTCTGATCCATATAGGAGGGTGCTTTTTACCATTGCCTCATAGATATTAAATTTCCGCTTCTTGGTTATTTCTTTGCTCCATAGGATTCCATTCAGAGCTCCGATTACTTTTTTGGCTTTGACTATTCGCTTTCCGATTTCTTTTACATCTGTTCCTGTGTTGTCGAATGTAATGCCCAGATATTCATATTCCTGACACTGAAGGATTTCTTGGCCATTGTCCAGTTCCAAATTTCCGTCCTGAGTTCCCACACATAGATACTTTGTCTTGGCTATGTTGACTGTTAAGCCCCATTTTCTGTATTCCTCTATTAGCTTTCGCATCATGTATACTGCACATCCTCTTTATCATTGGCTACTATGACTTGGTCGTCTGCGAACTGTAGGGTAAACAAGCAACTATCATCAATTTCTATTCCCATTCCCTGGACCTTTCTTTTCCAGTTTTTTAGTGCCATCGCTATGTATATTTTAAAAAGAGTGGGAGAGACACAGCATCCTTGACGCAATCCTTTATTCACCATAAGCTCTTCAGTGACACATTTGCCTACCCTAATTCTTGATTTTGATTCCCTATATAGTTCTTTAAGGGCTGTTACGTAGGTGTGATTAATGTTGGATTGCTCTAAGACCCTCCATAGTTTTGATACTGGGACTGTATCGTTTCCAAGTTTCTAGCACTTCTCTTCTCTATAACTTGTTTTAGAGTAAACACGTTGTCTGTACATGATCTTCCTGCTCTGAAACCGCATTGTTCTTCCTCTTCTTTTCCTTTATAATCCTCTTCAATGAGATCACGTAAAATTCTACCATACAGTCTGCTCAATGTGCTTGTAACCGAGATGCCCCGATAGTTATTGCAGTCCAGTTTATTTCCTTTTTTGTGAATGGAGGAGATGAGAGCCATTTTCCATTCCTTAGGGACGGAATGTCCGTTCAAGCATTTATTAATAATAACTGTTAAATTTCTAAAGAGCTTTCGAGTTCCATATTTTAACATTTCGGAATATATTCCTTCTGGACCGCTAGATTTACCTGGTTTAAGGTTCATAACAGCTTTTCTCACTGTTTCCTCAGATACCTCAACTTCCTCTCCTTGCACATTGAAGTGTCTTGGAGACTCAGTTAAATATTCTTGTCTAGATTCCTGAAGTAGGTCTTTGTAGTGTTTTAACCATTCTTCGGGTTTAATCACTTGAATGTTCGCCCCGTCTTTTCCTGGGTTCTTGACAGTTGATATAAATTTCCATACTTCTGAACATTTTCTTCCTCCTATATAGCTGTTAATTTCTTCACACTTCCTGTCCAACCAGCATGATATCATACCTAAAAAGAGGAACCCGCTGATTGGTCTCAATACACAGACCACCTTAGCCAGTCCATGGAGTTCTTTGAAGGTAACTTGAGGTAAAACGATGATATGACAGCAGCTTTGCATAAATCGTGCGAACTCAAGGCGGTTGGAACTTCTACGGTTCCGTGGTGGACCAAGGCCCTTCAGCGTCGGAGAAATGATGCTAGGAGGGCTTTCCACCGAGCCACCAAGGGTAATCGCAACGAAAACTGGGAACTTTACCTCAAAGTAAGGAGAGAATTTGGGAAGGAACTACGAAGGTCCCAAAGAGCAAGCTGGCAGAAATTCTGCGGCGTGGTTGAATCAGCTCGGCTTGCAAAGATTCTCAACACAGGTACACCTCAGAATGAGATGGGAACTCTAAACGGCACTTGGATGGAAACGAAAAAGGAAAACTTACTACTTCTCCTAGCGAAACACTTTCCAGGCGACGGCGGCGCGAGCCATTTGGAGGTCAAGTTCTGCCCTAATTGATCGGATTGGACCACGGCGGAAAGAGTCGTTGGTGATGACGCTATCAAATGGTCGGTTTGGCAATTCTGATCATATAAAGCCGCAGGTCCAGACGGGATAATTTCCGATGATCCTGCAGTCGGCCCTAGAGATCTTACTCCAGTTTTTGATGAGGATCTTCAGATTGGTGGTCAGCGGAAGTGGTCTTTATACCAAAACCCGGTAAAAGGGACTACACCAAGCCCAAATCATTCAGACCTATCAGTTTAACGTCCTTCCTCATGAAAACGCTGGACAGGATGATAGACAGGTACCTAACAAAGGAAGTCCTCATCAGGACTCCGCTGCATAGTAACCAGCATGCATACAGGAAAGGAAGGTCGACAGATACCATGCTCTGGTGCAAAAAGCTCAACAGGGATTACAAGACAAGGAGGTCACATTGGTCTTCTTCTTTTATGTGGAGGGGGCATTTGATAAGGCCAGAACAAGCAATATCTTGCAACCCTCTCAAATCGAAAAAGGCACCTGTTTCAGTTATAAACTGAGTCCGGAGTGCGATAGAGAGCCGTACGACCAGAGGGGAGAACGGCTGGAGATCAAGGTACCGGGGAGCTGTCCAGAAAGGACAGTTGCCTTTCTCCCCGCCGGTGATGTCTGATTCTGGACAAACTCCTGAGGCGGCTAGACCGAGAGGGTTTCTACGCGGACGACGGCCTCGTTCTCGTCAATGGGAAATTCCTGGGCGTTGTCTGCGAGAGAATGCAAATGGCTTGTAAGATAATAGAGAGATGGTGCACCGATGCCGGAGTATCAGTTAATCCTAGCAAAACAGAGATCATGTTCTTTACAAAGAGAACGCAAATTAAGGATTATAGGCCGCCAGTCTTGTACGGAAAACCTCTTACACTTGTGGGAGATGTTAAGTACTTGGGCGTAAGCTTAGACAGTAAACTCACGTGGAAACCTCACGTAGACAAAGTCATACAAAAGACCACTGTCACTATGTGGCATTTGCGCCGGGCTCTGGAAAAAAACTGGGGCCTAAAACCACAAGTTATGAGGCTGAGGATCTGTTATGGTTTCTTGATCTGGTGGCCGGCGGTGGAGAAAGCCTTCGTATCCCGGAAACTGGCGAGTTTGCAAAGACTAGCCTGTCTGGCAATAACCGGCACAATGAGAGTTCTTCTGGGCCTTCCTGAGTTACCTCTGTGGATAAGCAGGGAGGCCGCTGCAGCGCTTCAGAGGTTGTACAAGGCGTGACAACCACCTTCGTCAAGGACATACAAGTATAGCGGTCGCCATGCATCGGGATATTCCAATCCTGGGGGCAAAGGTGGTCGCACCTGACGTAAAACTTAGATTAGAAAGGAAGTTTCTCAAAGACTCAAAGTATCCCAATACGGAATGGTCGGGGGCGGGAGTGTACTGACAAGACACCATCAAGGGGGCATATTTTTTGCTGGGGGGGTGGACGACCAACTTTCAGGCGGAATTGTTTGCAATCCTAGAGGTCGCCACAAGCAAGGAAGTTACAGAAGGACGAGAGGAAGTGATTGAGATCTACTCCGACAGTCAGGATGTCCTAAAGGCACTTTGTAGTGCTAGGATGGACAACAGACTAATTCAGTGGGGGCCCTGAACAAAGTGGCAGAGCAGAAGCAGGTAAACCTAGTGTGGATTCCGGCACATATGGGGTTTGCGGGAAACGAGCGGGCCGATGAACTGGCCTGGCTCCATAACTGCCGAACCTTACATAGGATTAAGCAACAGCAGTAGCAAGCGCACTAAGTGACTGGGCGCTGGAAGGTACCACAGAGACGTGGAGAAAGGTGGAAGGGTGCATCCAAATTGTTGATGACAAGGAGTTGCTGGGCCTTAAACACTGGTTGCGGTTCTGACAGGCCACTGTGACCTAAACAGACATTTGCATCCACTAGGAATTGGTGATAGGTCTGTTTGTTAACAATGTGGAACGGCGGGGGAAACATCATATCAGCTCTGCCATCGCTGGTCGTCTATCAGGAGACGCTTTCTTGGGGCCTCCACACTTTCCTGCAGGAAACTGTCTTTCTTGGCGTGGGGACGGATCCTTGTCTTCGTCAGGGAGACGGGACGTCTGGGTGGCGTAGGTCAGGGGTGGTAAGGTGGGGAGGTTTTGAGGGGAAACGGCGAAAAGGACCTTAAAGCCTACTCGACGGACCTTTTTAGGGTTCCGCAGCATTGTTACTACTACTAACCCCAAGATTTCAGAAATACTGTCTGAAATTGTGTTTCATTGCATTTTAACCTCAGTAGACTCATCTTAATTGTGGTAATTAAGACAGTTTGAGTGAAGTCAGGGTTTTTTGTGGATTTTCAATGGAATTTATGACAGTTTCCGTGAAGTTAGGGTTGTTTATGGATAAAATGCAGTACGTTCCTGTATTTTAAGATAAACGTACTGCCTACACTCGAATAATACTGCCTGTATTTGTGTTTTGTGGCCAAGAATGCAAAAAACTAACCCAAACTTGCACTTTCATTCTTCGGCCTCTGAAATCGACCTAAAATTTCGTTTACCACAACATAACAAAAGCGTAAAATTGTACTTTTATTGTTACAGTTAACATTCTTCAGCACGACCAACTATCAAACGTGCAATACTTTGAAGATGTCCTGGTCGGTTCGCGGAAGAACGACGTCACTTTCACCAGAGTGATGATCAATGAAAGTGACGAAGAAGAAAAGAAGATTTGCGCCAGTTTGACTTCTGGATTTGGTTTGATTCTGGATTTCACTTGGTCTGGCAATGAATTTGCACAAAAGTTGGTGACCAACATGAGTCTGCCTTATCTTCACATTGACGTTTCCATAGCGCCTTCTTGATTCTTCTGGATTCGTATCTGGACAGCAGGAATTCGACAGATGTTTTGGTGATTTTTGATAAAGAAGATTGTAAGTTACTTAGTTTGTAACCTGTCCAGCTGTAAGAAAATAAGAAATAAGAAATGATTTTAGCAAGTCTGGCGGTTTTTCGCTTTTTTAGTATTTTCTGGAAAAATCAAAGGAAATATGAAAAAATTAAAAAACGACTTTACAAACAACATTTTGACCTTAAATATGGTCACGTGACTACATGATAACTATTTTAACAGTAAGAAGAGTCACCTGATCTTCAAGATTCCATTTGACGGTTGAAACTAGTCACGTGATCTTCAGTAATTCCAATTAATTGCAAAAATTATTAAGTGATCTTCAGAACAACATTTTGACCTTAAATCACATGACTACATGTTAGCGATTTTAACCTTCTTAAGATCACGCGACCGTCAAAATTTCATTGGGCGTTTGAAAATAGTCACGTGACTTTCAGTAATTCCAATTAATCCTAGAGTAGTTAATAGCTACCTAAATTGTAAGTAAATTAGTACCTCACTGCTATTACAGATATCGACCAAACCCTCTACCATTGGTTAGACTCTACCAGACTTCGAATGGTCATATCTGACGTGATAGATCGGACCGTAGCGCAGAGGATCAAACAGATCAGACCAATACCATCCAGTTTTGCTATTATAGCCAGTAGTAGCAACATGAATAAACTACTTCATGAAGTAAGTTAAAAAAAAAACAATAAAACCTCACTATCTATCGCCAAACTCTCTTCTTCTTCTTCTTCTTCTTCAGCCACTTCCTGTCCACTCCTGGACGTAGGCCTCTTTCATGTTTTTCCATGCCGTCCTGTCCTGTGCCATCTGGAACCACCTATTTCCCGCTTGCTTTTTGATGTCATCAAGCCATCTTGTCTGTGGTCTTCCTGTGCTGCGCTTGGTTTCCCTTGGTCGCCAGTGTGTTAATCTATTTGACCATTTAGTTTGGTCTTGTCGGGCCACATGTCCTACCCATTGCCATTTCAGCTCTGCAATACGTTCTATTATATCTACGACCTTGGTTCTTTCTCGGATTTCTTCGTTTCTCTTTCTGTCCCTGAGACTAATACCCAGCATCGCCCGCTCCATCGCTCTTTGCATTATTCTGAGCCGATTTGCGGTTTTTTTGGTCATTGCCATCGTCTCAAGGCCATAGGTCGCCACCGGCAACTTTTCTTTTAAGGTTAATAGGGATGGTACTATTTCTAAGTATATGCTTCATTTTTCCGAACGCTGCCCAAGTTAGTCTTATTCTTCGTCTTATCTCCGCCGACTGGTTTTCTTTGCCTATTTTTATTGTGTGTCCCAAATATATATACTCTTCCACGTTTTCCAATTCTATCCCATCTATAAGTATGTGTTCTTCGTTGTTACTTATTATTTTGGTTTTTGAGATGTTCATTTTTAAGCCAACCTTTTTTGAAGCATCATTCAGTTGTTTTACCATGTCACTCAATTCATGTCTGTTATTATCAAACTCTCTTATCTCTCCATAAATCCTCTTGGATTGCTCTCTGTCTCTCATTGTTTGTCTAACTCCGCTTTTCCATGTGTAGTTGCTGGTCTTCCACGTTTTCTGTTGCTTTCTGTCGATTATTTTTGAGGTTCTATGAATTCTATTTGTTCTCCGCCTAATTTCGCCAATATTCTTTGGCAGGAAATGCGGCTTCAGATAGATGGGTCAAGCAAGACTACTGTTTTTTACCCTCCCATCGCTGTGGACCAAAAGGATAGGTCTGCAAGAGGAAGTTGTTACGAGTCCAGGAATTTCCCCTTTCGAGAAGTTCCCAGAGTTGCATCGGCATCCTCTGTCCTGGGAAAAGGATGCCCCCGCTGACGGAGTCGCTCTTCTTGTCCTCCATTTCTTTTTTCTTCGTCAGCTCGTCCATCTGTGGCGGTCCTGGCAGGTACTATAAGATGTCCAGAGAGCCGGCTTTCGTCCGTCTGTTTTTACATCCTAAAGTTTTGGGGAGTTACGGTCTGCTCTTTCCTGCCCCTTTGCGTAGGCAAAGCGGGGGAAAGAGCCCAGTTAGCATCGTGATAACTGCGGAAAGGTTCTACCCAGATTTTGAGAATAAAATTCTCGCCACCCGGGGGGTAAGGTCTGGGGGAAATTGTGGTCCTCTTCTTGGCTGGTTGGTCCTGAATTGTCGTCTATCTGAAACTGCTAGTCGCAGTCCCTGATTTTCGCTGCTTTTGGAATATCTTCAATGCGCTCTGTTTGATCCTTTCCATTGCGGTGGGGAACCTCAAATCTCGCTGGATGTCCACGTTTCTGGCGTACCATGGGGTGTCCACCGCTGTCCTGAGCGCAACGTTTTCCATAGCTTGGAGTTTCTTCAGGTGCGATTTGACCGCGTACCCCCACGCGTATAATAGGAGACGATGGCACGTTTTGGTGGTCACGCTGAACCTGAAGAACGCCTTCAACATGGCCTGGCCACCATACGTGGATGAGAGAATGGGTAGTGATGGAGTCCCAGTGCGTCTGAGAGAGATGGCTTGGGATTTCATGGGTGATGTATTGAGAGGTTTCGAGCTGTCCGTTTTCCTATTAGTTGTTGTAAAGATACTGCTATTGCAGGATTTTCCCGCTCGAAAAACCACCCTGTTCTTCTATTTCCACATATCCAATATACCAATCGTCCCAACGAGCTGGTTACACTAATACCTCTATAATTTCCACACTATTTCCTATCTCCCTTTGTATATATCCAGCTAATGTAGGCTATATTCCATTCTTCCGGATTATATCTTGGTCTTCAATCAGGCACTTATTAAAAATCCCTGCTAGTGCCTCCAATAGAGAGTCTGTCCCAAACGTCACCCTGAAGCCCTTCTTCATCTTCTTTCACTCTTTTCTTATTTCTTCTGTATTTACTTCATGAACATCTATGTTCTCTACCTACGTGGTACCTTCTGTATTCTTCCCATTCTTTTCCCATTTCTTGTTGTGTATCCGGTTAATATCTTCTTCTCTTTTCTCCCCTTTTAGGTTCTTTATAAAAAAACTTCACTAAACAAGTTCAAAATTGCAGGTTCTTTCAGAAGAACTGTTGAAACTACCAGACCGATGGAATCTCGTTTTTACCGACTTTAATTCAGACCATTTCGACAGAACTTACCTGGAAAACCAAACCGTATCTTTACTCTACCTGAACCAAGTACTATGCCACGACCTGTTGCAACAAGCATCTTGTCCTAGCAACTTTGATATGAACAGCAACTTCCTACACTGGCTTGCGCTGTCACTTAATCGACTAATCGACACAATTCTGGAAGATAGTTTGGAGTTTCCCAACGAGTTTCAGTGTTTTAAAACCGTTTTCCCCGATGATACCAAGCAGAGGTTCGATGAAATTTTGGAAATGACTGTAGCGGATAACAGTAACGTGGTTGAATTGCACCAGGACAAAACTTTACGAGTCAATGTGAAAGGAAGTGTGGAGAAAATGGTTAATGCAACTTTTCAAGTAAGTTGATCATAGTAGGAGTAGCTGTTTACTTCAGTTTTAGGGATTGTCTAGGTTATAGCACAGTATAAGAATGGACGGTTGTGTTTGGAGCAAAACAAGCAGTTTGAACCAATCAAAGCTTTCTACAGAATTGGTATTACACACGTGAGTGTTTGTGGGTTAAGATTTTGTAACTTTTCTGAATTGTGTAATATTAACGTATAGGCACTACCATGGTCCTATAAGGAGCAAGACAAGAAAACTGGAGAGTACTACTGGACTGGATATTGCGTGGACTTTGCCAAAAAACTCTCACAAATTATGAATTTCGATTACGAATTTGTTGAACCTGCTTTCGGCACTTTTGGGGAAAAAATCAATGGCACTTGGAATGGAGTTGTGGGGGATTTGGCTATTGGAGTAGGTTCAATTGCTATACGCACCAGTATTGCTATCTTTGGGTTTGAGTGGCGGTCCTAGCAGGAAAACAGTTGTAGCACTTAAACTCTTCATTCAATTGTAATCCAGGGAAGAAACCTGGCAGGAAAGCAGGAGCGCACCTGGAAGCTACTCTAGCCTTCCTATGAAAGAGTTTAATCTATTCAATTACCCACCTTATCCTTCCCAGTGGTATAATATCCAGTAGGTTACAATTAAACTCATTCAATTGTTATCAAGAGAAGATACCTACTCACCCTGTCATCCCTCGCTCTCCCGGAAGGCAACCTATCCCTTCTAACCAGCTCGCACACCTCTTCTGCTATTCTCCGACTGGTCCCAATCCTTCTGCCACTCCGTCATAATCCACTCCTCCATGTTCTTCCTGTTCTTCTTCCGATCTCACAGATTGCAGGACCCGACGTCCTCCCTCAAACCAAACTGCCTCATTCTCCAGGACAGTCGGTCTGCTTCCTTGGTCCTCTGGTTCCCCCTCTCTGCCCATACAATACCTATCTCCCATCTACTCATATTTAGCTCAACTCTCGCTCTCGCTCTATCAACCATTCTGTGTAGGCTGTCCGACTATCCGTCATCAATCTCTCTCAGCTCCGATTTGAGGCTTTGTCTTCCTCTCCCGTTCCACTTTACCCATTTTTCCTCGGTTGCGTTAACCACCGCTAATCCCTACCCTGAATACGGCCTCTCGCTCTCTTTTGCTCCATTTTCTATCTTCTCTTTCTCTCTCTTTCCCCCTTGCATCTCATCGCCGCCAAGGCCTTCAGGTGCCATGGCGGAGTACCGCAACGCACCCTGAGGGTATCCGTAGCCACGGTTCCGTGGCACCTTGCCGCAGCCAACAGACATTTCTTTCCGCAGTGGAGAGATGCCTCTTCACCCTTTTATCCCTTCCTCTTGCCCCCCACGCTTCACTCCATACATTGCCTCCGGCGTCGCCACACACTCCATCATCGTTCGAACCTTCTCCTTATCTGCTCTACCTTTATTTCGTTAGCATGCTCAACAAACAAACGTTTTCTATCCAACCTCAGCCCCAATAAATCCACCCACTCCTCGCACTGGATCCTTTCCTCTCCCATTCTCACCACTGGAAATCGAATTCCGCCCCCCCAACTCCACGAACATCGCCTTGGTCTTAGCCTTGTTGTACCTTATTTTGCCTCCTCTTTCCCACTCCTTACAACTCTCCCATGCATTCATCCACTTTTTCTCTATCTCTTTCACAGGCACGCCAGCCACCAGCAGAACCTGATCGTTGGCAAATGCCTACGAGACAGTGAGCAGCTAACTTCTCCTAAAGGAGAACGGCAACTGGTTCCTTCCTACTTCTTTGTACGTCTTATACTCTCTTCTACCCTTGTACGACCCATCCATCGTCTCCTCTTCTTCTCTCAGATTTTAATTCAAACCAATCTGCCATGCAATCCTTACCACTCGATTAGTTTCCACAATCCCCTTATTTTCTCTGTGAACCTATTAAGTTCTGAGGTTTGTAATCCCCAATCTAAACAAATCATCTACTACTACAGTTCCGAGCAATATTGCATATTTTTCGTTATTTCTGATGAGCAAGGAATCAGTCACGAACGCTGCACTACAAGGTGCATCCCAGTCTTTGAAGACTACCAGGAGTTGGTTTGTTCCTGAACTCTACTGACCAGCAAACGTCCCTCGTTCATTATCTTTCATGATCGTCATTTTTCCCCTATCTAAGTTTCAATTCCTTCCATGTCAGAACTCCCCAAGTGCTTCTGCAAACCTGCCAGAGACCTCCACAAGTCTCTTAGACCTTTTAACAAAGTTTGAAAAGTGCCAGAAGTCGCTAAGTGCTTCTGCAAACCTTTCGAAACCTGCCAGAGACCTCTACAAGACTATGAGACTTTCAAGATTTTTTTAAAAGTGCAAGAAGTCTCTAAGTGCTTCTGCAAATTATGCCAGAAATCTCTACAAGTCATTTAAAATTTTCAACAATTTTTCAAAAGTGCCAGAAGTCTCTTAGTGCTTTTGCAAAGCTTCCAAAAACTACCAGAGAACTCCACAAGACTTTTAGATATTCCAACAATTTTTCAAAAGTGCCAGAAGTCTCTTAGTGCTTCTGCAAACCTTCCAGAGAACTCTACAAGCCTGTGAGACTTTTCAACACATTTTCAAAAGTGCCAGAAGTCTCTTAGTCCTTCTGCAAACCTTCCAAAAACTTCCAGAGAACTCTACAAGTCTTTGGGACTTTTCATCAATTTTTCAAAAGTGCCAGAAGTCTCTTAGTCCTTCTGCAAACCTTCCAAAAACTTCCAGAGAACTCTACTAGTCTTTGGGACTGTGCCAGACTTTAGTGCTTCTGCAACAGATTTTGAGACTTTTCAAACATTTCAAAAGTGCCAGAAGTCTCTTAGTCCTTCTGCAAACCTTCCAAAAACTTCCAGAGAACTGTATAATTCTTTGTGCCAGAAGTCTCTTAGTCCTTCTGCAAACCTTCCAAAAACTTCCAGAGAACTCTACTAGTCGTTGGGACTTTTCAAAAGTGCCAGAAGTCTCTTAGTCCTTCTGCAAACCTTCCAAAAACTTCCAGAGAACTGTATAATTCTTTGGGACTTTCCAACAATTTTTCAAAAGTGCCAGAAGTCTCTTAGTGCTTCTGCAGACCTTCCAAAAACTTCCAGAGAACTCTACTAGTCGTTGGGACTTTTCAAAAGTGCCAGAAGTCTCTTAGTGCTTCTGCAAACCTTCCAGAGAACTCTACAAGCCTGTGAGACTTTTCAACACATTTTCAAAAGTGCCAGAAGTCTCTTAGTCCTTCTGCAAACCTTCCAAAAACTTCCAGAGAACTGTATAATTCTTTGGGACTTTCCAACAATTTTTCAAAAGTGCCAGAAGTCTCTTAGTGCTTCTGCAAACCTTCCAAAAACTTCCAGAGAACTCTACTAGTCGTTGGGACTTTTCAAAAGTGCCAGAAGTCTCTTAGTGCTTCTGCAAACCTTCCAGAGAACTCTACAAGCCTGTGAGACTTTTCAACACATTTTCAAAAGTGCCAGGAGTCTCTTAGTCCTTCTGCAAACCTTCCAAAAACTTCCAGAGAACTGTATAATTCTTTGGGACTTTCCAACAATTTTTCAAAAGTGCCAGAAGTCTCTTAGTGCTTCTGCAAACCTTCCAAAAACTTCCAGAGAACTCTACTAGTCGTTGGGACTTTTCAAAAGTGCCAGAAGTCTCTTAGTGCTTCTGCAAACCTTCCAAAAACTTCCAGAGAACTCTACAAGCCTGTGGGACTTTTCAACAATTTTTCAAAAGTGCCAGAAGTCTCTTAGTGCTTCTGCAAACCTTCCAAAAACTTCCAGAGAACTCTACTAGTCGTTGGGACTTTTCAAAAGTGCCAGAAGTCTCTTAGTGCTTCTGCAAACCTTCCAGAGAACTCTACAAGCCTGTGAGACTTTTCAACACATTTTCAAAAGTGCCAGAAGTCTCTTAGTGCTTCTGCAGACCTTCCAAAAACTTCCAGAGAACTCTACTAGTCGTTGGGACTTTTCAAAAGTGCCAGAAGTCTCTTAGTGCTTCTGCAAACCTTCCAGAGAACTCTACAAGCCTGTGAGACTTTTCAACACATTTTCAAAATCGCCAGAAGTCTCTTAGTGCTTCTGCAAACCTTCCAAAAACTTCCAGAGAACTCTACAAGTCTTTGGGACTTTCCAACAATTTTTCAAAAGTGCCAGAAGTCTCTTAGTGCTTCTGCAAACCTTCCAAAAACTATCAGAGTGTGAAGGTTACAGTTTTGGCTTATCAAAAGTCGTTTTCAGGATACCGACATGGCAATTACAGCAATAATAATGACCGCTGATAAGGAGGAAGTCGTTGACTTTGTCGCCCCCTATTATGAACAAAGTGGGATCACCATAGGTAAGTTTCATATTGGATCTAACAATAACAAACACAGACATACAATGTTTTTGTAGTAATGAGAAAACCAGTGAGAAAAACCTCACTTTTCAAGTTCATGACCGTTCTAAAGCTGGAAGTATGGCTGAGCATTGTAGCTGCCCTAATTGTAACCGGATTCATGATCTGGTTCCTGGACAAATACTCTCCATACAGTGCCAGGAATAATAAGAAAGCTTATCCATATCCCTGCAGGTATTTTCAATTGCAAAACTAATTTAAAAATGTAGTAAAACTTAAAACTGTTACAGGGAGTTTACTCTGAAAGAGAGTTTCTGGTTCGCTCTTACATCTTTTACACCTCAAGGTGGGGGCGAAGCCCCCAAAGCCTTATCGGGAAGGACTTTAGTGGCCGCTTACTGGCTTTTTGTTGTGTTGATGCTGGCTACTTTCACTGCCAATCTGGCAGCTTTCCTTACCGTAGAAAGAATGCAGGTGATTGTAATTATTTTTGTAACCATGTTAGGTTTAATGAAGAGTTTAGGCTCCAGTACAATCATTAGAGCAGTTGGCCAGGCAGTCTAGGATTAACTACACTGTGGTCAAAGAATCCGAGACTCATAAGTATTTCATTAATATGAAATTTGCTGAGGACACTCTGTACAGGTATTGAAATTGTAATTGAAAACGTTCATGGTTTCAGCTTTTTTATGTTAATTTACATAAAAATCCTAAACTAGAGCACTGAGGGCACAGACTCACGCTAATTCTGTTTTGTTACTTCCACTCAGTGTTGCCAAGTCAAAATATTTAATGGCAGTAGAATAATCGGTCGAAAAACGGTAGATTAAAAAATAATGCTACTTTGCTACATAAACCATACGTCTCGTTTCGAAAACTGTGTTTAACTGCAATTTTGGCAGATTTCTCCGCCAATTTTGACATTAGTGATATCACGTGGTTTCAGAAGACAATTTAGTCAAGCAGTCATGTTACCATTTGGAGTAAGAAAATGTTTTCAGCACATTTTTAGCACAGTACAAAATTTAGTACAGTCAAGGAGAAAAACGGTGCTAAATTTTGAACTGTCAGAAAGAAAGTTTTAAAGGACAGTCAGGGACAAGATTGCGTTTAAAACCCACTTGTTGTGAGAAAATGACTGTTTTAAGCACATTTTTAGAATCCTCATTAAATTTCCTAATCGATGGCATGAAAAAACAATACAAAATTTGATACAGTCAGGGAGAAAAGTGGTGTCACAGTTTGAACTGCCAAAAACACAGTTTGTAGGGACAGTCAAAGACAAAATCGCGTGTAAAACTCACTTGGAGTGAGAAATGTCTGTTTTAAGCACATTTTTGGAATTCTCATTAAATTTCCTTTTCAATAACCTGAAAAATACTACAAAATTTGATACAGTCAGGGAGAAAAGTGGTGTCAAAGTTTGAACTGCCAAAAACACAGTTTGTAGGGACAGTCAGGGACAAAATCGCGTGTAAAACCCACTTGAGTGAGAAAATGACTGTTTTAAGCACATTTTTGGAATCCTCATTAAATTTCCTAATTGATAACCTGAAAAAACACTACAAAAATTGATACAGTCAGGGAGAAAAGTGGTGTCAAAGTTTGAACTGCCAAAAACACAGTTTGAAGGGACAGTCAGGAACAAAATCGTCTGTAAAACCCACTCTGTGAGAAAATGACTGTTTTAAGCACATTTTTAGAATTCTCATTAAATTTCCTAATTGATAGCCTGAAAAAACACTACAAAAATTGATACAGTCAGGGAGAAAAGTGGTGTCAAAGTTTGAACTGCCAAAAACACAGTTTGTAGGGACAGTCCGGGACAAAATCGCGTGTAAAACCCACTTGGTGTGAGAAAATGACTGTTTTAAGCACATTTTTAGAATCCTCATTAAATTTCCTAATTGATTGCCTGAAAAAACACTACAAAATTGATACAGTCAGAGAGAAAAGTGGTGTCAAAGTTTGAACTGCCAAAAACACAGTTTGTAGGGACAGTCAGGGACAAAATTACGTGTAAAACCCACTTGGAGTGAGAAAATGACGGTTTTAAGCACATTTTTGGAATTCTCATTAAATTTCCTATTCAACAACCTGAAAAATACTACAAAATTTGGTACAGTTAAAGAGAAAAGTGGTATCAAAGTTTGAACTGCCAAAAACACAGTTTGTAGGGACAGTCCGGGACAAAATCGCGTGTAAAACCCACATTGTGTGAGAAAATGACTGTTTTAAGCACATTTTTAGAATCCTCACTGAATTTCCTAATTGATTGCCTGAAGAAACACTACAAAAATTGATACAGTCAGAGAGAAAAGTGGTGTCAAAGTTTGAACTGCCAAAAACACAGTTTGTAGGGACAGTCAGGGACAAAATTACGTGTAAAACCCACTTTGTGTGAGAAAATGACGGTTTTAAGCACATTTTTGGAATTCTCATTAAATTTCCTATTCAACAACCTGAAAAATACTATAAAATTTGGTACAGTTAAAGAGAAAAGTGGTATCAAAGTTTGAACTGCCAAAAACACAGTTTGTAGGGACAGTCCGGGACAAAATCGCGTGTAAAACCCACATTGTGTGAGAAAATGACTATTTTAAGCACATTTTTAGAATCCTCACTGAATTTCCTAATTGATTGCCTGAAGAAACACTACAAAAATTGATACAGTCAGAGAGAAAAGTGGTGTCACAGTTTGAACTGCCAAAAACACAGTTTGTAGGGACAGTCAGGGACAAAATTACGTGTAAAACCCACTTTCTGTGAGAAAATGACGGTTTTAAGCACATTTTTGGAATTCTCATTAAATTTCCTATTCAACAACCTGAAAAATACTATAAAATTTGGTACAGTTAAAGAGAAAAGTGGTGTCAAAGTTTGAACTGCCAAAAACACTGTAGGGACAGTCCGGGACAAAATCATGTGTAAAACCCACTTGGTGTGAGAAAATTACTGTTTTAAGCACATTTTTAGAATCCTCATTAAATTTCCTAATTGGCAGCCTGAAGAAACACTACAAAAATAGATACAGTCAGGGAGAAAAGTGGTGTCACAGTTTGAACTGCCAAAAACACACACACTAAAGTCACTCAGATCACCTTCTACTGCCTCGCTTCTTGCTTCTCCTTGCACCGCTATTGTTGTTGGTGGTTTGTTTGGCAAACCGGGGGGTCCAGGTTGTTGGGAGCTCCAGCAGTCCAGTTAAGAATCCAACTAGTCTGCCAGGTCTTGATTGCCCTGGGCGTCATTATTGACTGTCCCAGAAATGTTGTTCGCGAACGGGTGAGGCTGGACATATTTAGCCTGTGGACTCTTCCTCTCCCAAGCATCCTCGACAAGTAGGATCCTCTTTGATACCCATCAAGTACGGACGGAGTATTTCGTATTTTTGGCTGAGGGGCCACTGAGCCTCATACCTATGGAGGCAGGCTGGGGAGCCCCAGCGTTCTTAAATCAGCTGCTGAGCTAAAGGTTTTGAATCACCTTGGTATAATCCCCACAGTCAGTTTTGGGCCAACAACTTTCTGAGTGCCCAGTTTTGTCACTCCATCCGCCTCTTCATTTCCGGAATAGCAGCATGTACCGGAACCCACACAAGACGTATGTCGTTCTTTTGGGCCAGCTTTTCCAGGGTTGTTTTGCACTCCAGAACCACCAGAACACAACACTACCTCAGCACTAATTGACATGATGGCAGCTCGGCTGTCTAATGTTAATTATGTTCTCCTGCCGTGGGCCCTATTTTAGTTCCAGTAAGGCAAAGTGCTTGGCTGTTTGGCCTGTCGCGGCCTAGAGACCTGCCCTGGTTAACCCCCCTCTGCTGGATCCATCCGTAAACCACTTGGATCCATCACGGACGACCCCCGGGGCAGCTCCATTCTCCCACTCCTACCGGTCGGTAATTACAACTTTGAGGAAGTTTAAGGGGTGTAGCCTTGTAGGCATATGGTCACTACTCATAGTTCAGTGGCCCAGTCCCATATACAAGAGTGTCTATACTTATGCCGCCCTTATGGCTTCCATTTTTATGTGAAGGTCCAAAGGCACGAAGTTGGGCAGCACTTCAAGTGCTCTCGTGGGGGCATTTCTCATGCTTCCAGTTATCGTAGTGCATGCGAGTCTTTGTAACCTATCTAATTTTGTACGCCCGTCACTTCTTTCCACACATGGCCAACACACAAGGGCCCCAAATGTTAGTATAGGTCTGACTTTGGCGCAGTAAAGCCAGTGGACAACCTTCGGTTAAAGTCCCCAGGTGTCACCGCAAGCCTTCCTGCAAGTCCACAGTGCAAACAAAGCTTTCCTAATTTTACGCCATGACAATTTAGCGTCCCTGTAGATACCTAGGTACTTAATCGACTGACTGCAGTTTAGTGTTACACCAGAGAGAATTATCTCTGGTCGTATTCGTTGGTCACGGGTTTTGCTGAAGAGCACCAAAATAGCTATGTCGTCTGCATATGCCTGTGCATACAGGCCAGCATCGTTCAGATTCCATAGTAGTTCGTCCACTACAAGGTAAAGGCCCTTTTCGCCGTGCCTTCCATCTATCCGTCCTCGCCTCAACGCTATTCACCTTCAAAGGCAAAAAATTGTCTCCATTAGGACAGCTTCACGCAGGAGAGTGTGGAGGCCCCCAGAACGCGCCTCCTGATTGACGATCAGCGGTGGCATAATCCTAATAGGTGATAAGATGTTTCCTCCGCCGTTCCACATTGTGAACATACGGGGCCCTCACCAATATAAGATGCAGATGTCTGTTGAGACAACAATGGCTTGTCAGAATTCCAACTAGAGTTTTCAAGGCCCAGCGACTCCTAGACATCAACCATATTGGATATTGCCTTGGAGTCGCTAGGAAAACCAATCAAAGCTCGAGCTTGTCTGCATTCTTCCGTTTTTTTCCACGTCTTTGTGGTGCCATTGAACACCCAGTCATTTAGAGCGCTAGCTACTTCTATGTGAGGTACGGCAGTTATTGGGCTCTCTACGCCGAAATCCATACTAAGCTTACCTGTTTCTGTTCCGACACTTTGTTAAGGTCCTTCTGTAACTTTCTTGCTTGTGGCAACTTCCAGTATGGCATACAATTCCACCTGAAAGACTGTAACTAGCTTCCTAGCGAAATGGATGCCCTTATCCTCACTTCCCAACTCTCTTTAGTTGAGATTTCTACCTCAAACTTCCTTTCCAACCTAAGTCTACTGTCAAGTGGGACCGTCCTTGATCCCTTCTGTAACAAACGTCCCTTCTGAAGGTAATCCAGTAAAATCGAACTCTTATTCTAGCCAAAGTCTGGTTTACTCTGGAGTCTGGATTTTCCCATTTGCGAGTGATTAAGTCATCTCTCAATTATTTCCAGTGCAACCTTTTACTGTTGGACCATGTCTGGAAATATCTTGCCAATCCAGTTTTATTATGGGTCCTCCTTTTTATTATGCCCTCCTTAGTACCGATGTTATCCATCTTTGTAGCTTCTTTGTTTGTCACTTGACTGATTTGACCAATCCTCCAACCATCAAGAATTTGTCCTTTTCGGTGTCTTAAATCGCAATCAGAAGCTTGACATTTCTCTAAATATTGTGGTAATTGTCCTTCTGGGTTCTTCATTTCCTGATCCATACGTTACGCCAGGTCTGCGAGGACTTCCTCTTGCTATAGTGTCTCTTACTCCCACAGTTAAAGCATTTAATGTCTTCTCTAGGTGGAGGCTGATTGGTTTTGTTAATGCTGACACTTTGGAAAATTTTATCCAGCTTCTTAACAAACGACTCCATTTGCGATCCTACTTGGCACTGTTCATCTAAAACTTTGACTTCTTGCACTCTATCGTTTATATAAGAATTTTTCATCTTTTCCACTTTGTGATCCACCTCTTCCACTTATCCAGTTGTTGATCGATATAGGATTGCAACTCTGTTCGGTTTTTCATCAAATCTTGCGGAATAGCTTCTTGTTCTTTCTGTCTGCGTTCTTCTTCCTCTTGCTTTTCTTTCTCTCGGCGTTCTTCCTCCTCTTGTTTTTCTTTCTGTCGTCTTCTTTTCTCACTGTCGTCGTTCTTCATCCTGTTGATAGCGTCTTTCTTGCTCCGTTTTTTTCTACTCATCGTCGTTCTTCCTCTTCTTGCTTTTCTTTCCGTTGTCGTTCCTCATCTTCTTGTCTTTCCTTCTGTCATTGTTTTTCGGGCATTTCAAGCTGCTTTAAGCTTCCAGAATGTCTAGAACGTCCTGCTTAAACGGCCACTAATTTTTGGTTATGTGGCCTTTGTAACATTATACTTTGACTTGGAGCAAAGCGTATCTCGTGAAGAAATCCCCTCATTCTTCCTGGTACCAACAATCTTTCATTCTTCCAATCACATATTGAAAACAATTCTAAAGTGATCAATATCAACTAACTCACTACATTCTACCTTATCACTTCCCACTACTTCGTGAAGCCAAACTGTTCCCTCTTTGTCCCTGTTTTTGGTAATCAAATAGTACTAATACTGAAACATTTTCATATTTTATGACTTGGTTTTTATAAAACTAATCATAGGATGTGGAAAGAACTGACTTTAAACGCCTCAACCGACGATACCAGATACAGAGTGTGGGATTATCCAATACGCGAGCAGTACGGTCACGTTTTACTGGCAATTAACGATTCAAATCCAGTCGAGAACGCTTCCGAAGGATTTAGAATCACCAACGAACATTTGGATGCGGACTTTGCGTTTATCCACGACTCGAGCGAAATCCGCTACGAGATCAGCAAAAACTGTAATTTGACCGAGGTGGGTGAAGTTTTTGCCGAGAAACCGTACGCTGTGGCAGTACAGCAAGGCAGTCATTTACAAGACGATTTAAGCAAAGTGTTAGTTACTTTTTTTTTTAAAAGTAATGGAAATGTCATTGTTTTTAGTTGCAGGATTTTGGATTTGCAGAAAGATCGTTTCTTTGAAGAGTTGCAGTCTAAATACTGGAACCACTCTGCTCAGGGTGATTGTCCTAGTACTGATGAGAACGAAGGAATCACTTTAGAGAGTTTAGGTAAACGGTTGTAATATTTATATAAGTATATAAATTCGTGCTCTCCAGTGTCCATTGATCCCTATCCATCCATAAATTATGTTCTTCTTCTTGTTGGGGTGTCCATCCAGTGTCATCTTCTGTTCGTCCATACTATTTGAGATGTTCAACATGCATGGTCTCTGCTATAAGACTAGGTCATGTTGTTTCCCCCTTCTTCTTCTGGAAGGCAATCCTGCTCCTCAGGCAATTGGATTGCCTAAGGAGCTCTTGGCAACGTCACTTGCTAGCTGTCCTTTCCCAGGGCTTGTATTCAAGAAGCCGAGACGATGAATCATATTCTCTGTGACTGCTCAACACTCTTGCGCATACGCAGGACCAAGTTGAGCTAATCTTTCCCATCTCTTGAAGAAATAAGAGGCTTCGCCTTCGGTAACGTTATCGCTAGGCTGGATGACCAGCTGAGAATGACCTCCTCTCTTGCGGAAGCGCACAATGGGCCTACTTTTGCCTAACTGTTGTGGTGTTACCACCCTCACAACATTACATATACAGAGAGAGGGAAAAGCTGCATTTCTTCGGGTTTAACTTCAAGTTTGCCCCCGGAACTTCTTGAAGATTTCTTCGATGATGATGTCATCTAAGTAGACAAGACAGGTTTTCCACGTTTCCTCGGAGTACAGTCTACATAAGTCTTTCAAGGTTGCAGTCGTTCAAATGCATCAGGCCGTTTCCAGTAGAGAAGGCAGTTTTTTCTTTGTCCTGTTGGTCCATCTCCTCTTGCCAATATCCACTTTTTAAGTCGAGGGTAGAAAACCGTTTTGCATTAGCCAGAGGGTCTGTTCTTGGTAAAGGGTAACGGTCCTTCTTTTGTGGTTCCATCCTTCTTAAGGGCTATTGGATGGCTCGATTCGCCAATGAGATTCTTCTGGGACTCTGCTTGATTGGAAAATGATTCCTCCCAATCCAAATGAGATCTTCCCAAGTCTGCTACGTGTAAGGCAAACATATCTTTGTAGTTGAGTAGCTTGGCCGTTGAACGTGTTCAAGCCACAAGCACTTCCTACTTTACAGCGTCGTCTTGCTCTTCACCACTCGGTTCTACTAGATGAAATGGATTTGAGTTGATTTCTTCATCCAGGTGAATCTTAACGATGGATCTTGCTGATAAATTGACATCCTCTTGCAATGTAAACTTCTTCGGGTGTCAGCTTCATGGATTCCCAAAACAGACATGGAATCACCCCCAGCAGTCTCCAATATGAATTTCGTCCTGGTGTCACCAGTTCTGCAGTACTTCGCTATATCAACTCGTCTGGAAATCTTGCCAGTCACTATCAAGCTGGTATTGTCCTACTGGCCGGAAATCTGGACTGTTCCTGGTTTTCTAGCGTTCTGGATTTGGGACATTGTGGTCTAATATGCCCCTTCTCCCCGCAGTTCCAGCATTCGTGTGAACGAGTTTGTTCGAACATTTTCATTGTTTTGCCTTCCATTATTTCCTTCCAAAAGGTCTCCAGTCAGGTTTCCCATGTAAAAGGATGATTCGATTCTTTAATGGCTTGGACTAGAATATCGATTCCTGTGTCCTGGTGTTCGGCTTCTTGCTTAACTTGCTCTGTATCACCTCAATCTTTTAGGCCTCTTACAAAGGCACTCATTTCTTCTCTAATGTCTTGAGAAGCAATTTGGGTAAACTGGACTGGACGGGCAATTTGGTCTTCTCTTGCTTCTGCTTGATAACTGAACCTCGTAAGCTTGCTCCAGGTGCTTGTTTCCAAACCTCTGGACCAAGTATTTGCTTTCTGAGCCATAAAACCAAAGGGGTTGTTGTTCGATGTCCAGTTGTTTGCCTCAGCAGCAGTTTTAAGCCAGAAAATCTTACCATCATAAAGGTCCCATCCAAGTATTTGGACTGGCAACTAATGTTGGACTTCTTCTGCAACTTGTCAAGCTCCTTTTCTAAATTCTGGACCTTTCTCTCGACTCCTCCTATACTTCCTCAAAATTCTTTAATGGGGTTTGTCTTTTTCCAAATTTGTAGTATAATATTAATCAGAAATCACAAATTGATTTTCTAGGTGGAGTGTTTATAGCAACTCTTTTTGGACTGGGACTTGCCATGATCACCTTAGCTGGTGAAGTGTTGTACTACAGAAGGAAGGGACAGGTAGAAAAGAATCAGTTAAAATTGCACAAATCCAGGAATATCCCTGCTACCATACAAGGTAAACTGGTACTTAACTGGCTTAATGTTATTAATTAATATTGAAAGCAGGCTTGTTGAAACCAGCTGGAAAAATTGACGTTGCTCCTAAGGAAGTGGGGAAACGGTCTGTTACTATAGGAAGCAGTTTTAGACCAGGAAATTTACGAGGAAATTTAAGCAAACAATTGGAAACTTTACACGTAAATCAGATTACTCTGTATCCTAAAGCTAGAAATAGAATCACTAGAGTGGATTAGCTTCCTCTTTGTTTGTTTTTAAAGTAGCGCATGTAGAGACCAATAGAAGTTAGTAAATATTGGAAAAAAACAATAAAATTGTTTTATTTTATACATAAATACATTTTGGAGTTTTATTTGTATTTTAGACATGTTTGAATACTTTTTGACAGTTGACAACATTGAATTTTTAGGCATTTAACGTGTTTGAACTTTTTGAACATTTTAAGACACTGTAGCACAGTTGTACAGCTGACAACATGATTACTTGCATTTTGAATACTTGCAGGCATTTTAAACATGTTTGAACAGTTTAAGACAGCTGACAACATAATTAATCATTCTTTGTACATTTCCAGACACTTTAAACATGTTTGAATCTTTTTTTGACAGATGCAAACATGACTAATTACACTTTGAACATTTTAAGACACTTTAGACATATTTGAGCCCTTTTTTTACAGCTGACAACATGATTACTTGCATTTTGAATAGTTGCAGGCATTTTAAACATGTTTGAACAGTTTAAGACATCTGACAACATAATTAATCATTCTTTGTACATTTCCAGACACTTTAAACATGTTCGAACCTATTTTGACAGATGAAAACATGATTAATTACACTTTGAACATTTTAAGACAGCTGACAATCTAATTAATCATTCTTTCTACATTTCCAGACACTTTAAACATGTTTGAATCTGTTTTGACAGATGAAAACATGACTAATTACACTTTGAACATTTTAAGACACTGTAGATATATTTGAACCCATTTTTACAGCTGACAACATGATTACTTGCATTTTGAATACTTGCAGGCATTTTAAACATGTTTGAACAGTTTAAGACAGCTGACAATCATAATTAATCATTCTTTGTACATTTCCAGACACTTTAAACATGTTTGAATCTTTTTTTGACAGATGAAAACATGACTTAATTACACTTTGAACATTTTAAGACACTGTAGACATATTTGAACCCTTTTTTACAGCTGACAACATGATTACTTGCATTTTGAATAGTTGCAGGCATTTTAAACATGTTTGAACAGTTTAAGACAGTTGACAACATAATTAATCATTCTTTGTACATTTCCAGACACTTTAAACATGTTTGAATCTTTTTTGACAGATGCAAACATGACTTAATTACACTTTGAACATTTTAAGACACTGTAGACATATTTGAACCCTTTTTTACAGCTGACAACATGATTACTTGCATTTTGAATACTTGCAAGCATTTTAAACATGTTTGAACAGTTTAAGACAGCTGTACAATCATAATTAATCATGATCTTTCTACATTTCATGTTTGAACAGTTTAAGACATCTGACAACATAGACACTTTAAACATGTTTGAATCTGTTTTGACAGATGCAAACATGACTAATTACACTTTGAACATTTTAAGACACTGTAGATATATTTGAACCCATTTTTACAGCTGACAACATGATTACTTGCATTTTGAATACTTGCAAGCATTTTAAACATGTTTGAACAGTTTAAGACAGCTGACAATCTAATTAATCATTCTTTCTACATTTCCAGACACTTTAAACATGTTTGAATCTGTTTTGACAGATGAAAACATGACTTATTACACTTTGAACATTTTAAGACACTGTAGACATATTTGAACCCTTTTTTACAGCTGACAACATGATTACTTGCATTTTGAATAGTTGCAGGCATTTTAAACATGTTTGAACAGTTTAAGACAGCTGACAACATAATTAATCATTCTTTGTACATTTCCAGACACTTTAAACATGTTTGAATCTTTTTTTGACAAATGCAAACATGACTAATTACACTTTGAACATTTTAAGACACTTTAGACATATTTGAGCCCTTTTTTACAGCTGACAACATGATTACTTGCATTTTGAATAGTTGCAGGCATTTTAAACATGTTTGAACAGTTTAAGACATCTGACAACATAATTAATCATTCTTTGTACATTTCCAGACACTTTAAACATGTTCGAACCTATTTTGACAGATGAAAACATGATTAATTACACTTTGAACATTTTAAAACACTGTAGACATATTTGAACCTTTTTTTACAGCTAACAACATGATTAGTTACATTTTAAACAGTTGCAGTCATTTTAAATATGTTTGAACAGTTTAAGACAGTTGACAACATAATTAATCATTATTTGTACATTTCCAGACACTTTAAACATGTTTGAATCTTGTTTTGACAAATGCAAACATGACTAATTACACTTTGAACATTTTAAGACACTGTAGATATATTTGAACCCATTTTTACAGCTGACAACATGATTACTTGCATTTTGAATACTTGCAAGCATTTTAAACATGTTTGAGCAGTTTAAGACAGCTGACAATCTAATTAATCATTCTTTCTACATTTTTTAGTGGTATATACAGTTGCGGGGTTGCCAACACTTATGTACCTCATAAAACTGGTCAGTGCCAAAAGTTTACTTACGTTTTTTTGTTGTTTGGAGATTTGTACGTATCTGTATCTCAAAAACTAAATATCATACAGGTTTGGAAAGTAAATTTTGTACTAAAATAGTTTTGAAATTTCAGTGTTGTCGCATCAACCTATTTAATAAGAAACATCGAATTTTTGACTTTTCAGTCGATTTTTGAAATATTACTTGGTGATAGGATTGAATTAAATAAAAAACAAACATATACTGTCATAAAAACACGAATGTTTATTTATTTCAAAACGATGAATTTTTTAAGCGTAACATCATCATTTCGACCAAAAATTTGTTTTGATTGGCTCACATCCATTTATTCACCTCACCTTCTCTAAAACAACATTTCTTCTACCAGTCTTATTTCAAATTTACCATTAAATTTTGTTTCATTTAATTTTTAACCCTGTTTGTATACGTTTTTCTCGGTTTAAGACCAGCCACCCAGAATTGGTTCGTAAAACCATTTTGGGTGAGTCTTGAACAACGGGAAATGGTCCTAGATTATGGTGGTTTTATGGTGACATGAATGTAATATAGTAATTATTATGGGTTTTTTAAAATTTTTGGTGTGTTTTGGTACAAGGATAATTTAGTTCAGTGAAATTTACCTCTAAAAGCAAAAATAATCGTCCTTGTCCCAAAAGAATACTCTGTTACGAACTATTCTATAAGATGTGGCCTATTACTAAGTTTGATTATTTCATTTGTTATAAGAGTGTACAATGATAATTCTTTATAATTCAGGTCTTAAGTTGGAAATAGAGAAATAGTTAATCCAGTACCAGAATAAAACTGTTAGGTTAGGTTGCGGTGGAGAGATAATCTTGGGAATAACGCCAACGCCCTCTACGACACCTTTATCCAACTATTTTTCAAGAAATTGGCACAAAATCAGCAAATTGCACTCTTCAATCATTTGCATACCTTCCACGTAGCTCCAGAGGTCTTAAAAATCTTTTGCCAATTTCAAAATAACGGTCTTTTTATGGAAAAGTCTTCAAAGACTCTTTAAGAAGGTCTTTTCATGCTTTCAGTGACTTGGAACCAAGAAATTGCCACAAAATCAGCAAATTGCACTTTTTAACCATTTGAATACCTTCCACGTAGCTACAGAGGTCTTAAAAATCGTTTGCCAATTTCAAAATAACGGTCGTTTTATGGAAAAGTCTTCAAAGACTCTTTAAGAAGGTCTTTTCATGTTTTCAGTGGCTTGGAACCAAGAAATTGGCACAAAATCAGCAAATTGCATTATTCAATTATTTGCATAGTAGCCCAGAGGTCTAATATCTTTTGCCAATTTCAAAATAACGGTCTTTTTATGGAAAACTCTTCAAAAACTCTTTAAGAAGGTCTTTTCATGCTTTCAGTGGCTTGGAACCCAGAAATTGGCATAAAATAAGAAAATTGTATCTTTTCAATCATTTGCATACCTTCCACGTAGCTCCAGAGGTCTTAAAAATCTTATGCCAATTTCAAAATAACGGTCTTTTTATGGAAAACTCTTCAAAAACTCTTTAAGAAGGTCTTTTCATGCTTTCAGTGGCTTGGAACCAAGAAATTGCCACAAAATCAGCAAATTGCACTTTTCAACCATTTGAATACCTTCCACGTAGCTACAGAGGTCTTAAAAATCTTTTGCCAATTTCAAAATAACGGTCTTTTTATGGAAAACTCTTCAAAGACTCTTTAAGAAGGTCTTTTCATGTTTTCAGTGGCTTGGAACCAAGAAATTGGCACAAAATCAGCAAATTGCATTATTCAATTATTTGCATAGTAGCCCAGAGGTCTAATATCTTTTGCCAATTTCAAAATAACGGTCTTTTTATGGAAAACTCTTCAAAAACTCTTTAAGAAGGTCTTTTCATGCTTTCAGTGGTTTGGAACCAAGAAATTGCCACAAAATCAGCAAATTGCACTTTTTAACCATTTGAATACCTTCCACGTAGCTACAGAGGTCTTAAAAATCGTTTGCCAATTTCAAAATAACGGTCTTTTTATGGAAAAGTCTTCAAAGACTCTTTAAGAAGGTCTTTTCATGCTTTCAGTGGCTTGGAACCAAGAAATTGGCACAAAATCAGCAAATTGCACTCTTCAATTATTTGCATAGTAGCCCAGAGGTCTAATATCTTTTGCCAATTTCAAAATAACGGTCTTTTTATGGAAAACTCTTCAAAAACTCTTTAAGAAGGTCTTTTCATGCTTTCAGTAGTTTGGAACCAAGAAATTGGCACAAAATCAGCAAATTGCACTTTTCAACCATTTGAATACCTTCCACGTAGCTACAGAGGTCTTAAAAATCGTTTGCCAATTTCAAAATAACGGTCTTTTTATGGAAAAGTCTTCAAAGACTCTTTAAGAAGGTCTTTTCATGTTTTCAGTGGCTTGGAACCAAGAAATTGGCACAAAATCAGCAAATTGCACTCTTCAATTATTTGCATAGTAGCCCAGAGGTCTAATATCTTTTGCCAATTTCAAAATAACGGTCTTTTTATGGAAAACTCTTCAAAGACTCTTTAAGAAGGTCTTTTCATGCTTTCAGTGGCTTGGAACCAAGAAATTGGCACAAAATCAGAAAATTGTACCTTTTCAATCATTTGCATACCTTCCACGTAGCTCCAGAGGTCTTAAAAATCTTTTGCCAATTTCAAAATAACGGTCTTTTTATGGAAAACTCTTCAAAGACTCTTTAAGAAGGTCTTTTCATGCTTTCAGTGACTTGGAACCAAGAAATTGGCACAAAATCAGAAAATTGTATCTTTTTAATCATTTGCATACCTTCCACGTAGCTACAGAGGTCTTAAAAATCTTTTGCCAATTTCAAAATAACGGTCTTTTTATGGAAAACTCTTCAAAACTCTTTAAGAAGGTCTTTTCATGCTTTCAGTGGCTTGGAACCAAGAAATTGGCACAAAATCAGAAAATTGTATCTTTTCAATCATTTGCATACCTTCCACGTAGCTCCAGAGGTCTTAAAAATCTTTGCCAATTTCAAAATAACGGTCTTTTTATGGAAAAGTCTTCAAAGACTCTTTAAGAAGGTCTTTTCATGTTTTCAGTGGCTTGGAACCAAGAAATTGCCACAAAATCAGCAAATTGCACTTTTTAACCATTTGAATACCTTCCACGTAGCTACAGAGGTCTTAAAAATCGTTTGCCAATTTGAAAATAACGGTCTTTTTATGGAAAAGTCTTCAAAGACTCTTTAAGAAGGTCTTTTCATGTTTTCAGTGGCTTGGAACCAAGAAATTGGCACAAAATCAGCAAATTGCACTCTTCAATTATTTGCATAGTAGCCCAGAGGTCTAATATCTTTTGCCAATTTCAAAATAACGGTCTTTTTATGGAAAACTCTTCAAAAACTCTTTAAGAAGGTCTTTTCATGCTTTCAGTGGCTTGGAACCCAGAAATTGGCATAAAATAAGAAAATTGTATCTTTTCAATCATTTGCATACCTTCCACGTAGCTCCAGAGGTCTTAAAAATCTTATGCCAATTTCAAAATAACGGTCTTTTTATGGAAAAGTCTTCAAAGACTCTTTAAGAAGGTCTTTTCATGTTTTCAGTGGCTTGGAACCAAGAAATTGCCACAAAATCAGCAAATTGCACTCTTCAACCATTTGCATACCTTCCACGTAGCCCAGAGGTCTTAAAAATCTTTTGCCAATTTCAAAATAACGGTCTTTTTATGGAAAACTCTTCAAAAACTCTTTAAGAAGGTCTTTTCATGCTTTCAGTGACTTTGGAACCAAGAAATTGCCACAAAATCAGCAAATTGCACTTTTTAACCATTTGAATACCTTCCACGTAGCTACAGAGGTCTTAAAAATCGTTTGCCAATTTCAAAATAACGGTCTTTTTATGGAAAACTCTTCAAAGACTCTTTAAGAAGGTCTTTTCATGCTTTCAGTAGTTTGGAACCAAGAAATTGCCACAAAATCAGCAAATTGCACTTTTTAACCATTTGCATACCTTCCACGTAGCTACAGAGGTCTTAAAAATCTTTTGCCAATTTCAAAATAACGGTCTTTTTATGGAAAACTCTTCAAAGACTCTTTAAGAAGGTCTTTTCATGTTTTCAGTGGCTTGGAACCAAGAAATTGGCACAAAATCAGCAAATTGCACTCTTCAATTATTTGCATAGTAGCCCAGAGGTCTAATATCTTTTGCCAATTTCAAAATAACGGTCTTTTTATGGAAAACTCTTCAAAAACTCTTTAAGAAGGTCTTTTCATGCTTTCAGTGGCTTGGAACCAAGAAATTGCCACAAAATCAGCAAATTGCACTTTTTAACCATTTGAATACCTTCCACGTAGCTACAGAGGTCTTAAAAATCTTATGCAAATTGCTTCAAAGACTCTTTTCAACCATTTGAATACCTTCCACGTAGCTACAGAGGTCTTAAAAATCGTTGCCAATTTCAAAATAACGGTCTTTTTATGGAAAACTCTTCAAAGACTCTTTAAGAAGGTCTTTTCATGCTTTCAGTGGCTTGGCACAAAATCAACAAATTGCACTTTTCAACCATTTGCATACCTTCCATGCAGCTCCAGAGATCTAAAAAATGTTTTTTGAAATTTGGTGGTGGTTTTACTATGAAAGACGCTTTAAGAAGGCTTTTTTCACGCTTTCAGTGGTCTGAGACAGTAAAATTGGTAGATAATCTCCAAATAGCACTATACTACAATTGGCAAACCTTCTATGAAGCTCCAAAGGTCTAAGAAATGGTTTTTGAAATTCAGAATAACGGTTTGTCTATGGAAGACTGTTCAAAGACTCTTTAAGAAAGTTGTTTTAGGTTTTTAGTGGTCTGAGGCAATGAATCTGGCAGAAAATCGGTGGTAAGAAGCTCTTCGACACCTTTATCCTACTATTTTTCCAATTTAACAACTAGTAAAGAAGTTACCTAAACCCCTACAACACTATTCTACTATAAGAAGTAGTAGTAATCACTGAGAAGAAATCATCCTTTTTCTCGCTTTGCCCTTCTCCTGCCCTTCTCCTTCTTTTTGGTTAGGTTAGGTAGAGGAAGAGTGAATATCATCCCACCTCCGGTGGAAACAAGTTTCTGTGTGCTTGTATCTTAGGAATTACTAGGATCTAACGTCGGGATCGTCGTTTAAGAAGCCAAAAGTGGAATTAGACAAGCGAACACGTTATCTCACCAAACTTTTTACGGCAGTCCTGTAACATGCTTTCAAGCAGCTGAACTGACACACCAAAGGAATCTGTATTGACGACGAAATGCTCTCCCACCTGCAATTTGCTGACCACATAGTTCTAAGAGCAGACAAGTTGGAATGACAAATTTGATACCAAGTGAACACCTAAAGGTCGGTGGTAACAAAATAATACTAGTAGTATCTAAATTCCACAGTTAACCAGAGAGTATCCACCACTGAAGTGCAAAAAAGAATTACCTTGGCATGGGCTGCATATGGAGCTCTATCAGACATCTTCAATAGCAACATCTCAAATCACCTAAAAAGAAGACTTTTGACTAAACCTCCAATCATGATTTACGTTGCCGAAACACTCTCTTTAATCCAGGCGACGGTAATCAAACTCAGAGTAGCCCAAAGAACCATGGAAAGGTCGCTACTGAACTGACTCTCAAAGATGGAATCAGTAATTAGGAAATAAGAAGAAGGACTAGGGTGTTATCGAGCGCATAACATGGCTTAGATCACAAGCTGACAAAAAGAGTCCACTTGCGCGATGGACAATCGCTGACAACTGGAAGAAGCTCTGAACCGACACAACTGGAATAATTTAGGGCAGGCTTATGTTCAATTCTGGACGTAGAAGGCTGAATGATGACGAGAAAATATCAGTTCGGATAAAGTTGGTGGTTGGTGTCGGTGGAGAGACAGGATAATCTTGGGAATAACGCCAACTTCCTCTACGGCACCTTTATCCGAATATTCTTGCAGTTTTTCGAAAAGTGATAAAGGTGTCTTATCCTCTGTTACACTATCCTACTTTAGTAAGTACTGGCAACTCGATTTTTGCTTAATCAGTGAGAGGAAATCATTATTTTTCTCGCTTTGGCCTACAACCACCACTCTCAATCTCACCCTTACTCTCTCTTCTTGGTACAGTGGTAGAGGAAGAGTGAATATCACCTCAGATGAAAACAAGTATTCGTGTATCTTACGAATTACTAGGATCCAACGCGGCTTCTTCTGAATCAAGACAATAACTGTGAATGTGAAATAATAAATAACTTGCGTTATGCGGACGATAGGGTTCTGCTGGCGTGAATTTCTGATGATTTGCAGGCGCTGCTGGATAGGGTTGTGATCAAAAGCAAAGAAAGAAAGCTCAAGTTGAATATCAGCAAGGCAAAAGCTATTGTTATTAGCAAAAATGGTGAGCTTCCAGTAAACCTGAGTGCAGGCAATCAACAGATTCAGCAAGTGAGTGGGATAACACGGAGGAAATAAGGTTCCACATAGAGCAAGCTAGAACAGCATTTAGCAACATGAAGAAGGTGTGAATACTCCTACGTATTATGTAACGGAAGGATGGACTCTGACAAAAGCAATGTGTAACCAACTGAAGAAGTTCGAGATGAAACCTGCTATAAATATCATGGATAATCAGAGTCTCTTTCGTATCCGAAGCGCTTTATAACTTCTCGGTCCAGTATTGAGTCTCGTTCAATGATTTGATACCTCGCTGACCATAGATGGTACAAGGAACATGTTGCAGGGTAGTCAGCGCATATCCATCTGGTTCCAATTAAGGTGGTTTTAGCTGAAGCGATCCCAGTTCTAATACAATTTTGGTATTCTCCACTATTTCCATTTACATGCAGTACCAAAAAGAGTGATTGAGTGGCGTCCCCGACATGAGGCGTTAAGAAGTCGAGGAAGACCTCCAACTCCTTGGACAGATGATCTAAGAAGAGTAGATAGTAACTGGTTAAGCGCAGCACAAGACCGCACTAGGAAAATGTTAAGGGAGGCCTACGTCCAGCAGTGGACAAGATTGGCTGTGTGATGATCATGATGATGATTCTCCACTATTTCCATTTACATGCAGTACCATTTGGCGTTTCTTCTGACAAAGGAGAGCTGGTGGGCGGCTTATCCAAAACGTTGTCGAAGAATCGGTGTTTGGATTTCAGTTTGTGAGATCCACTGGAAATTCTGATTAGAGGATCGTCGAAGGTTTTCCCTTTCACCGAAATCGTGTCCTTTCATACGTGATTTAGGGCTACTGAAACCCGCTGCTTTATAGAGCTTATCTACGGGCGTAAGCTTCAAACAGCTTGTTACCAGTTACCATGTTACCATTGACTATACAGGACGTGTTCTGCGGTAGAGAAGCAGAATGCTTAAGGATTAGTCCCTTTCTTGGTATATTTGAGGATGGTGTCGTTCCAAACGTTTTTCTCAAAGGTACAAACACTAGCCTTCCTCTTTATACATAACAGGATCGTTGAGCAGATATTATCCATCAGATGGTGTGTAATATTTGCAATTTGAAGGAAGAGGTTTAGTCAAGAATTGAACAGGCCAGGAGGATGTTTATTGTCTTAGAATCCGAATACTACGCTGCTACGTGTTCCCCATCCTAATGTACTGGTGCGATAGCGGTACCCTCAACTCCTCGTTAGAAAAACGCATTGAAACATTCGAAATGCATCTTTATAGCAGAGTACTACGCATAACCTGGATTGAAAGAGTGACAAACCCCGAAGTTCGCAACAGAATGCAGAAAAACAAGAAGCTGGTGCTAACAATCAAAGAGCGCAAACTATAAGGTACATTGAAATCTAGCCAAAACCACTGTTGTACCATTCACAAGAAGAAGGAAGTTGGAAAATCTGAAAACAATCCAGATATCTGGAGAATTTAAGTTAAATTTCTAGGTGTACGTAACCATAGATCAGAAACTTTCTTGGCTCATTCAGACTGACTATCACAAGGGCCTTAATGATGTGGCAGGAAAGACCTGGGATTGTAATCCAAGCATTATGAGATGGATGTATACCAACTTGATTACCCCATTATTACGTATGGGGTTGATTAGTACAATAAGACCAGACAAGGTACTGCTAGGCATACCATTAGCAAAGTACAAAGACTCTCATGCCTATGCATAACAGGAGCAATGGGAACATGTCCTCCAGCGGCTATGGAGGTTATAATCTCATTCAGGAAACTGTCACAAGGACCTTAATGATGTGGCAGGAAAGACCTGGGATTGTAATCTAAGCATTATGAGATGGATGTATACCAACTTGATTACCCCATTATTACGTATGGGGTTGATTAGTACAATAAGACCAGACAAGGTACTGCTAGGCATACCATTAGCAAAGTACAAAGACTCTCATGCCTATGCATAACAGGAGCAATGGGAACATATACCAACTTGATTACCCCATTATTACGTATGGGGTTGATTAGTACAATAAGACCAGACAAGGTACTGCTAGGCATACCATTAGCAAAGTACAAAGACTCTCATGCCTATGCATAACAGGAGCAATGAGAACATGTCCTACAGCGGCTATGGAGGTTATATTCGACCTCACACCCTTGCAGAAGATGTAATAACGTCCAAAAAGTAATAACAACCAGGAAAGGAGTGAAGAGTTTGTAAAATTGAACAAACCTCCTCTCAGGACACCTGAGAGGCCACCTGAAGCGAATAGGGCTGGGAAAACACGAAGACTACAGATTCTGTGGAGATGAGGACTCCTGAACACCTGCTTTGTGATGCAGTCTCAAACATAAGAACCAACTTGTTTGGTAGCCTTGTTTGGTAAACCTGGCCTTTATAGCCCAGATGCCTCAGCACAGATGCAAGGGGTTTATATTAAATATCTCGAAAACAATTAAGGATACGAACATTTTGCAAGAGAGTGAAATTGTTCAGAATTATTAACTTAGAATCTGAATGTGTAAAAATGGCAGAGTTTGAAAAGTGCTTTTGAGAGTTTTGGTCAATGTGCAACTTTGGGTGTCGGCAGGGAAATAGATATTCAGGGGAAGAGGTGAATAGGAAAAATCAAACATCATCCAAAATCTTCGGAGCAGTCAGTTGGATGGCCAACTTTCGATGAAAGATGGCTTAATTCAGACATTGCTTTTAAGATGCTTCAGCTTTTACCTGCGGAAATGTTTTGCGCTGTAATTGCTAGATCGTCTGCATAGAGAAAATGTCTGGTGTAACAGTTGATAGTCCCTTGTCATTTCAGTCTCTTATCATTTCATAGGATCATTAACTTCTTCCTCTTGTAATATAATTTTTGGGTAAATAATGGGCAAACTAGTGTGAATATGAAAGATTTGTGTTTTTATTGGACTTTGAGAAATACCAAATTATTTTTGGTGTTTCTACAACTATTTCTCTATTTACTTCGTCGAGACCTGGACAAAAGTCTGTTTTGATCTATTAAATAGAGCACACATTGCAAAGAGAGCTTCCATCAAGTCTAATTTCCTCTGAAAGCTCTATTTTCAATTTCCTTGTTCTACAACGCTACACAAATCCTACACGTACATTCACGATACAAAAAAAAATTGAATCACATTGAACAGTCAATTACGTAATAACATTTTCGAGAAAAACTCCACAAAGATTATGTTTGTTTGCTTAAACGTCTACCGGTAGTACTAAAAAACAAAAAAATTGCACAACTTGATTGTAGTAGATGTTCGCCTGCGTTTACGACTACAAAAATTATACGAAAAACATAAAAATAAACTCACAACAACAAATAAATAAAAAATCAAACGCTCGTAAAAAACGTACACGAATCGTCGAAATAAATTAATAAATAATTCCTTTTTTAAAGGAATTTTACGAAAGGCGCCGAATGATTCAAATACAGTGTGTCCAGGATAAGGAGGGAAATCTCGAAAACGGTTAGAGATACAGATTTGGTTAAATGGTAGAAAAGTTGCCTGATTATGGCCTTAATAAAATTAAATTTGTAAAACCTCAATTTTTTTGATTCTCTAAATAATTTATAAATTATCTAGAAAATCATAAAATTTGGGAATTTTTTATTTTTCTTTTTATTTATTTTCTTGTGATTTTAATATTAAACTTTAATATTAGACCTAGACTCAAACACATGACACTTTATTTTTTTAAATTTGGAAAACCTCAATTTTTTTGAAAAATTTTTTTTTTGGAAAATTTTGCCTCTAGAAAAATTAGATAATTTTAATTTTTATTTTTTTACAGCCAAACGGTGCATTTTATAAAAAAATTTAATATACAATAAAAGTTGCGTCCTCTCCAGACACTTATATAACCAAAATTTTAAGTTTGTCAGTTGAACAGTTTTTGAGATATTTACAAAAAAGTACAAAATTAAATGATCAAATTTGAAGCCATCTACCGGCCAAACGGTACAACTCAGCCGCGCCCGCTCAGCGTCACGTGATAGCCCCATTCATTGGCTATCTACCGTCTTATGATGTATTTTTACTGAGTGTTTCAAATAAGCGAGTTATTAGCAATTTTGTGGTAAAGTGCACCAAAATTGTGTCAAAATTACTGTTTTTAATAAAATTTGCAGTTTTTAGATTAAGGTACCTTTAATAAACCTACCATAATGGTACTATTTCAATGAAATTCCTGTTATAGGCTAATTTGGACCTCAGAAACTCAAATCCGTGTCAAAATGACGCTAACTGGTACCATTTTTTTGATTTTCAAATGACCTTGATTTTTTTTTTATTTTGAGGTACTAATTCAGACTCAAACACATGACGTGGCTCTCTTACAAGGGCCATAATCGCTTTTTGGCACCCTACCCTACTTTTAGACCTATCACTCCAAACACATTGGACACTTCATTTTTTTTAAATAAAATTTAAATTTTCGATTTTTTTTTGAAAAATTTGCTGGGTAGAAAAATTACCATAATTGTAAAAAAATAAATTATAATTTTTTTACAGCCAAACGGTGCATTTTATAAAAAAAATTAATATACAATAAAAGTTGCGTCCTGTCCAGACACTTATATATGCAAAATTTCAAGTTTGTCAGTTGAACGGTTTTCGAGATATTTACAAAAAAGTACAAAATTAAATGATCAAATTTGACGCCATCTACCGGCCAAACGGTACAACTCAGCCGCGCCCGCTCAGCGTCACGTGATAGCCCCATTCATTGGCTATCTACCGTCTTATGATGTATTTTTACTGAGTGTTTCAAATAAGCGAGTTATTAGCAATTTTGTGGTAAAGTGCACCAAAATTGTGTCAAAATTACTGTTTTTTGCAGTTTTTAGATTAAGGTACCTCGTAAACCACCATAATGGTACTATTTCAATGAAATTCCTGTTATAGGCTAATTTGGCCCTCAGAAACTCAAATCCGGTGTCAAAATGACGCTAACTAGTACCATTTTTCAGATGACCTTGATTTTTGTCATTTTGAGGTACTATTCAGGGCGTGGCTCTCTTATAAGGGCCATAATCGCTTTTTGGCACCCTACCCTACTTTTAGACTATCAATCCAAAGGTATTGGACGGGTTAAAATAAAATTTAAATTTTCGATTTTTTTTTGAAAAATTTGCTGGGTACCCCTTACCAAATTGTAAAAAAATAAATTATAATTTTTTACGGTTAAACGCTGCATTTTATAATAAAAATTAATATATAATAAAAGTTGCGTCCTGTCCAGACACTTATATATGCAAAATTTCAAGTTTGTCAGTTGAACGGTTTTCGAGATATTTACAAAAAAGTACAAAATTAAATGATCAACTTTGACGCCATCTACCGGCCAAACGGTACAACTCAGCCGCGCCCGCTCAGCGTCACGTGATAGCCCCATTCATTGGCTATCTACCGTCTTATGATGTATTTTTACTGAGTGTTTCAAATAAGCGAGTTATTAGCAATTTTGTGGTAAAGTGCACCAAAATTGTGTCAAAATTACTGTTTTTTGCAGTTTTTAGATTAAGGTACCTCGTAAACCACCATAATGGTACTATTTCAATGAAATTCCTGTTATAGGCTAATTTGGCCTTCAGAAACTCAAATCCGGTGTCAAAATGACGCTAACTAGTACCATTTTTCAGATGACCTTGATTTTTTTCATTTTTATTTTTTTTTTTCATTTGGTACTATTCAGGGCGTGGCTCTCTTATAAGGGCCATAATCGCTTTTTGGCACCCTACCCTACTTTTAGACTATCAATCCAAAGGTATTGGACGGGTTAAAATAAAATTAAAATTTTCGATTTTTTTTTGAAAAATTTGCTGGGTACCCCTTACCAAATTGTAAAAAAATAAATTATAATTTTTTACGGTTAAACGCTGCATTTTATAATAAAAATTAATATATAATAAAAGTTGCGTCCTGTCCAGACACTTAAATATGCAAAATTTCAAGTTTGTCAGTTGAACGGTTTTCGAGATATTTACAAAAAAGTACAAAATTAAATGATCAAATTTGAAGCCATCTACCGGCCAAACGGTACAACTTAGTCGCGCCCGCTTAACGTCACGTGGTAGCCCCATTCATTGGCTATCTACCGTCTTATGATGTATTTTTACTGAGTGTTTCAAATAAGCGAGTTATTAGCAATTTTGTGGTAAAGTGCACCAAAATTGTGTCAAAATTACTGTTTTTTGCAGTTTTTAGATTAAGGTACCTCGTAAACCACCATAATGGTACTATCTCAATGAAATTCCTGTTATAGGCTAATTTGGCCCTCAGAAACTCAAATCCGGTGTCAAAATGACGCTAACTGGTACCATTTTTAAAATTTTTAAGTTTGTCAGTTTCAGAGTTTTTGAGATATTTACAAAAAGTACCTAAACGTCAGAAAAAAATAAAATGTAAAATAAAAAAAAAATTTTTTTTTTTCAAAAACTATCTCAAAAACTGAACTGAAAAGTCATTTTATAAAGACCGTTTTTTTCCCATTTAACCAAATTTGTAACAGTTTTCGAGATCCCCATAGTGGCCCTCCTTATTCTGGACCCACTGTATTCGTGTAAATTGCACCGCAAAATCACATAAAATATGGAAAATTAGCATTTCCAAGACGTTTCGATACATTTTGATTACATTATAGAAATTAATATTTGGCTTGTTCCATATGTAATTACCTTAACATTAGTACAGCAGCGTAATCGTTACGAAAAAATGAAATTTTGATTCCGTACAATTGATTGATTGAATATTACTCCCGTTGGATAATATGCCGATTACGCAAACTGTATTTTTTTTTAATAAATAATTAAGGTTATACGATTAATGATCCTTACAAACTAATGAGCTAAACACGGGGAAAAAACGGTTTTTTTCTCTCTTTTTTTGCTTGTCAGTCGTCTCAGTTTAGTGTTGACGGTGCGGATTGGTCCGTTTTGCCCTAATGGCGCATAGGTAATCGTCAAAATACTGAAAAAGAAAAAAAACTATTAATTAAAATGGAATTGTATATCTTTGAACTGTTTTGGGCCATCTGCATGGATGGGATACATGTTGCTGTGTACTGATTTACAGTACTCTATACGAATTATCGTGCAAATGGTCCAAACCCAAATGAGTTTTGACATTGAGATAAACTAAAAATTGTTTTTTTGGTTTTTGTATAATTTTCAGTTTTTGTCTGAACTGAGAAAAGTTGATTTTAAATATTTTTTTTTATTTTTGTTTTCGAAATATGGACTTTTCCGTACTCGTGCGGAAATGTACTACTACGAATAACACAACCGTCAAACTGGTTATTTAGAAAAAAATCAAAAAAAGTCGACGTCATGTCTCTTTAAACCGCTTGGAAGCTACTAAAAGTTTCTTAAACAGTCTAAAAGCTTCCAGAAGCTTTAAAAACTCTTTAGCAACTTCCAGAGGCACTTGTAATAGCCTAGAAGCTTCTAAAACAGTTTAGAAGCTTTCAAATGTTCCTAAAATAGCCCAGAAGCTTACTAATGTTCTTAAAACAGCCTACAAGCTTCTAAAAACCTCTCAAACAGTTCAGAAGCTTCAAAATCCTCTTGAAACCACTTAGGAGCTTCCAAAAGTTCCTGAAACAGTCTAGAAGCTGCTTTCGAAACAATTTAGCAGCTTCCAGAGGTACTTGATATAGCCTAGAAACTTCTAAAAGCTTCGAAAACAGTTTAGAAGCTTCCAAATGTCCTTAAATAAGATTCCAAGTGTTAAAAGTTTTCCTAAGACAAGAAAAACAAAGCTTTCAGAAACTTTCACAACTATCTAGCAGCTTCCAGAGGTTCTCGAAATAGTCTAGAAGCTCCTAAAGCAGCCTAAAACCTTCCAAATGCTTTCAGATGCTCTTAAAACTATCTAGACACATTAAAAACCTTCTAGAACAGATTAGAAGCTTCAAAATTCTCTTGCAACCGTCTAGAAGCTTCCAGAAACTTTCAAAACTATCTATAGCAGCTTCCAGAAACTCTTAAAATAGCCCAGAAGCTCACAGATGTTCTGGAAATAGTCTAGAATCTTCTAAAAACATCTAGAATAGTTTAGAAGCTTCCAAATCTTCTTGAAACCGCCTAGAAGCGTACAAAAGTTCCTGAAACAGTCTAGAAGCTTCCAGAAGCTTTAAAAACCAATCTAGTAGCTTCCAAAAGTTCTTGAAATAGCCTAGAAGGTTCTAAAAACCTCTAGAACAGGTTAGAAGCTTTCAAATGTTCCTAAAACAGCCCAGAAGCTTACAGATGCTCTTGAAATAGCCTAGAAGCTTCTAAAAGCGTCTAGAGCAGATTAGAAACTTCCAAATCCTCTTGAAACCGCCAAGAAGCTTCCAAAAGTTCCTCCAACAGTCTAAAAACTTCCAGAAACTTTCAAAACTATCTATCAGCTTCCAGAGGTTCTTGAAATAGCCTAGAAGCTCCCAAAAGCAGGCTAAAACTTTCCAAATGCTCTCTCAAAACTTTTTAGGACATTTAAGCAGCTTTTAGATGCTCTTAAAATCGTCTAGAAGCATTCAAAACCTTCTAGAACAGATTAGAAGCTTCAAGTTTCTCTTTCAACAGCCTAGAAGCTTCCAGAAACTTTCAAAACTATCTATAGCAGCTTCCAGAAGCTCTTAAAATAGCCTAGAAACTTCTAAGCGCTTCTAAAACAGTTTGAAAGCTTCCAAGTGTTCCTAAAACAACCCAGAAGCTCACTGATGTTCTTGAAATAGCCTAGAAACTAATGAAAGCTTCGAAAACAGTTTAGAAGCTTCCAAATGTTCTTAAATAAGCTCAGAAGCTTACAACTGCTTTTCGTAACAGCCTAGAAGCTTCTAAAACAGTTTAGAAGCTTTCAAATGTTCCTAAAATAGCCCAGAAGCTTACTAATGTTCTTAAAACAGCCTACAAGCTTCTAAAAACCTCTCAAACAGTTCAGAAGCTTCAAAATCCTCTTGAAACCACTTAGGAGCTTCCAAAAGTTCCTGAAACAGTCTAGAAGCTGCTTTCGAAACAATTTAGCAGCTTCCAGAGGTACTTGATATAGCCTAGAAACTTCTAAAAGCTTCGAAAACAGTTTAGAAGCTTCCAAATGTCCTTAAATAAGATTCCAAGTGTTAAAAGTTTTCCTCAAACAAAAAAACAAAGCTTCCAGAAACTTTCACAATTATCTATCAGCTTGCAGAGGTTCTTGAAATAGCCTAGAAGCTCCTAAAGCAACCTAAAACCTTCCAAATGCTCTCTCAAAAGTTTTTAGAACAGTTCAGAAGCTTTCAAATGCTCTTAAAACCATCTAGAAACATTCAAAACCTTCTAGAACAGATTAGAAGCTTCACAATTCTCTTGCAACCGCCTAGAAGCTTCCAGAAACTTTCAAAACTATCTATAGCAGCTTCCAGAAACTCTTAAAATAGCCCAGAAGCTCACAGATGTTCTGGAAATAGCCTAGAATCTTCTAAAAACATCTACAATAGTTTAGAATCTTCGAAATCTTCTTGAAACCGCCTAGAAACGTAAAAAGTTCATGAAACAGTCTAGAAGCTTCCAGAAGCTTTAAAAACCAATCTAGCAGTTTCCAAAGGTTCCTGAAATAGCCTAGAAGCTTCTAAAAGCTTCTAGAACAGTTTAGAAGCTTTCAAATGTTCCTAAAACAGCCCAGAAGCTTACAGATGCTCTTGAAATAGCCTAGAAGCTTCTAAAAGCGTCTAGAGCAGATTAGAAACTTCCAAATCCTCTTGAAACCGCCAAGAAGCTTCCAAAAGTTCCTCCAACAGTCTAAAAACTTCCAGAAACTTTCAAAACTATCTATCAGCTTCCAGAGGTTCTTGAAATAGCCTAGAAGCTCCCAAAAGCAGGCTAAAACTTTCCAAATGCTCTCTGAAAACTTTTTAGGACATTTAAACAGCTTTTAGATGCTCTGAAAATCGTCTAGAAGCATTCAAAACCTTCTAGAACAGATTAGAAGCTTCAAGTTTCTCTTTCAACAGCCTAGAAGCTTCCAGAAACTTTCAAAACTATCTATAGCAGCCTCCAGAAGCTCTTAAAATAGCCTAGAAACTTCTAAGCGCTTCTAAAACAGTTTGAAAGCTTCCAAGTGTTCCTAAAACAGCCCAGAAGCTCACTGATGTTCTTGAAATAGCCTAGAAACTAATAAAAGCTTCGAAAACAGTTTAGAAGCTTCCAAATGTTCTTAAATAAGCTCAGAAGCTTACAACTGCTTTTCGTAACAGCCTAGAAGCTTCTTGAACAGCTTCCAAGGTCTTAGAGCAGCCTAAGACCTTCCAAATATTCTCCAGTTAGTCTCTCAAAAGTTTATAGAACAGTTCAGAAGCTTTAATATGCTCTTAAAACCGCCTAGAAATATCCAAAAGCTTCTGGAACAGTTTAGAAGCTGCCAGAAGATTTCAAAACTATCTAGCAAGTTCCTGATATACTTGTAAAAGCCTCGAAAGTTCTAAAAACTTCTAGAACAGTTTATAAGCTTCCAAGTGTTCCTAAAACAGCCCAGAAGCTCACTGATGTTCTTGAAATAGCCTAGAAGCTTCTAAAAGTGTCTAGAGCAGATTAGAAACTTCCAAATCCTCTTGAAACCGCCAAGAAGCTTCCAAAAGTTCCTCCAACAGTCTAAAAACTTCCAGAAACTTTCAAAACTATCTATCAGCTTCCAGAGGTTCTTGAAATAGCCTAGAAGCTCCCAAAAGCAGGCTAAAACTTTCCAAATGCTCTCTGAAAACTTTTTAGGACATTTAAACAGCTTTTAGATGCTCTTAAAATCATCTAGAAGCATTCAAAACCTTCTAGAACAGATTAGAAGCTTCAAGTTTCTCTTTCAACAGCCTAGAATCTTCCAGAAACTTTAAAAACTATCTATAGCAGCCTCCAGAAGCTCTTAAAATAGCCTAGAAACTTCTAAGCGCTTCTAAAACAGTTTGAAAGCTTCCAAGTGTTCCTAAAACAGCCCAGAAGCTCACTGATGTTCTTGAAATAGCCTAGAAACTAATAAAAGCTTCGAAAACAGTTTAGAAGCTTCCAAATGTTCTTAAATAAGCTCAGAAGCTTACAACTGCTTTTCGTAACAGCCTAGAAGCTTCTTGAACAGCTTCGAAGGTCTTAGAGCAGCCTAAGACCCTCCAAATGTTCTCCAGTTAGTCTCTCAAAAGTTTATAGAATAGTTCAGAAGCTTTAATATGCTCTTAACACCGCCTAGAAATATCCAAAAGCTTCTAGAACAGTTTAGAAGCTTCCAGAAGATTTCAAAACTATCTAGCAAGTTCCAGATATACTTGTAAAAGCCTCGAAGGTTCTAAAAACTTCTAGAACAGTTTAGAAGCTTCCAGAAGATTTCAAAACTATCTAGCAAGTTCCAGATATACTTGTAAAAGCCTCGAAGGTTCTAAAAACTTCTAGAACAGTTTAGAAGCTTTCAAATGTTCCTAGAACAGCCCAGAAGCTTACAGATGCTCTTGAAATAGCCTAGAAGCTTCTAAAAGCGTCTAGAGCAGATTAGAAACTTCCAAATCCTCTTGAAACCGCCAAGAAGCTTCCAAAAGTTCCTCCAACAGTCTAAAAACTTCCAGAAACTTTCAAAACTATCTATCAGCTTCCAGAGGTTCTTGAAATAGCCTAGAAGCTCCCAAAAGCAGGCTAAAACTTTCCAAATGCTCTCTCAAAACTTTTTAAGACATTTAAGCAGCTTTTAGATGCTCTTAAAATCATCTAGAAGCATTCAAAACCTTCTAGAACAGATTAGAAGCTTCAAGTTTCTCTTTCAACAGCCTAGAAGCTTCCAGAAACTTTAAAAACTATCTATAGCAGCCTCCAGAAGCTCTTAAAATAGCCTAGAAACTTCTAAGCGCTTCTAAAACAGTTTGAAAGCTTCCAAGTGTTCCTAAAACAGCCCAGAAGCTCACTGATGTTCTTGAAATAGCCTAGAAACTAATAAAAGCTTCGAAAACAGTTTAGAAGCTTCCAAATGTTCTTAAATAAGCTCAGAAGCTTACAACTGCTTTTCGTAACAGCCTAGAAGCTTCTTGAACAGCTTCGAAGGTCTTAGAGCAGCCTAAGACCCTCCAAATGTTCTCCAGTTAGTCTCTCAAAAGTTTATAGAATAGTTCAGAAGCTTTAATATGCTCTTAACACCGCCTAGAAATATCCAAAAGCTTCTAGAACAGTTTAGAAGCTTCCAGAAGATTTCAAAACTATCCAGCAGGTTCCAGATATACTTGTAAAAGCCTCGAAGATTCGAAAAGCTTCTAGAACAGTTTAGAAGCTTCCAAGTGTTCCTAAAACAGCCCAGAAGCTCACTGATGTTCTTGAAATAGCCTAGAAACTAATAAAAGCTTCGAAAACAGTTTAGAAGCTTCCAAATGTTCTTAAATAAGCTCAGAAGCTTACAACTGCTTTTCGTAACAGCCTAGAAGCTTCTTGAACAGCTTCGAAGGTCTTAGAGCAGCCTAAGACCCTCCAAATGTTCTCCAGTTAGTCTCTCAAAAGTTTATAGAATAGTTCAGAAGCTTTAATATGCTCTTAACACCGCCTAGAAATATCCAAAAGCTTCTAGAACAGTTTAGAAGCTTCCAGAAGATTTCAAAACTATCTAGCAAGTTCCAGATATACTTGTAAAAGCCTCGAAGGTTCTAAAAACTTCTAGAACAGTTTAGAAGCTTCCAGAAGATTTCAAAACTATCTAGCAAGTTCCAGATATATACTTGTAAAAGCCTCGAAGGTTCTAAAAACTTCTAGAACAGTTTAGAAGCTTTCAAATGTTCCTAGAACAGCCCAGAAGCTTACAGATGCTCTTGAAATAGCCTAGAATGCTTCTAAAAGCGTCTAGATCAGATTAGAAACTTCCAAATCTCTTGAAACCGCCAGAAGCTTCCAAAAGTTCCTCCAACAGTCTAAAAACTTCAGAAACTTTCAAAACTATCTATCAGCTTCCAGAGGTTCTTGAAATAGCCTAGAAGCTCCCAAAGCAGGCTAAAACTTTCCAAATGCTCTCTGAAACTTTTTAGGACATTTAAACAGCTTTTAGATGCTCTTAAAATCGTCTAGAAGCATTCAAAACCTTCTAGAACAGATTAGAAGCTTCAAGTTTCTCTTTCAACAGCCTAGAAGCTTCCAGAAACTTTCAAAACTATCTATAGCAGCTTCCAGAAGCTCTTAAAATAGCCTAGAAACTTCTAAGCGCTTCTAAAACAGTTTGAAAGCTTCCAAGTGTTCCTAAAACAGCCCAGAAGCTCACTGATGTTCTTGAAATAGCCTAGAAACTAATAAAAGCTTCGAAAACAGTTTAGAAGCTTCCAAATGTTCTTAAATAAGCTCAGAAGCTTACAACTGCTTTTCGTAACAGCCTAGAAGCTTCTTGAACAGCTTCGAAGGTCTTAGAGCAGCCTAAGACCCTCCAAATGTTCTCCAGTTAGTCTCTCAAAAGTTTATAGAATAGTTCAGAAGCTTTAATATGCTCTTAACACCGCCTAGAAATATCCAAAAGCTTCTAGAACAGTTTAGAAGCTTCCAGAAGATTTCAAAACTATCTAGCAAGTTCCAGATATATACTTGTAAAAGCCTCGAAGGTTCTAAAAACTTCTAGAACAGTTTAGAAGCTTTCAAATGTTCCTAAAACAGCCCAGAAGCTTGCAGATGCTCTTCAAACAGCCTAGAAGCTTCTAAAAGCGTCTAGAGCAGATTAGACTCTTGAAACCGCCAAGAAGATTTCAAAAGAAAACCTTCTAGAACAGATTAGAAGCTTCAAGATTCTCTTGCAACCGCCTAGAATCTTTCAAAACTGTCTATAGCAGCTTACAGAAGCTCTTAAAATAGCCTAGAAGCTTCTAAACGCTTCTAAAACAGTTTGATAGCTTTCAATTGTGCCTAAAACAGCACAGAATCTTACAGATGCTCTCCAAACAGCTAGAAGCTACTAAAACGTTTAGAGCAGATTAGAAGCTTCCAAATCCTCTATAAACCGCCAAGAACCTTCCAGAAGCTTCAAAACTATCTAGCAGCTTCAAGAGGCACTTGAAATAGTTTAGAAACTTTTCAAGATTTCTAGAACAGTTTAGAAGCTTCTAGGCTGTTTCAAAAGCATTAGTGCGCTTCTGGGCTGTTTAAAGGAACATTTGGAAGATTCTAAAATGTCCTAGCAGCTTTTAGAAGTTTCCAAACTAGTTCAAGTGCCTCTGGAAGCTACTAGAGAGTCTTGAAAGCTTCTGGAAGCTTATAGGCGGTTTTAAGATGATTTGGAAGCCACCAAACTGTGCTACAGCCTTGTAGAAGCTTCGAAGCTGTTTCAAGAGAATTAGTGCACTTCTGGGCTATTTTGTAGAAACATTTGGAAGCTTCTAAACTGTTCTAGCAGCTTTTAGAAGTTTCTAGACTATTTCAAGTGCCTCTGGAAGCTCCTAGATAGTTTTGAAAGCGTCTGGAAGCTTCCAGGCAGTATTAAGAGGATTTGGAAGCTTCTAAACTGTTCTAGACGCTTTTAGAAGCTTCTGGACTGTTTCAAGAGCATTAGTAAGTTTCTGTCCTGTTTTAGGAACATTTGGAAGCATCTAAACTGTTCTAGAAGCTTTTAGAAGCTTCTAGGCTATTACAAGGGTCTCTGGAATCTGCTAGAAAGTTTCAAAAGCTTCTGGAAGTTTCTAGGCGGTTTCAAAAAGATTTGGAAGCTTTGAAACTGTACTAGAAGCTTTTAGAAGTTTCTAGGCTATTACAATAGCTTCTGGAAGCTTTTAGACTGCTTTAGAACCTTATGGAAGCTTCTAGGCGATTGCAAGAGGATTTGGAAGCTTCTAAACAGTTCCAAGAGCATCTATAAGCTTCTAAACTGTTTTAAAACTTAAACGCTTCTAAAGTGTTCTTGCATTTAAAAATTCTAGAAGTATTGCAGCACACGGAAACAAAACTTAATTAATATTGATAAGCACCTGAATGTCCGACGGTGAGGACCTCTAGTGGCAGGGAGCCCCTGCGCCGAGCCAGCAGCGCGTCGGTACTCTGCCCCGGCGAAACACGACGGTGGAGTTGCGCACAAAAACGGGCCAGAACGTCGGAACCGCCCCCCACGTCGCCGCTTACCGTCTCCGGACCGCCACTGCTGCGCCTGCGCAACTGCTTCTTACCGCGACCGCCTCTCGCCTGTAAATCACAATTTTTTTATTTCTCCGAAAAGCGTATTCTTCAAACTAGAGAGGTCTTTAGAATGTGACAGGAACCTGCCATTCTGTCACATTCACACTGCTTTTATGAATTGTATAACTTACCTTTCCATTAAGACTAGTATGTCGAGTAAATTCGAATCTATTACCCGTACCAGTTGGTGGTAAGTCAACTGGGGCTGAACCCCTTCTTTGGTACTGCCAAAACGTTCGGGTCGTTTCGACGGGAGTGCTGCTAGTGTGGCCCGACGTTGTTCTATTACCGTTATCTTCGTCTGATGTCCCTAAAAAATGAAAAATCAAGTAGAATTGTTGATTAAGCAAGCCAATGTGCGAACTGGCGAGGTTGGAAAGCTATATCCTTGACAATTCGTGACCGAACTTCCACAACCGCAGACAAAAACTTGCAACAGGAACAGGCAGGACAAATCCTGCATAGACCAATTAAAAATAGCCAACGTATTGAACAGTCAGTGGAGTTTCGAACTGCATTATATTTGGTCTTTATTGATTTAGTGGGAGCTTCTCAGAAAACCTGGCATTCCAATCAAAGTGATTGAAATTATAAGACAGCTCTATTCAAGCGGAGTGAAGCAGAGCTGTGTCCTCTCTCCAATGCTCTTTAATATGGTGCAGGATTCCGTCCTTCGCAAAGCTAATGACCAGGACAGAGGAATAAGATGAGGCTTCAACGGTCAGCTAGACTACGCCGACGATACCTATTTTCTGGCCCACTCCTTTGAAGATATGATGCTGAAGCTCATCAGACTCATTAAGATCAATATCAACATATTGAGAAACCAACCAATCGAACTAGTCGAACACTTCGTTTATCTTGGAAGTGTAATTGACAAGGCGGGTGGCTCAGATACGGATGTTAAAACCAGAATACGCAAGGAGAGCCTTTGGAATGCTTAGCAAGGTCTGGAGCTCTCACACCACCAACACCACAAAATCTGTAATTCTTTACGGATGCGAAACATGGAAAACCCCTAAAAGCTCATCCAGTGCTGCTCCAGTGCTCATGCTGCATTTCAAATGAGGAGCTCTGGAGAAGAACAAACCAGACTCCGACGGATACAAGCGTAAAAGGGGATGGCTGGGCCACACGTCCTAAAGTAGAATCCCCAAAGAAGCCGCGCTCGGCGCCACCCAAAGACAACTTGGAGAAGAACGATATTAAGTAAAACACGTAAAATAAATAAATGTTGGCAAGAAGTCAAAATGCATGCCAGGAATAGAGTCCGATGGAGAAACTTTGTTGCTCCGCCATGGAATGATGGGAATATTTGATGATTGAAGGTAAAAGTACTTACGAAAATGACGAGCGATTTCAACAGGAACAGAACCTCTGCGCAAAGCTTGGACGTCGCTGATGGTAAATCCTCCGCCTGCAGAGGACACCATTTCATCCGGTTTTGAAACGGGAGCAAACACCGGAGCTGAACCTCTTCTAGAGGTACTCTGCAAAACGATTTACCACATAAACAATCAAATTTCCTCTCGACCAGCTACTTACAGCAGTCTGCAGCTTTTTCGGATCCAAATTCTCTTTTTCGCCACTTTCAGACAACTTTACCCTTTTCTCTTTGTCCTTTTCCGTTACGCAAGTGTCAGTCTCCCTTTTGTTATTATTGCTAAAAAACCCAACAAAATTTGCATTACCAAACCATAAATTGACGGAACGGAAGAAATTGTAACTTACCTATACGATTTTGATTCGCTCGACAAGAGTAAATCAGGTGGCCGACTGTTGTTGGGACTCAGAACCGCAATTGAGGGTATTGTATAGTTCTGAGCAGTTTGGGCCGGTTGAGGAGTATTCCCGCTTCTAGGCGATACGTTTCCGTGGGAACTGTGAGACGAACTGGATCTACTGTCTCCTGTAATTACCCATATTCAGTAAACTGCTTCTTTAAACTACAAAAATTACAATACAGGATGTTCTGCTGTTTTGTAGCAAGGCTTTAACCACGTCATTTACATCCAAAAATAAGTGTAACTTCTGGGAAAGATATATTCAAGAAATTGTTCCTTTAGAAAATACAAGGTGGTAGGTACCACCTGGGGTTACCCCCACGGGTGGTCTTGGCAGAAAAAGTTTCAAGGCAGGGTAGAATAACAAGTACGTGAAGCTACCAGCTTAGCGTCTCTTCTCTAGACTTGGTCTTCCCGCTCACCAAACCTTCTTCTACTTCTTCTTCAGCCTTCATCGGAGGAGAATGAGAGAATGTTTGGGGTTTATAGTAAGCTCCTTGGAAGAACCAACAGGAGAATAAAAAACAGGAGGTGGATATGGAAGGCGGTTGAAAGGCCTCTGCGTTTAATGAGGGACCTCAACGCTGAGGTGTGGAGGAGTGCTATGACGGATGATAGAGAAGAACTTTTGGAGATGATGATGTGATGTATGGATGGGAACTTTAGAATGTTGCGTCTAACGGCCTAACCTTTGAGAGTGCGAATGGAAGGAGCTGGGTGGATTTGACGTGGAGGAAATAATGACATTCAGGGTGAAAAGTAGAGTGGAAACGAGAGAGACAAGCAAACGGAAATACGATTTTGGGGGGTCAAACTGGGAACACTTTTGAAAGCGCTTGGGAGGTTTTTAGTGGTAAAAGCTTGAGTTTTGCAAAAGGTTTGTCAAAAAACAAAAAAAGGTAAAAGGGAAAGAAATGAACGGTGGGACAATGAATTGGGATGTCCAAAGAGGGAGACCTTGCTTGAGAGGCGGAAAAATCAAGTTAAAAGGGGGAAAGTAACGGAAGAAGAACTAAAAACCAGCCACATAGGAAAAGGACAAGAGAAGTAGAAGAAGTCACAGAAAATAACAATTGGGAAAAGGTTTGAATAATTGGAGGAAAATGGGGTGTTAAAAGGGGGTAGTCCACATGCGAAGGAAATGACTGGGACAATGAATTGATTATCACTCTGGACTGAGAGAGGGTGAGAGAATAGAAAAGGGGGGTATGGGGAGTACAGAGACGCAGGCGTAATGAGTGAAAGGTATGATATGGTTTTTAGTGAGAAAGAAGTCATTAGAAACCTGAAAGAAAAGAAGAAACGGGTGCGGCATCTGACGGTGGAGTAAAAGAAGGGCTTATAGAAAGTGTTAGCCTGTTGGGACCTTTCCTAAAGTGTGAAATTGAGCGAGGCTAAGGTGTTTTCTTAAACCAGGCGGGTACAGGCCAATCAGCTTGCTGACCGAGTTGGGAAAGATCTTAGACAAGCTGGTGAAAAAATGAACTTGGTATGAAAGGGAGGGGAGGACGAGTAAGAGGCAGTTTGGGTTCAGGAGGTCAAAGGACACGGTCGACGCTTTGAAGCAGATTGTGGAGAGAGTGGAAGAGTATAACAGGAGAAAGTGGCACGTGCTGGTGGTCACGCTGGACCTGAAGAAGGCCTTCAAAATGGCGTGACCACCTTCCGTGGACGAGACGTCTTCCGAGTGAGAGGGAGGTAGTGAGTAGAAGGATTGTGTCCGCAAGGTTCAAGTTTAGGACCGATTCTGCGGCTTGTGTGTATGAATGAGTGGCTGAAGAGCATCGGGAGGGAAGATGCAAGAAGAAGCGTGTATGGGCAGGCATCCTGTCAGGGAAATAGTGATATATGGAAAGTCTGTAAAGAATGAAAAAGAGAGGGGAGAATTGACCATTATCTTAAATTCTCAGGACAGTGCGATTTACTGGGAGTGAAACTGGATAGGAAACGTCTATTTGTAAAGCACAAGAACACAGTGAATAAATTTACGGGGCTTTGTAGAAACAAGCGGAAGGTGAACCAGAGGAATGTTAAGTTCATAATGTAGTGTCTGGCGATGCCGGAAGTAATGTGCGGTAGTGAAGTGTAGGGGTAAGGAGGAGTGAAAGCAAAGTGAAGAGGCATCTGTCCGCCGCAGAAAGGAAATTTAAGGTAAATTGCTACCAAACCACGACCACGAATACCCTCAGAGTGCTTTGCGGTATTCCGCCATAGCGGGGAGGAAAAGGTAAGCTGAGGTCAATAGAAGAGGAAATAAATGTTGCGAGAGAGAATGGGAAAGAAGCGTATGAGATTATAACGAATAGTCATGTGACAAGGGCCCTAGCCTACCTAGTGGTTGAGAGAATGGGAGAGAAAGTGGCTGATTTAAACATGAAAGGTTGGGATATAAGGATTGTGTGAACAGATAGGGGAAACAAGGGGGTCAAGGAGGCAGACCGATTGGCTGGGAGGGCGAGGCAAATTGGTTGGTAGGAATCCCTCAGTGCTCTGGGTGTGTATTCTTGAAACGAGTGAAGGGAATCATCAAGAGAAAGCCTGTAGAATGTGACAGGAACCCGCCATTGTCAGCTTCTTCTGTCACATTCTATCAACACTTCTCGTGATAATTCCGTTCCCTGCTTTCAAGAATAGGCCCCCAGGGGTATAGGAATGTTAAGAAAAAAATGGTGGAATAGATTATGACGGAGTGGCTGAAGAAGTGGGACAACTCGGTAGAAGGGTGTACGAGGAAGGGATACATTGGCGGACAGGGTAAGGTTGTCCGCCTTCAAAACGTTGCCTGTTCTATTGGTTGGTAGGCGTTTAGCTTGTTAGTGATAGTTTTGGCAAGAAGTTTGTAGACAACTTAGCACAGGTGCAATATAAAGGCTGATTGGTCGGTAGCTTTCTATGTCGGTGTTATCACCTTTCCTGATAAGTAGAGCTACTTCCGCGTTAAGCGACGCGTCTGGTATTCTTCCCTGAGTTAAAACTACTTGAATCTAGAACTAATCTACCTTCGTGAGACGTTTCTGGACAAGTAGACATTTCCACAGTGGCACTCATGTAGCGCATGCGCATATAAGGTTGGGGAGGGGGGAACGTTTGCTGTCTGGTCAGACATTTGGCGGTAGCCCCGGCTGTAGCTTGCGCAGCTCTTTCTGCGGCACTCTGTAGCACGGACGTCAGATGCCGGATAGCTGTTGTGCTCGACATGGAAGCGATCGAAGGTTCTGGCAGAAGGTTTTCAGCACTTAATGGCCGCTCAGGATTTTCTTCTGCAAATTATTATGGTACAATTAATACCTAACGAGTATCTAACCGTATTTCTCTGTTTCATTAGTAAAAGCTGGCAAGAAAAACAATCTGAATGTATCTAATGAGAGACTGACAAAGCGACAATGACAGAAAAGGTCGTGAAATGCCTGGCGACAATATAGTTTCAACAAGACGATGTCTCTTCTCTTTCTATAATTAGGTAAATATTTTGTAACGCATTCAGCTGGATTCGAACCAACTGTACCTTATAGCTTCTCAGAAGCTGGATTTAATCCATTTCACTAAATATTAAGTTGCAAGTTCAGTCATATTTGAAGTGTTAAAGCAAGAGCTCAAATTACTCAGAAAGTTGTGTAAAGTACAACTGACCCTGAATAATACTCAACCAATTTTCCACTGAATAGATTTTATGATTAATTTAAAATGAAAAGGCAGCATCATTAGCACGAAGCAGCATTTAAGAATAACACAAAAACTGAAACTCGAAAGCGCAAACTTTACTCACAAATTGATATGAAAATTGACAATTTTTGGTTCTTAGATTTCCGAAATGCTATCGAAACAAATAGCATTCGGGCTGTCCTGCAACAACAACCAATTACTGAAATACTCTTACCAGAAGAATGATACGGACTTCCGCTACTTAGAACCGACGACTGCGATCCGTACTGGAGGAGTTCGTCCTCTTCTCTCAAGCCGCTTGAGGCCCTCCGATTCGGTTTGAGGAGACCNGTAGNATTANCAGTCANCCNCTGACTCACTGGNAGGAAGGTANCGCGTGNGAGNGTGTTCGCCTNCACGTGANANGTCCCTNGCGNAGGACGNNCANCTCGCTGNTCAACTNANCNNCNNTCCCTTCGAGNGCTNCCTTNCTTGCTGANGTANCAAAATCGAACTNGNTCNCCTTNAAANGTGANGTGGACNNTGGATTGGACTGGTNTGCNGTNTTTGCTCNTNAAATCCANNTGGTNGCCCNAGNANTCCACNTNAGTGTGATGTCAATNCTAACTGTACCAATCACTNGACGATCNACNAGNTATACCNCGACTTANCANCTTNNCAGGCGGANAGCCTTTAANACNNCTTTTTCCCCACCTCNTNNNNTATCATTTTGCATCTAGNNAAATNTTAGCCGGATACNGAGAGTATNGCGCGTGGCTACTTTTNNCGNCANAGGNCNGCATGACCGACGCGGGCTGGATNTTCAAACGGCGTNNGTCNTGNNANNTAATAGTTTAGAAGCTTCCAAATCTTCTTGAAACCGCCTAGAAGCGTACAAAAGTTCCTGAAACAGTCTAGAAGCTTCCAGAAGCTTTAAAAACCAATCTAGCAGTTTCCAAAGGTTCCTGAAATAGCCTAGAAGCTTCTAAAAGCTTCTAGAACAGTTTAGAAGCTTTCAAATGTTCCTAAAACAGCCCAGAAGCTTACAGATGCTCTTGAAATAGCCTAGAAGCTTCTAAAAGCGTCTAGAGCAGATTAGAAACTTCCAAATCCTCTTGAAACCGCCAAGAAGCTTCCAAAAGTTCCTCCAACAGTCTAAAAACTTCCAGAAACTTTCAAAACTATCTATCAGCTTCCAGAAGTTCTTGAAATAGCCTAGAAGCTCCCAAAAGCAGGCTAAAACTTTCCAAATGCTCTCTGAAAACTTTTTAGGACATTTAAACAGCTTTTAGATGCTCTTAAAATCGTCTAGAAGCATTCAAAACCTTCTAGAACAGATTAGAAGCTTCAAGTTTCTCTTTCAACAGCCTAGAAGCTTCCAGAAACTTTCAAAACTATCTATAGCAGCTTCCAGAAGCTCTTAAAATAGCCTAGAAGCTTCTAAACGCTTCTAAAACAGTTTGAAAGCTTTCAAGTGTTCCTAAAACAGCCCAGAAGCTCACTGATGTTCTTGAAATAGCCTAGAAACTAATAAAAGCTTCGAAAACAGTTTAGAAGCTTCCAAAATGTTCTTAAATAAGCTCAGAAGCTTACAACTAAAAGTTTATTTTCGTAACAGCCTAGAAGCTTCTTGAACAGCTTCGAAGGTCTTAGAGCAGCCTAAGACCCTCCAAATGTTCTCCAGTTAGTCTCTCAAAAGTTTATAGAACAGTTCAGAAGCTTTAATATGCTCTTAACACCGCCTAGAAATATCCAAAAGCTTCTAGAACAGTTTAGAAGCTTCCAGAAGATTTCAAAACTATCTAGCAAGTTCCAGATATACTTGTAAAAGCCTCGAAAGTTCTAAAAACTTCTAGAACAGTTTAGAAGCTTCCAGAAGATTTCAAAACTATCTAGCAAGTTCCAGATATATACTTGTAAAAGCCTCGAAGGTTCTAAAAACTTCTAGAACAGTTTAGAAGCTTTCAAATGTTCCTAAAACAGCCCAGAAGCTTGCAGATGCTCTTCAAACAGCCTAGAAGCTTCTAAAAGCGTCTAGAGCAGATTAGACTCTTGAAACCGCCAAGAAGATTTCAAAAGAAAACCTTCTAGAACAGATTAGAAGCTTCAAGATTCTCTTGCAACCGCCTAGAATCTTTCAAAACTGTCTATAGCAGCTTACAGAAGCTCTTAAAATAGCCTAGAAGCTTCTAAACGCTTCTAAAACAGTTTGAAAGCTTTCAATTGTGCCTAAAACAGCCCAGAATCTTACAGATGCTCTTCAAACAGCCTAGAAGCTACTAAAAGCGTTTAGAGCAGATTAGAAGCTTCCAAATCCTCTATAAACCGCCAAGAACCTTCCAGAAGCTTTCAAAACTATCTAGCAGCTTCAAGAGGCACTTGAAATAGTTTAGAAACTTTTCAAGATTTCTAGAACAGTTTAGAAGCTTCTAGGCTGTTTCAAAAGCATTAGTGCGCTTCTGGGCTGTTTTAAAGGAACATTTGGAAGATTCTAAAATGTCCTAGCAGCTTTTAGAAGTTTCCAAACTATTTCAAGTGCCTCTGGAAGCTACTAGAGAGTCTTGAAAGCTTCTGGAAGCTTATAGGCGGTTTTAAGATGATTTGGAAGCCACCAAACTGTGCTACAGCCTTGTAGAAGCTTCGAAGCTGTTTCAAGAGAATTAGTGCACTTCTGGGCTATTTTGTAGAAACATTTGGAAGCTTCTAAACTGTTCTAGCAGCTTTTTGAAGTTTCTAGACTATTTCAAGTGCCTCTGGAAGCTCCTAGATAGTTTTGAAAGCTTCTGGAAGCTTCCAGGCAGTTTTAAGAGGATATGGAAGCTTCTAAACTGTTCTAGACGCTTTTAGAAGCTTCTAGGCTATTTCAAGAGCATCTGTACTGTTTTAGGAACATCTAAACTGTTCTAGAAGCTTTTATAAGTTTCTATGCTGTTTCAAGAGTATTTGTAAGCTTCTGGGCTGTTTTGGGAACATTTGAAAGCTTCTAAACTGTTCTAGAAACTTTTAGAAGCTTCTAGTCTATCACAAGTGCCTCTGGAATCTGCTAGAAAGTTTCAAAAGCTTCTGGAAGTTTCTAGGCGGTTTCAAAAAGATTTGGAAGCTTTGAAACTGTACTAGAAGCTTTTAGAAGTTTCTAGGCTATTACAATAGCTTCTGGAAGCTTTTAGACTGCTTTAGAACCTTATGGAAGCTTCTAGGCGATTGCAAGAGGATTTGGAAGCTTCTAAACAGTTCCAAGAGCATCTATATAAGCTTCTGGACTGTTTTAGGAACATTTAGACGCTTCTAAACTGTTCTAGCATTTAAAAATTCTAGAAGTATTGCAGCACAATGAAACAAAACTTAATTAATATTGATAAGCACCTGAATGTCCGACGGTGAGGACCTCTAGTGGCAGGGAGCCCCTGCGCCGAGCCAGCAGCGCGTCGGTACTCTGCCCCGGCGAAACACGACGGTGGAGTTGCGCACAAAAACGGGCCAGAACGTCGGAACCGCCCCCCACGTCGCCGCTTACCGTCTCCGGACCGCCACTGCTGCGCCTGCGCAACTGCTTCTTACCGCGACCGCCTCTCGCCTGTAAATCACAATTTTTTTATTTCTCCGAAAAGCGTATTCTTCAAACTAGAGAGGTCTTTAGAATGTGACAGGAACCTGCCATTCTGTCACATTCACACTGCTTTTATGAATTGTATAACTTACCTTTCCATTAAGACTAGTATGTCGAGTAAATTCGAATCTATTACCCGTACCAGTTGGTGGTAAGTCAACTGGGGCTGAACCCCTTCTTTGGTACTGCCAAAACGTTCGGGTCGTTTCGACGGGAGTGATGCTAGTGTGGCCCGACGTTGTTCTATTACCGTTATCTTCGTCTGATGTCCCTAAAAAATGAAAAATCAAGTAGAATTGTTGATTAAGCAAGCCAATGTGCACTGCATTATATTTGGTCTTTATTGATTTAGTGGGAGCTTCTCAGAAAACCTGGCATTCCAATCAAAGTGATTGAAATTATAAGACAGCTCTATTCAAGCGGAGTGAAACAGAGCTGTGTCCTCTCTCCAATGCTCTTTAATATGGTGCAGGATTCCGTCCTTCGCAAAGCTAATGACCAGGACAGAGGAATAAGATGAGGCTTCAACGGTCAGCTAGACTACGCCGACGATACCTATTTTCTGGCCCACTCCTTTGAAGATATGATGCTGAAGCTCATCAGACTCATTAAGATCAATATCAACATATTGAGAAACCAACCAATCGAACTAGTCGAACACTTTGTTTATCTTGGAAGTGTAATTGACAAGGCGGGTGGCTCAGATACGGATGTTAAAACCAGAATACGCAAGGAGAGCCTTTGGAATGCTTAGCAAGGTCTGGAGCTCTCACACCACCAACACCACAAAATCTGTAATTCTTTACGGATGCGAAACATGGAAAACCCCTAAAAGCTCATCCAGTGCTGCTCCAGTGCTCATGCTGCATTTCAAATGAGGAGCTCTGGAGAAGAACAAACCAGACTCCGACGGATACAAGCGTAAAAGGGGATGGCTGGGCCACACGTCCTAAAGTAGAATCCCCAAAGAAGCCGCGCTCGGCGCCACCCAAAGACAACTTGGAGAAGAACGATATTAAGTAAAACACGTAAAATAAATGTTGGCAAGAAGTCAAAATGCATGCCAGGAATAGAGTCCGATGGAGAAACTTTGTTGCTCCGCCATGGAATGATGGGAATATTTGATGATTGAAGGTAAAAGTACTTACGAAAATGACGAGCGATTTCAACAGGAACAGAACCTCTGCGCAAAGCTTGGACGTCGCTGATGGTAAATCCTCCGCCTGCAGAGGACACCATTTCATCCGGTTTTGAAACGGGAGCAAACACCGGAGCTGAACCTCTTCTAGAGGTACTCTGCAAAACGATTTACCACATAAACAATCAAATTTCCTCTCGACCAGCTACTTACAGCAGTCTGCAGCTTTTTCGGATCCAAATTCTCTTTTTCGCCACTTTCAGACAACTTTACCCTTTTCTCTTTGTCCTTTTCCGTTACGCAAGTGTCAGTCTCCCTTTTGTTATTATTGCTAAAAAACCCCAACAAAATTTGCATTACCCAACCATAAATTGACCGGACGGAAGAAATTGTAACTTACCTATACGATTTTGATTCGCTCGACAAGAGCAAATCAGGCGGCCGACTGTTGTTGGGACTCAGTACCGCAATTGAGGGTATTGTATAGTTCTGAGCAGTTTGGGCCGGTTGAGGAGTATTCCCGCTTCTAGGCGATACGTTTCCGTGGGAACTGTGAGACGAACTGGATCTACTGTCTCCTGTAATTACCCATATTCAGTAAACTGCTTCTTTAAACTACAAAAATTACAATACAGGATGTTCTGCTGTTTTGTAGCAAGACTTTAACCACGTCATTTACATCCAAAAATAAGTGTAACTTCTGAGGAAAGATATATTCAAGAAATTGTTCCTTTAGAAAATACAAGGTGGTAGGTACCACCTGGGGTTACCCCCACGGGTGGTCTTGGCAGAAAAAGTTAGATCAAGCTTGTTTAAGCACCAAGCCAGAACCAAAAGCCCCAAGGCAGGGTAGAAGAACAAATACGTGGAGCTACCAGCTTAGCGTCTCTTCTCTATCCTTTCTAGATTTGGTCTTCCCGCTCAGCAGACCTTCTTCTACATCTTCTTCTTCAGCCTTCATTGGAGGAGAATGAGAGAATCTTTGGGGTTTATAATAAGCTCCTTGGAAGAACCAAAAGGAGAATGAAAGACAGAAGGTGGATATGGAAGGCGGTTGAAAGGCCTCTGCGTTTAATGAGGGACCTCAACGGATGATAGAGAAGAACAATTGGAGATGATGAGGATGCGATGTATGGATGGGAACTTTAGAATGTTGCGTCTAACGGCCTAACCTTTGAGAGTGCGAATGGAAGGAGCTGGGTGGATTTGACGTGGAGGAAATAATGACATTCAGGGTGAAAAGTAGAGTGGGAATGAGAGAGACAAGCAAACGGAAATACGATTTTGGGGGGTCAAACTGGGAACACTTTTGAAAGCGCTTGGGAGGTTTTTAGTGGTAAAAGCTTGAGTTTTGCAAAAGGTTTGTCAAAAAACAAAAAAAGGTAAAAGGGAAAGAAATGAACGGTGGGACAATGAATTGGGATGTCCAAAGGGGGAGACCTTGCTTGAGAGGCGAAAAAATCAAGTTAAAAGGGGGAAAGTAACGGAAGAAGAACTAAAAACAAGCCACATAGGAAAAGGACAAGAGAAGTAGAAGAAGTCACAGAAAATAACAATTGGGAAAAGGTTTGAATAAATTGGAGAAAATGGGGTGTTAAAAGGGGGTAGTCCACATGCGAAGGAAATGACTGGGACAATGAATTGATTATCACTCTGGACTGAGAGAGGGTGAGAGAATAGAAAAGGGGGGGTATGGGGAGTACAGAGAAGCAGGCGTAATGAGTGAAAGGTATGATATGGTTTTTAGTGAGGAAGAAGTCATTAGAAACCTGAAAGAAAAGAAGAAACGGGTGCGGCATCTGACGGTGGAGTAAAAGAAGGGCTTATAGAAAGTGTTAGCCTGTTGGGACCTTTCCTAAAGTGTGAAATTGAGCGAGGCTAAGGTGTTTTCTTAAACCAGGCGGGTACAGGCCAATCAGCTTGCTAAGCGAGTTGGGAAAGATCTTAGACAAGCTGGTGAAAAAATGAACTTGGTATGAAAGGGAGGGAAGGACGAGTAAGAGGCAGTTTGGGTTCAGGAGATCAAAGGACACGGTCGACGCTTTGAAGCAGATTATAGAGAAAGTGGAAGAGTATAACAGGAGAAAGTGGCACGTGCTGGTGGTCACGCTGGACCTGAAGAAGGCCTTCAAAATGGCGTGACCACCTTCCGTGGACGAGACGTCTTCCGAGTGAGAGGGAGGTAGTGAGTAGGAGGATTGTGTCCGCAAGGTTCAAGTTTAGGACCGATTCTGCGGCTTGTGTGTATGAATGAGTGGCTGAAGAGCATCGGGAGGGAAGATGCAAGAAGAAGCGTGTATGGGCAGGCATTTTCCGACGATCATTCTGCTGGTTGCCGGCGTGTCTGTCAGGGAAATAGTGATATATGGAAAGTCTGTAAAGAATGAAAAAGAGAGGGGGGAATTGACCATTATCTTAAATTCTCAGGACAGTGCGATTTACTGGGAGTGAAACTGGATAGGAAACGTCTATTTGTAAAGCACAAGAACACAGTGAATAAATTTACGGGGCTTTGTAGAAACAAGCGGAAGGTGAACCAGAGGAATGTTAAGTTCATAATGTAGTGTCTGGCGATGCCGGAAGTAATGTGCGGTAGTGAAGTGTAGGGGTAAGGAGGAGTGAAAGCAAAGTGAAGAGGCATCTGTCCGCCGCAGAAAGGAAATTTAAGGTAAATTGCTACCAAACCACGACCACGAATACCCTCAGAGTGCTTTGCGGTATTCCGCCATAGCACCTGAGGGCTTTGGCGGCGGCAAGACTTTTCGATAAAAAATAGAAAGAGAAAAGAGAAAAAGGATGAATAGGGTGGAGGCAAAACAGGGTTTCACAAGGATAACGGTGGTGGGTGCGACGGGGGAGAAAAAGGTAAGCTGAGGGCAATAGAAGAGGAAATAAATGTTGCGAGAGAGAATGGGAAAGAAGCGTATGAGATTATAACGAATAGTCATGTGGCAAGGGCTCTAGCCTACACAGGGTGGTTGAGAGAGTGGCTGATTTAAACATGAAAGGTTGGGATATAAGGATTGTGTGAACAGATAGGGGAAACAAGGGGGTCAAGGAAGCAGACCGATTGGCTGGGAGGGCGAGGCAAATTGGTAGGTAGGAATCCCTCAGTGCTACCGATCTGGGTGTGTATTCTTGAAACGAGCGAAGGGAATCATCAAGAGAAAGACCTGTAGAATGTGACAGGAACCCGCCATTGTCAGCTTCTTCTGTCACATTCTATCAACACTTCTCGTGAGAATTCCGTTCCCTGCTTTCAAGAATAGGCCCCCTGGGGTATAGGAAGGTTAAGAAAAAAATGGTGGAGTGGATTATGACGGAGTGGCAGAAGAAGTGGGACAACTCGGTAGAAGGGTGTATGAGGTGTGTAAGGAGGTTGGAAGGGATACATTGGCTGACAGGGTAGGGGGTTGTCCCCCTTCCAAAACGCCGCCTGTTCTATTGGTTGGTAGGCGTTTAGCTTGTTACTGATAGTTTTGGCAAGAAGTTTGTAGACAACTTAGCACAGGTAACACAGTTTCCTGATAAGTAGACTACTTCCGCGTTAAGCGACGCGTCTGGTATTCTTCCCTGAGTTAAAACTACTTGAATCTAGGACTAATCTACCTTCGTGAGACGTTTCTGGACAAGTAGACATTTCCACAGTGGCACTCATGTAGCGCATGCGCATATAAGGTTGGGGAGGGGGGAACGTTTGCTGTCTGGTCAGACATTTGGCGGTAGCCCCGGCTGTAGCTTGCGCAGCTCTTTCTGCGGCACTCTGTAGCACGGACGTCAGATGCCGGATAGCTGTTGTGCTCGACATGGAAGCGATCGAAGGTTCTGGCAGAAGGTTTTCAGCACTTAATGGCCGCTCAGGATTTTCTTCTGCAAATTATTATGGTACAATTAATACCTAACGAGTATCTAACCGTATTTCTCTGTTTCATTAGTAAAAGCTGGCAAGAAAAACAATCTGAATGTATCTAATGAGAGACTGACAAAGCGACAATGACAGAAAAGGTCGTGAAATGCCTGGGACAATATAGTTTCAACAATGTCTCTTCTCTTTCTATAATTAGGTAAATATTTTGTAACGCATTCAGCTGGATTCGAACCAACTGTACCTTATAGCTTCTCAGAAGCTGGATTTAATCCATTTCACTAAATATTAAGTTGCAAGTTCAGTCATATTTGAAGAGTTAAAGCAAAAGCTCAATTTACTCAGAAAGTTGTGTAAAGTACAACTGACCCTGAATAATACTCAACCAATTTTCCACTGAATAGATTTTATGATTAATTTAAAATGAAAAGACAGCATCATTAGCACGAAGCAGCATTTAAGAATAACACAAAAACTGAAACTCGAAAGCGCAAACTTTTACTCACAAATTGATATGAAAATTGACAATTTTGGTTCTTAGATTTCCGAAATGCTATCGAAACAAATAGCATTCGGGCTGTCCTGCAACAACAACCAATTACTGAAATACTCTTACCAGAAGAATGATACGGACTTCCGCTACTTAGAACCGACGATTGCGATCCGTACTGGAGGAGTTCGTCCTCTTCTCTCAAGCCGCTTGAGGCCCTCGATTCGGTTTGAGGAGAAACGGGAGATCTTCCTTGTGTTGCTCTTATAATCGCCGTAGATGGTAAGCTTTCTCTTCTGTAGATTGTTCTTGGAAGTTGCGGCTGGAATTTAATAAAGAATTTATAGTGATTTTAGAGTGTCTCTAGTTATGATAATATTTTACTAAGTCAGACCAATCAGTTTTAAGGAACACTTTAGAAAGGATGTTGGATAGGTGTTAAGTAGAGGAGGTTTTAAATTCTGACAAGGAACTGTTGTTGGACGTGAAAGGCAACCATTGGTATGATTTGTAAACCTTTTAAATCCAGAAACACTGGGTTGCTGCTCTTTGGGACAACAGTCGAAGAAAACTGTCTACAAGGTGTTAGTCCCTCTTTGATTCGTTTGGTTATAGGTGAGCTTTTTCTTCTCTCTTGGACACTCCATTGTGTCTTCGATATGCTCTTTGTGTGTTTTGACTCCAGAACTGCTCTTCTTCAAGCTTTGACTTTTCCTGGTCTTCTGCCCTATGTCTTGCTATTAAGACCTGTTTGATCCCTAAGCAACTTTTTCAGTTTTTACTTTAGATGGATGGATTAAAAGATACTTCTTCTTCACATTCTTCTTTCCAGTGACTTCTGTATCACTGGAACAAGTTTCTTAATTGTTACTTCAGCTGAAGACTCTTTTTTCGGTATTTGTACTTCTTCTTGCACTTCTGTCTCTTTAGGTTTGAGTTATACGATAACGTCCTCCTCAACCTCTTCCTCCTTCACTGGAACAAGTTGCTTTACTTTGACCTGGTCTTTGCCTTCTTCATTTACTTTCTCTTCTTTAGTAGAAATTAAAATTTCGCTTTCTACTTCATCTTCTTTGATGAAGTAAGTCAAATTATCAAAATTTGTGTTTTTAGGGTTTGCTGTATATTTTGGCGGCTTGTGTCGTCATCAGGGTTAAAATAATGACCGATTAAAGTAAGTCAGTGAAAAGGGCCTAAAAAATGCTACCAAAATGAGCCTTGTAGCTCTTCATGGAACTGAGTTATGACAAAATGAAGCTAAACTGTCAGCGACTGGATTTTTTGGGTTTGGTGTACATTTTGACCGCTTGTATCGTCATCAGTGTTAAAGTAACGACCTAATAAAGTGAGCAAGTGAAACAAGCTTGAAAAATGCTACAAATTGTACTAAAAATAAGCTCTGTAGCTCTTTATGGGACTGAGTTATGAGAAAATGAAGCTAAACTGTCAAAGATTGGGTTTTTTGGGTTTAGTGCACATTTTGACTGGTTGTATCGTCATCAGGATTAAAGTAATGACAGAGTAAAGTAAGCCAGTAAAAAGGGCCTAAAAAATGTTACAAATTGCACTAAAAATGAGCCTTGTAGCTCTATATGGAACTGAGTTATGACAAAATGAAGCTAAACTGTCAAAGATTGGATTTTTCGGGTTTTGTGTACATTTTGACCGCTTGTATCGTCATCAGGGTTAAAGTAACGACCGAGTAAAGTAAGCCAGTGAAACCAGCCTGAAAAATGCTACAAATTGCACCAAAAATAAGCTCTGTAGCTCTTAGCCTAGCTGCGAGTAGAATTACCTGTTTAAGATGTCTCCGGAAGGTCTTCCATAGAAAAACCGTTATTTTGAAATTAATAAAACATTTTTAAGGCCTCTGAAGCTTCATGGAAGGTTTGTAAAGTGTTATTTGGAGATTTTGTACCAATTTAATGGTTTCGAGTCACTTAAAGGATAAAAAACCTTTTTAAGTAGTCATTGAAGGGTCTTCTACAGAAAAACCGTTATTTTGAAATTGAAAATACATTTTTAAGAGCTCTGGAACTGTATGAATTGTTTGAAAATGGTTTTTAATACCAATTTGGTAATTTTCTGCCAGAGTCATTGCCTCAGTTCACTGAAAACCTAAATAGACTTTCTTAAGAATGTTTTGAAAAGACTTCCATAGAAAAAAACCGTTATTTTTAAACTGAAAAAGCGTTTTTAAGTCGTCTGGAACTTCATGAAGTTGCAATTTGGATATTTTGTACCAATTTCATCGTCCCAGACCGCTAAAAACCATAAGCAAGACCTTCTTGAATAGTCTCTGAAGGGTCTCCCCTAAAAAATCGTTATTTTGAAAGTGAAAACACATTTTTAAGACTTCTGAAGCTTTATAGGCGGCTTGCAGACAGTTGTAAAGTGTAATTTAGTGATTATGTGCTCAGTTTAGTGCCTCAGATCACTGCAAACATGAGCAGAACCTTCTTAAGGAGTCTTTGAAGAGTTTTTTGATAGAAAAACTGTTATTTTAAAATTGAAAAAACATAAAAACAATTTTAGGGCATGTGGAACTGCATGAATGGTTTGCAAATTGTCGTAAAGTGTATTTTGGTAATTTTATGTCCACTTTATTGTCTCAGATCACTGAAAACACGAGAATAACCTCTTTAAGGTGTCTCCGGAAGGTCTTGAATAGTAAAACCGTTATTTTGAAATTAGTAAAACATTTTTACGACCTCTGGAGCTTCATGGAAGGTTTCCAAACAGTTGTTAAGTGTAATTTGGTGATTTTGTTCACATTTTATTCTCTTAAACCACTGAAATAATGAAAAAAACCTTTTTAAGAAACCTGTTTTAGTAAAGCCGTTATTTTGAAATTGGAAAACATTTTTCAGCCCTCTGGAACTGTGTAAAAGGTTGCTAAATAGTTGTTAATATCAATTTGGTGATTTTCTGCCAAGTATATTGCCTCAGACCACTAAAAAAACATATTTAAGACGTCTGGAGCTTCATCAAATCGTAATTTGGATATTTCGTACCAATTTTATCGTCCCATACCACTAAAAACATGAGCAAAACCTTTTCAGGGAGTCTTCCATACAAAAACCGTTATTTTTAAAACCTCTGAAGCTTTGCAAACAGTTGTAAAGTGTAATTAAGTGATTTTGTGCTCAATTTATTGTCCCAGAACACTGAGAAAAGAACAGGATCCTTTTAAGGAGACTTTGAAGATTCTTCTATAGAAGAAACCGTTATTTTGAAACTAAATAAATATTTTGAAGGCCTCTGAAGCTTTACAGAGGGTTTGCAAATTGTTGTAAAGTGTTATTTGGAGATTTTGTACCAATTTCACCATCTCAGACTGTTGAAAGCATGAAATAGACCTTTTTAAGGCGTCTTCCATAGTAAAACGTTTTTGACGTCGAACAGTCAGTTTTCTTTTAAAATTTCTGGACAATTAGCCAGCTCAACAGATTGAACAACTCTGTCGTTTGTTAAAAGAAGTTTCTCTGCACAAAAGATACTTTCCTCAAAGAACTTTTAATGTAGTTAAGCAATTTTTTTGTTAAGTGGTCTCCTGTAAAAAGTTTTCTTCCAGATTCAAGCTAGGAACTCAGGAACAAGTGCTTCTTTAGTTTAAAAGTATTTCTTTCAAACTGCGCCAGGTGTTAGCGAGATATACAAATCTAAAGTTGGCCCCAGACTTCCAGGAAGGCAGGTAATGCTTTTGGGTCATTATTAACCAAGTTTCTGAGCAATCCCACTGCTTTGAATATTCCACAAAAACTTTTCTTGTGAAGAACACCAAATCTCGATTTAACTAAGGAAGAAGACTTTGATGTAGATGCTACAGATGCTTGAGAAATAGTTGGTTTTGTCCAAGTTATAACAGTTTTCAATGAACCGCTAGTTCAGGATACAGCAAGGTTTTGCAAGCTTTTCAAAATGGAACTTTCATTGGAGCACAACTGCAAGAAGGTTGAAAATTGTAAATCAAAATATTACCTGATGTCGTGGAGATCCAGACGAACTGACAACTGGCAGTTCCATGTGAACTGGAACGGAATGTCGCCGGACGCCCAAAGACTCCAACGTTGGCACAGCGAGTGATTGTCTTCGTATTTCTCTGTGACGCACATAACAAGGTTACCAAAGAACAGAACACTAGTATTAAAATGAAAAATGTTAATAAAACTTACTTGGATGGAGGCGGAGCAATAAAATCTTGTATACTAGCGCTATTCTCAGCAGAAGACCTTTTCGCAGGTTCTTCCTCCTCCACTTCACTATTATCCGGTTCAGCGTCGGACAATTCAGTCTGAGTCTCTTCAGCTTGTTCTTTACGTTCTTGTTCCTCCCACCGCCTGCGGTTGGAGTCCAGCATTTCAATCATATGAGTCGATAAGGGACTGCGCATGAACCGGTGCCATTCGGAAAACAACGGCGTCACCACACACCGGAAAAAACCTACTTAACTCTTACGATTACTTCAGAAAAACTATTAACAGTGCTACTAACCGACTTGGATTCGGGCTACCGAAGTGGATTGCTGATCGCAACTTGGCGTAACCGGTAGTCCGAGTTCCCGTTCAAATTCCCCTTGCCTGAAGAACTCGTCGCACACCTTCAAAGACCATTTATGCGAAATGTCCCAGGGACGAGTGGGATTCGATATGTCCGCGCATTTTAACGCAATCTGCAAAATAAACTGGCGATGTTCGGGTTGCCGCAAATCCAAACTGTCCTCCTCGATATGCCGGTGGAATCGTGTCAAAAACTCCTGCTGCCTGTTTATGTCGGTGGCTAGGATCAGTTCCCGTATCAACTGTTCCAGTTCGCCTCGATAAGGTAGAAGTTGCTCGGCAACTCCACTTTCTAGCAGGCATCCGACCGCGGATCTCCAATGGTGATTCTCCAGCACCGACATGTTCTGATACAGAATAGCCAGATGATTCGAGGTGGTGATGAGAAAGTGCTGATTTACGCCCGGATGATCCAAATCGTGCGCCACGGCACCGATCAGTGACGCCATTATTTCGAGTGGCGTCAGGTGTCGTTTGATCTGAAGAAAAATATTCTATGAAACAGTGATTAACAGCCAAAAACAGGTTTCAATTTACTAATTTCTGTTGAATATTTAACTTTCCGCAACGTTCCTATACAATTAAACCACTCTTTATCTAAAGATCTTCTTGAATACCTCGCTCTCTCTATTCGATTACAATTTTCACGCTTTTTTTGTGCAATTTGGCCAATAAGTAACTGACTGCTTCTTGGCAGAAAGCTCTGTAGGCTGAGGTTGGTTATTACAAGACATTTTAGAGAAAGATTTTCAGAAGGTTCTCAGAAGAATTTAAAGGTCTCTGACACTTCCAAACTGGTTCTAGACGCCTCGGGCGATTTAAAACAGTTATGGGAAGGTTTAAGACACTTGTAGAGGACTCTGCAAAGTGTTTTGAAAAAATGGTCCTTCGAACAAAATATACAGAAGCGACCATATTGGACTAGAAAATTCTGTTCAGTGTTTCATCAGATTCGGATGTAATATAATTCAGTTTGTACTCAGTTCTAGTGCAATTAACTGATAATAAACGAAACACCGTGTTTTGGAAAAATGGTCCTTCGAACAAAATATACAGAAGCGACCATATTGGACTAGAAAATTCTGTTCAGTGTTTCATCAGATTCGGATGTAATATAATTCAGTTTGTACTCAGTTCTAGTGCAATTAACTGATAATAAACGAAGCATCGTGTTTTGGAAAAATGGTCCTTCGAACAAAATATACAGAAGCGACCATATTGGACTAGAAAATTCTGTTCAGTGTTTCATCAGATTCGGATGTAATATAATTCAGTTTGTACTCAGTTCTAGTGCAATTAACTGATAATAAACGAAACACCGTGTTTTGGAAAAATGGTCCTTCGAACAAAATATACAGAAGCGACCATATTGGACTAGAAAATTCTGTTCAGTGTTTCATCAGATTCGGATGTAATATAATTCAGTTTGTACTCAGTTCTAGTGCAATTAACTGATAATAAACGAAACACCGTGTTTTGGAAAAATGGTCCTTCGAACAAAATATACAGAAGCGACCATATTGGACTAGAAAATTCTGTTCAGTGTTTCATCAGATTCGGATGTAATATAATTCAGTTTGTACTCAGTTCTAGTGCAATTAACTGATAATAAACGAAACACCGTGTTTTGGAAAAATGGTCCTTCGAACAAAATATACAGAAGCGACCATATTGGACTAGAAAATTCTGTTCAGTGTTTCATTAGATTCGGATGTAATATAATTCAGTTTGTACTCAGTTCTAGTGCAATTAACTGATAATAAACGAAACACCGTGTTTTGGAAAAATGGTCCTTCGAACAAAATATACAGAAGCGACCATATTGGACTAGAAAATTCTGTTCAGTGTTTCATCAGATTCGGATGTAATATAATTCAGTTTGTACTCAGTTCTAGTGCAATTAACTGATAATAAACGAAACACCGTGTTTTGGAAAAATGGTCCTTCGAACAAAATATACAGAAGCGACCATATTGGACTAGAAAATTCTGTTCAGTGTTTCATCAGATTCGGATGTAATATAATTCAGTTTGTACTCAGTTCTAGTGCAATTAACTGATAATAAACGAAACACCGTGTTTTGGAAAAATGGTCCTTCGAACAAAATATACAGAAGCGACCATATTGGACTAGAAAATTCTGTTCAGAGTTTCATCAGATTCGGATGTAATATAATTCAGTTTGTACTCAGTTCTAGTGCAATTAACTGATAATAAACGAAGCATCGTGTTTTGGAAAAATGGTCCTTCGAACAAAATATACAGAAGCGACCATATTGGACTAGAAAATTCTGTTTAGTAATTCATCAGATTCGGATGTAATATAATTCAGTTTGTACTCAGTTCTAGTGCAATTAACTGATAATAAACGAAGCATCGTGTTTTGGAAAAATGGTCCTTCGAACAAAATATACAGAAGCGACCATATTGGACTAAAAATTCTGTTCAGTGTTTCATCAGATTCGGATGTAATATAATTCAGTTTGTACTCAGTTCTAGTGCAATTAACTGATAATAAACGAAGCATCGTGTTTTGGAAAAATGGTCCTTCGAACAAAATATACAGAAGCGACCATATTGGACTAGAAAATTCTGTTCAGTGTTTCATCAGATTCGGATGTAATATAATTCAGTTTGTACTCAGTTCTAGTGCAATTAACTGATAATAAACGAAACACCGTGTTTTGGAAAAATGGTCCTTCGAACAAAATATACAGAAGCGACCATATTGGACTAGAAAATTCTGTTCAGAGTTTCATCAGATTCGGATGTAATATAATTCAGTTTGTACTCAGTTCTAGTGCAATTAACTGATAATAAACGAAGCATCGTGTTTTGGAAAAATGGTCCTTCGAACAAAATATACAGAAGCGACCATATTGGACTAGAAAATTCTGTTCAGTGTTTCATCAGATTCGGATGTAATATAATTCAGTTTGTACTCAGTTCTAGTGCAATTAACTGATAATAAACGAAACACCGTGTTTTGGAAAAATGGTCCTTCGAACAAAATATACAGAAGCGACCATATTGGACTAGAAAATTCTGTTCAGTGTTTCATCAGATTCGGATGTAATATAATTCAGTTTGTACTCAGTTCTAGTGCAATTAACTGATAATAAACGAAACACCGTGTTTTGGAAAAATGGTCCTTCGAACAAAATATACAGAAGAGACCATATTGGACTAGAAAATTCTGTTCAGTGTTTCATCAGATTCGGTTGTAATATAATTCAGTTTGTACTCAGTTCTAGTGCAATTAACTGATAATAAACGAAGCATCGTGTTTTGGAAAAATGGTCCTTCGAACAAAATATACAGAAGAGACCATATTGGACTAGAAAATTCTGTTCAGTGTTTCATCAGATTCGGATGTAATATAATTCAGTTTGTACTCAGTTCTAGTGCAATTAACTGATAATAAACGAAACACCGTGTTTTGGAAAAATGGTCCTTCGAACAAAATATACAGAAGCGACCATATTGGACTAAAAAATTCTGTTCAGAGTTTCATCAGATTCGGATGTAATATAATTCAGTTTGTACTCAGTTCTAGTGCAATTAACTGATAATAAACGAGGCATCGTGTGTTGGAAAAATGGTCCTTCGAACCAAATATACAGAAGCGACCATATTGGACTAGAAAATTCTGTTCAGTGTTTCATCAGATTCGGATGTAATATAATTCAGTTTGTACTCAGTTCTAGTGCAATTAACTGATAATAAACGAAACACCGTGTTTTGGAAAAATGGTCCTTCGAACAAAATATACAGAAGCGACCATATTGGACTAGAAAATTCTGTTCAGTGTTTCATCAGATTCGGATGTAATATAATTCAGTTTGTACTCAGTTCTAGTGCAATTAACTGATAATAAACGAAGCATCGTGTTTTGGAAAAATGGTCCTTCGAACAGGATGTAGAGAAGTGTCCATATTAGACTCTAGAATTCTGTTCGGTGTATTTTTCAGACTTTCTAGTGCAATGTAATAAACGAAGCATCGTGTTTTGGAAAAATTCAACAAAATTTATTGGACTAGAAAATTCTGTTCAGTATTATTAACTCATGATAAACTGAAATAAACGAAACACGGATGGTCCTTCGAACAGGATCCATATTAGTAGAGTTCAGTATTTTATAAGAGACCATATTGGACGAAAAATTTCTGTTCAACTGTAGATAGAAAAAGCCAGAATGGGGTCAGCTAATTGGTACAGGTACAGAAGGAGCTGTCTGCGACAGAAGTTGGGCAAAGCACCAAATGAGTACTAAAAAGAGATTGGGACAATTTGATCTTAAAGTTAAGCTGCCTTTCTTCTCATTTAAACGTCTTCCACAGTCATTCGCCTTTGTAATATTACCAAACAGGCTACTTACTTGTTCTTCCTGCAAAAAACAGTGCATTGCTTGGGTTACGTCAGTCGCATGAATTGAGTTGTGATACGGATTAGTGCTGTGATAACCCTCCTCTATAAGAGCTGAAACATATGATTACATCAGTTGGTGGCAATCTTTTGTACGGATTGAGCGGAATTGTTATGTTAGTTTGACTTACTGAATAATTTCCAGACGCGCACGACATCCAACTGGAAATGCTCGAGTAAACCGTACCAGTGGAAAAGGTGTACGCAAAGTACGGGCAGTGATCGACCACCGGCTACGGTTTCCAAAGTGAAAGCGTTGAACGCCCACGCGCTACTACGGTCCAGAATTCGCTGTAACAAACATACATTCTTAACAGACAGTATGGAATATCTCTAGTTTAAATTAATTTTCTCAAAAAACACCCTCGTACACGTCAATTGTTATTGCCATACAACAGATGGGGAAGTCCTATAGGAATATTACCGCTGTCCAAAAATTGGTCTTAACGTGGTGTTGGCGCAATGTGATTTCTGCCCAGTTCTCTGAATGTCAAAGTAAAGAAATGGAGGAGTCATAGAACATCTGGACATTCAAGCAACGAACTCGTCGTCCACAAGGACTTTGCGTGGTAAGTAGCGGAATGCGCAAAGCACAGCAGCGAAACTAAGACAGGCGCCAGGGTAGAGTGCTCGTAGGAGTCAAAAAACCCCTCTACGGTGATGCTATCAGCTCTACTCGAACAACCTTGTGGACCCTGCTCTATTTACCAAAATACTCCTGTCCTGTGACATGTAAGGGGGAGAATGGCGGAGGTCGACAGCAAACTGACTGGTCTCTGCAGAAATAAGGGAGGATGAACAAGGAGAAAGTGAGGGCAATCATGGAGAGAGTGGCAGCACCGGCAGTGCTGTACGGGAGTCAGCTCTGGGGGGTTATGGCGAAGACAGTAGGGTCAAAAAGCACTTGAACACGGCGGAGAGAAAGTTTCTGCTGGCTTCCGTCCGGTGTTATCGGACGGTGGCCACGGAGATCCTCAAGGTTCCTTAAGGCGGCCGCCGTCGAGAGATTCAGAAAGGAGTCGGTGAGAGAAAGGGAGAGAGCAACGGATTACGACCGGTCTTTTCCGGGATGGCCGACGTGGGCAGAAGCAGGAGCGCCGGAGGAAGGAGAAAGGGTCGACTGGGTTGATGCAGGAGTGTACGAGGGATGGACGGGAGTGGGCGTCTGGAGTCAATAGGGAGAAAAGAAAAGTCTTTGGAAAGATCAGGAAAAGGATAGCTGAAGTGCAAAGATCCTGGGGATAGGGAAAGCCCTCAAAATGATGAAGTTAAAGGGGAGGGAACATACAGAATTCATACTGACGGCCTTGCGGCCGTCGAAGCGCTTGGGAGACCCAGTATTCACAGGTTGGTAGATCAGGATACCACGAAAGGGGTACAGGGTTTTTTTTGAGTGGAAATGAATGAGTGGGTGATGAGTGAGTGGAAAAACAGCTGAGACACCACCACCAAGGGGAGGGGGTGTACCAGTTGTGCAAGGAATTGGGGGTGGGCAGATTGCCGTTGTCATTTAGGAGCCGCCAGCTCCAGACGGGCCACGGCAACCTGGCCGCCTACCTGAGAAGGATGGGTCTCAGGCGAGACGGTTTGTGCATATGTGGGAAGAGTGAAGAGGACTCGCGGCATGTAGGAGAGGAGTGGTGTGGGAGGAGGAGAGAGACTATGCCTCGGTGCTCTCCCACTAGGACTCGCAGGGGCAGTGGCGTGTAGCTAGGTAGACACGGTACGAGACAGGCTCAAGCCCTCACGGTATGTTAAAGAAGTGAGATGGCTGATGGATAATTACCTGAACCAATCCGTGATGAATGTCATCAAGTATAGCGTGATCCTGCGTGAGGGAACGAGTGCAAAGCCGCTTGCGTCGGCGCTTGTGCATCGTCAGAAACTTGCCGGAACTTTGCGGTGTCGGAATAGTCCCCATCGCGTCCAGCAACACCCAATCCTCCTTGGAGAAGGTTCGCTGGAGGGGCGACACTTCGGCCGGCACTGAAACAGTACAAAAATAACCGTAAATAATGCAACTAGTGCACCAGGCATTGTTTTTGTTTAATCTCAAGGATAATAAGTAAAGTAACAGATCTTATCATCGGATATAGAATGGGCAACCAAAGGATTGGTTAGGAAAAAAAGGAATACCGGGAATTGTACATAATGCCAGAACGTTAAATAAATTCGGCAATCAAATACCTGTGTCAACTGGGATCAGACAGAGAGACAGCCTAAACCCAACCTTATTTAACGTCATAATGAATGAAATCATTAATGAAGTAAAACAAGCTGAATGGGAGATAAAGAAATGAAAATATCATGCTATGCTGATGATGCAGTGATCATCTTGGAAGACAAAGATAACCTACAGAGACTTCTGTATAAACTCCAACAAATAGCAGGAACGTTCAATATGCAAATATCCATAAAGAAGACAAAATCACTCACAGTGTCTAGAGAACCGAGAAGATGTAAACTAGCGATTGATCAGAGTGTAGAACAAGTGATGTCTTTCAAATATCTAGAGGTAAACATAACAAGCAATAGGAACCTAAAGGATGAAGTGAAATCCCAAACAACAAAGGCATCATTAATATCAGGATACCTGAAGGACACCACACAACAACTAAATGACCTTTAAGAACAGAAATGCGAACACTAACAGGACATACGTGATTTGACCGGAAGAAATATGTGAGATCCAAGATGTAGTGAGATGGGCCAGAAACCGAAGAAGAGAATGGAAAGACCACGTGAACAGAATGCCAGATGATCGGCTGGGAAAGAATGCGAAAGAGAAAAAACCTCCTGGACGACCATGAAAACTGGTCTTCAGCATCCCAACTGCTCCTGGATTGATGATAACACAGGACAGAAGAGAATTGGTACGGATTGTTACGCCGATGATGCAGCAATTACTGTCTCTTTCAGTTCTAGCAAGTAAGCATCTCAACATAAACATCTCTATCAACCAAATCAATCGCGAAAGATCCTGTAAGATGTAAGCTAGTTGTAGAGGACAATCCCATAGAGCAGACGAAGCAATTCAGATATCTGGGCATAGACATATCAGTCAAAGAACTTTCTTGATACTTTGAGATGTCCATTAGAATGTTTCAGAGGCCTCTGGCATTTTCAAAATAGTTCTTAGAGGCTTGTGGCAACTTTAGAACACTCCTCAAAGATTTCAGAACAAAGAGTCAGGTTACGAGATAGGCAAGCATAAGAATATGCAAGATTTGTATCAGACCGATCATGACCACCGGGATGTAGGAGTGCACGAAGACACCAACAAGATGAAACCCCTGCTAGAATACTAAAAATTGGGAAAAACAGGAAGAGACAGAGTAAGATGGAGAAGGCAGTGGTACCTATGGAACCAAGGGATGGACGAGAACAGGTGGAGAGATAGTTGGTATTCTGCCTCCCAGGAAATGATGCAGAAGCAATTTCAGAATATTAAAACAGATTGATGAGGTGGTTGATGATCCAAGAGGTCTCCAGATGAGTGAAATCTGACCAGATAGCCAGAAAGGTGATAAAGAGAGATGTGAGAAACAGAAAGATGTAAGTGAGGACTCTTATATGTCGATGGATAGCTAATGAAATGGGCTTCCCACCAATAGGCAACATTGGTTGATCGGTTAAACAGTTTGGCCGCTAGAGGGCTTCAAACTTGACCAAAGTTATTCCTCCAACTTTCATGCACTGTTTCGTTTGAACCTAAACAACTGTCTTATTTGACTGACAAGGTATAGACTTTTATATGTCGATGGATAGCTAATGAAATGGGCTTTTCGCTAATATGCAACATTGGTTGATCGGTTAAACAGTTTGGCCGCTAGAGGGCTTCAAACTTGACCAAAGTTATTCCTCCAACTTTCATGCACTGTTTCGTTTGAACCTAAACAACTGTCTTATTTGTTTGACAAGTTATAGACTTTTATATGTCGATGGATAGCTAATGAAATGGGCTTTTCGCTAATATGCAACATTGGTTGATCGGTTAAACAGTTTGGCCGCTAGAGGGCTTCAAACTTGACCAAAGTTATTCCTCCAATTTCATGCACTGTTTTGTTTGAACCTAAACAACTGTCTTATTTGTTTGACAAGTTATAGACTTTTATATGTCGATGGATAGCTAATGAAATGGGCTTTTCGCTAATATGCAACATTGGTTGATCGGTTCAACAGTTTGGCCGCTAGAGGGCTTCAAACTTGACCAAAGTTATTCCTCCAATTTTCATGCACTGTTTTGTTTGAACCTAAACAACTGTCTTATTTGTTTGACAAGTTATAGACTTTTATATGTCGATGGATAGCTAATGAAATGGGCTTTTCGCTAATATGCAACATTGGTTGATCGGTTCAATAGTTTGGCCGCTAGAGGGCTTCAAACTTGACCAAAGTTATTCCTCCAACTTTCATGCACTGTTTCGTTTGAACCTAAACAACTGTCTTATTTGTTTGACAAGTTATAGACTTTTATATGTCGATGGATAGCTAATGAAATGGGCTTTTTGCTAATATGCAACATTGGTTGATCGGTTAAACAGTTTGGCCGCTAGAGGGCTTCAAAACTTGACCAAAGTTATTCCTCCAACTTTCATGCACTGTTTCGTTTGAACCTAAACAACTGTCTTATTTGTTTGACAAGTTATAGACTTTTATATGTCGATGGATAGGTAATGAAATGGGCTTTTCGCTAATATGCAACATTGGTTGATCGGTTCAAACAGTTTGGCCGCTAGAGGGCTTCAAACTTGACCAAAGTTATTCCTCCAACTTTCATGCACTGTTTCGTTTGAACCTAAACAACTGTCTTATTTGTTTGACAAGTTATAGACTTTTATATGTCGATGGATAGCTAATGAAATGGGCTTTTCGCTAATATGCAACATTGGTTGATCGGTTCAACAGTTTGGCCGCTAGAGGGCTTCAAACTTGACCAAAGTTATTCCTCCAACTTTCATGCACTGTTTCGTTTGAACCTAAACAACTGTCTTATTTGTTTGACAAGTTATAGACTTTTATATGTCGATGGATAGCTAATGAAATGGGCTTTTCGCTAATATGCAACATTGGTTGATCGGTTAAACAGTTTGGCCGCTAGAGGGCTTCAAACTTGACCAAAGTTATTCCTCCAACTTTCATGCACTGTTTCGTTTGAACCTAAACAACTGTCTTATTTGTTTGACAAGTTATAGACTTTTATATGTCGATGGATAGCTAATGAAATGGGCTTTTCGCTAATATGCAACATTGGTTGATCGGTTAAACAGTTTGGCCGCTAGAGGGCTTCAAACTTGACCAAAGTTATTCCTCCAACTTTCATGCACTGTTTCGTTTGAACCTAAACAACTGTCTTATTTGTTTGACAAGTTATAGACTTTTATATGTCGATGGATAGGTAATGAAATGGGCTTTTCGCTAATATGCAACATTGGTTGATCGGTTCAACAGTTTGGCCGCTAGAGGGCTTCAAACTTGACCAAAGTTATTCCTCCAACTTTCATGCACTGTTTCGTTTGAACCTAAACAACTGTCTTATTTGTTTGACAAGTTATAGACTTTTATATGTCGATGGATAGGTAATGAAATGGGCTTTTCGCTAATATGCAACATTGGTTGATCGGTTCAACAGTTTGGCCGCTAGAGGGCTTCAAACTTGACCAAAGTTATTCCTCCAACTTTCATGCACTGTTTTGTTTGAACCTAAACAACTGTCTTATTTGTTTGACAAGTTATAGACTTTTATATGTCGATGGATAGCTAATGAAATGGGCTTTTCGCTAATATGCAACATTGGTTGATCGGTTCAACAGTTTGGCCGCTAGAGGGCTTCAAACTTGACCAAAGTTATTCCTCCAACTTTCATGCACTGTTTTGTTTGAACCTAAACAACTGTCTTATTTGTTTGACAAGTTATAGACTTTTATATGTCGATGGATAGCTAATGAAATGGGCTTTTCGCTAATATGCAACATTGGTTGATCGGTTCAACAGTTTGGCCGCTAGAGGGCTTCAAACTTGACCAAAGTTATTCCTCCAACTTTCATGCACTGTTTCGTTTGAACCTAAACAACTGTCTTATTTGTTTGACAAGTTATAGACTTTTATATGTCGATGGATAGCTAATGAAATGGGCTTTCCACCAATATGCAACATTGGTTGATCGGTTAAACAGTTTGGCCGCTAGAGGGCTTCAAACTTGACCAAAGTTATTCCTCCAACTTTCATGCACTGTTTCGTTTGAACCTAAACAACTGTCTTATTTGACTGACAAGGTATAGACTTTTATATGTCGATGGATAGCTAATGAAATGGGCTTTTCGCTAATATGCAACATTGGTTGATCGGTTAAACAGTTTGGCCGCTAGGGGGCTTCAAACTCACCAAAGTAGTTCCTCTAACTTTTTTGTTTGAACATGCACTGTTTTGGGATTAAACCAGAAATTCACCATTTTAGCTATAAACCAGTGGCGTACTTGGCAAACGTTTCAAAAAACAAGAAAAATGTGAATTTTTTCACAAAAACTGTGTTTAATCTTTCCATAAATTGTAAATATCATACAGTGTTGCCAAGATGACTTGGTAGTTTCCAACCGTTTGATTTCTCAAATGACGGTGTTGCCAAATTTGTTAAAAATAAAATAGTTATTCGTTTGTTATATGGAACTTTCTTTGCAAGAAGGTACATAAGCTTGTCTCTTACGTTATATTTTTTTTCGTACACCTGGCAACAATGCACAATTTTATGTTAAAATAAATAAAAGCCTTTTAATAACATTGTTAACGTATTGACAGACCAATCGTCGTCAATATTTGTTTTTCCGATAAACTTAGAATTTGTTCTTTTTTTGTTGCGGTGTTGCCAAGTGGCTGTGACTCGAAATATCTTGATTCCGATTTTTTTTTAAGTTCTCAAAAATTATTTGAGTTGCCCTGTAACTGTCCTTATCTGAGTGGAACTTATTTGTCAAATTCTGATTCGAATTCAGTCTTTATTATGTCATAACCCAGTTATTTGACATGTTGTGTATATTGAATAGGATGGTCAAAAATTCAGACTAGGATTTTTAGTGGCAAATTTCATATTGAATTTTTTAAAAAAACTATCGGGGCTACCAACTGACCCACCCTGTAACTGTCAAAATAACAGAGTTGTGGACTGTTTGAAGGAAACTGTCAAATTCAGACATTTTTGGTAAAAATTTTATATAGGGTGGTTAAAAGAGAATTTTCCAAACTGACATATTGAACCACCCTGTAAACTTTTTGTGGACTGTTGAAAGAAAACTGTCAAATACAATTCTCAAACTGCCTTTTTTACTGAATAACTCATTTGACATTTTTGGTAAAAATACTATATAGGGTGGTCAAAAGAGCATTTTCAAGGGCTACCAACTGACATATTGAACCACCCTGTAACTGTCAAAATAACCGAGTTATGGACTGTTGAAAAAAAAACTGTCAAATTCAGACTAATTCAGGCCAAACTGTCCATTTTTGTTGAATAACTCATTTGTTTGACATTTTTGATAAGAATACTATATAGGGTGGTCAAAAGAGCATTTTCAGGGCTACCAACTGACATATTGAACCACCCAGTAACTGTCAAAATAACCGAGTTATGGACTGATTGAAAGAAAACTGTCAAATTCAGACTAATTCAGGCCAAACTGTCATTTTTGTTGAATAACTCATTTGTTTGACATTTTTGGTAAAAATACTATATAGGGTGGTCAAAAGAGAATTTTCGGGGCTACCAACTGACATATTGAACCACCCTGTAACTGTCAAAATAACCGAGTTATGGACTGTTGAAGAAAAACTGTCAAATTCAGACTAATTCAGGCCAAACTGTCATTTTTGTTGAATAACTCATTTGTTTGACATTTTTGGTAAAAATACTATATAGGGTGGTCAAAAGAGCATTTTCAGGGCTACCAACTGACATATTGAATCACCCTGTAACTGTCAAAATAACCGAGTTGTGGACTGGTGAAAGAAAACTGTCAAATTCAGACTAATTCAGGCCAAACTGTCTTTTTTTGTTGAATAACTCATTTGTTTGACATTTTTGGTAAAAATACTATATAGGGTGGTCAAAAGAGCATTTTCAGGGCTACCAACTGACATATTGAACCACCCTGTAACTGTCAAAATAACCGAGTTGTGGACTGTTGAAGGAAAAAACTGTCAAATTCAGACTAATTCAGGCCAAACTGTCTTTTTTACTGAATAACTCATTTGTTTGACATTTTTGGTAAAAATACTATATAGGGTGGTCAAAAGAGAATTTTCAGGGCTACCAACTGACATATTGAACCACCCTGTAACTGTCAAAATAACCGAGTTGTGGACTGGTGAAGGAAAACTGTCAAATTCAGACTAATTCAGGCCAAACTGTCTTTTTGTTGAATAACTCATTTGTATGACATTTTTGGTAAAAATACTATATAGGGTGGTCAAAAGAGCATTTTCAGGGCTACCAACTGACATATTGAACCACCCTGTAACTGTCAAAATAACCGAATTATGGACTGTTGAAGAAAAAAACTGTCAAATTTAGACTAATTCAGGCCAAACTGTCCTTTTGGTTTAATAACTCATTTGTTTGACATTTTTGGTAAAAATACTATATAGGGTGGTTAAAAGAGAATTTTCGGGGCTACCAACTGACATATTGAACCACCCTTGTAACTGTCAAAATAACCGAGTTATGGTCTGATGAAAGCAAACTGTCAAATTCAGACTAATTCAAGCCAAACTGTCATTTTTGTTGAATAACTCATTTGTTTGACATTTTTGGTAAAAATACTATATAGGGTGGTCAAAAGAGCATTTTTAGGCTACCAACTGACATATTTGAACACCCTGTAACTGTCAAAATAACCGAGTGTAACTGTCAAAATAACCGAGTTTTGGACTGTATGAATTTTTGGTAAAAACTGTCAAATTCAGACTACATTTGAGGCCAAACTGTAACCTTTTGAAAGAAAACTTGTCATTTTTGTTGAATAACTCATTTGTTTGACATTTTTGGTAAAAATACTATATAGGGTGGTCAAAAGAGCATTTTCAGGGCTACCAACTGACATATTGAACCACCCTGTAACTGTCAAAATAACCGAGTTGTGGACTGATGAAGAAAAAGTGTCAAATTCGGACTAATTTAGGCCAAACTGTCCTTTTGGTTTAATAACTCATTTGTTTGACATTTTTGGTAAGAATACTATATAGGGTAGTCAAAAGAGGGTTCTAAGGGCTACAAATTGACATTTTGAATCACCGTGTAACTGTCAAAATACCCGAGTTATGGACTGATGAAGGAAAACTGTCAAATTCATTCTAATTCAGGCCAAACTGTCTTTTTGGTTGAATAACTCATTTGTTTGACATTTTTGGTAAAAATACTATATAGGGTGGTCAAAAGAGCATTTTCAGAGCTACCAACTGACATATTGAATCACCCTGTAACTGTCAAAATAACCGAATTATGGACTGTTGAAGAAAAACTGTCAAATTCAGACTAATTCAAGCCAAACTGCCATTTTTGTTGAATAACTCATTTGTATGACATTTTTGATAAGAATACTATATAGGGTGGTCAAAGAGAATTTTCAGTGCTACCAACTGACATATTGAACCACCCTGTAACTGTCAAAATAACCGAGTTATGGACTGTTGAAAGAAAACTGTCAAATTTAGACTAATTCAGGCCAAACTGTCCTTTTGGTTTAATAACTCATTTGTTTGACATTTTTGGTAAAAATACTATATAGGGTGGTCAAAAGAGCATTTTCAGGGCTACCAACTGACATATTGAACCACCTGTAACTGTCAAAATAACCGAGTTATGGTCTGATGAAAGCAAACTGTCAAATTCAGACTAATTCAAGCCAAACTGTCATTTTTGTTCAATAACTCATTTGTATGACATTTTTGGTAAGAATACTATATAGGGTGGTCAAAAGAGCATTTTCAGGGCTACCAACTGACATATTGAACCACCCTGTAACTGTCAAAATAACCGAATTATGGACTGTTGAAAGAAAAACTGTCAAATTCAAATTCAANAGTNAGGGGGCTCNCACCATGAACGCCTTNGCGAGNCATAANTTNNNAATNNAGACNCNCNGACTANGNCATANCCCTNTTGNNTTNNTGTNACANGCTTTGGAGTGATCNTAGAGANGGGNNNNTANNTNTTNNCTCNCNNTAGCATTNCANNNANCANAGCGCCGTGGAACNNANCNATGACNTNNTNACTCTCANTNCAGTTNGAANTANGNCACTACTAGGNGNNCTGGTANNNTNCCNTCNNCNGACACGGAACTNNGNTNTNTCTCNNCGNTTAAGTCAGGCAATNNANNTAAACACANGCACGAAGANTANAGTTAAGGNCANNAGAGNCANGCNGAGNCNTNACTGCTNNTGCCTGCTANAGAAAGACNGCCGATACACTTCGGCNCCCANGTNGTTCCGCACAGTCTTGCTCTNANNTGAGCCGGATTNNTANGNTATCCGTGATGCNGNCTNNAANAGTCCTAANTTTAATCANCNTCCAANNGAGACCATATTAATTTTAAGCATTCTGGTAAGAAAGTTTACCACTTTAAGGCATTTCTCATATTTTTATCTAAGTTTCATCATTTTCAACTAGAAAACTTACTCAGAAGCTACAAATTTGATTAAGAAACTTTGAAATGTAGCAATTAAGTCGATTTTGAAGTTTTCAATATTAAATTCAACTATTCTGATAAGAAAATTAGCAAATTTAAGTTAATTTTCATATTTTTACTTTAGTTTCAACATTTTCAAATAAAAATTTACTGAAAAGCTACAAATTTAATTCAGAAACATTGAAATGTAATTTACAAGTCAATTTTCAAGTTTTCAAATTAATTTTAAGTATTCTGATAGGAAAATTAGCATTTTTATGTCAATTTCCATATTTTTACTTTAGTTTTACTATTAGTAACTACAACATTCACCCAAAAGCTACAAATTTTATTAAGAAATCTTGAAATGTAGCTACCAAATCAATTTTCAAGTTTTAAATATTAATTTTAAGCATTCTGGTAAGAAAATTTACCACTTTAAGGCATTTCTCATATTTTTATCTAAGTTTCATCATTTTCAACTAGAAAACTTACTCAGAAGCTACAAATTTGATTAAGAAACTTTGAAATGTAGCAATTAAGTCGATTTTGAAGTTTTCAATATTAATTTCAACTATTCTGATAAGAAAATTGGCAAATTTAAGTTAATTTTCATATTTTTACTTTAGTTTCACCATTTTCAAATAAAAATTTACTGAAAAGCTACAAATTTAATTCAGAAACATTGAAATGTAATTTACAAGTCAATTTTCAAGTTTTCAAATTAATTTTAAGTATTCTGATAGGAAAATTAGCATTTTTATGTCAATTTCCATATTTTTACTTTAGTTTTACTATTAGTAACTACAACATTCACCCAAAAGCTACAAATTTTATTAAGAAATCTTGAAATGTAGCTACCAAATCAATTTTCAAGTTTTAAATATTAATTTTAAGCATTCTGGTAAGAAAGTTTACCACTTTAAGGCATTTCTCATATTTTTATCTAAGTTTCATCATTTTCAACTAGAAAACTTACTCAGAAGCTACAAATTTGACTAAGAAACTTTGAAATGTAGCTATTAAGTCAATTTTGAAGTTTTCAATATTAATTTCAACTATTCTGATAAGAAAATTGGCAAATTTAAGTTAATTTTCATATTTTTACTTTAGTTTCACCATTTTCAAATAAAAATTTACTGAAAAGCTACAAATTTAATTCAGAAACATTGAAATGTAATTTACAAGTCAATTTTCAAGTTTTCAAATTAATTTTAAGTATTCTGATAGGAAAATTAGCATTTTTATGTCAATTTCCATATTTTTACTTTAGTTTTACTATTAGTAACTACAACATTCACCCAAAAGCTACAAATTTGATTAAGAAATCTTGAAATGTAGCTACCGAATCAATTTTCAAGTTTTAAATATTAATTTTAAGCATTCTGGTAAGAAAGTTTACCACTTTTAAGCATTTCTCATATTTTTATCTAAGTTTCATCATTTTCAACTAGAAAACTTACTCAGAAGCTACAAATTTGACTAAGAAACTTTGAAATGTAGCAATTAAATTTTGAAGTTTTCAATATTAAATTCAACTATTCTGATAAGAAAATTGGCAAATTTAAGTTAATTTTCATATTTTTACTTTAGTTTCACCATTTTCAAATAAAAATTTACTGAAAAGCTACAAATTTAATTCAGAAAGATTGAAATGTAATTTACAAGTCAATTTTCAAGTTTTCAAATTAATTTTAAGTATTCTGATAGGAAAATTAGCATTTTTATGTCAATTTCCATATTTTTACTTTAGTTTTACTATTAGTAACTACAACATTCACCCAAAAGCTACAAATTTTATTAAGAAATCTTGAAATGTAGCTACCAAATCAATTTTCAAGTTTTAAATATTAATTTTAAGCATTCTGGTAAGAAAGTTTACCACTTTAAGGCATTTCTCATATTTTTATCTAAGTTTCATCATTTTCAACTAGAAAACTTACTCAGAAGCTACAAATTTGACTAAGAAACTTTGAAATGTAGCAATTAAGTCGATTTTGAAGTTTTCAATATTAAATTCAACTATTCTGTTAATTTTCATATTTTAAGAAAATTAGCAAATTTAAGTTAATTTTCATATTTTTTACTTTAGTTTCAACATTTTCAAATAAAAATTTACTGAAAAGCTACAAATTTAATTCAGAAACCATTTTCTCATGTTTTTATCTAAGTGTCATCATTTTCAACTAGAAAACTTACTCAGAAGCTACAAATTTGATTAAGAAACTTTTTTACTTTAGTTTTACCATTTTCAACTAGGAAATTTACTGAAAAGCTACAAATTTGATTAAGATTTCTTGAAATGTAATTTCCAAGTCTATTTTCAAGTTTTATTATAGTTTGACTTGAAAACTCACTGGAAAAGTGAAAAATTGGTCTTTTAAGTCGATTTTTAGGGGTTTTTGACTTGAATTTCATAATTTACATCTGAAAAACGACTTGAAAACTCAGTTTTGTATTAACAAATTTTGGGAATTAACTTGAAAGCTCAAAGTAAGGTTTTTAATTAAAAATTCAGAAATTTATTTCAAAACCGCTAAAATTCACTTGAAAAACTAAACAGTTGTCTTGAAATGCAGATTGAAAGTTTTTTGCCCAAAATCAGTAAAATTCACCTAAAATTTGAAATATTTAGAGAAAAAACTAAAATTAACAGCATTCATTGATAATTATTTTTATTTCTCAATAAGTTGCAGTGATATTAAATAGTTTACTTAATTGATCTATGGAGTACAAGTCTGGTAATCGTGCTGGCCAATGTGATCTAACTACAAACGCAAACCAAACAAAACACTTTTTATATGTAACGTATCATCATTTGATCGAAGTTTGAGCAAAAAAAAGGCAATCGTCTGTATGTAAGAGGTTGAAAAAGACAATTTTTCCCTCCATTAGACCAGAAAAACCTTTATTTGAAGACTTTCCAGGAAAAAATAAATATTAGAGAAGCAGACTTGGTTTTTCAATTTCAGTTCGAGTACTTTTTGTGTGTAGAATTGTATGAATGTAAATGAAGAAAATTGACTAGTAAACTGGAAATTTACATAAAATTCATGGAAATTGACTTTTTTAAAACACATTTTAGTGCATTTACTTGATAATTAACTGGAAAACTGGAAATTAACATTAAAATCACGTAAATTTACCAAACAATTTGATATTGACATCAAATTCAGGATTAATTGACTTAAAAATTGAAAACTAACATCAAATTCATGAAAGCTGAGTTGTTAATTAAAATATTGGTCCAAAAACTGGAAATTGACATTAAAATGTTAAAAATTTACTTAAAAGTTGAAAATTGAAATCAAATTTGTGAAAATTGACTATCAAATTCATGAAAGCTAACTTGATAGTTGAAATTTTGCCAGTCAAGGGAATTTTCATAATTTTTAATAAGTTTCAGTGTTGGAACACTTGTAACTGGCCTGAAAATTGTAATATTACAGCAAATTCATGAAAATTGGTCAAAAAATCAGATATCGACATCAAATTCATGAAATTTAACTTGATAATGAAAATTTTCAATCAAATTATGACAAAAAAGTGAATTGATAATTGAAATTTTGCATCAGTCTTAAAGTCAAATTTCATGATTTTTAAATCAGTTTCTGTGCTTGACTTCAAAACTTGATAACTGACTTGAATACTGGAAACTAACATCAAATTAATGAAAATCATATTGAAAATTGACTTATGAACTGGAAATTTGTATTATATTCTTGATAATTGGTTAAATTAAAAACTGCAAATTCATTTTGCTAGTCAAATCAATTTTTTATAAGTTTCAATGTTAGAAACTTGATAATTGACTTCAAAACTAGAAATTGACGTCAAACACAAATTGACCAAAAAATATGACATCAAATTAATGAAAATTGACATAAAAAGTTATAAATGATGTTAAAATCATGAAAAACTGATTTGATATATTGAAACTTTTTAAGTCAATCTTGGTAATTGCTCTGGAAACTGACATAAAAAATGATGAAAATTGACTTGTAAACTGGAAATTTGCATCATATTCTTGATAAATGACTTAAAGACTGCAAATTCATGAAAAAATTAATTTGATAATTGGAATTTTGTCAGTCAAATCAATTTTTATAAGTTTCAATGCTAGAAACTTGATAATTGACTTCAAAACTAGAAATTGACGTCAAACACATGAAAATAGACTTGTGAACTGGAAATTTACATCAAATTAATGAAAATTGACCAAAAAATCAGATATCGACATCAAATTAATGAAAATTGACATAAAAAGTTATAAATGATGTTAAAATCATGAAAAACTGATTTGATATATTGAAACTTTGCCAGTTAAGTCAATCTTGGTAATTGCTCTGGAAACTGACATAAAAATGATGAAAATTGACTTGTAAACTTGAAATTTGCATCATATTCCTGATAAATGACTTAAAGACTGCAAATTCATGAAAAAATTAATTTGATAATTGGAATTTTGTCAGTCAAATCAATTTTTATAAGTTTCAATGCTAGAAACTTGATAATTGACTTCAAAACTAGAAATTGACGTCAAACACATGAAAATAGACTTGTGAACTGGAAATTTACATCAAATTACTGAAAATTGACCAAAAAATTAGATATCAACATCAAATTAATGAAAATTGACATAAAAAGTTATAAATGATGTTAAAATCATGAAAAACTGATTTGATATATTGAAACTTTGCCAGTTAAGTCAATCTTGGTAATTGCTCTGGAAACTGACATAAAAATGATGAAAATTGATTTGTAAACTTGAAATTTGCATCATATTCCTGATAAATGACTTAAAGACTGCAAATTCTTGAAAAAATTAATTTGATAATTGGAATTTTGTCAGTCAAATCAATTTTTATAAGTTTCAATGCTAGAAACTTGATAATTGACTTCAAAACTAGAAATTGACGTCAAACACATGAAAATAGACTTGTGCACTGGAAATTTACATCAAATTAATGAAAATTGACCAAAAAATCAGATATCGACATCAAATTAATGAAAATTGACATAAAAAGTTATAAATGATGTTAAAATCATGAAAAACTGATTTGATATATTGAAACTTTGCCAGTTAAGTCAATCTTGGTAATTGCTCTGGAAACTGACATAAAAATGATGAAAATTGACTTGTAAACTTGAAATTTGCATCATATTCCTGATAAATGACTTAAAGACTGCAAATTCATGAAAAAATTAATTTGATAATTGGAATTTTGTCAGTCAAATCAATTTTTATAAGTTTCAATGCTAGAAACTTGATAATTGACTTCAAAACTAGAAATTGACGTCAAACACATGAAAATAGACTTGTGAACTGGAAATTTACATCAAATTAATGAAAATTGACCAAAAAATCAGATATCGACATCAAATTAATGAAAATTGACATAAAAAGTTATAAATGATGTTAAAATCATGAAAAACTGATTTGATATATTGAAACTTTGCCAGTTAAGTCAATCTTGGTAATTGCTCTGGAAACTGACATAAAAATGATGAAAATTGACTTGTAAACTTGAAATTTGCATCATATTCTTGATAAATGACTTAAAGACTGCAAATTCATGAAAAAATTAATTTGATAATTGGAATTTTGTCAGTCAAATCAATTTTTATAAGTTTCAATGCTAGAAACTTGATAATTGACTTCAAAACTAGAAATTGACGTCAAACACATGAAAATAGACTTGTGAACTGGAAATTTACATCAAATTACTGAAAATTGACCAAAAAATCAGATATCGACATCAAATTAATGAAAATTGACATAAAAAGTTATAAATGATGTTAAAATCATGAAAAACTGATTTGATATATTGAAACTTTGCCAGTTAAGTCAATCTTGGTAATTGCTCTGGAAACTGACATAAAAGTGATGAAAATTGACTTGTAAACTTGAAATTTGCATCATATTCTTGATAAATGACTTAAAGACTGCAAATTCATGAAAAAATTAATTTGATAATTGGAATTTTGTCAGTCAAATCAATTTTTATAAGTTTCAATGCTAGAAACTTGATAATTGACTTCAAAACTAGAAATTGACGTCAAACACATGAAAATAGACTTGTGAACTGGAAATTTACATCAAATTAATGAAAATTGACCAAAAAATCAGATATCGACATCAAATTAATGAAAATTGACATAAAAAGTTATAAATGATGTTAAAATCATGAAAAACTGATTTGATATATTGAAACTTTGCCAGTCAAGTCAATCTTGGTAATTGCTCTGGAAACTGACATAAAAATAATGAAAATTGACTTGTAAACTTGAAATTTGCATCATATTCTTGATAAATGACTTAAAAACTGCAAATTCATGAAAAATTTAATTTGATAATTGGAATTTTGTCAGTCAAATCAATTTTTATAAGTTTCAATGCTAGAAACTTGATAATTGACTTCAAAACTAGAAATTGACGTCAAACACATGAAAATAGACTTGTGAACTGGAAATTTACATCAAATTAATGAAAATTGACCAAAAAATCAGATATCGACATCAAATTAATGAAAATTGACATAAAAAGTTATAAATGATGTTAAAATCATGAAAAACTGATTTGATATATTGAAACTTTGCCAGTTAAGTCAATCTTGGTAATTGCTCTGGAAACTGACATAAAAATGATGAAAATTGACTTGTAAACTTGAAATTTGCATCATATTCTTGATAAATGACTTAAAGACTGCAAATTCATGAAAAAATTAATTTGATAATTGGAATTTTTTGTCAGTCAATTTTCAATTTTTATAAGTTTCAATGCTAGAAACTTGATAATTGACTTCAAAACTAGAAATTGACGTCAAACACATGAAAATAGACTTGTGAACTGGAAATTTACATCAAATTAATGAAAATTGACCAAAAAATCAGATATCGACATCAAATTAATGAAAATTGACATAAAAAGTTATAAATGATGTTAAAATCATGAAAAACTGATTTGATATATTGAAACTTTGCCAGTTAAGTCAATTTTGGTAATTGCTCTGGAAACTGACATAAAAATGATGAAAATTGACTTGTAAACTTGAAATTTGCATCATATTCTTGATAAATGACTTAAAGACTGCAAATTCATGAAAAAATTAATTTGATAATTGGAATTTTGTCAGTCAAATCAATTTTTATAAGTTTCAATGCTAGAAACTTGATAATTGACTTCAAAACTAGAAATTGACGTCAAACACATGAAAATAGACTTGTGAACTGGAAATTTACATCAAATTAATGAAAATTGACCAAAAAATCAGATATCGACATCAAATTAATGAAAATTGACAGACAAAGTGATAATTGACGTCAAATTCATGAGAAACTGATATGATACATTCGAATTTTGCCAGTCAAGTCAGTCTTGAGAATTGTTCTGGAAACTGACATAAAAATGATGAAAATTGACTTGTAAACTGCAAATTTGCATCATATTCTTGATAAATGACATAAAAACTGCAAATTCATGAAAATACTAATTTGATAATTGGAATTTTGTCAGTCAAATCAATTTTTATAAGTTTCAATGCTAGAAACTTGATAATTGACTTCAAAACTAGAAATTGACGTCAAACACATGAAAATAGACTTGTGAACTGGAAATTTACATCAAATTAATGAAAATTGACCAAAAAATCAGATATCGACATCAAATTCATGAAAATTGACATAAAAAGTGATAATTGACGTCAAAATCATGAAAAACTGATTTGATATATTCGAATTTTGCCAGTCAAGTCAATCTTGATAATTGCTCTGGAAACTGACATAAAAATGATGAAAATTGACTTGTAAACTTGAAATTTGCATCATATTCTTGATAAATGACTTAAAAACTGCAAATTCATGAAAAAACTAATTTGATAATTGGAATTTTGTCAGTCAATTCAATTTTTATAAGTTTCAATGCTAGAAACTTGATAATTGACTTGAAAACTAGAAATTGACATCAAACACATGAAAATAGACTTGTGAACTGGAAATTTACATCAAATTAATGAAAATTGACCAAAAAATCAGATATCGACATCAAATTCATGAAAATTGACATAAAAAGTTATAAATGATGTTAAAATCATGAAAAACTGATTTGATATATTGAAACTTTGCCAGTTAAGTCAATCTTGGTAATTGCTCTGGAAACTGACATAAAAATGATGAAAATTGATTTGTAAACTTGAAATTTGCATCATATTCCTGATAAATGACTTAAAGACTGCAAATTCATGAAAAAATTAATTTGATAATTGGAATTTTGTCAGTCAAATCAATTTTTATAAGTTTCAATGCTAGAAACTTGATAATTGACTTCAAAACTAGAAATTGACGTCAAACACATGAAAATAGACTTGTGAACTGGAAATTTACATCAAATTACTGAAAATTGACCAAAAAATCAGATATCGACATCAAATTGATGAAAATTGACATAAAAAGTTATAAATGATGTTAAAATCATGAAAAACTGATTTGATATATTGAAACTTTGCCAGTTAAGTCAATCTTGGTAATTGCTCTGGAAACTGACATAAAAATGATGAAAATTGATTTGTAAACTTGAAATTTGCATCATATTCCTGATAAATGACTTAAAGACTGCAAATTCATGAAAAAACTAATTTGATAATTGGAATTTTGTCAGTCAAATCAATTTTTATAAGTTTCAATGCTAGAAACTTGATAATTGACTTCAAAACTAGAAATTGACGTCAAACACATGAAAATAGACTTGTGAACTGGAAATTTACATCAAATTAATGAAAATTGACCAAAAAATCAGATATCGACATCAAATTAATGAAAATTTACATAAAAAGTTATAAATGATGTTAAAATCATGAAAAACTGATTTGATATATTGAAACTTTGCCAGTTAAGTCAATCTTGGTAATTGCTCTGGAAACTGACATAAAAATGATGAAAATTGACTTGTAAACTTGAAATTTGCATCATATTCTTGATAAATGACTTAAAGACTGCAAATTCATGAAAAACTAATTTGATAATTGGAATTTTGCTAGTCAAATCAATTTTTTTAAGTTTTAATGCTAGAAACTTGATAATTGACTTCAAAACTAGAAATTGACGTCAAACACATGAAAATAGACTTGTGAACTGGAAATTTACATCAAATTAATGAAAATTGACCAAAAAATCAGATATCGACATCAAATTAATGAAAATTGACATAAAAAGTTATAAATGATGTTAAAATCATGAAAAACTGATTTGATATATTGAAACTTTGCCAGTTAAGTCAATCTTGGTAATTGCTCTGGAAACTGACATAAAAATGATGAAAATTGACTTGTAAACTTGAAATTTGCATCATATTCTTGATAAATGACTTAAAGACTGCAAATTCATGAAAAAATTAATTTGATAATTGGAACTTTGTCAGTCAAATCAATTTTTATAAGTTTCAATGCTAGAAACTTGATAATTGACTTCAAAACTAGAAATTGACGTCAAACACATGAAAATAGACTTGTGAACTGGAAATTTACATCAAATTAATGAAAATTGACATAAAAAGTTATAAATGATGTTAAAATCATGAAAAACTGATTTGATATATTGAAACTTTGCCAGTTAAGTCAATCTTGGTAATTGCTCTGGAAACTGACATAAAAATGATGAAAATTGACTTGTAAACTTGAAATTTGCATCATATTCCTGATAAATGACTTAAAGACTGCAAATTCATGAAAAAATTAATTTGATAATTGGAACTTTGTCAGTCAAATCAATTTTTATAAGTTTCAATGCTAGAAACTTGATAATTGACTTCAAAACTAGAAATTGACGTCAAACACATGAAAATAGACTTGTGAACTGGAAATTTACATCAAATTACTGAAAATTGACCAAAAAATCAGATATCGACATCAAATTAATGAAAATTGACATAAAAAGTTATAAATGATGTTAAAATCATGAAAAACTGATTTGATATATTGAAACTTTGCCAGTTAAGTCAATTTTGGTAATTGCTCTGGAAACTGACATAAAAATGATGAAAATTGACTTGTAAACTTGAAATTTGCATCATATTCTTGATAAATGACTTAAAGACTGCAAATTCATGAAAAAATTAATTTGATAATTGGAATTTTGTCAGTCAAATCAATTTTTATAAGTTTCAATGCTAGAAACTTGATAATTGACTTCAAAACTAGAAATTGACGTCAAACACATGAAAATAGACTTGTGAACTGGAAATTTACATCAAATTACTGAAAATTGACCAAAAAATCAGATATCGACATCAAATTCATGAAAATTGACATAAAAAGTGATAATTGACGTCAAAATCATGAAAAACTGGTTTAATATATTGGAATTTTGCCAGTCAAGCCGATCTTGATAATTGCTCTGGAAACTGACATAAAAATGATGAAAATTGACTTGTAAACTTGAAATTTGCATCATATTCTTGATAAATGACTTAAAAACTGCAAATTCATGAAAAACCTAATTTGATAATTGGATTTTTGCTAGACAAATCAATTTTTATAAGTTTCAATGCTAGAAACTTGATAATTGACTTCAAAACTAGAAATTGACGTCAAACACATGAAAATAGACTTGTGAACTGGAAATTTACATCAAATTACTGAAAATTGACCAAAAAATCACATATTAACATTAAATTCATGAAAATTGACTTAAAAAATGTGAAAATTGTTTGTGTGTAAGAGGTTCAAAATAAATTGCGTTATTCCAGGACTAAAAAATAAAATAAATATTAAAGCAGCCGACTTGGTTTCAGTTTTTCAAAGTGTTTTTGTGTGTGGAACTTAATGAATTCATTGGAAATTAAAGTGGTTCATCCTGTAGACAAGATGAATATGTCCAGACTTTGTATTGTGATTCGGTGCTTTATTATTTTCCGGAGAATGGTGGTCGTCCAGAATTTTAAAGGTAACTTTTCACTTAAAAATAATTATAAAATAAAAAAAATAATAAAAAAAATATTGAAAAAAAAATTAAAAATAAAAAACTTAAAATTAAAAAAAAAAATAAATAAAAAAAAATCAAAGTTTACTCAAAATTGACTGTAAATTCACTGTAATATTGAAAAAAATTAAAAATAAAAAACTTAAAATAAAAAAAAAAAATTAAATAAAAAAAATCAAAGTTTACTTAAAATTGACTGTAAATTCACTGTAATATTGAAAAAAATTAAAAATAAAAAACTTACATTTAAAAAAAAATAAATTAAAAAAAAATTAAGTTTACTTAAATTGACTGACTGTAAATTCACTGCAATAGGTATTGAAAAAAAAAAAAAAAACTTACAATTAAAAAAAATTAAATAAAAAAAAATCAAAGTTTACTCAAAATTGACTGTGAATTCATTGTAATATTGAAAAAAAATTAAAAATAAAAAACTTAAATTAAAAAAAAATTAAATAAAAAAAAATCAAAGTTTACTCAAAATTAACTGTAAATTCACTGTAATATTGAAGAAAATTAAAAATAAAAACTTACAATTAAAAAAAAAATAAAGTTTACTTAAAATTGACTGTAAATTGACTGTAATATTGAAAAAAATTTAAAATAAAAAACTTAAAATTAGTCACAATAAAAAAAAATAATAAATTTAAAAAAAATCAAAGTTTACTTACTAATCAAAGTTTACATTTTTGGAATCCTCATTAAATTTCCTATCTAATGACATAAAAAATACTACAAAATCAGGTAAAGTCAGGGAAAAAAGTTGGATCAAAATCTGAACTGCCAGAAACACAGTTTGAAAAAACAGTCAGGGACAAAATCGTCTGTAAAACCCACTTGGGGCAAAAAAATGACGTTTTTAAGCACATTTTTGGAATTCTCATTAAATTTCCTATCTAATGAGGTAAAAAATACTACAAAATCATGTAAAGTCAGGGAAAAAAGTGGTGTCAAAATTTGAACTGCCAGAAACACAGTTTGAAAGAACAGTCAGGGACAAAATCGCCTTAAAATCCATTTGGAGTGAGAAAATGACTGTTTTAACCACATTTTTGGAATCCTTATTAAATTTCCTATCTAATGACGTAAAAAATACCACAAAATCAGGTAAAGTCAGGGAAAAAAGTGGTGTCAAAGTTTGATCTCCTAGAAACCCAGTTTGAAAGAACAGTCAGGGACAAAATCGTCTGTAAAACCCACTTGGGGCAAAAAAATGACGTTTTTAAGCACATTTTTGGAATCCTCATTAAATTTCCTATCTAATGACGTAAAAAATACTACAAAATCAGGTAAAGTCAGTAAAAAAAGTGGTGTCAAAGTTTGAACTGCCAGCTGAGCAGATTGATTTCATTATATTGTTGGTGAGAAATTGCAGAACTATTAATTAACCTATACAAAACAAAGCCATACAAAAAATAGCAGAAAATAAGCACAACCAACTTAAATAAGCACGAGAAGAAGAAAAAAAGCATGAAAAAACCTGTCAAATGACAGGTTTTTGCATAAATCGTTCACATTAGATGTCAAAATGGATTTCTATCATTTAAAAAAAGCAAAATGCCTAGAAATCCAGAATTTTAAAAGCAAAATCAATTTTTTCCAGGATTATAGCAATTAGTGTATGGCTGATCTTAAAACAGCACGCTTTTTTTACTTAACTGTACGTAAATAGGGTCATTACGTAACGGAAAACTATGCGTAATACGCCATTTACCCTGAAGTCGAAGGTAAAAATGTTTTCATTTGACAGGTTTTTTTTATTTTTTTTTTCTCCATTTTCACAAGGTTTTTCATGCTTTTTTTCTTCTTCTCGTGCTTATTTAAGTTGTTTGTGCTTATTTTCTGCTATTTTTTGTATGGCTTTATTTTGTATAGGTTAATTAATAGCTCTGCAATTTCTCACCAACAATATAATGAAATCAATCTACTCAGCTGGCAGTTCAAACTTCCATCCACTTTTTTCCCTGACTTTACCTGATTTTGTAGTATTTTTTACCTCATTAGATAGGAAATTTAATGAGGATTCCAAAAATGTGCTTAAAACAGTAATTTTCTGACTTCAAGTGGATTTTACAGGCAATTTTGTCCCTGACTGTTCTTTCAAACTGTGTTTCTAGGAGATCAAATTTTGACACCACTTTTTTCCTTGAGTTTACCTGATTTTGTAGTATTTTTTGACGTCATTAGATAGGAAATTTAATGAGGATTCCAAAAATGTGCTTAAAACAGTCATTTTTTGGCCCCAAGTGGAGTTTTACAGGCGATTTTGTCCCTGACTGTCCTTTCAAACTGTGTTTCTAGGAGATCAAACTTTGACACCACTTTTTTTCCCTGATTTTACATGATTTTGTAGTATTTTTTGACGTCATTAGATAGGAAATTTAATGAGGATTCCAAAAATGTGCTTAAAACCGTAATTTTTTTGCCCCAAGTGGGTTTTACAGACGATTTTGTCCCTGACTGTTCTTTCAAACTGTGTTTCTAGCAGATCAAACTTTGACACCACTTTTTTCCTTGACTTTACCTGATTTTGTAGTTTTTTTTGACGTCATTAGATAGGAAATTTAATGAGGATTCCAAAAATGTGCTTAAAACAGTCATTTTCTGACACCAAGTGGATTTTACTGGCAATTTTATCCCTGACTGTCCTTTCAAACTGTGTTTCTGGCAGATCAAATTTTGACACCACTTTTTTCCTTGACTTTACCTGATTTTGTAGTATTTTTTGACCTCATTAGATAGGAAATTTAATGAGGATTCCAAAAATGTGCTTAAAACCGTCATTTTTTTACCCCAAGTGGGTTTTACAGACGATTTTGTCCCTGACTGTTCTTTCAAACTGTGTTTCTAGGAGATCAAATTTTGACACCACTTTTTTCCTTGAATTTACCTGATTTTGTAGTTTTTTTGAGATCATTAGATAGGAAATTTAATGAGGATTCCAAAAATGTGCTTAAAACAGTCATTTTCTGACTTCAAGTGGATTTTACAGGCAATTTTGTCCCTGACTGTTCTTTCAAACTGTGTTTCTAGGAGATCAAACTTTGACACCACTTTTTTCCCTGACTGTACCAAATTCTGTAGGTTTTTCAGCTTATTGGATAGGAAATTTAATGAGGATTCCAAAAATGTGCTTAAAAACCGTTATTTTTTGCCACAAGTGGGTTTTACATACGATTTTGTCCCTGACTGTTCTTTCAAACTGTGTTTCTGGCAGATCAAACTTCGACACCACTTTTTTCCTTGAATTTACCTGATTTTGTAGTATTTTTTACCTCATTAGATAGGAAATTTAATGAGGATTCCAAAAATGTGCTTAAAACAGTCATTTTCTGACTTCAAGTGGGTTTTACAGACAATTTTGTCCCTGACTGTTCTTTCAAACTGTGTTTCTGGCAGATCAAATTTTGACACCACTTTTTTCCTTGAGTTTACCTGATTTTGTAGTATTTTTTGACGTCATTAGATAGGAAATTTAATGAGGATTCCAAAAATGTGCTTAAAACCGTCATTTTTTCACCTTATGTGGGATTTACAGGCGATTTTGTCCCTGACTGTCCTTCCAAACTGTGTTTCTGGCAGATCAAATTTTGACACCACTTTTTTCCCTGACTTTACCTGATTTTGTAGTATTTTTTGACGTCATTAGATAGTAAATTTAATGAGGATTCCAAAAATGTGCTTAAAACAGTCATTTTCTGACACCAAGTGGATTTTACTGGCAATTTTATCCCTGACTGGGGACATGCCTGATGAAGCCAAAAAGCAGAAACACGTGTCGCCGGATTATCATCCTTGTTATTCCTTTCTGCTACCCTTTTCTTGCGGAATTCAATCAAAATCAATACATTACCAATTGTCCAATCCTGATCAATATTTCTCTCAATCAATGGAACTGGCTGATATATTCTCAGAGCTTCCTTAACGACAATATCCATATATTTAAGGTCGTTGATCTGCGAAAGAGTTAATTCGATTTTGGGATCTTTGCCAAGCACTTCGCATAATTCCTCGTACACTTTGGCCTGATGGCGAGGATTTTGTGCCAAAGCGTACAACGTAAAACATTCAGCAGTCGCCGAAGTGTCGTGGCCCTAAAAAGACACAATTTATGGTGCTAACCCTACATTTTTGTGGCGCACAAAAAGCACATTCCTATCGAAATTTGTATACTTAATTTTTCAGAACAATTTGTATTTTAACAGCTTGTAACTCAGTTGTTAGTAAAGTTACAACGTTCATTCAAAAACCATTCGAAAACCCGTAAAATTCTCTTTAAATCATTTAAACGCACTTTTTACTGTAACTGTCACTAGAATGGAGTTACACGAGCTTCAACTTAAATAACTTGAAACTGTCTTAGTGCAATGCAGTGTTTATTTTGACCGGTTGTAACTCCGTTATTAGTAAAGTTAAAACGTTCATTCAAAAACCAATCAAAAACTCGTAAAATTCTCTTTAAATCATGTAAACGCAGTTTTTAATGTAACTGTCACTAGAATGGAGTTACACGAGCTTCAACTTAAATAACTTGAAACTGTCTTAGTGCAATGCAGTGTTTATTTTGACGGGTTGTAACTCTGTTGTTAGTAAAGTTACAACGTTCATTCAAAAACCATTCGAAAACCCGTAAAATTCTCTTTAAATCATGTAAACGCACTTTTTACTGTAACTGTCACTAGAATGGAGTTACACTAGCTTCAACTTAAATAACTTGAAACTGTCTTAGTGCAATGCAGTGTTTATTTTGACGGGTTGTAACTCTGTTGTTAGTAAAGTTACAACGTTCATTCAAAAACCATTCGAAAACCCGTAAAATTCTCTTTAAATCATGTAAACGCACTTTTTACTGTAACTGTCACTAGAATGGAGTTACACGAGCTTCAACTTAAATAACTTGAAGCTGTCTTAGTGCAATGCAGTGTTTATTTTGACGGGTTGTAACTCCGTTGTTAGTAAAGTTACAACGTTCATTCAAAAACCATTCGAAAACCCGTAAAATTCTCTTAAAATCAAGTAAACGCACTTTTTACTGTAACTGTCACTAGAATGGAGTTACACGAGCTTCAACTTAAATAACTTGAAACTGTCTTAGTGCAATGCAGTGTTTATTTTGACGGGTTGTAACTCCGTTGTTAGTAAAGTTACAACGTTCATTCAAAAACCATTCGAAAACCCGTAAAATTCTCTTTAAATCATTTAAACGCACTTTTTACTGTAACTGTCACTAGAATGGAGTTACACGAGCTTCAACTTAAATAACTTGAAACTGTCTTAGTGCAATGCAGTGTTTATTTTGACGGGTTGTAACTCCGTTGTTAGTAAAGTTACAACGTTCATTCAAAAACCATTCGAAAACCCGTAAAATTCCCTTAAAATCATTGTAAACGCACTTTTTACTGTAACTGTCACTAGAATGGAGTTACACGAGCTTCAACTTAAATAACTTGAAACTGTCTTAGTGCAATGCAGTGTTTATTTTGACGGGTTGTAACTCTGTTGTTAGTAAAGCTACAACGTTCATTCAAAAACCATTCGAAAACCCGTAAAATTCTCTTAAAATCATTTAAATGCACTTTTTACTGTAACTGTCACTAGAATGGAGTTACACGAGCTTCAACTTAAATAACTTAAAACTGTCTTAGTGCAATGCAGTGTTTATTTTGACGGGTTGTAACTCCGTTGTTAGTAAAGTTACAACGTTCATTCAAAAACCATTCGAAAACCCGTAAAATTCTCTTAAAATCATTTAAACGCACTTTTTACTGTAACTGTCACTAGAATGGAGTTACACTAGCTTCAACTTAAATAACTTGAAACTGTCTTAGTGCAATGCAGTGTTTATTTTGACGGGTTGTAACTCTATTGTTAGTAAAGTTACAACGTTCATTCAAAAACCATTCGAAAACCCGTAAAATTCTCTTAAAATCATTTAAATGCACTTTTTACTGTAACTGTCACTAGAATGGAGTTACACGAGCTTCAACTTAAATAACTTAAAACTGTCTTAGTGCAATGCAGTGTTTATTTTGACGGGTTGTAACTCCGTTGTTAGTAAAGTTACAACGTTCATTCAAAAACCATTCGAAAACCCGTAAAATTCTCTTTAAATCATTTAAACGCACTTTTTACTGTAACTGTCATTAGAATGGAGTTACACGAGCTTCAACTTAAATAACTTAAAACTGTCTTAGTGCAATGCAGTGTTTATTTTGACGGGTTGTAACTCCGTTGTTAGTAAAGTTACAACGTTCATTCAAAAACCATTCGAAAACCCGTAAAATTCTCTTAAAATCATTTAAACGCACTTTTTACTGTAACTGTCACTAGAATGGAGTTACACGAGCTTCAACTTAAATAACTTAAAACTGTCTTAGTGCAACGCAGTGTTTATTTTGACGGGTTGTAACTCTGTTGTTAGTAAAGCTACAACGTTCATTCAAAAACCATTCGAAAACCCGTAAAATTCTCTTAAAATCATGTAAACGCACTTTTTACTGTAACTGTCACTAGAATGGAGTTACACTAGCTTCAACTTAAATAACTTGAAACTGTCTTAGTGCAATGCAGTGTTTATTTTGACGGGTTGTAACTCCGTTGTTAGTAAAGTTACAACGTTCATTCAAAAACCATTCGAAAACCCGTAAAATTCTCTATAAATCATGTAAACGCACTTTTTACTGTAACTGTCACTAGAATGGAGTTACACTAGCTTCAACTTAAATAACTTGAAACTGTCTTAGTGCAATGCAGTGTTTATTTTGACGGGTTGTAACTCCGTTGTTAGTAAAGTTACAACGTTCATTCAAAAACCATTCGAAAACCCGTAAAAATTCTCTTTAAATCATGTAAACGTACTTTTTACTGTAACTGTCACTAGAATGGAGTTACACGAGCTTCAACTTAAATAACTTCAAACTGTCTTAGTGCAATGCAGTGTTTATTTTGACGGGTTGTAACTCCGTTGTTAGTAAAGTTACAACGTTCATTCAAAAACCATTCGAAAACCCGTAAAATTCTCTTAAAATCATGTAAACGCACTTTTTACTGTAACTGTCACTAGAATGGAGTTACACTAGCTTCAACTTAAATAACTTGAAACTGTCTTAATGCAATGCAGTGTTTATTTTGACGGGTTGTAACTCCGTTGTTAGTAAAGTTACAACGTTCATTCAAAAACCATTCGAAAACCCGTAAAATTCTCTTTAAATCATGTAAACGTACTTTTTACTGTAACTGTCACTAGAATGGAGTTACACGAGCTTCAACTTAAATAACTTCAAACTGTCTTAGTGCAATGCAGTGTTTATTTTGACGGGTTGTAACTCCGTTGTTAGTAAAGTTACAACGTTCATTCAAAAACCATTCGAAAACCCGTAAAATTCTCTTTAAATCATGTAAACGCACTTTTTACTGTAACTGTCACTAGAATGGAGTTACACGAGCTTCAACTTAAATAACTTGAAACTGTTTTAGTGCAATGCAGTGTTTATTTTGACGGGTTGTAACTCTGTTGTTAGTAAAGTTACAACGTTCATTCAAAAACCATTCGAAAACCCGTAAAATTCTCTTTAAATCATTTAAACGCACTTTTTACTGTAACTATCACTAGAATGGAGTTACACAAGCTTCAACTTAAATAACTTGAAACTGTCTTAGTGCAACGCAGTGTTTATTTTGACGGGTTGTAACTCCGTTGTTAGTAAAGTTACAACGTTCATTCAAAAACCATTCGAAAACCCGTAAAATTCTATTTAAATCATTTAAACGCACTTTTTACTGTAACTGTCACTAGAATAGAGTTACACAAGCTTCAACTTAAATAACTTGAAACTGTCTTAGTGCAACGCAGTGTTTATTTTGACGGGTTGTAACTCCGTTGTTAGTAAAGTTACAACGTTCATTCAAAAACCATTCGAAAACACGTAAAATTCTCTTAAAATCATTTAAACGCACTTTTTACTGTAACTGTCACTAGAATGGAGTTACACAAGCTTCAACTTAAATAACTTGAAACTGTCTTAGTGCAACGCAGTGTTTATTTTGACGGGTTGTAACTCCGTTGTTAGTGAAGTTACAACGTTCATTCAAAAACTATTCGAAAACCCGTAAAATTCTCTTTAAATCATGTAAACGCACTTTTTACTGTAACTGTCACTAGAATGGAGTTTCACTAGCTTCAACTTAAATAACTTGAAACTGTCTTAGTGCAATGCAGTGTTCAGTTTGACGGGTTGTAACTCTGTTGTTAGTAAAGTTACAACGTTCATTCAAAAACCATTCGAAAACACGTAAAATTCTCTTAAAATCATGTAAACTCACTTTTTACTGTAACTGTCACTAGAATGGAGTTACACAAGCTTCAACTTAAATAACTTGAAACTGTCTTAGTGCAACGCAGTGTTTATTTTGACGGGTTGTAACTCCGTTGTTAGTAAAGTTACAACGTTCATTCAAAAACCATTCGAAAACCCGTGAAATTCTCTTAAAATCATTTAAACGCACTTTTTACTGTAACTGTCACTAGAATGGAGTTACACGAGCTTCAACTTAAATAACTTCAAACTGTCTTAGTGCAATGCAGTGTTTATTTTGACGGGTTGTAACTCCGTTGTTAGTAAAGTTACAACGTTCATTCAAAAACCATTCGAAAACACGTAAAATTCTCTTAAAATTATGTAAACGCACTTTTTACTGTAACTGTCACTAGAATGGAGTTACACTAGCTTCAACTTAAATAACTTGAAACTGTCTTAGTGCAATGCAGTGTTTATTTTGACGGTTTGTAACTCCGTTGTTAGTAAAGTTACAACGTTCATTCAAAAACCATTCGAAAACCCGTAAAATTCTCTTAAAATCATTTAAACGCACTTTTTACTGTAACTGTCACTAGAATGGAGTTACACGAGCTTCAACTTAAATAACTTGAAACTGTCTTAGTGCAACGCAGTGTTTATTTTGACGGGTTGTAACTCCGTTGTTAGTAAAGCTACAACGTTCATTCAAAAACCATTCGAAAACCCGTGAAATTCTCTTAAAATCATTTAAACGCACTTTTTACTGTAACTGTCACTAGAATGGAGTTACACGAGCTTCAACTTAAATAACTTCAAACTGTCTTAGTGCAATGCAGTGTTTATTTTGACGGGTTGTAACTCCGTTGTTAGTAAAGTTACAACGTTCATTCAAAAACCATTCGAAAACCCGTAAAATTCTCTTAAAATCACTTTTTTTAAACGCACTTTTAACTGTAAATGTCACTAGAATGGAGTTACACTAGCTTCAACTTAAATAACTTGAAACTCTCTTAGTGTAATGCAGTGTTTATTTTGACGGGTTGTAACTCTGTTGTTAGTAAAGCTACAACGTTCATTCAAAAACCATTCGAAAACCCGTAAAATTCTCTTTAAAGCATGTAAACGCACTTTTTACTGTAACTATCACTAGAATGGAGTTGCACTAGCTTCAACTTAAATAACTTGAAACTGTCTTAGTGCAATGCAGTGTTTATTTTGACGGGTTGTAACTCCGTTATTAGTAAAGTTACAACGTTCATTCAAAAACCATTCGAAAACCCGTAAAATTCTCTTTAAATCATGTAAACTCACTTTTAACTGAAAATGTCACTAGAATGGAGTTGCACTAGCTTCAACTTAAATAACTTGAAACTGTCTTAGTGCAATGCAGTGTTTATTTTGACGGGTTGTAACTCCGTTATTAGTAAAGTTACAACGTTCATTCAAAAACCATTCGAAAACCCGTAAAATTCTCTTAAAATCATTTAAACGCACTTTTTACTGTAACTGTCACTAGAATAGAGTTACACTAGCTTCAACTTAAATAACTTCAAACTGTCTTAGTGCAATGCAGTGTTTATTTTGACGGGTTGTAACTCCGTTGTTAGTAAAGTTACAACGTTCATTCAAAAACCATTCGAAAACCCGTAAAATTCTCTTTAAAGCATGTAACGCACTTTTAACTGAAAATGTCACTAGAATGGAGTTACACTAGCTTCAACTTAAATAACTTGAAACTGTCTTAGTGCAATGCAGTGTTTATTTTGACGGGTTGTAACTCCGTTATTAGTAAAGTTACAACGTTCATTCAAAAACGATTCGAAAACCCGTAAAATTCTCTTAAAATTATGTAAACGCACTTTTTACTGTAATTGTCACTAGAATGGAGTTACACTAGCTTCAACTTAAATAACTTGAAACTGTCTTAGTGCAACACAGTGTTTATTTTGACGGGTTGTAACTCCGTTGTTAGTAAAGTTACAACGTTCATTCAAAAACCATTCGAAAAACCCGTAAAATTCTCTTAAATCATGTAAACGCACTTTTTACTGTAACTGTCACTAGAATGGAGTTACACTAGCTTCAACTTAAATAACTTGAAGCTGTCTTAGTGCAATGCAGTGTTTATTTTGACGGGTTGTAACTCGGTTGTTAGTAAAGTTACAACGTTCATTCAAAAACCATTCGAAAACCCGTAAAATTCTCTTTAAATCATGTAAACGCACTTTTTACTGTAAAAGTCACTAGAATGGAGTTACACTAGCTTCAACTTAAATAACTTGAAGCTGTCTTAGTGCAATGCAGTGTTTATTTTGACGGGTTGTAACTCGGTTGTTAGTCAAGTTACAACGTTCATTCAAAAACCATTCGAAAACCCGTAAAATTCTCTTTAAATCATGTAAACGCACTTTTTACTGTAACTGTCACTAGAATGGAGTTACACTAGCTTCAACTTAAATAACTTGAAACTGTCTTAGTGCAATGCAGTGTTTATTTTGACGGGTTGTAACTCTGTTGTTAGTAAAGTTACAACGTTCATTCAAAAACCAATCGAAAACCCGTAAAATTCTCTTTAAATCATTTAAACGCACTTTTTACTGTAACTGTCACTAGAATGGAGTTACACGAGCTTCAACTTAAATAACTTGAAACTGTCTTAGTGCAATGCAGTGTTTATTTTGACGGGTTGTAACTCCGTTGTTAGTAAAGTTACAACGTTCATTCAAAAACCATTCGAAAACCCGTAAAATTCTCTTTAAATCATGTAAACGCACTTTTAACTGTAAATGTCACTAGAATGGAGTTACACGAGCTTCAACTTAAATAACTTGAAACTGTCTTAGTGCAATGCAGTGTTTATTTTGACGGGTTGTAACTCTGTTGTTAGTAAAGTTACAACGTTCATTCAAAAACCATTCGAAAACCCGTAAAATTCTCTTAAAATCATTTAAACGCACTTTTTACTGTAACTGTCACTAGAATGGAGTTACACGAGCTTCAACTTAAATAACTTGAAACTGTCTTAGTGCAATGCAGTGTTTATTTTGACGGGTTGTAACTCCGTTGTTAGTAAAGTTACAACGTTCATTCAAAAACCATTCGAAAACCCGTAAAATTCTCTTTAAATCATGTAAACGCACTTTTTACTGTAACTGTCACTAGAATGGAGTTACACGAGCTTCAACTTAAATAACTTGAAACTGTCTTAGTGCAATGCAGTGTTTATTTTGACGGGTTGTAACTCCGTTGTTAGTAAAGTTACAACGTTCATTCAAAAACCATTCGAAAACCCGTAAAATTCTATTTAAATCATGTAAACGCACTTTTTACTGTAACTGTCACTAGAATGGAGTTACACTAGCTTCAACTTAAATAACTTGAAACTGTCTTAGTGCAACGCAGTGTTTATTTTGACGGGTTGTAACTCCGTTGTTAGTAAAGTTACAACGTTCATTCAAAAACCATTCGAAAACCCGTAAAATTCTCTTTAAATCATGTAAACGCACTTTTTACTGTAACTGTCACTAGAATGGAGTTACACGAGCTTCAACTTAAATAACTTGAAACTGTCTTAGTGCAATGCAGTGTTTATTTTGACGGTTTGTAACTCTGTTGTTAGTAAAGTTACAACGTTCATTCAAAAACCATTCGAAAACCCGTAAAATTCTCTTAAAATCATTTAAACGCACTTTTTACTGTAACTGTCACTAGAATGGAGTTACACTAGCTTCAACTTAAATAACTTGAAACTGTCTTAGTGCAATGCAGTGTTTATTTTGACGGGTTGTAACTCCGTTGTTAGTAAAGTTACAACGTTCATTCAAAAACCATTCGAAAACCCGTAAAATTCTCTTTAAATCATGTAAACGCACTTTTTACTGTAACTGTCACTAGAATGGAGTTACACTAGCTTCAACTTAAATAACTTGAAACTGTCTTAGTGCAATGCAGTGTTTATTTTGACGGGTTGTAACTCCGTTGTTAGTAAAGTTACAACGTTCATTCAAAAACCATTCGAAAACCCGTAAAATTCTCTTAAAATCATGTAAACGCACTTTTTACTGTAACTGTCACTAGAATGGAGTTACACTAGCTTCAACTTAAATAACTTGAAACTGTCTTAGTGCAATGCAGTGTTTATTTTGACGGGTTGTAACTCTGTTGTTAGTAAAGTTACAACGTTCATTCAAAAACCATTCGAAAACCCGTAAAATTCTCTTAAAATCATTTAAACGCACTTTTTACTGTAACTGTCACTAGAATGGAGTTACACGAGCTTCAACTTAAATAACTTGAAACTGTCTTAGTGCAATGCAGTGTTTATTTTGACGGGTTGTAACTCCGTTGTTAGTAAAGTTACAACGTTCATTCAAAAACCATTCGAAAACCCGTAAAATTCTCTTAAAATCATTTAAACGCACTTTTTACTGTAACTGTCACTAGAATGGAGTTACACGAGCTTCAACTTAAATAACTTGAAACTGTCTTAGTGCAATGCAGTGTTTATTTTGACGGGTTGTAACTCCGTTGTTAGTAAAGTTACAACGTTCATTCAAAAACCATTCGAAAACCCGTAAAATTCTCTTAAAATCATGTAAACGCACTTTTTACTGTAACTGTCACTAGAATGGAGTTACACGAGCTTCAACTTAAATAACTTGAAGCTGTCTTAGTGCAATGCAGTGTTTATTTTGACGGGTTGTAACTCGGTTGTTAGTAAAGTTACAACGTTCATTCAAAAACCATTCGAAAACCCGTAAAATTCTCTTTAAATCATGTAAACGCACTTTTTACTGTAACTGTCACTAGAATGGAGTTACACGAGCTTCAACTTAAATAACTTGAAACTGTCTTAGTGCAATGCAGTGTTTATTTTGACGGGTTGTAACTCCGTTGTTAGTAAAGTTACAACGTTCATTCAAAAACCATTCGAAAACCTGTAAAATTCTCTTATAAATCATGTAAACGCACTTTTTACTGTAACTGTCTTTGTTACACGCTTCAACTTAATCTGTCCGTTACACGGTTACCCTAATAATCGGTTTTTCTTTTACCACCCTGTATATTTGTGTCATAATTCTTACTTCAAACATGAACGTGTTCACTTCGTCCCTTATATCGGTATCAGACAGGTTTTCGCCCTTTTCGCTGGCTTCCAACAACATATCGAGCAAAGCAGACCGGACTTTAATACCATCTTCACCATCCCCTGTCATCTGTAAGAGTTAAACTTAACTGGCGCTGGTTGAGGATTTGAGGAAAATTAGGTACTTTTCCTTTTCTCGCATATTCCGCTTTCCTTTTCTCGACGATTTTCTGGCAAAAGTCGTGCAAAACGTCCAGAGTTTTCTGGTAGATTTCGTACGGTTTGGTGAATCTGAAGAACAGCGGATGGCCCATCCAGCCCGAGTAGAAACGAAAAACGAAAATTTCCAGAAAGTCCTTAACCGCTTTCACGTATTTTGGATTTTGTTGGGTTTGAGCTCCGATTGGTGTACCAAATGCTGTTTCTGTGTCAAATATTAATTAATTAATTTGATTTAGAAGTAAATAATAGGAAATTCGGTCGGACTCGAACCAAAACTATCAAACAACCTTCACTAGAATCTGTAAAATTGCTCTTTTTCATGCTCCAACTAACTCTAAACGTTTCTCCAAAATTTCAAAATAGTCTAGAAGCTTCCAGAAACCTCTAGAAACTTCCGAAAGCTTCTAGAACAGTCTAGAAACTTTCGCATGCTCCTAAAGCAGTCACAAGTTTTCAGAATGGTCTAGGAGCTTTCAACTACTCCAAAAACAGTCTAAAAGCTTCCAGGTGATTGCAAAACAGTCTAAAAGCTATCAAAACTGTCTAGAAACTGCATGAAACATCTAGAAACCCTCAAAAGCTTCTAGAACAATCTAGAAACTTCCAAATGCTGTTGAAGTAGTCTAAAAGCATTCAAAAAACTTCCAGAACAGTCTAGAAGCTTTCAACTACTCTAAAAACTGTCTAAAAGCTTCTAAAACAATCTAGAAACTTCCAAATGTTGTTGAAGTAGTCTAAAATCATTCAAAAAGCTTCCAGAATAGTCTAGGAGTTTTCAACTACTCTAAAAACTGTCTAAAAGCTTTCAGATGATTATGAAACAGTCTAACAACTTCCAAAACTGTCTCCAGAATAGTCTAGGAGCTTTCAACTAGTCCAAAACTGTCTAAAAGCTTCCAGGATGATTCCAAACAGTCTAAAAGCTTCCAGGTGATTGCAAAACACTACCAAAACAGTTAAAAGCTATCAAAACTGTCTAGAAACTGCATGAAACATCTAGAAACTCTCAAAAGCTTCTAGAACAATCTAGAAACTTCCAAATGCTGTTGAAGTAGTCTAAAAGCATTCAAAAAACTTCCAGAACAGTCTAGGAGCTTTCAACTAGTCCAAAAACTGTCTAAAAGCTTCCAGGTGATTCCAAAACAGTCTAAAACTATCAAAACTGTCTAGAAACTGCATGAAACATCTAGAAACTCTCAAAAGCTTCTAGAACAATCTAGAAACTTCCAAATGCTGTTGAAGTAGTCTAAAAGCATTCAAAAAGCTTCCAGAATAGTCTAGGAGCTTTCAACTAGTCCAGAAACTGTCTAAAAGCTTTCAGATGATTCTGAAACAGTCTAAAAACTTTCAGAACAGACTAGGAGCTTTCAATTTGTTTAAAAAATGTCTAGAAGCCTCCTGATGATTATGAAACAGTCTAACAACTTCCAGAACTGTCTGGAAGCTTCAAACTACTCCCCAGTCTAAAAGCCTCCAGGTAGATTGCAAAACAGTCTAAAAGCTTCCAAACTGTCTAGAAACTGCATGAAACATCTAGAAACCCTAAAAGCTTCTAAAACAATCTAAAACTTTCAGAATGCTGTTGGAAGTAGCTCTAAAACATTCAAAAAAGCTTCCAGAATAGTCTAAAAGCTATCAAAATCTAGTCCAAAAACTAGTCTCAAAAGCTTCTAGAACAATCTGAAACTTCCAAATGCTGTTGAAGTAGTCTAAAAGCGTTCAAAAAGCTTCCAAACTGTCTAGAAGCTTTTCCAATTACTCTAAAAAACTGTCTAAAAGCTTCCTGATAATTCTGAAACAGTCTAAAAACTTCCAGAACAGTCTAGGAGCTTTCAACTACTCTAAAAACTGTCTAAAAGCTTCCAGATGATTATGAAACAGTCTAACAACTTCCAGAACTGTCTGGAAGCTTCAAACTGCCCCAAAACAGTCTAAAAGCTTCCAGGTGATTGCAAAACAGTCTAAAAGCTATCAAAACTGTCTAGAAACTGCATGAAACATCTAGAAACTCTCAAAAGCTTCTAGAACAATCTAGAAACTTCCAAATGCTGTTGAAGTAGTCTAAAAGCATTCAGAAAGCTTCCAGAATAGTCTAGGAGCTTTCAACTAGTCCAGAAACTGTCTAAAAGCTTCCAGATGATTCTGAAACAGTCTAAAAACTTCCAGAACAGTCTAGGAGCTTTGAATTAGTCCAGAAACTGTCTAAAAGCTTTCAGATGATTATGAAACAGTCTAACAACTTCCAGAACTGTCTGGAAGCTTCAAACTGCCCCCAAAACAGTCTAAAAGCTTCCAGGTGATTGCAAAACAGTCTAAAAGCTATCAAAACTGTCTAGAAACTGCATGAAACATCTAGAAACCCTCAAAAGCTTCTAGAACAATCTAGAAACTTCCAAATGCTGTTGAAGTAGTCTAAAAGCATTCAAAAAGCTTCCAGAATAGTCTAGGAGCTTTCAACTACTCTAAAAACTGTCTAAAAGCTTTCAGATGATTATGAAACAGTCTAACAACTTCCAGAACTGTCTGGAAGCTTCAAACTGCTCCCAAAACGGTCTAAAAGCTTCCAGGTGATTGCAAAACAGTCTAAAAGCTATCAAAAGCTTCTGTCTACTTCCAATGCTGTTGAAAACTGCATGTCTAGAAGCTTTCATCTAGAAACTCTCAAAAGCTTCTATAACAATCTAGAAACTTCCAATGCTGTTGAAGTAGTCTAAAAGCATTCAAAAAGCTTCCAGAATAATCCAGGAGCTTTCAATTAGTCCAGAAACTGTCTAAAAGCTTTCAGATGATTATAAAACAGTTTAACAACTTCCAGAACGGTCTGGAAGCTTCACACTGCTCCCAAAACAGTCTAAAAGCTTCCAGGTGATTCCAAAACAGTCTAAAAGCTATCAAAACTGTCTAGAAACTGCATGAAACATCTAGAAACTCTCAAAAGCTTCTAGAACAATCTAGAAACTTCCAAATGCTGTTGAAGTAGTCTAAAAGCATTCAAAAAACTTCCAGAACAGTCTAGAAGCTTTCAACTACTCTAAAAACTGTCTAAAAGCTTCTATAACAATCTAGAAACTTCCAAATGTTGTTGAAGTAGTCTAAAAGTATTCAAAAGTAGTAGTCTAAAATCATTTATGAAACGGTTTAAAAAGCTTCCAGAATAGTCTAGGAGTTTTCAACTACTCTAAAAACTGTCTAAAAGCTTTCAGATGATTATGAAACAGTCTAACAACTTCCAGAACTGTCTGGAAGCTTCAAACTGCTCCCAAAACGGTCTAAAAGCTTCCAGGTGATTGCAAAACAGTCTAAAAGCTATCAAAACTGTCTAGAAACTGCATGAAACATCTAGAAACTCTCAAAAGCTTCTAGAACAATCTAGAAACTTCCAAATGCTGTTGAAGTAGTCTAAAAGCATTCAAAAAGCTTCCAGAATAGTCTAGGAGCTTTCAACTACTCTAAAAACTGTCTAAAAGCTTCTATAACAATCTAGAAACTTCCAAATGCTGTTGAAGTAGTCTAAAATCATTCAAAAAGCTTCCAGAATAGTCTAGGAGCTTTCAACTACTCTAAAAACTGTCTAAAAGCTTTCAGATGATTATGAAACGGTCTAACAACTTCCAGAACTGTCTGGAAGCTTCAAACTGCTCCCAAAACGGTCTAAAAGCTTCCAGGTGATTCCAAAACAGTCTAAAAGCTATCAAAACTGTCTAGAAACTGCATGAAACATCTAGAAACCTCAAAAGCTTCTAGAACAATCTAGAAACTTCCAAATGCTGTTGAAGTAGTCTAAAAGCATTCAAAAAGCTTCCAGAATAGTCTAGAAGCTTTCAACTACTCTAAAAACTGTCTAAAAGCTTTCAGATGATTATGAAACGGTCTAACAACTTCCAGAACTGTCTGGAAGCTTCAAACTGCTCCCAAAACGGTCTAAAAGCTTCCAGATGTTTCCAAAACAGTCTAAAAGCTTTCAAAACTGTCTAGAAACTGCATGAAACATCTAGAAACTCTCAAAAGCTTCTAGAACAATCTAGAAACTTCCAAATGCTGTTCAAGTAGACTAAAAGCATTCAAAAAGCTTCCAGAATAGTCTAGGAGCTTTCAACTACTCTAAAAACTGTCTAAAAGCTTTCAGATGATTATGAAACGGTCTAACAACTTCCAGAACTGTCTGGAAGCTACAAAACTGCTCCCAAACCGCGAAATAGGGNGGTTNAAGCNGGCCGNTATGGAAGACCCTGNCCGNGATTGGCNTNNGNNGGTATNGNCACTATANANTAGATACTCNNANAGCTNNGTAACAGGCGTATGACGTTTNTGCTAGAAACGNCANACCANAATCTCGGANCTGNTCTGATATGTGCCAANGGAGACCNANTCGGCATNNACNCCNGNGCACANCCCTGCNACGCTNNCTCANNCGATCNCCNACGGTNGANTGGTCCGGTNTGCCGAGNCNGGNNGCCTAGGTGAAGTCCANGNAACTTCCCAACCATANGNATTCGGNCNTNTTNCGAGGTCTGNANCGNNNTTAAGTGGCCANCCCCTCGTTTNNAGTTANNGACANAGACNGGTTGACNTACNCNTNAAGGGGNNGGGATGNTTACAGCGTATATGAACCCNGATNGGCGNTTCCGAGGNCGGCCATCNGTNGNGANATCTNNNGTNGTAACTTTNANGNAGNAANNATNTNNAAACGCACCAGACCTACGCCTCGGCGCGTGGGGTTACGCGGCCAAATCGCACCTGAAGAAACTCCAAGCTGTGGAAAACATTGCGCTCAGGACAGCGTTGGACGTCCCATGGTACGTCAGAAATGTGGACATCCAGCGAGACTTGAAGTTCACCACCGCAATGGAATGGATCAAGCAGAGCGCAGAGAAGATATTCCAAAAAGCAGCGAAAATCAGTCACTGCGAGAAGCAGTACGACTCGGAGCTAGAAGCACCCCACCAACGACCCCGATACCAGCTATTGGATAACGAGTAACTATTAATAAGTTTTTCTTTCTGTTTCAGATAGACGACAATTCAGGACCAACCAGACAAGAAGAGGACCACAATTTCACCCTCAGACTTTCCCCCCGGGTGGCGAGAATTTTGTTCTCAAAATCTGGGTAGAACCTTTCCTCAGTTATCACGGTGCTAACTGAGCTCTTTCCCTCGCTTTGCCTACGCAAAAGGGAAAAACCATCCCCCACTCACCAGACCCTAACTCCCCAAAACTTTAGGATGTAAAAACAGACGGACGAAAGCCGGCTGTCTGGACATCCTATAGTACCTGCCAGGACCACCAGAGATGGACGAGCTGACGAAGAAAGAAGAAATGGAGGACAAGAAGAGCGCCGGAAGAGTCCCTCCGTCAGCGGGGGCATCCTTTTCCCAGGACAGAGGATGCCGATGCAAGTCTTGGAACTTCCCGAAAGAGAAAATTCCTGGACTTGTAGCGACTTCCTCTTCCAGACCTATCCTTTGGAGGGTAAAAAGCAGTAGTTTTGCTTGACCCATCTATCTGAGGCCGCATGACCCCAATGAATATCAGACTCTGCTGTGACTCGTTGGACTCTTTAAAGCATATACTTTGACAGTTTTGACGTGTTTGACAGTTGTTTTACAATAGTGGGACACTGTTTAATAAAGTGTGACGTCACAACTGTCAAAATAACGATCATTAAGTGAAAAAAACTGTTCTGTTCATAACCTGTGCTAGTAAACTGACTCTGCTTTGACTTTTTAGTGGTTTTTGTGTTTTTTATGACAAACCTTGACAGTTTTGACGCTACTGACGCATGTCAACTGTCACGAAAAGACTTTTGCGAAACTGTTACGTCACAACGGCCAAAACTCATGAACCATAAAGCTATAAAACATATTCTGTAAGTTATAGCATTTAACTGTCTCTACTGTGACTCCTTGAGCTTTCTAGAGCAAAATTTGACAGTTTTGACGCTGTTGACAGATGTCAAGTGTCACGAGAAGACTTTTAAGGAAACTGTTATGTCACAACTGCCAAAACAACGACCACGAAGCTATAAAGTACATTTGGTCCATAATAGTGCATGTAAATGGACTCTGCTTTGACTCGTTGGGCTCTCCAAAGCATACATTGACAGTTTTGACGTGTTTGACAGTTGTTTTGCAATATCGGGACACTGTTTAATAAAGTGTGACGTCACAACTGTCAAAATAACGATCATTAAGTGAAAAAAACTGTTCTGTTCATAACCTGTGCAAGTAAACTGACTCTGCTTTGACTTTTTAGTGGTTTTTGTGTTTTTTATGACAAACCTTGACAGTTTTGACGCTACTGACGCATGTCAACTGTCACGAAAAGACTTTTGAGAAAACTGTTACGTCACAATGGCCAAAACTCATGAACCATGAAGCTATAAAACATATTTTGTAAGTTATAGCATTTAACTGTCTCTACTGTGACTCCTTGAGCTTTCTCGAGCAAAATTTGACAGTTTTGACGCTATTGACAGATGTCAAGTGTCACGAGAAGACTTTTAAGGAAACTGTTACGTCACAACTGCCAAAACAACGACCACGAAGCTATAAAGTACATTTGGTCCATAATAGTGCATGTAAATGGACTCTGCTTTGACTCGTTGGGCTCTCCAAAGCATACATTGACAGTTTTGACGTGTTTGACAGTTGTTTTGCAATATCGGGACACTGTTTAATAAAGTGTGACGTCACAACTGTCAAAATAACGATCATTAAGTGAAAAAAACTGTTCTGTTCATAACCTGTGCAAGTAAACTGACTCTGCTTTGACTTTTTAGTGGTTTTTGTGTTTTTTATGACAAACCTTGACAGTTTTGACGCTACTGACGCATGTCAACTGTCACGAAAAGACTTTTGAGAAACTGTTACGTCACAACGGCCAAAACTCATGAACCATGAAGCTATAAAACATATTTTGTAAGTTATAGCATTTAACTGTCTCTACTGTGACTCCTTGAGCTTTCTCGAGCAAAATTTGACAGTTTTGACGCTGTTGACAGATGTCAAGTGTCACGAGAAGACTTTTAAGGAAACTGTTATGTCACAACTGCCAAAACAACGACCACGAAGCTATAAAGTACATTTGGTCCATAATAGTGCATGTAAATGGACTCTGCTGTGACTCGTTGGGCTCTTCAAAGCATACATTGACAGTTTTGACGTGTTTGACAGTTGTTTTACAATATCGGGACACTGTTTAATAAAGTGTGACGTCACAACTGTCAAAATAACGATCATTAAGTTAAAAAACCTGTTCTGTTCATAACCTGTGCAAGTAAACTGACTCTGCTTTGACTTTTTAGTGGTTTTTGTGTTTTTTATGACAAACCTTGACAGTTTTGACGCTACTGACGCATGTCAACTGTCACGAGAAGACTTTTGCGAAACTGTTACGTCACAACTGCCAAAATTCATGAACCATGAAGCTATAAAACATATTTTGTAAGTTATAGCATTTAACTGTCTCTACTGTGACTCCTTGAGCTTTCTAGAGCAAAATTTGACAGTTTTGACGCTGTTGACAGATGTCAACTGTCACGAAAAGACTTTTGAGAAAACTGTTACGTCACAACTGCCAAAACAACGACCACGAAGCTAAAAAACCTGTTCTGTTCATAACCTGTGCTAGTAAACTGACTCTGCTTTGACTTTTTAGTGGTTTTTGTGTTTTTTATGACAAACCTTGACAGTTTTGACGCTACTGACGCATGTCAACTGTCACGAGAAGACTTTTGCGAAACTGTTACGTCACAACTGCCAAAATTCATGAACCATGAAGCTATAAAACATATTTTGTAAGTTATAGCATTTAACTGACTCTACTGTGACTCGTTGAGCTTTCTAGAGCAAAATTTGACAGTTTTGACGCTGTTGACAGATGTCAACTGTCACGAAAAGACTTTTGAGAAAACTGTTACGTCACAACTGCCAAAACAACGACCACGAAGCTAAAAAACCTGTTCTGTTCATAACCTGTGCTAGTAAACTGACTCTGCTTTGACTTTTTAGTGGTTTTTGTGTTTTTTATGACAAACCTTGACAGTTTTGACGCTACTGACGCATGTCAACTGTCACGAAAAGACTTTTGCGAAACTGTTACGTCACAACTGCCAAAATTCATGAACCATGAAGCTATAAAACATATTTTGTAAGTTATAGCATTTAACTGTCTCTACTGTGACTCCTTGAGCTTTCTAGAGCAAAATTTGACAGTTTTGACGCTATTGACAGATGTCAAGTGTCACGAGAAGACTTTTGAGAAAACTGTTACGTCACAACTGCCAAAACAACGACCACGAAGCTAAAAAACCTGTTCTGTTCATAACCTGTGCTAGTAAACTGACTCTGCTTTGACTTTTTAGTGGTTTTTGTGTTTTTTATGACAAACCTTGACAGTTTTGACGCTACTGACGCATGTCAACTGTCACGAGAAGACTTTTGCGAAACTGTTACGTCACAACGGCCAAAACTCATGAACCATGAAGCTATAAAACATATTTTGTAAGTTATAGCATTTAACTGTCTCTACTGTGACTCCTTGAGCTTTCTAGAGCAAAATTTGACAGTTTTGACGCTGTTGACAGATGTCAACTGTCACGAAAAGACTTTTGAGAAAACTGTTACGTCACAACTGCCAAAACAACGACCACGAAGCTAAAAAACCTGTTCTGTTCATAACCTGTGCTAGTAAACTGACTCTGCTTTGACTTTTTAGTAGTTTTTGTGTTTTTTATGACAAACCTTGACAGTTTTGACGCTACTGACGCATGTCAACTGTCACGAAAAGACTTTTGCGAAACTGTTACGTCACAACTGCCAAAATTCATGAACCATGAAGCTATAAAACATATTTTGTAAGTTATAGCATTTAACTGTCTCTACTGTGACTCCTTGAGCTTTCTAGAGCAAAATTTGACAGTTTTGACGCTATTGACAGATGTCAAGTGTCACGAGAAGACTTTTGAGGAAACTGTTACGTCACAACTGCCAAAACAACGACCACGAAGCTATAAAGTACATTTGGTCCATAATAGTGCATGCAAATTGACACTGCTTTGACTCGTTGGGCTCTCCAAAGCATACATTGACAGTTTTGACGTGTTTGACAGTTGTTTTACAATAGTGGGACACTGTTTAATAAAGTGTGACGTCACAACTGTCAAAATAACGATCATTAAGTGAAAAAAACTGTTCTGTTCATAACCTGTGCAAGTAAACTGACTCTGCTTTGACTTTTTGAGTTTTTTATGACAAACCTTGACAGTTTTGACGCTACTGACGCATGTCAACTGTCACGAAAGACTTTTGAGAAACTGTTACGTCACAACGGCCAAAACTCATGAACCATAAAGCTATAAAACATATTCTGTAAGTTATAGCATTTAACTGTCTCTACTGTGACTCCTTGAGCTTTCTAGAGCAAAATTTGACAGTTTTGACGCTGTTGACAGATGTCAACTGTCACGAAAAGACTTTTAAGGAAACTGTTACGTCACAACTGCCAAAACAACGACCACGAAGCTATAAAGTACATTTGGTCCATAATAGTGCATGTAAATTGACTCTGCTGTGACTCGTTGGGCTCTTCAAAGCATATACTTTGACAGTTTTGACGTATTTGACAGTTGTTTTACAATAGTGGAAGACTGTTTAATAAAGTGTGACGTCACAACTGTCAAAATAACGATCATTAAGTGAAAAAAACTGTTCTGTTCATAACCTGTGCAAGTAAACTGACTCTGCTTTGACTTTTTAGTGGTTTTTGTGTTTTTTATGACAAACCTTGACAGTTTTGACGCTATTGACAGATGTCAACTGTCACGAAAAGACTTTTGAGAAACTGTTACGTCACAACGGCCAAAACTCATGAACCATGAAGCTATAAAACATATTCTGTAAGTTATAGCATTTAACTGTCTCTACTGTGACTCCTTGAGCTTTCTAGAGGAAAATTTGACAGTTTTGACGCTGTTGACAGATGTCAAGTGTCACGAGAAGACTTTTAAGGAAACTGTTACGTCACAACTGCCAAAACAACGACCACGAAGCTATAAAGCATATTTGGTCCATAGTAGTGCATGTAAATTGACACTGCTGTGACTCGTTGGGCTCTCCAAAGCACACATTGACAGTTTTGACGTGTTTGACAGTTGTTTTGCAATATCGGGACACTGTTTAATAAAGTGTGACGTCACAACTGTCAAAATAACGATCATTAAGTGAAAAAAACTGTTCTGTTCATAACCTGTGCAAGTAAACTGACTCTGCTTTGACTTTTTAGTGGTTTTTGTGTTTTTTATGACAAACCTTGACAGTTTTGACGCTACTGACGCATGTCAAGTGTCACGAAAAGACTTTTGAGAAACTGTTACGTCACAACGGCCAAAACTCATGAACCATGAAGCTATAAAACATATTTTGTAAGTTATAGCATTTAACTGTCTCTACTGTGACTCCTTGAGCTTTCTCGAGCAAAATTTGACAGTTTTGACGCTATTGACAGATGTCAATTGTCACGAAAAGGCAGCTCTATCATTTTCGACAAATCCTCTCTTCTTGTCTGACAGTGATTCAATTCAATTCTTCTTTACAATATGTTGGCAAAGTCTTCTTTAAAAATTAGTGGGCAATTAGCCAGCTCAACACATTCTTTTCCTCTTCTTTTTAGAAAGAATTTAGTTTAGTTTTAGTTAGTCTTCTTTCAAAATTTCTGGGCAACTAGCATGCTCGATTATTTCAAAACATTTTCTGCTTCTTTAAGTCTGAACGACTGATGGAACTGAATTCTTCTTTAAAATATTTTTAGGCTTCTCACGTCGATCAGTCAAAATATTATAAGGACAACCTAACCTAACTTTGTCTGATATTTACGTGAAAAATGATTATTCTAATTGCTACTACTTATTAGCTTCCACTTTCTTTCAATTTTTCTTACACCAAACATCTTTATCAAATTTTATTTCTTGGTTTCTTAGTAAATATTAATAAAAACTCTATAATGGTTCCCTTTATGAAGCATTTATTCATTATTGTCGATAGGGTAGCATAACTTTCTGTTTCCGTTATTGTTTCGCAAAAATTGATTGCCCATAAATCGGTTAAGTGGTCGTAAAAACAATTGACACCGTTATTTCAAAATGGACGAGTTCTGATCGCGTTTACCCGGTTCTTTGTGGCTGTAAACCTAGCTCACTGGATGTAGAATATAATTCGGAACAATTTTTATAATTTGCAAAATTTCTGTAACTCTAACCGTTTGCGAGATATTCGACTTCGTGTACTCTGTATTTTTTGGAAATTGTACTAGAATTTTGAAAATCCGGTATCTCCGCTATTTTTTGGGTTTAAGCGACTAAAAAAAAACTCAAAATGTTTGTCTTGAACCGTAATTTCACATCGTGTAAACCGCAACACTATTAAACATATACAGGGTGTCCAAAAAACAAAAAGAAAAACAGTCAAATTTTTAACTAATTTTCTACAAGTTCTGATAGCGTTTACCCAGTTTTTGTGGGTGTAAACCTAGCTCACTGGATGCAGAATGCCATTCTGAACAATTTTGATATCTTGCAAAATTTCTGTAACTCTAATCGTTTGCGAGATATTCGACTTGTTGTACTCTTTATTTTTTGGAAATTGCATTAAAATTTTGAAAATCCGGTATCTCCGACATTTTTTGGGTTTAAGCGACTAAAAAAAACTCAAAATGTTTGTCTTGAACCGTACTTTCATCTCGTGCAAGCCGCAACACTATTGAACATATACAGGGTGTCCAAAAAACAGAAAGAAAAGCAGTCAAATTTTGAACTAAATTTCTGCTAGTTCTGATCGCGTTTACCCGGTTTTTGTGGGTGTAAACTCAGCTCACTGGATGCAAATTGCCATTCTGAACAATTTTGGTATCTTGCAAAATTTCTGTAACTCTAACCGTTTGCAAGATATTCGACTTCGTGTACTCTGTATTTTTTGGAAATTGTATCAGAATTTTTAAAATACGGTATCTCCGCCATTTTTTGGATTTAAGCGACTAAAAAAAATTCAAAATTTTTGTCTTGAACTGTACTTTCACCTGGTGCAAACCGCAACACTATTGAACATATACAGGGTGTCCAAAAAACAAAAAGAAAAACAGTCAAATTTTGAACTAACTTTCTAGCAGTTCTGATCGCGTTTACCCGATTCTTTGTGGGTGTAAACCTAGCTCACTGGATGCAGAATACAATTCTGAACAATTTTGATACTTTGCAAAATTTCTGTAACTCTAACCGTTTGCGAGATATTCGACTTCGTTTACTCTTTATTTTTTCGAAATTGTATCAGAATTTTGAAAATCCCGTATCTCCGCCATTTTTTGGGTTTAAGCGACTAAAAAAAAACTTAAAATGTTTGTCTTGAACCGCACTTTCACCTCGTGCAAACCGCAACACTATTGAACATATACAGGGTGTTCAAAAAATAAAAAGAAAAATAGTTAAATTTGGAACTAAATTTCTGCCAGTTGTGGCTGCGTTTACTCCATTCTAAGTGGGTGGAAACCTTGTCTACTCGGTGCAGAAAGTCATTCTGAACATTTTTGGTCTCTTATAATATTTTTGTACCTCTAACCGTTTTCGAGATATTCGACTATTTTTAGAAATCGCAGAAAAAAATTGAAATTGTTGTATCTCCGCCATTTTTGGGGTTTCAACGATCGGAAAAAGCTCAAAATGTGCGTCTTTAATTGCTCTTTCACCTTCTGCTAACCGCAACACGATTGATCATATACAGGGTGGCCAATTTAAAGGAAAACTCTTCATTTATATTAACAGAAAAAAATGGTAAAAGTGTAACAAAAGGCTGATACAAAAAACAGCAATCAGGCCTAATAAACCGCCGACCAGACCAGTTTTTCCAAAAGGGTTTTAAAAATGTTGCCAGATTTCACTTAAAATCCTCAGATTTTATTTAGGGTATTTTAAAGTTTTGCTTTAATTCCATTTTTTAATGGAAATCCTTTAATTAACATGAATTTTCTGATTGATTTGTGACAAAATTCACTTAAAACTGCATGAAACACGTTTTTTTTATTACTTTTATAGCTTCATAGAGTGGTGTTTGACAGTTTGCAGTATTTCGACATATGGATCTGTCGAAAAACCGGCTTATGAAACTCTAAAAAACATTTAATGTGAATTACTAGTTTTAAGAAAGTTTCGTCACAATACCTGTCAAAATAGCTGAGTAAGTAGCTGTCAAATTTTTGAAAACTTAGGTATGCCCTAACTTAGAACACTTGAAGATATTCTTGGAATAACCCACTTAGTATACAATATTTTTGGAGGAGCTATACGTCATTTTAAATAGCAAACTCTAGGCTACAATTTGGTAAAAAAACTGTCACAATACCTGTCAAAATAGCTGAGTAAGTAGCTGTCAAATTTTTGAAAACTTAGGTATGCCCAAACTTAGAACACTTGAAGATATTCTTGGAATAACCCACTTAATATACAATGTTTTTGGAGGAGCTATACGTCATTTTAAAGAGCAAACACTAGGCTACAATTTGGTAAAAAAACTGTCACAATACCTGTCAAAATAGCTGAGTAAGAAGCTGTCAAATTTTTGAAAACTTAGGTATGCCCTAACTTAGAACACTTGAAGATATTCTTAGAATAACCCACTTAATATACAATATTTTTGGAGGAGCTATACGTCATTTTAAAGAGCAAACTCTAGGCTACAATTTGGTAAAAAAACTGTCACAATACCTGTCAAAATAGCTGAGTAAGTAGCTGTCAAACTTTTGAAAACCCAAGTTCAACTCAGTTCGGATCTATTGTGGATTTTTAGTGGAATAACCCAATCAATTCACGATATTTCTAGGGAAGCTAAAGGTCGTTTCAAAGAGGACACTCTGCTCTACAAATTCGTATAAAAAACTGTCACAATACCTGTCAAAATAGCTGAGTAAAAAGCTGTCAAGGTTTTGAAAACTTAGGTATGCCCTAACTTAGAACACTTGAAGATATTCTTGGAATAACCCACTTAGTATACAATATTTTTGGAGGAGCTATACGTCATTTTAAATAGCAAACTCTAGGCTACAATTTGGTAAAAAAACTGTCACAATACCTGTCAAAATAGCTGAGTAAGTAGCTGTCAAACTTTTGAAAACCCAAGTTCAACTCAGTTCGGATCTATTGTGGATTTTTAGTGGAATAACCCAATCAATTCACGATGTTTCTAGGGAAGCTAAAGGTCGTTTTAAAGAGGACACTCTGCTCTACAAATTCGTATAAAAAACTGTCACAATACCTGTCAAAATAGCTGAGTAAGAAGCTGTAAAATTTTTGAAAACTTAGGTATGCCCTAACTTAGAACACTTGAAGATATTCTTGGAATAACCCACTTAGTAGACAATGTTTTTGGAGGAGCTATACGTCATTTTAAAGAGCAAACACTAGGCTACAATTTGGTAAAAAAACTGTCACAATACCTGTCAAAATAGACGAGTTACAGCTGTCAAATTTTTGAAAACACAGTGCAGAACAATTGGGGATTTTTAGTGGAATAACCCAATCAATTCACGATGTTTCTAGGGAAGCTAAAGTTCGTTTTAAAGAGGACACTCTGAGCTACAAAATAATATAAAAAAATGACACAATACCTGTCAAAATAGCTGAGTAAGAAGCTGTAAAATTTTTGAAAACTTAGGTATGCCCTAACTTAGAACACTTGAATATATTCTTGGAATAACCCACTTAGTAGACAATGTTTTTGGAGGAACTATACGTCATTTTAAAGAGCAAACACTAGGCTACAATTTGGTAAAAAAACTGTCACAATACCTGTCAAAATAGCTGAGTAAGTAGCTGTCAAATTTTTGAAAACTTAGGTATGCCTTAACTTAGAACACTTGAAGATATTCTTAGAATAACCCACTTAATATACAATATTTTTGGAGGAGCTATACGTCATTTTAAATAGCAAACTCTAGGCTACAATTTGGTAAAAAACCTGTCACAATACCTGTCAAAATAGCTGAGTAAAAGCTGTTAAATTTTTGAAAACTTAGGTATGCCCTAACTTAGAACACTTGAAGATATTCTTGGAATAACCCACTTAGTAGACAGTGTTTCTGGAGGAGCTATACGTCATTTTAAAGAGCAAACACTAGGCTACAATTTGGTAAAAAAACTGTCACAATACCTGTCAAAATAGCTGAGTAAGTAGCTGTCAAACTTTTGAAAACCCAAGTTCAACTCAGTTTAGATCTAATGTGGATTTTTAGTGGAATAACCCAATCAATTCACGATGTTTCTAGGGAAGCTAAAGGTCGTTTTAAAGAGGACACTCTGCTCTACAAATTCGTATAAAAAACTGTCACAATACCTGTCAAAATAGCTGAGTAAGTAGCTGTCAAACTTTTGAAAACCCAAGTTCAACTCAGTTCGGATCTATTGTAGATTTTTAGTGGAATAACCCAATCAATTCACGATGTTTCTAGGGAAGCTAAAGGTCGTTTTAAAGAGGACACTCTGCTCTACAAATTCGTATAAAAAAAACTGTCACAATACCTGTCAAAATAGCTGAGTAAGTAGCTGTCAAACTTTTGAAAACCCAAGTTCAACTCAGTTCGGATCTATTGTAGATTTTTAGTGGAATAACCCAATCAATTCACGATGTTTCTAGGGAAGCTAAAGGTTGTTTTAAAGAGGACACTCTGCTCTACAAATTCGTATAAAAAACTGTCACAATACCTGTCAAAATAGCTGAGTAAGTAGCTGTCAAACTTTTGAAAACCCAAGTTCAACTCAGTTCGGATCTATTGTAGATTTTTAGTGGAATAACCCAATCAATTCACGATGTTTCTAGGGAAGCTAAAGGTCGTTTTAAAGAGGACACTCTGCGCTACAAATTCGTATAAAAAACTGTCACAATACCTGTCAAAATAGCTGAGTAAAAAGCTGTTAAATTTTTGAAAACTTAGGTATGCCCTAACTTAGAACACTTGAAGATATTCTTGGAATAACCCACTTAGTAGACAATGTTTTTGGAGGAGCTATACGTCATTTTAAAGAGCAAACACTAGGCTACAATTTGGTAAAAAAACTGTCACAATACCTGTCAAAATAGCTGAGTAAGTAGCTGTCAAACTTTTGAAAACCCAAGTTCAACTCAGTTCGGATCTATTGTGGATTTTTAGTGGAATAACCCAATCAATTCACGCATATTTCTGGAGGAGCTATACGTCATTTTAAAGAGCACACTCTAGGCTACAATTTGGTAAAAAAACCTGTCACAATACCTGTCAAAATAGCCGAGTTACGAGCTGTCAAACTTTTGAAAATACAGGTTTGTGTGAAGAAAAAAAATCCAATAAGACCATTAATAACTAAATAAATGGAAATACGTCATTTTAAAGAGCAAATAGGCTAAAAATAAAAAAACGTCAAGTGCGACAAAACGTGCCTTGTGACTGTCACACTTTTGAAAACTCAGTGCAGAACAATTGACTTTTAGTGGAATAACCCAATCAATTCACGATGTTTCTAAAACCTCTATAAATGCTTAAAGAGCACACTCTAGGCTACAATTTGGTAAAAAAACTGTCACAATACCTGTCAAAATAGCCGAGTTACGAGCTGTCAAACTTTTGAAAAATACAGGTTTGTGTGAAGAAAAAAAATCCAATAAGACCAATAAATAACTAAATAAATAAATAGTCTAGGAATAGGAAAAATAATACAAAACGATAAGTGCGACAAAACGTGCCTTGTGACGTCACACTTTACCGATTTATTGCCAATAAAATCCAAAATGCTTCTAAAGCTGTCTGAAGTCTTTCTCTAAAACATTCCAAATGCTTTTCAACTAGTCTAGAAGCTCCCAGAAGATATTAAAGCAGTTTAGAAGCTTCCAAAAAATTTTGTGAACCGTGTAAGAGATTCCAAATGCCTCTAAAGCATTCCAGAACCTTCAATATGCTGTTTAAACAGTCCAAAAACCTTCCAAATGCACTCAAGTAGTCACAAAAAGTTTTCAAAACAGTCTAAAATCTTCATCTTCTAAAGCATTTTGAAAGAAAAAATTTGCTTATCTGAAAGAGTTTTGTACTTTTTTTAAAGCTTTTTATGCTTTTAAGAAAATTATTTTGCTTTTTAATCGTTTTTTTTTCACGATTTTTGTACTTTTAATCATAAATCACAAATAAAGAATGGAATATAATTAAAATAAACAAATTAACATCACGACTGTCCAATTTCTTTTTCTAACCCTCTACATTTATACGAACAAATATTTTCCCCAGATTTGTCAATTTTCCCAGACCTGGCAACACTGGCCGAGTGAAAAAACCGGTAGTGTACGTACAACAATACGTATTTTCCTTGAACAAAATTGCCACGCATTTGCATTACACATAAACAACACCTACACATAAACCATTATAATTATTGTTATTATTATTACTAATGGCGTGCGCGACAACTTGACTAAATTATACTCTCTCAAATGCACAACAATAATTTTCCTATTATCGAAACAATTTAGAAAAATTATTCTGTTTACTGTACGCAATTAGGTGTCTAGCACAATACCAAGCAGATCAAACCTTATTTGACAAAAATTATTGTTTATTTTATTTTAAAATATAATAAAGTAAATTTTCCAAAGTTCCTAAGAAATCTTAATATTCCAGAAACTATAATAATTAATCTTTATTCTTGAATTTTCAGTCTTGTGGAGCTACTTTCATAACGAATTTATCAGCAATGTGACGTCACAAGGCACGTTTTGTCGCACTTGTTGTTTTGTATTATTTTTCCTATTCCTAAACTATTTATTGGTCTTATTGTATTTCTTTTCTTCAAACAAACGTGTATTTTCAAAATATTGACAGTTTGTAACTCAGCTGTTTTGACAGGTATTGTGACAAGTTTTTATACAAATTTGTAGCACAGAATGTCCTCTTTAAAACGACCTATAGCTTTTCTAGGTACATTGTGAATTATATGGGTTATTCCACTAAAAATCCACAATTGTTCTGCACTGAGTTTTCAAAAGTTTGACAACTCGTAACTCAGCTATTTTGACAGGTATTGTGACAGGTTTTTTTACCAAATTGTAGCCTAGAGTGTGCTCTTTAAAATGACGTATAGCTCCTCCCGAAACGTTGTCTACTAAAAGGGTTATTCCAAGAATATCTTCAAGTGTTCTAAGTTGAGGCATACCTAAGTTTTCAAAATTTGACAGCTTCCTACTCAGCTATTTTGACAGGTATTGTGACAAGTTTTTTATACGAATTTGTAGCTCAGAGTGTCCTCTTTAAATCGACCTATAGCTTCCCTAGAAACATCGTGAATTGATTGGGTTATTCCACTAAAAATCCACATTAGATCTAAACTGAGTTGAATCTGAGTTTTCAAAAGTTTGACAGCTTGTAACTCAGCTATTTTGACAGGTATTGTGACAGGTTTTTTACCAAATTGTAGCCTAGAGTATGCTCTTTGAAATGACGTATAGCTCCTCCAGAAACATTGTCTACTAAGTGGGTTATTCCAAGAATATCTTCAAGTGTTCTAAGTTAAGGCATACCTAAGTTTTCAAAAATTTGACAGCTTCCTACTCAGCTATTTTGACAGGTATTGTGACAAGTTTTTTATACGAATTTGTAGCTCAGAGTGTCCTCTTTAAATCGACCTATAGCTTCCCTAGAAACATCGTGAATTGATTGGGTTATTCCACTAAAAATCCACATTAGATCTAAACTGAGTTGAATCTGAGTTTTCAAAAGTTTGACAGCTTGTAACTCAGCTATTTTGACAGGTATTGTGACAGGTTTTTTACCAAATTGTAGCCTAGAGTGTGCTCTTTAAAATGACGTATAGCTCCTCCAAAACGTTGTCTACTAAAAGGGTTATTCCAAGAATATCTTCAAGTGTTCTAAGTTAAGGCATATCTAAGTTTTCAAAAATTTGACAGCTTCCTACTCAGCTATTTTGACAGGTATTGTGACAAGTTTTTTATACGAATTTGTAGCTCAGAGTGTCCTCTTTAAAACGACCTATAGCTTCCCTAGAAACATCGTGAATTGATTGGGTTATTCCACTAAAAATCCACATTAGATCTAAACTGAGCTGAACCTGTGTTTTCAAACGTTTGACAGCTCATAGCTTGGCTATTTTGACAGGTATTGTGACAGGTTTTTTACCAAATTGTAGCCTACAGTATGCTCTTTGAAATGACGTATAGCTCCTCCAGAAACATTGTCTTCTAAGTGGGTTATTCCAAGAATATCTTCAAGTGTTCTAAGTTAAGGCATACCTAAGTTTTCAAAAATTTGACAGCTTCCTACTCAGCTATTTTGACAGGTATTGTGACAAGTTTTTATACGAATTTGTAGCTCAGAGTGTCCTCTTTAAAACGACCTATAGCTTCCCTAGAAACATCGTGAATTGATTGGGTTATTCCACTAAAAATCCACATTAGATCTAAACTGAGCTGAACCTGTGTTTTCAAACGTTTGACAGCTCATACTCAGCTATTTTCACAGGTATTGTGACAGGTTTTTTACCAAATTGTAGCCTACAGTATGCTCTTTGAAATGGCGTATAGCTCCTCCAGAAACATTGTCTTCTAAGTGGGTTATTCCAAGAATATCTTCAAGTGTTCTAAGTTAAGGCATATCTAAGTTTTCAAAAATTTGACAGCTTCCTATTCAGCTATTTTGACAGGTAAGGTGACAGTTTTTTATACGAATTTGTAGCTCAGAGTGTCGACTACCTTGACTAAAAAAATCAAGGCTATAACCTTGAAACTGTTATTTTGGCGCCATTTTAAGCAGTTCCGTTGTCAAGCCAAGCTAAAGTTTCAGTAGTGCCGCCATTTTGTATCAATATCTCCGAAAGGGTAAGAGTGAAAATTTTGAAAAAAATACTGACATATCTATCAAGGTCATGGCTACCTTGTGAACTGTCAAACTTTGAAACTGTCAATTTGGCGCCATTTTGATAGTTCTGAAACAAGTTTTCAGCAGACCTGCCATTTTGTTGACACATCTCCGAAACGGTAAGAGTGAAAATTTTGAAAAAAATACTGACATATCTATCAAGGTCATGGCTACCTTGTGAACTGTCAAACTGTCAATTTGGCGCCATTTTGATAGTATTTTGAACATTCAAATCAGGCCCAAAATTCCCTTTGGTTTGGGGTATTCCACTAAAAATCCACATTAGATCTGAACTGATTGACCCTGGATTTTCAAAACTTTGACAGCTCGTAGCTTGGCTATTTTGACAGATACTGTAACAGGTTTTTTACCAAATTGTAGCCTAGAGTGTGTTCTTTAAAATGACGTATAGCTCTTCCAGAAACATTGTCTATTAAGTGGGTTATTCCAAGAATATCTTCAAGTGTTCTAAGTTAAGGTATATCTAAGTTTTCAAACATTTGACAGCTTCCTACTCAGCTATTTTGACAGGTAAGGTGACAGTTTTTTATACGAATTTGTAGCTCAGAGTGTCGACTACCTTGACTAAAAAAATCAAGGCTATAACCTTGAAACTGTCAATTTTTGGCGCCATTTTGAAAGTTCTGAAGCAAGTTTTCAGCAGACCTGCCATTTTGTTGACACATCTCCGAAACGGTAAGAGTGAAAATTTTGAAAAAAATACTGACATATCTATCAAGGTCATGGCTACCTTGTGAACTGTCAAACTTTCAAACTGTCAATTTGGCGCCATTTTGATAGTTCTGAAACAAGTTTTCAGCAGACCTGCCATTTTGTTGACACATCTCCGAAACGGTAAGAGTGAAAATTTTGAAAAAAATACTGACATATCTATCAAGGTCATGGCTACCTTGTGAACTGTCAAACTTTGAAACTGTCAATTTGGCGTCATTTTGATAGTTCTGAAACAAGTTTTCAGCAGACCTGCCATTTTGTTGACACATCTCCGAAACGGTAAGAGTGAAAATTTTGAAAAAAATACTGACATGAACGTCAAAGTCACGGCTACCTTCAAAAATTTTGATGGTCTGAAAAATGTCCATTTTGTTAATCTTAAATTTTGAAAAAATACTGACATGACACTTTGACGTCATTTTGAAAGTCGAAATATGACGTTATTTTGAACATTCAAATCAGACCCAAAATTCCCGATTAAACACTTTTTTTCCTATTTCTTGAAATATTTGTGAAGTACGCCACTGGTTTTTTTCAACTAAAATAGTGATTTTCTGGCTTAACCCCACTAACCCCCAGTGGCGTAGGTGAGTTTTCACCCTAAAAACCACAAATTTTGGCTTAAACACAGTTTTTGGGGAACAATCCCTATTTCTACTATTTCCTGAAATGTTTGTGAAGTACGCCACTGGTTTACAGCTAAAATAGCAAATTTCTGACTTAACCCCACTAACCCCCAGTGGCGTAGGTGAGTTTTTCACCCTAAAAACCACAATTTTTGCCTTAAACACAGTTTTTGGGGAACAATCCCTATTTATCCTATTTCCTGAAATGTTTGTGAAGTACGCCACTGGTTTACAACTAAAATAGTAAATTTCTGGCTTAACCCCACCAACCCCCAGTGGCGTAGGTGAGTTTTTCACCCTAAAAACCACAATTTTTGCCTTAAACACAGTTTTTGAGAAACAATCCCTATTTCTCCTATTTCTTGAAATGTTTGTCAAGTACGCCACTGATTTATAACTAAAATAGTGATTTTCTGGCTTAACCCCACCAACCCCCAGTGGCGTAGGTGAGTTTTCACCCTAAAAACCACAATTTTTGCCTTAAACACAGTTTTTGGGGAACAATCCCTATTTCTCCTATTTCCTGAAATGTTTGTGAAGTACGCCACTGATTTACAGCTAAAATAGTCAATTTTTGACTTAACCCCACAAACCCCCAGTGGCGTAGGTGAGTTTTCACCCTAAAAACCACAATTTTTGGCTTAAACACAATTTTTGGGAAACAATCCCTATTTCTCCTATTTTCTGAAATGTTTGTGAAGTACGCCACTGGTTTTGAGCTAAAATAGTCAATTTCTGCCTTAACCCCACTAACCCCCAGTGGCGTAGGTGAGTTTTCACCCTAAAAACCACAATTTTTGGCTTAAACACAGTTTTTGGGGAGCAATCCCTATTTCTCGTATTTCCTGAGATTTTTGTGAAGTACGCCACTGATTTACAGCTAAAATAGCTAATTTCTGGCTTAAACCCTACATTTCTGCCCCCAGTGGCGTAGGTGAGTTTTCACCCTAAAAACCACAATTTTTGGCTTAAACACAGTTTTTGGGGAACAATCCCTATTTCTCCTATTTCCTGAAATGTTTGTGAAGTACGCCACTGATTTACAGCTAAAATAGCAAATTTCTGGCTTAACCCTACAAACCCCCAGTGGCGTAGGTGAGTTTTCACCCTAAAAACCACAATTTTTGCCTTAAACACAGTTTTTGGGGAACAATCCCTATTTCTCCTATTTCCTGAAATGTTTGTGAAGTACGCCACTGATTTACAGCTAAAATAGTCAATTTTTGACTTAACCCCACAAACCCCCAGTGGCGTAGGTGAGTTTTCACCCTAAAAACCACAATTTTTGGCTTAAACACAGTTTTTGGGGAACAATCCCTATTTCTCCTATTTCCTGAAATGTTTGTGAAGTACGCCACTGGTTTACAGCTAAAATAGTAAATTTTTGACTTAACCCCACAAACCCCCAGTGGCGTAGGTGAGTTTTCACCCTAAAAACCACAATTTTTGGCTTAAACACAGTTTTTGGGGAACAATCCCTATTTCTCCTATTTCCTGAAATGTTTGTGAAGTACGCCACTGGTTTACAGCTAAAATAGTCAATTTCTGCCTTAACCCCACAAACCCCCAGTGGCGTACAAATTTTAATCGAACCTGTCATTCTGTGGCTCTTAAGGGTAGATTCTCGATAATGACTAAAGCCACCCTTATTCGAGATTCTCGTATTCGTACACAACCCCCCCAAACGTTTCGGTTTTTGCGAATATTAAGGGGTGCGTATCGATTTTTCAGCTGAAACGAATGCAGTATTGGCTAGACGATGCAGCTCTCGTTAATTATACGTTTTGCCTGTGAATTTGTCTGCAAAAAATTCAGTGACTCACTCTGCATTTTTGTACAAATTAACTAAATGTTATGCTGTTATGTGGTTGCTATTTTTTTGGCTCCTAACGACCCTCAAATGCCTTGGAGCGTTTTCAAAGTTACATATACAGATTCTACGCTTCATTCTAAACAATTTCGCTCTCTTGCAAAATGTTTGTATCTTTAACCGTTTTCGAGGTATTTAATAAAAACCAGTTGCATAGTATTTCGACCAAAACTGTAGAAACGGACCCTTGAGTATTTAAAGTTGAATAACTCCGCCATTTTTTGACTTACAAGGTGCGCAAACCACTCAAAACAAAGCTCTTTCAGTCCTCTTTCCTGTCATACCAGTCACGTGATCGGTTCTTGTGAAATGTATACAGGGTGTGGCAAATTACAGGGTCGTGTTAGTTTGTCGGCTCTTGACGACCCCCAAGGGCTTTAGAGAGTTTTCAAAGTTACACAACGAGATTCTACGTTTAATTCTGAACAATTTGATTCTATTGCAAAATTTTCAAATTTTTAACCGTTTTCGAGATATTTAATAAAAACCAGTTGCACCAAAACTTTCAAAACGGACACTTAAATTTTCAAAATTGAATAACTCCGCCATTTTTTGACTTACAAGGTGCGCAAACCACTCAAAACAAAGCTCTTCCAGTCCTCTTTCCTGTCATACCAGTCACGTGATCGGTTCTTGTGAAATGTATACAGGGTGTGGCAAATTACAGGGTCGTGTTAGTTTGTCGGCTCTTGACGACCCCCAAGGGCTTTAGAGAGTTTTCAAAGTTACACAACGAGATTCTACGTTTAATTCTGAACAATTTGACTCTCTTGCAAAATTTTCGTATCTCTAACCGTTTTCGAGATATTTAATAAAAACCAGTTGCACCAAAACTTTCAAAACGGACACTTAAATTTTCAAATTTGAATAACTCTCCCATTTTTGGACTTACAAGGTGCGCAAACCACTCAAAACAAAGCTCTTCCAGTCCTCTTTCCTGTCATATTAGTCACGTGATCGGTTCTTGTGAAATGTATACAGGGTGTGGCAAATTACAGGGTCGTGTTAGTTTGTCGGCTCCTGACGACCCCCAAGGGCTCTAGAGAGTTTTAAAAGTTACACAACGAGATTCTACGTTTAATTCTGAACAATTTGATTCTATTGCAAAATTTTCAAATTTTTAACCGTTTTCGAGATATTTAATAAAAACCAGTTGCACCAAAACTTTCAAAACGGACACTTGAATTTTAAAAATTGAATAACTTCCCCATTTTTTGACTTACAAGGTGCGCAAACCACTCAAAACAAAGCTCTTTCAGTCCTCTTTCCTGTCATACCAGTCATGTGATCCGTTCTTTTGAAATGTATACAGGGTATGGCAAATTACACAGTCGTGTTAGTTTGTCGGTCCCTGACAAAACCCAAAGGCTTTGGAGAGTTTTCAAACTTACACACTCAGATTCTGCGTTCAATTCTGAACAATTTTACTCTCTTGAAAAATTTTCGTACCTCTAACCGTTTCCGAGATATTTAAACAAAACCAGTTGCACATGGTACTTAAACCAAAACTATTGAAACGGACACTGAAATTTTCAAAATTGAATAACTCCCCCATTTTTGGTCTTACAGGGTGCGCAAACCACTCAAAACAAAGCTCTTTCAGTCCTCTTTCCTGTCATACCAGTCACGTGATCGGTTCTTGTGAAATGTATACAGGGTGTGGCAAATTACAGGGTCGTGTTAGTTTCTTGGCCCTTGACGATACCCAAAGACTTTGGAGAGTTTTCAAACTTCCACAGCCAGATTTTACGTAAAATTCTGAACAATTTGACTCTCTTGCAAAATTTTCGTATCTCGAACCATTTTCGAGATATTTAATAAAAACCAGTTGCACCAAAACTTTGAAAACGGACATAGAAATTTACAAAATGAATAACTCCGTCATTTTTTGAATCGTCAATGAAAAGTGACATCAGAAGCTAAAATTTGCATTTGAAGTAAGTTTTCATAATTTAGAGACAAATTTCAATATTTTAATCCAGGGGCGGCTCGTCAATAAGTGCACATGTGCACGTGCACTCCCAAATTTTGAGTCCAAAAATGCATGTTTTCATTATAAATTTTATAATGATTGAAATAATTTTCTATTAATACCAAGTATTATTAATATTGGAAACAAATAAGCTTTTAATAATAAATAAACGAAATCTGGACGAAAAAATCAAGTGCACAGCTCATGGGTAAAGTAAATCTGATTGGTCGAACTTCCGCCGTCCGCCCCCTCTGTACCCCGCGACTGTCTAGAGTCACTTGATGCCCGTGTGCACAATTAAATTGTGCACTGGGGGTTTTTTCTTATCAGTCGCGTGTTATTTTTCTTCGCGATTTTTTAAAATGCCTCCAGTATTTCCTACCGTTAGTGTGCAATATTTGAAAGCAATTACATATTTTAAAATTGTAGGAAGTTTGGGCGTGGTCACAAAAAATGTTTTTCGGTACTCTTTGAAATTCAATATCTCCGTAAGATGAGGAGCTACAGAGGCCATTTTTAACCCACTTTGTAGTATTTTTTATGCTTTTTCGAATGGCGTAGGAACGAATTTCCTGCGATTTTAAGTAAAAGAGCTACGATTTTTCAAAAAGTAAAAAAATGCAATTTCTGTCAAAAGTGCCAATGCACAGCAAAGGGCATATTTATACAAAAGAACCTTAAATTAGCTGAAATAAGCACAAAAAAAGCACTTTAAAATTTTTATTTTTTAGTTTTTGAACCAATTTTCATGATTTTGATCAATTTTCATAATTTTGCTCATTTTTTAGTTTTTGGACCAATTTTTGTGATTTTGATCAATTTTCATGATTTTGCTAATTTTTTAGTTTATAAACCAATTTTCGTGATTTTGATCAATTTTCATAGTTTTGCTAATTTTTTAGTTTTTAAACCAATTTTCATGATTTTCAATTTTTTTGAAAAGTGAAAAATTTGAAAGTGCTTTTTTTGTGCTTATTTCACCTAATTTAAGGTTCTTTTGCCAAAATTGCACTTTTGACAAAAATTTAATTTTTTTGACTTTTTGAAAAATCGTAGCTCTTTTGTTTAAATTCGCAGGAAATTTTTCACAAAAATTTTATGATAAAACTGTCGTTTTCCTCGTTCACGTCCAAAAATTCGATCAAACCTACGCCGGAAATTACATTATAAGGAAAAAATCAAAATGGCCGCCATTTTGGATTGATCTAGGTTAGGGTTGATGGTACTCGTTTTCGACTAATTCAGGGTCAAGGAATCCATTTCTGCAGTCAGTGTGTCCGTATATGTTACTCAGTTCGAGAAACTTAACTTTTTGTAAAAATCTGGGTTTGGGGGAGAGTTACGCAAAAATGAACGTCATCACTGAATTCCGCATCCTCGATTTAGTAGAAAACGAGTATAAACTTGATTTTTTACGAAAATGTCAAAATGACACTTGTGGGGGCCATTTGCAATTTCCGCCATTTTGGATCGAAATAGCATAGGGTTGATGGTACTCGTTTGGGTTTAAATCAAATTGTGAAAAAATTTACGTCACCACTGACTAATTCAGGGTCAAGGAATCCATTTCTGGAGTCAGTGTGTCCGTATATGTTACTCTGTTACTCGGTTCGAGAAACTTAACTTTTCGTAAAAATCTGGGTTTGGGGGAGAGTTACGCAAAAATGAACGTCATCACTGAATTCCGCATCCTCGATTTAGTAGAAAACGAGTATAAACTTGATTTTTTACGAAAATGTCAAAATGACACTTGTGGGGGCCATTTGCAATTTCCGCCATTTTGGATCGAAATAGCATAGGGTTGATGGTACTCGTTTTCGACTAATTTGGGGTCAAGGAATCCATTTCTGCAGTCAGTGTGTCCGTATATGTTACTCAGTTCGAGAAACTTAACTTTTCGTAAAAATCTGGGTTTGGGGGAGAGTTACGCAAAAATGAACGTCATCACTGAATTCCGCATCCTCGATTTAGTAGAAAACGAGTATAAACTTGATTTTTTACGAAAATGTCAAAATGACACTTGTGGGGGCCATTTGCAATTTCCGCCATTTTGGATCGAAATAGCATAGGGTTGATGGTACTCGTTTTCGACTAATTTGGGGTCAAGGAATCCATTTCTGCAGTCAGTCAGTCTGTATCTGTCACTCAGTTTAAAAAGATTGTCTTTTTATTAAAAAAAATGGGTTTAAATACAAATTGTGAAAAAATTTACGTCACCACTGAATTCCTCATCCTCCATATAGTAGAAAACGAGTACAAACTTGATTTTTTAAGAAAATGTCAAAATGACACTTGTGGGGGCCATTTGCAATTTCCGCCATTTTGGATCGAAATAGCATAGGGTTGATGGTACTCGTTTTCGACTAATTCAGGGTCAAGGAATCCATTTCTGGAGTCAGTGTGTCCGTATATGTTACTCTGTTACTCGGTTCGAGAAACTTAACTTTTCGTAAAAATCTGGGTTTGGGGGAGAGTTACGCAAAAATGAACGTCATCACTGAATTCCGCATCCTCGATTTAGTAGAAAACGAGTATAAACTTGATTTTTTACGAAAATGTCAAAATGACACTTGTGGGGGCCATTTGCAATTTCCGCCATTTTGGATCGAAATAGCATAGGGTTGATGGTACTCGTTTTCGACTAATTCAGGGTCAAGGAATCCATTTCTGGAGTCAGTGTGTCCGTATATGTTACTCAGTTCGAGAATACTTAACTTTTTGTGTAAAAATCTGGGTTTTGGGGAGAGTTACGCAAAAATGAACGTCATCACTGAATTCCGCATCCTCGATTTTAGTAGAAAACGAGTATAAACTTGATTTTTTACGAAAATGTCAAAATGACACTTGTGGGGGCCATTTGCAATTTCCGCCATTTTGGATCGAAATAGCATAGGGTTGATGGTATCGTTTTCGACTAATTTATGCTCCTNGTTNNNNCNTTNGGGGTGTNCTCACTNANGGANATCAGATNGTGAGGGTTGTANTTANGANTTCNNNGCNNGGNATATAANTGNGCNAGNGNATCGATNGCTGGNTTNAAGACGANAAGTCGCGATATCATGAANTCTANGTNTNGCGATNTAAACGCNNAGGCATCTGAGNNTATTGNTANTCCNGNCTGNGGCTATCCCGCTNNNAANTTCGNCGNGNNCNNNCNANNGNGGTTTNNGNNNAAANCATANCTCANCCCCTCNTGGACGGTCGAAAAAAANCTACGNGTCTATCNTTTGNTCGGANAAANCCCATAAGGNGACCGGCTNGNGATGATGAGCGGATCATCCCCAACTNGANCAAACATTCNCNTACTANTGGNAAGTAGCCGCNTNTGGCTATTNTCTGCNGCCATAGCCACNGGCAGNCCNANTCAATTAGTCNGNCCGTTGGCANCGGCGTNNTCTGTGNACCTTACNGGGNNCCAAGCCCCCAGTGGCGTACAAATTTTAATCGAACCTGTCATTCTGTGGCTCTTAAGGGTAGATTCTCGATAATGACTAAAGCCACCCTTAATCGAGATTCTCGTATTCGTACACAACCCCCCAAACGTTCGGTTTTTGCGAATATTAAGGGGTGCGTATCGATTTTTCAGCTGAAACGAATGCAGTATTGGCTAGACGATGCAGCTCTCGTTAATTATACGTTTTGCCTGTGAATTTGTCTGCAAAAAATTCAGTGACTCACTCTGCATTTTTGTACAAATTAACTAAATGTTATGCTGTTATGTGGTTGCTACTTTTTTGGCTCCTGACGACCCTCAAATGCCTTGGAGCGTTTTCAAAGTTACATGCACAGATTCTACGCTTCATTCTAAACAATTTCGCTCTCTTGCAAAATTTTGTATCTTTAACCGTTTTCGAGATATTTAATAAAAACCAGTTGCATAGTATTTCGACCAAAACTGTAGAAACGGACCCTTGAGTTTTAAAAATTGAATAACTCCCCCATTTTTTGACTTACAAGGTGCGCAAACCACTCAAAACAAAGCTCTTCCAGTCCTCTTTCCTGTCATACCAGTCACGTGATCGGTTCTTGTGAAATGTATACAGGGTGTGGCAAATTACAGGGTCGTGTTAGTTTGTCGGCTCCTGACGACCCCCAAGGGCTTTAGAGAGTTTTCAAAGTTACACAACGAGATTCTACGTTTAATTCTGAACAATTTGATTCTATTGCAAAATTTTCAAATTTTTAACCGTTTTCGAGATATTTAATAAAAACCAGTTGCACCAAAACTTTCAAAACGGACACTTTAAATTTTCAAAATTGAATAACTCCGCCATTTTTTGACATACAAGGTGCGCAAACCACTCAAAACAAAGCTCTTTCAGTCCTCTTTCCTGTCATACCAGTCACGTGATCGGTTCTTGTGAAATGTATACAGGGTGTGGCAAATTACAGGGCCGTGTTAGTTTATCGGCTCCTAACGAAACCCAAAGCCTTTGGAGAGTTTTCAAACTTACATAGTCAGATTCTACGTACAATTCTGAACAATTTGACTTTCTTGCAAAATTTTCGTATCTCTAACCATTTTCGAGATATTTAATAAAAACCAGTTGCACCAAAACTTTCAAAACGGACACTTTAAATTTTCAAAATTGAATAACTCCCCCATTTTTTGACTTACAAGGTGCGCAAACCACTCAAAACAAAGCTCTTTCAGTCCTCTTTCCTGTCATACCAGTCACGTGATCAGTTCTTGTGAAATGTATACAGGGTGTGGCAAATTACAGGGCCGTGTTAGTTTCTTGACCCCTGACGAAACCCAAAGACTTTGGAGAGTTTTCAAACTTACATAGTTAGATTCTACGTACAATTCTGAACAATTTGACTTTCTTGCAAAATTTTCGTATCTCTAACCGTTTTCGAAATATTTAATAAAAACCAGTTGCACCAAAACTTTCAAAACGGACACTTGAATTTTCAAAATTGAATACCTCCGCCATTTTTTGACTTACAAGGTGCGCAAACCACTCAAAACAAAGCTCTTTCAGTCCTCTTTCCTGTCATACCAGTCACGTGATCGGTTCTTGTGAAATGTATACAGGGTGTGGCAAATTACAGGGTCATATTTGTTTCTTGGCTCCTGGCGAAACCCAAAGGCTTTGGAGAATTTTCAAACTTACACATTCAGATTCTACGTTCAATTCTGAACAATTTCACTCTCCTGCTAAATTTTCGTATCTCTAACCGTTTTCGAGATATTTAATAAAAACCAGTTGCACCAAAACTTTCAAAACGGACACTTGAATTTTCAAAATTGAATAACTCCGCCATTTTTGGACTTACAAGGTGCGCAAACCACTCAAAACAAAGCTCTTTCAGTCCTCTTTCCTGTCATATTAGTCACGTGATCGGTTCTTGTGAAATGTATACAGGGTGTGGCAAATTACAGGGTTGTGTTAGTTTGTCGGCTCCTAACGACTCCCAAGGGGTTTGGAAAGTTTTCAAAGTTATACAGCGAGATTCTGCGTACAATTCTGAACAATTTTACTCTCTTGCAAAATTTTCGTATCTCTAACCGTTTGCGAGATATTTAATAGAAACCAGTTGCACCAAAACTTTCGAAACGGACACTTAAATTTTCAAAATTGAATAACTCCGCCATTTTCTGACTTACAAGGTGCGCAAACCACTCAAAACAAAGCTCTTTCAGTCCTCTTTCCTGTCATACCAGTCACGTGATCGGTTCTTGTGAAATGTATACAGGGTGTGGCAAATTACAGGGTCGTGTTAGTTTATTGGCTCCTGACGACCCCCAAGGGTTTTAGAGAGTTTTCAAAGTTACACAACGAGATTCTACGTTTAATTCTGAAGAATTTGACTCTCTTGCAAAATATTCGTATCTCTAACCATTTTCGAGATATTTAATAAAAACCAGTTGCACCAAAACTTTCGAAACGGACACTTAAATTTTCAAAATTGAATAACTCCGCCATTTTTTGACTTACAAGGTGCGCAAACCACTCAAAACAAAGCTCTTTCAGTCCTCTTTCCTGTCATACCAGTCACGTGATCGGTTCTTGTGAAATGTATACAGGGTGTGGCAAATTACAGGGTCGTGTTAGTTTGTTGGCCCCTGACGACCCCCAAGGGCTTTAGAGAGTTTTCAAAGTTACACAACGAGATTCTACGTTTAATTCTGAAGAATTTGACTCTCTTGCAAAATATTCGTATCTCTAACCATTTTCGAGATATTTAATAAAAACCAGTTGCACCAAAACTTTCAAAACGGACACTTGAATTTTAAAAATTGAATAACTCCCCTATTTTTGGACTTACAGGGTGCAAAAACCACTTAAAACAAAGCTCTTTCAGTCCTCTTTCCTGTCATACCAGTCACGTGATCGGTTCTTGTGAAATGTATACAGGGTGTGGCAAATTACAGGGTCGTGTTAGTTTCTTGGCCCCTGACGACCCCCAAGGGCTTTAGAGAGTTTTCAAAGTTACACAACGAGATTCTACGTTCAATTCTGAACAATTTGACTCTCTTGCAAAATTTTCGTATCTCTAACCGTTTTCGAGATATTTAATAAAAACCAGTTGCACCAAAACTTTCAAAACGGACACTTTAATTTTCAAAATTGAATAACTCCCCCATTTTTTGACTTACAAGGTGCGCAAACCACTCAAAACAAAGCTCTTTCAGTCCTCTTTCCTGTCATACCAGTCACGTGATCGGTTCTTGTGAAATGTATACAGGGTGTGGCAAATTACAGGGTCGTGTTAGTTTCTTGGCCCCTGACGAAACCCAAAGACTTTGGAGAGTTTTCAAACTTACACAGTCAGATTGTACGTACAATTCTGAACAATTTGACTCTCTTGCAAAATTTTCGTATCTCTAACCGTTTTCGAGATATTTAATAAAAACCAGTTGCACCAAAACTTTCAAAACGGACACTTAAATTTTCAAAATTGAATAACTCCGCCATTTTTTGACTTACAAGGTGCGCAAACCACTCAAAACAAAGCTCTTTCAGTCCTCTTTCCTGTCATACCAGTCACGTGATCGGTTCTTGTGAAATGTATACAGGGTGTGGCAAATTACAGGGTCGTGTTAGTTTGTCGGCTCCTGACGACCCCCAAAGGCTTTGGAGAGTTTTCAAACTTACATAGTCAGATTCTACGTACAATTCTGAACAATTTGACTCTCTTGCAAAATTTTCGTATCTCTAACCGTTTTCGAGATATTTAATAAAAACCAGTTGCACCAAAACTTTCAAAACGGACACTTAAATTTTCAAAATTGAATAACTCCGCCATTTTTTGACTTACAAGGTGCGCAAACCACTCAAAACAAAGCTCTTTCAGTCCTCTTTCCTGTCATACCAGTCACGTGATCGGTTCTTGTGAAATGTATACAGGGTGTGGCAAATTACAGGGTCGTGTTAGTTTGTCGGCTCCTGACGACCCCCAAAGCCTTTGGAGAGTTTTCAAACTTACACAGTCAGATTCTACGTTCAATTCTGAACAATTTGACTCTCTTGCAAAATTTTCGTATCTCTAACCGTTTTCGAGATATTTAATAAAAACCAGTTGCACCAAAACTTTCAAAACGGACACAGAAATTTTCAAAATTGAATAACTCCCCCATTTTTTGACTTACAGGATGCGCAAACCACTCAAAACAAAGCTCTTTCAGTCCTCTTTCCTGTCATACCAGTCACGTGATCGGTTCTTGTGAAATGTATACAGGGTGTGGCAAGTTACAGGGTCGTGTTAGTTTCTTGGCCCCTGACGACCCCCAAAGGCTTTGGAGAGTTTTCAAACTTACACAGTCAGATTCTACGTACAATTCTGAACAATTTGACTTTCTTGCAAAATTTTCGTATCTCTAACCGTTTTCGAGATATTTAATAAAAACCAGTTGCACCAAAACTTTCAAAACGGACACTTAAATTTTCAAAATTGAATAACTCCGCCATTTTTTGACTTACAAGGTGCGCAAACCACTCAAAACAAAGCTCTTTCAGTCCTCTTTCCTGTCATACCAGTCACGTGATCGGTTCTTGTGAAATGTATACAGGGTGTGGCAAATTACAGGGTCGTGTTAGTTTCTTGGCCCCTGACGAAACCCAAAGACTTTGGAGAGTTTTCAAATTTACACAGTCAGATTCTACGTTCAATTCTGAACAATTTGACTCTCTTGCAAAATGTTCGTTTCTCTAACCGTTTTCGAGATATTTAATAAAAACCAGTTGCACCAAAACTTTCAAAACGGACACTTAAATTTTCAAAATTGAATAACTCCGCCATTTTTTGACTTACAGGGCGCAAAAACCACTTAAAATAAAGATTTTTCAGTCCTCTTTCCTGTCATACCAGTCACGTGATGGATTCTTGTGACATGTATACAGGGTGTGGCAAATTACCCAGTCGTGTTAGTTTCTTGGCCCCTGACCAAACCCAAAGGCTTTGGAGAGTTTTTAAACTTACACAGTCAGATTCTACGTTCAATTCTGAACAATTTGACTCTCTTGCAAAATGTTCGTATCTCTAACCGTTTTCGAGATATTTAATAAAAACCAGTTGCACCAAAACTTTCAAAACGGACACTTAAATTTTCAAAATTGAATAACTCCCCATTTTTGGACTTACAGGGTGCGCAAACCACTCAAAACAAAGCTCTTTCAGTCCTCTTTCCTGTCATACCAGTCACGTGATCGGTTCTTGTGAAATGCATACAGGGTCGTGTTTGTAAACACTTGAGGAAAGTATCTTTTCCACACACACAAGAATTGGCCGAACGATGCGTAGCGTAAACTGGAATCGCGTGCGGAAAAGTATTGCTTTTTGCACTTGTTAGGAAAAAACTATAATTTTTTGCTTCTTTTTATGTTTTCTGTATCGATTGCTGATACTCTAGAAGATGCAAGTCAATGGGCCTATCCCACATATCATAAATTTTTGTTTTAATGACTGGAATCGAAAGAATAGGATCAAAAAACTAATTTTTCATATTCTTGAAGAAAAAATTATGGTCGCAAATGTTCCTACGTTAGTTTGAATTTGTCCATTAAATTTAAAAGATCTGTTTTGGCGCGCATGTGACGTACGTAACTCTGGGCGATTTTATTGGCTGTTGCACGCCATCTGTGTTTCACTTCTTGTCGCTGATTGGTTGATAGTGTAGTACGTCACCGGCGGCGGGCGTTTTAAACATGAGAATAATGTAGTTTTTATCATCATTTTTTTTTCTATTTAGACTTAATATTTTTGAAAACAACAATACAGGGTGGTCCAGTTTTAAATGTCAATAATTCACCAATCCATAGCCAATTAAAAAATAAGTTGACATTCATTATGTCATTTTCCTGAAAAGTGCTTCCTAAGGAAAATACAGTCCTTTTAATTTCTGTTTAAAAAATCGGTTTTTTGTCATAACTGTCAGACCGTTGGAGCAATATTGATCAAATTTGGAACAAGCACTTTATTACACGTTATTAGGGTCAAAGACCCAAAACTAACCTAACCCAACTTAAAAATTGTCTTGGAAACGGAAAATTCACTTAAGAAGTTTAAAAAATATTATTGTAGCCAGTTTTCATAGTTTCCAGACAAACTAAAAGACTTTAGTTTTGAAAATTGAATTAGAAAAGATAAAAATTTCAGAAGCTTAAAAATTGTATTTGTAACCAGTTTTCATGCAAATCGAGAGACTTTGATACTAAAAATTGACTTGTAGACATAAAAACTACTTTTTCAAGAATTTGTTACTACAAATTCATACATTTAAACCTTAAAAATTGACTTGAACCCCAAAATGTGACTGAACTAATGAAAAGTGACATCAGAAGCTTAAAATTTGCATTTGAAGTAAGTTTTCATAATTTGAAGACAAATTTCAATATTTTAGTCCAGGGGCGGCTCGTCAATAAGTGCACATGTGCACGTGCACTCCCAAATTTTGAGTCCAAAAATGCATGTTTTCATTATAAATTTTATAATGATTGAAATAATTTTCTATTAATACCAAGTATTATTAATATTGGAAACAAATAAGCTTTTAATAATAAATAAACGAAATCTGGACGAAAAAATCAAGTGCACAGCTCATGGGTAAAGTAAATCTGATTGGTCGAACTTCCGCCGTCCGCCCCCTCTGTACCCCGCGACTGTCTAGAGTCACTTGATGCCCGTGTGCACAATTAAATTGTGCACTGGGGGTTTTTTCTTATCAGTCGCGTGTTATTTTTCTTCGCGATTTTTTAAAATGCCTCCAGTATTTCCTACCGTTAGTGTGCAATATTTGAAAGCAATTACATATTTTAAAATTGTAGGAAGTTTGGGCGTGGTCACAAAAAATGTTTTTCGGTACTCTTTGAAATTCAATATCTCCGTAAGATGAGGAGCTACAGAGGCCATTTTTAACCCACTTTGTAGTATTTTTTATGCTTTTTCGAATGGCGTAGGAACGAATTTCCTGCGATTTTAAGTAAAAGAGCTACGATTTTTCAAAAAGTAAAAAAATGCAATTTCTGTCAAAAGTGCCAATGCACAGCAAAGGGCATATTTATACAAAAGAACCTTAAATTAGCTGAAATAAGCACAAAAAAAGCACTTTAAAATTTTTATTTTTTAGTTTTTGAACCAATTTTCATGATTTTGATCAATTTTCATAATTTTGCTCATTTTTTAGTTTTTGGACCAATTTTTGTGATTTTGATCAATTTTCATGATTTTGCTAATTTTTTAGTTTATAAACCAATTTTCGTGATTTTGATCAATTTTCATAGTTTTGCTAATTTTTTAGTTTTTAAACCAATTTTCATGATTTTCAATTTTTTTGAAAAGTGAAAAATTTGAAAGTGCTTTTTTTGTGCTTATTTCACCTAATTTAAGGTTCTTTTGCCAAAATTGCACTTTTGACAAAAATTTAATTTTTTTGACTTTTTGAAAAATCGTAGCTCTTTTGTTTAAATTCGCAGGAAATTTTTCACAAAAATTTTATGATAAAACTGTCGTGTTCCTCGTTCACGTCCAAAAATTCGATCAAACCTACGCCGGAAATTACATTATAAGGAAAAAATCAAAATGGCCGCCATTTTGGATTGATCTAGGTTAGGGTTGATGGTACTCGTTTTCGACTAATTCAGGGTCAAGGAATCCATTTCTGGAGTCAGTGTGTCCGTATATGTTACTCTGTTACTCGGTTCGAGAAACTTAACTTTTCGTAAAAATCTGGGTTTGGGGGAGAGTTTTACGCAAGGAATCCATTTCTGCAAAAATGAAAAAAACGTCATCACTGAATTCCATTTGCATCCTCGTACTCGTTTTTAATTCGGGGTAATCCAAAACGAGTACAAACTTGACTGGGTTTTTTTATCACTGAATTCCTCAAAATGTACAAACCAAAATGACACTTGTGGGGGCCATTTGCAATTTCCGCCATTTTGGATCGAAATAGCATAGGGTTGATGGTACTCGTTTTCGACTAATTTGGGGTCAAGGAATCCATTTCTGCAGTCAGTGTGTCCGTATATGTTACTCAGTTCGAGAAACTTAACTTTTCGTAAAAATCTGGGTTTGGGGGAGAGTTACGCAAAAATGAACGTCATCACTGAATTCCTCATCCTCGATTTAATAAAAAACGAGTACAAACTTGACTTTTTAAGAAAATGTCCAAAATGACACTTGTGGGGGCCATTTGCAATTTCCGCCATTTTGGATCAAAATAGCATAGGGTTGATGGTACTCGTTTTCGACTAATTTGGGGTCAAGGAATCCATTTCTGCAGTCAGTCAGTCTGTATCTGTCACTCAGTTTAAAAAGATTGTCTTTTTATTAAAAAAAATGGGTTTAAATACAAATTGTGAAAAAATTTACGTCACCACTGAATTCCTCATCCTCCATATAGTAGAAAACGAGTACAAACTTGATTTTTTAAGAAAATGTCAAAATGACACTTGTGGGGGCCATTTGCAATTTCCGCCATTTTGGATCGAAATAGCATAGGGTTGATGGTACTCGTTTTCGACTAATTTGGGGTCAAGGAATCCATTTCTGCAGTCAGTTTGTCCGTATATGTTACTCGTTCGAGAAACTTAACTTTTCGTAAAAATCTGGGTTTGGGGGAGAGTTACGCAAAAATTAACGTCACCACTGAATTCCCCATCCTCGATTTAGTAGAAAACTAGTACAAACTTGATTTTTTAAGAAAATGTCAAAATGACACTTGTGGGGGCCATTTGCAATTTCCGCATTTGCAATTTTGGATCAAAATAGCATAGGGTTGATGGTACTCGTTTTCGACTAATTCGGGATCAGGGAATCCATTGCAACTGTCAGTTTCGTCCTTGTAGTATTTTTTATGCTTTTTCGAATGGCGTAGGAACGAATTTCCTGCGAATTTAAACAAAAGAGCTACGATTTTTCAAAAAGTCAAAAAATTCAATTTTTTGTCAAAAGTGCAATTTTGGCAAAAGAATCTTAAATTAGGTGAAATAAGCACAAAAAAAGCACTTTCAAATTTTTCACTTTTCAAAAAAATTGAAAATCATGAAAATTGGTTTAAAAACTAAAAAATTAGCAAAATCATGAAAATTGATCAAAATCACAAAAATTGGTTTATAAACTAAAAAATGAGCAAAATTATGAAAAGGAAGTTTGGGCGTGGTCTCAAAAAATGTTTCACTAATTGCCCCTAGTTTTGTGCACTACCTTTCAAATTTACTACGAGCCGCCACTGTTTTAGTCTTGAAAACAGTCTTAGATGCAGGACATTAACATTAGATTCATGAAAATTGTCTTGAAAACGAACTTTTCGTGCTTTTTACTTTGCTTTTCATTTTCTTCGAATTCTGGACTATTTTTAGTGCTCCAAAACTGCTTTCCGCTTGGAAAATCGAGTTTCAAGACTATCTTCACCAAGTTATTGACATAGCAAACTTAAAAAACAATTTTTACATTCTTCATAGACTTAAAATAGCATTTCAAGCTTTGTCAATATTAAATCGACTTCTAGACACCTCAGTGCTAAAAATTCGAGTATTTCTTAATAAACTAGACTGTTTTTAGTGTTTTAAGGCTATTTTCAGTGCCTCAAAACGAGTTTCAAGACTATCTTTACAAAGTTTTTGACTTACCAGGCCTAAAAGCCAGTTTGTCCACTGACCATAGTCTTGAAAATGTTATTTCAAGCTTCTTCACTATTAAATTGACTTTTACACTCATAGGTGCAATAAATTGTAGCACACAAGTGCTTTTTAAGACTGAAAAATCGAGTTTAAGACTATTTCCAAAAGTCAAGTTTCTTCAGTAATAAAAGTAAAAAATTTTGGTACCAAATGCTACAATAATAGTCTTGAGAACTAATTTTTAGAAATAAAATCGTCCGAAAATTTAATTTACTTCTAGACTTGTTGTCCAGTCCAGAAAATTGAGTTGTACACCAATTAAAGTCTTGAAAATATACTTTTGGACTCTCTTTAGTCCTAGTAAAGTCAGTTCTAGCATTAAAAGTCAACTTTTATATTATTTTTAGTAGTAAAAAATGAGTTTCATGCACAATACAATCTTTGTCTTGATTTCCGGACTTTTTTTATTTCTTGAATGCCAGTTTCAGACACTCAACCAGGATGGCAGTCTGAGAAAGCGAATCATAAGACCATTCCTAGTAGTAAAAAAGTTTTTAGACTATTCAGTACAAATTTGAACTTTCACAAGTCTTGGATGTTCAGTTTTAAACTATAAAACGATTTTTTAAATTGAAATTTGGAGGACTGTATCTTCCTTAGGAAACGTTTTTCAGAAAAATGAAATAATGCAAGTCAACTTATTTTTTGATTAGCTATCAAATGGTGAATTATTGACACTTAAAACTGGACCACCCTGTATACGGGTATAATATTTTCAATCGGTCTTTGTAGTTATGAAATAAAAAAAAAATTGTGGGACAGGCCCATTGAATGGATAGTAAATCATGATTGCGCAGCATTTCTCGTAAAAATGTAGCGAAATTTAAGTTTCGTTTTGCAGTTCCTGACCTAATCAACAACAAAACAACCGGAAATCGCGAATGACTTTGAACTGATACGTAATTGTTGTTTTATTACACCGTTCTTAGTCGTAAACACGTTACCTGTAGTCGTTTAGTGCGTTTACGATCAGATAAATTAGGTCAATTACTCGTTTGTCATTAGGTCGTAAAACACTTGCAAAATGATAGGCTCGACTCTGTTTGCGTCATAGATGACACACATAGATTGTGGGCTAGACGAAAAAAAGCTTCGGCTATCAATAGATTATGAAATTTGCTACAACTTTCCTTTTTTACAGTTTTTTGTTATCTTTGAAACCAACGGAGATATGCTTGGTTGAATTTGCTGGTGTCTTTTAAAGCACTTTTTTGTGCTTTGTTCCAGTTTTTTTGAAATATCTTCTTTGAAGAGGTTTTAGGCCAAAAATGTATTTTAGCAATCTTGTAGACTATGAAATTTCCTACAACTTTCCTTTTTAAGAGTTTTTTGTTATCTTTCCAACTAACGGAGATATGCTTGGTTGAATTTGCTGGTGTATTTTAAAGCACTTTTTTGTGCTTTGATTCAGTATTTTTGAAATATCTTCTTTGGAAGAGGTTTTAGGCCAAAAATGTATTTTAGCAATCTTGTAGACGTTGAAATTTCCTACAGTTTTTTGTTATCTTCGAAACCAACGGAGATATGCTTGGTTGAATTTGCTGGTGTATTTTAAAGCACTTTTTTGTGCTTTGACCAGTTTTTTTGAAATATCTTCTTTGGAAGAGGTTTTAGGCCAAAAATGTATTTTAGCAATCTTGTAGATATTGAAATTTCCTACAACTTTACTTTTTTACAGTTTTTTGTTATCTTTCAAACCAACGGAGATATGCTTGGTTGAATTTGCTGGTGTCTTTTAAAGCACTTTTTTGTGCTTTGACACAGTTTTTTTGAAATATCTTCTTTGGAAGAGATTTTAGGCCAAAAATGTATTTTAGCAATCTTGTAGACGTTGAAATTTCCTACAGTTTTTTGTTATCTTCGAAACCAACGGAGATATGCTTGGTTGAATTTGCTGGTGTCTTTTAAAGCACTTTTTTGTGCTTCGATTCAGTTTTTTTGAAATATCTTCTTTGTAAGAGGCAATCTTTAGGAAATTGCCTACAAAAATGTATTTTAGTTAATCTTGTAGACGTTGAAATTTCAGCAATCTTGTAGAAAATGAAATTTCCTACAACTTTACTTTTTTACAGTTTTTTGTTATCTTTCAAACAAACGGAGATATGCTTGGTTGAATTTGCTGGTGTCTTTTAAAGCACTTTTTTGTGCTTTGGCTTTGAAATATCTTCTTTGGAAGAGGTTTTAGGCCAAAAATGTATTTTAGCAATCTTGTAGAAAATGAAATTTCCTACAACTTTACTTTTTTACAGTTTTTTGTTATCTTTCAAACGAACGGAGATATGCTTGGTTGAATTTGCGGGTGTCTTTTAAAGCACTTTTTTGTGCTTTGATTCAGTTTTTTTGAAATATCTTCTTTGTAAGAGGTTTTAGACCAAAAATGTATTGTAGCAATCTTGTAGAAAATGAAATTTCCTACAACTTTACTTTTATACAGTTTTTTGTTATCTTTGAAACCAACGGAGATATGCTTGGTTGAATTTGCTGGTGTCTTTTAAAGCACTTTTTTGTGCTTTGGCTTTGAAATATCTTCTTTGGAAGAGGTTTTAGGCCAAAAATGTATTTTAGCAATCTTGTAGAAAATGAAATTGCCTACAACTTTACTTTTTTACAGTTTTTTGTTATCTTTGAAACCAACGGAGATATGCTTGGTTGAATTTGCTGGTGTCTTTTAAACCACATTTTTGTGCTTTGGCTTTGAAATATCTTCTTTGGAAGAGGTTTTAGGCCAAAAATGTATTTTAGCAATCTTGTAGAAAATGAAATTTCCTACAACTTTACTTTTTTACAGTTTTTTGTTATCTTTGAAACGAACGGAGATATGCTTGGTTGAATTTGCTGGTGTCTTTTAAAGCACTTTTTTGTGCTTTGGCTTTGAAATATCTTCTTTGGAAGAGGTTTTAGGCCAAAAATGTATTTTAGCAATCTTGTAGAAAATGAAATTTCCTACAACTTTACTTTTTTACAGTTTTTTGTTATCTTTGAAACCAACGGAGATATGCTTGGTTGAATTTGCTGGTGTCTTTTAAAGCACTTTTTTGTGCTTTGGCTTTGAAATATCTTCTTTGGAAGAGGTTTTAGGCCAAAAATGTATTTTAGCAATCTTGTAGATATTGAAATTTCCTACAACTTTACTTTTTTACAGTTTTTTGTTATCTTTGAAACCAACGGAGATATGCTTGGTTGAATTTGCTGGTGTCTTTTAAAGCACTTTTTTGTGCTTTGACTCAGTTTTTTTGAAATATCTTCTTTGGAAGAGGTTTTAGGCCAAAAATGTATTGTAGCAATCTTGTAGAAAATGAAATTTCCTACAACTTTACTTTTTTACAGTTTTTTGTTATCTTTGAAACCAACGGAGATATGCTTGGTTGAATTTGCTGGTGTCTTTTAAAGCACTTTTTTGTGCTTTGATTCAGTTTTTTTGAAATATCTTCTTTGTAAGAGGTTTTAGGCCAAAAATGTATTGTAGCAATCTTGTAGAAAATGAAATTTCCTACAACTTTACTTTTTTACAGTTTTTTGTTATCTTTCAAACCAACGGAGATATGCTTGGTTGAATTTGCTGGTGTCTTTTAAAGCACTTTTTTGTGCTTTGACTCAGTTTTTTTGAAATATCTTCTTTGGAAGAGGTTTTAGGCCAAAAATGTATTTTAGCAATCTTGTAGACTATGAAATTTCCTACAACTTTCCTTTTTAACAGTTTTTTGTTATCTTTCCAACTAACGGAGATATGCTTGGTTGAATTTGCTGGTGTCTTTTAAAGCACTTTTTTGTGCTTTGATTCAGTTTTTTTGAAATATCTTCTTTGTAAGAGGTTTTAGGCCAAAAATGAAATTTCCTACAACTTTCCTTTTTAACAGTTTTTTGTTATCTTTCCACCTAACGGAGATATGCTTGGTTGAATTTGCTGGTGTCTTTTAAAGCACTTTTTTGTGCTTTGATTCAGTTTTTTTGAAATATCTTCTTTGGAAGAGGTTTTAGGCCAAAAATGTATTTTAGCAATCTTGTAGAAAATGAAATTTCCTACAACTTTACTTTTTTACAGTTTTTTGTTATCTTTGAAACCAACGGAGATATGCTTGGTTGAATTTGCTGGTGTCTTTTAAAGCACTTTTTTGTGCTTTGATTCAGTTTTTTTGAAATATCTTCTTTGGAAGAGGTTTTAGGCCAAAAATGTATTTTAGCAATCTTGTAGAAAATGAAATTTCCTACAACTTTACTTTTTTACAGTTTTTTGTTATCTTTGAAACCAACGGAGATATGCTTGGTTGAATTTGCTGGTGTCTTTTAAAGCACTTTTTTGTGCTTTGATTCAGTTTTTTTGAAATATCTTCTTTGGAAGAGGTTTTAGGCCAAAAATGTATTTTAGCAATCTTGTAGAAATGAAATTTCCTACAACTTTACTTTTTTACAGTTTTTTGTTATCTTTCAAACGAACGGAGATATGCTTGGTTGAATTTGCTGGTGTCTTTTAAAGCACTTTTTTGTGCTTTGGCTTTGAAATATCTTCTTTGGAAGAGGTTTTAGGCCAAAAATGTATTTTAGCAATCTTGTAGAAAATGAAATTTCCTACAACTTTACTTTTTTACAGTTTTTTGTTATCTTTGAAACCAACGGAGATATGCTTGGTTGAATTTGCTGGTGTCTTTTAAAGCACTTTTTTGTGCTTTGGCTTTGAAATATCTTCTTTGGAAGAGGTTTTAGGCCAAAAATGTATTTTAGCAATCTTGTAGAAAATGAAATTTCCTACAACTTTACTTTTTTACAGTTTTTTGTTATCTTTGAAACCAACGGAGATATGCTTGGTTGAATTTGCTGGTGTCTTTTAAAGCACTTTTTTGTGCTTTGGCTTTGAAATATCTTCTTTGGAAGAGGTTTTAGGCCAAAAATGTATTTTAGCAATCTTGTAGAAAATGAAATTTCCTACAACTTTACTTTTTACAGTTTTTTGTTATCTTTGAAACCAACGGAGATATGCTTGGTTGAATTTGCTGGTGTCTTTTAAAGCACTTTTTTGTGCTTCAATTTAGTATTTTTGAAATATCTTCTTTGGAAGAGGTTTTAGACCAAAAATGTATTTTAGCAATCTTGTAGACATATGAAATTTCCTACAACTTTACTTTTTTACAGTTTTTTGTTATCTTCGAAACAACGGAGATATGCTTGGTTGAATTTGCTGGTGTCTTTTAAAGCACTTTTTTGTGCTTTGATTCAGTTTTTTTGAAATATCTTCTTTGGAAGAGGTTTTAGACCAAAAATGTATTGTAGCAATCTTGTAGACAATGAAATTTCCTACAACTTTCCTTTTTTACACTTTTTTAATATCTTTCATAGTAACGGAGATATACTTGGTTGAATTTGCTTGGAGTCTGGAGTTTTGATTAGTACTTATCTCTGCAATAATTAATTAATGTGTTTAGATTTTAAAAGTGATAATTATTATCACTAAATTGCTTGCGAACAAATTGAGAGCAGATTTTTGAGTTTCTGCTCCAGGCGACGAGACGTGCCTCGTGACGTAGGAGCCGTTTATGCGTGACGTCATTTTTACCTAAAAGGGGATGACTTTTAGTTAATGATGGGCGTAAATTTACCGGTAAAATAATGTAAATTTGGAAAAGCAAAATTAAGTGTGACAGAAAAATTTACCAATTTTTGAAATTTGTCATTAATTTGAAAAGTAATAAATTTGAATTACCACACTTTCTATGCACCCCCTGTATACCATAGTAGCGGCACTGACGGACTGTGAAACTTCCAGGGATATGTTTAGCAGTTCTTTGCGAACATTTTTGCTCTCTTTCAAATTTTTCGTAACTTTTACCGTTTCTGAGTTATATAGGAAAAACTGGTGTGATACAACAACTTTTCAAATCAGCTGAAATTGTGGTTTGAAATTTGAGCACCCTGTAACTCGGTTATTTTTGGGATTTCAGTGAGGTTGAACCACTCAAATTAACCGTTTTGAACTTCTCTTTCCAGTGGTGCAAAGCAAAAAATTCTATCTAAAAAATTGTATACAGGGTGACCAAAAACAGTCAATTACCATAATTTTCATGCACACCCTGTATTCTGGAAGCAAAATAGGTCCTGCAAACTTACGGCGCTGAGTTAAGGAAGTGATTAGGAAGTTTTTTGGTCTCTTGCAATTTTTTCCTAACTTTAACCGTTTTCGAGTTATTTAGCAAAAACTGGTTTAATACAACAAATTTTCAAACCAGTTGAATTTGAACTCGGTTTAAAGGACAGTCAGAGTCAAAATCACTTGTAAAGCCCACTTGGAGTGAGAAAATTACAGTTTTAAGCACATTTTTGGAATCCTCATTAAATTTCCTATCTAATGACATAAAAAAGACTATGAAATTTTGTACAGTCAGAGAAAAAAGCGGTGTCAAAGTTTGAACTGCCAGAAACACAGTTTGAAAGAACCGTCAGGGACAAAATCGTCTGTAAAACACACTTGGAGTGTAAAAATGGCTGTTTTAAGCACATTTTTGGAATCCTCATTAAATTTCCTATCTAATGACATAAAAAAGACTATGAAATTTTGTACAGTCAGAGAAAAAATCAGTGTCAAAGTTTGAACTGCCAGAAACACAGTTTGAAAGAACCGTCAGGACAAAATCTTCTGTAAAACACACTTGGAGTGTAAAAATGGCTGTTTTAAGCACATTTTTGGAATCCTCATTAAATTTCCTATCTAATGACATAAAAAAGACTACGAAATTTTGAAACACACTTGGAGTGTAAAAATGGCTGTTTTAAGCACATTTTTGGAATCCTCATTAAATTTCCTATCTAATGACATAAAAAAGACTATGAAATTTTGTACAGTCAGAGAAAAAAGCGGTGTCAAAGTTTGAACTGCCAGAAACACAGTTTGAAAGAACCGTCAGGGACAAAATCGTCTGTAAAACACACTTGGAGTGTAAAAATGGCTGTTTTAAGCACATTTTTGGAATCCTCATTAAATTTCCTATCTAATGACATAAAAAAGACTATGAAATTTTGTACAGTCAGAGAAAAAAGCGGTGTCAAAGTTTGAACTGCCAGAAACACAGTTTGAAAGAACCGTCAGGGACAAAATCGTCTGTAAAACACACTTGGAGTGTAAAAATGGCTGTTTTAAGCACATTTTTGGAATCCTCATTAAATTTCCTATCTAATGACATAAAAAGACTATGAAATTTTGTACAGTCAGAGAAAAAATCAGTGTCAAAGTTTGAACTGCCAGAAACACAGTTTGAAAGAACCGTCAGGGACAAAATCGTCTGTAAAACTCACTTGGAGTGTAAAAATGGCTGTTTTAAGCACATTTTTGGAATCCTCATTAAATTTCCTATCTAATGACATAAAAAAGACTATGAAATTTTGTACAGTCAGAGAAAAAAGCAGTGTCAAAGTTTGAACTGCCAGAAACACAGTTTGAAAAAACCGTCAGGGACAAAATCGTCTGTAAAACTCACTTGGAGTGTAAAAATGGCTGTTTTAAGCACATTTTTGGAATCCTCATTAAATTTCCTATCTAATGACATAAAAAAGACTATGAAATTTTGTACAGTCAGAGAAAAAAGCAGTGTCAAAGTTTGAACTGCCAGAAACACAGTTTGAAAAAACCATCAGGGACAAAATCGTCTGGAAAACACACTTGGAGTGTAAAAATGGCTGTTTTAAGCACATTTTTGGAATCCTCATTAAATTTCCTATCTAATGACATAAAAAAGACTATGAAATTTTGTACAGTCAGAGAAAAAAGCAGTGTCAAAGTTTGAACTGCCAGAAACACAGTTTGAAAGAACCGTCAGGGACAAAATCGTCTGTAAAACACACTTGGAGTGTAAAAATGGCTGTTTTAAGCACATTTTTGGAATCCTCATTAAATTTCCTATCTAATGACATAAAAAAGACTATGAAATTTTGTACAGTCAGAGAAAAAAGCAGTGTCAAAGTTTGAACTGCCAGAAACACAGTTTGAAAGAACCGTCAGGGACAAAATCGTCTGTAAAACTCACTTGGAGTGTAAAAATGGCTGTTTTAAGCACATTTTTGGAATCCTCATTAAATTTCCTATCTAATGACATAAAAAAGACTATGAAATTTTGTACAGTCAGAGAAAAAAGCAGTGTCAAAGTTTGAACTGCCAGAAACACAGTTTGAAAGAACCGTCAGGGACAAAATCGTCTGTAAAACACACTTGGAGTGTAAAAATGGCTGTTTTAAGCACATTTTTGGAATCCTCATTAAATTTCCTATCTAATGACATAAAAAAGACTATGAAATTTTGTACAGTCAGAGAAAAAAGCAGTGTCAAAGTTTGAACTGCCAGAAACACAGTTTGAAAGAACCGTCAGGGACAAAATCGTCTGTAAAACACACTTGGAGTGTAAAAATGGCTGTTTTAAGCACATTTTTGGAATCCTCATTAAATTTCCTATCTAATGACATAAAAAAGACTATGAAATTTTGTACAGTCAGAGAAAAAAGCAGTGTCAAAGTTTGAACTGCCAGAAACACAGTTTGAAAGAACCGTCAGGGACAAAATCGTCTGTAAAACACACTTGGAGTGTAAAAATGGCTGTTTTAAGCACATTTTTGGAATCCTCATTAAATTTCCTATCTAATGACATAAAAAAGACTATGAAATTTTGTACAGTCAGAGAAAAAAGCAGTGTCAAAGTTTGAACTGCCAGAAACACAGTTTGAAAGAACCGTCAGGGACAAAATCGTCTGTAAAACACACTTGGAGTGTAAAAATGGCTGTTTTAAGCACATTTTTGGAATCCTCATTAAATTTCCTATCTAATGACATAAAAAAGACTATGAAATTTTGTACAGTCAGAGAAAAAAGCAGTGTCAAAGTTTGAACTGCCAGAAACACAGTTTGAAAGAACCGTCAGGGACAAAATCGTCTGTAAAACACACTTGGAGTGTAAAAATGGCTGTTTTAAGCACATTTTTGGAATCCTCATTAAATTTCCTATCTAATGACATAAAAAAGACTATGAAATTTTGTACAGTCAGAGAAAAAAGCAGTGTCAAAGTTTGAACTGCCAGAAACACAGTTTGAAAGAACCGTCAGGGACAAAATCGTCTGTAAAACTCACTTGGAGTGTAAAAATGGCTGTTTTAAGCACATTTTTGGAATCCTCATTAAATTTCCTATCTAATGACATAAAAAAGACTATGAAATTTTGTACAGTCAGAGAAAAAAGCAGTGTCAAAGTTTGAACTGCCAGAAACACAGTTTGAAAGAACCGTCAGGGACAAAATCGTCTGTAAAACACACTTGGAGTGTAAAAATGGCTGTTTTAAGCACATTTTTGGAATCCTCATTAAATTTCCTATCTAATGACATAAAAAAGACTATGAAATTTTGTACAGTCAGAGAAAAAAGCAGTGTCAAAGTTTGAACTGCCAGAAACACAGTTTGAAAGAACCGTCAGGGACAAAATCGTCTGTAAAACACACTTGGAGTGTAAAAATGGCTGTTTTAAGCACATTTTTGGAATCCTCATTAAATTTCCTATCTAATGACATAAAAAAGACTATGAAATTTTGTACAGTCAGAGAAAAAAGCGGTGTCAAAGTTTGAACTGCCAGAAACACAGTTTGAAAGAACCGTCAGGGACAAAATCGTCTGTAAAACACACTTGGAGTGTAAAAATGGCTGTTTTAAGCACATTTTTGGAATCCTCATTAAATTTCCTATCTAATGACATAAAAAAGACTATGAAATTTTGTACAGTCAGAGAAAAAAGCAGTGTCAAAGTTTGAACTGCCAGAAACACAGTTTGAAAGAACCGTCAGGGACAAAATCGTCTGTAAAACACACTTGGAGTGTAAAAATGGCTGTTTTAAGCACATTTTTGGAATCCTCATTAAATTTCCTATCTAATGACATAAAAAAGACTATGAAATTTTGTACAGTCAGAGAAAAAAGCAGTGTCAAAGTTTGAACTGCCAGAAACACAGTTTGAAAGAACCGTCAGGGACAAAATCGTCTGTAAAACACACTTGGAGTGTAAAAATGGCTGTTTTAAGCACATTTTTGGAATCCTCATTAAATTTCCTATCTAATGACATAAAAAAGACTATGAAATTTTGTACAGTCAGAGAAAAAAGCAGTGTCAAAGTTTGAACTGCCAGAAACACAGTTTGAAAGAACCGTCAGGGACAAAATCGTCTGTAAAACACACTTGGAGTGTAAAAATGGCTGTTTTAAGCACATTTTTGGAATCCTCATTAAATTTCCTATCTAATGACATAAAAAAGACTATGAAATTTTGTACAGTCAGAGAAAAAAGCAGTGTCAAAGTTTGAACTGCCAGAAACACAGTTTGAAAGAACCGTCAGGGACAAAATCGTCTGTAAAACACACTTGGAGTGTAAAAATGGCTGTTTTAAGCACATTTTTGGAATCCTCATTAAATTTCCTATCTAATGACATAAAAAAGACTATGAAATTTTGTACAGTCAGAGAAAAAAGCAGTGTCAAAGTTTGAACTGCCAGAAACACAGTTTGAAAGAACCGTCAGGGACAAAATCGTCTGTAAAACACACTTGGAGTGTAAAAATGGCTGTTTTAAGCACATTTTTGGAATCCTCATTAAATTTCCTATCTAATGACATAAAAAAGACTATGAAATTTTGTACAGTCAGAGAAAAAAGCAGTGTCAAAGTTTGAACTGCCAGAAACACAGTTTGAAAGAACCGTCAGGGACAAAATCGTCTGTAAAACTCACTTGGAGTGTAAAAATGGCTGTTTTAAGCACATTTTTGGAATCCTCATTAAATTTCCTATCTAATGACATAAAAAAGACTATGAAATTTTGTACAGTCAGAGAAAAAAGCAGTGTCAAAGTTTGAACTGCCAGAAACACAGTTTGAAAGAACCGTCAGGGACAAAATCGTCTGTAAAACACACTTGGAGTGTAAAAATGGCTGTTTTAAGCACATTTTTGGAATCCTCATTAAATTTCCTATCTAATGACATAAAAAAGACTATGAAATTTTGTACAGTCAGAGAAAAAAGCAGTGTCAAAGTTTGAACTGCCAGAAACACAGTTTGAAAGAACCGTCAGGGACAAAATCGTCTGTAAAACACACTTGGAGTGTAAAAATGGCTGTTTTAAGCACATTTTTGGAATCCTCATTAAATTTCCTATCTAATGACATAAAAAAGACTATGAAATTTTGTACAGTCAGAGAAAAAAGCAGTGTCAAAGTTTGAACTGCCAGAAACACAGTTTGAAAGAACCGTCAGGGACAAAATCGTCTGTAAAACACACTTGGAGTGTAAAAATGGCTGTTTTAAGCACATTTTTGGAATCCTCATTAAATTTCCTATCTAATGACATAAAAAAGACTATGAAATTTTGTACAGTCAGAGAAAAAAGCAGTGTCAAAGTTTGAACTGCCAGAAACACAGTTTGAAAGAACCGTCAGGGACAAAATCGTCTGTAAAACACACTTGGAGTGTAAAAATGGCTGTTTTAAGCACATTTTTGGAATCCTCATTAAATTTCCTATCTAATGACATAAAAAAGACTATGAAATTTTGTACAGTCAGAGAAAAAATCAGTGTCAAAGTTTGAACTGCCAGAAACACAGTTTGAAAGAACCGTCAGGGACAAAATCGTCTGTAAAACACACTTGGAGTGTAAAAATGGCTGTTTTAAGCACATTTTTGGAATCCTCATTAAATTTCCTATCCAAAAACCTGGAAAAACATTACAAAAATTGGTACAGTCAGGGAGAAAAACAGTGTCAAAATTTGAACTGCCAGAAACATAGTATTTGTAATTTATCAGTAATTTTCCTATTTTAGGGACACTCTGTATAACGACGGTAACAAAAAAACTTACAGCTGGTGCGTGTTCATCTTCGACGTGCTGCGCAGGTTGCAGCTCCTGGTAAGAGTCGTCGGACGAGCGTCGACTACCGGCGCCGCAGACGGCCCGTCTGAGGGCGCTTCTGAGCAACGCCCAGCAGAGGGCGCAACGGCGACGCGCGGCGGGACCGCTACTGAGCCTTCTGCGTCCCGCCGCTGCGCCGCCCGTCACCTGCCGCCCGCCTGCGCCATCCCCACAGCACGCCACTGCGCGAACCTGCTATGTCACTATCCCGTCCGGACTGCGCCGCTTTTTACGGCACCGGCCGGACGTTGCGCTGTTGCCGCGTTATTACGGGCGCATCGTTGCCGATTCGGTCGGTTCGTCGCGAAACTGCAACAATTTTTCGGCGTTTATTTAGCAAACAAGTGTACCACCGTAAAAAAAAGATTTTGCGCACAAAAGGTCAAGACAAATTCTAATTACTAACTCTCATTGGGTACGATCAAAAAACAAGCTACGAGCTAAATTGTGACAGATGTCACTCATCTGTCAATTTATGACGCAACTGGTATCACGTGATAGCTGTCACACTATTTGACAAACATCAAAATATATTCATTTTGACTTGAAGACAAGAAAACCTTTTATTTGGAAATTTGATAACCTTAAAAACACACCTAATTTTGATAGTTGTCATTCGTCTGTCAATTTTTGACGCACCTTACTAACAACCAACCAACTTTTATACCTCGATGGAAAGCGTGTTTCTTTGGCTATCCATTGACGTATAAAAGTCCTGGGAAAGTATAGGAAATAAGCGAGTTATTCAAAGTTAAAGCAAAGAGTGTCAAAATGGTTGAGCTGGATAACTCGCTTGACTTTGACGCCCTCTAGCGGCCAAACTCGAAATTCAACCGACCAACTTTTATACCTCGATGGAAAGCCCGTTTCATTGGCTTTCCATAGACGTATAAAAGTCATAACAAAAGGTGTCAAATAAGCGAGTTATTTAAGGTAAAAGCAACAGGTGTCAAAATTATTGGAATGGACCACTTTTTCAAGAAAATGGAGTTTCTGGTCTGCAAAATAAGTTTAGTGGGATATCTCGTAAACTAGTAGAGATACAGAAAAAATGCAAAGAATAAAAAGTGCGTAAAAAAGGTCAAGAAAACTGAATCTGGAGTTTAAACCGACAAATTCCCACTGAAACTGCATACAGGGTGACCAAACTCATTCAATTTTCACTTTTTTGACTCACCCTGTACACCAAAATCCACCAAGGTGATTTTGAAGCACACCACTGGAAAGAGGAGAAAAAATGGAAATTTTCGAGTGGTTTACCGTTACTGTACCTCAAAAAATAGCTGAGTTATAAACAATCAAAGTTTTGAGGCATTTTTTTTTCAAAAAAATGGTGTTTTTGGTTCTCAAAATGGATTTTGTAGAATATCTCGTAAACTAGTAGAGATACAGAAAAAATGCAAGAAATAAAAATTGCGTAAAAAAGGTCAAGGAAACTGAATCTGGAGTTTAAACCGACAAATTCCCACTGAAACTGCATACAGGGTGACCAAACTCATTCAATTTTCACTTTTTTGACTCATCCTGTACACCAAAATCCACCAAGGTGATTTTGAAGCACACCACTGGAAAGAGGAGAAAAAATGGAAATTTTCGAGTGGTTTACCGTTACTGTACCTCAAAAAACAGCTGAGTTATAAACAATCAAAGTTTTGAGGCATTTTTTTCCAGAAAAATGGTGTTTTTGGTCCTCAAAATGGATTTTGTAGAATATCTCGTAAACTAGTAGGGATACAGAAAAAATGCAAGAAACTAAAATTGCGTAAAAAAGGGCAAGGAAACTGAATCTGGAGTTTAAACTTACAAATTCCCACTGAAACTGCATACAGGGTGACCAAACTCAATCAATTTTCGATTTTTTTACTCACCCTGTACACCAAAATCCACCAAGGTGATTTTGAAGCACACCACTGGAAAGAGGAGAAAAAATGGAATTTTTTAAGTGGTTTACCGTTACTGTACCTCAAAAAACAGCTGAGTTATAAACAATCAAAGTTTTGAGGCATTTTTTTTCAAAAAAATGGTGTTTTTGGTCCTCAAAATGGATTTTGTAGAATATCTCGTAAACTAGTAGAGATACAGAAAAAATGCAAGGAATAAAAATTGCGTAAAAAAGGGCAAGGAAACTGAATCTGGAGTTTAAACCTACAAATTCCCACTGAAACTGCATACAGGGTGACCAAACTCATTCAATTTTCATTTTTTGACTCATCCTGTACACCAAAATCCACCAAGGTGATTTTGAAGCACACCACTGGAAAGAGGAGAAAAAATGGAATTTTTTGAGTGGTTTACCGTTACTGTACCTCAAAAAACAGCTGAGTTATAAACAATCAAAGTTTTGAGGCATTTTTTTCCAGAAAAATGGTGTTTTTGGTCCCTAAAATCGATTTTGTGGAATATCTCCTAAACTAGCAGAGATACAGAAAAAATGCAAGAAATAAAAATTGCGTAAAAAAGGTCAAGGAAACTGAATCTGGAGTTTAAACTGACAAATTCCCACTGAAACTACATACAGGGTGACCAAACTCATTCAATTTTCAATTTTTTGACTCATCCTGTACACCAAAATCCACCAAGGTGATTTTGAAGCACACCACTGGAAAGAGGAGAAAAAATGGAAATTTTCGAGTGGTTTACCGTTACTGTACCTCAAAAAACAGCTGAGTTATAAACAATCAAAGTTTTGAGGCATTTTTTTTCAAAAAAATGGTGTTTTTGGTTCTCAAAATGGATTTTGTAGAATATCTCGTAAACTAGTAGGGATACAGAAAAAATGCAAGAAACTAAAATTGCGTAAAAAAGGGCAAGGAAACTGAATCTGGAGTTTAAACTTACAAATTCCCACTGAAACTGCATACAGGGTGACCAAACTCATTCAATTTTCACTTTTTTGACTCATCCTGTACACCAAAATCCACCAAGGTGATTTTGAAGCACACCACTGGAAAGAGGAGAAAAAATGGAAATTTTCGAGTGGTTTACCGTTACTGTACCTCAAAAAACAGCTGAGTTATAAACAATCAAAGTTTTGAGGCATTTTTTTTTCAAAAAAATGGTGTTTTTGGTTCTCAAAATGGATTTTGTAGAATATCTCGTAAACTAGTAGAGATACAGAAAAAATGCAAGAAATTAAAATTGCGTAAAAAAGGGCAAGGAAACTGAATCTGGAGTTTAAACCGACAAATTCCCTCTAAAACTGCATACAGGGTGACCAAACTCATTCAATTTTCACTTTTTTGACTCACCCTGTACACAAAAATCCACCAAGGTGATTTTGAAGCACACCACTGGAAAGAGGAGAAAAAACTGAATTTTTTGAGTGGTTTACCGTTACTGTACCTCAAAAAACAGCTGAGTTATAAACAATCAAAGTTTTGAGGCATTTTTTTTCAAAAAAATGGTGTTTCTGGTCGTCAAAATGGATTTTGTGGAATATCTCTGAAACTAGTAGAGATATGGAAAAAGTTTTAAGGGCAAAACTTGCGTAAAAATCCTTAGAGAATGCGATTCCGGGCTTTAAACGACAAAAATCCTACTGGAGCTTTGTACAGGGTGGCCCAAAGAAACTTAGTTTTTTTGAATCACAAAGTTGCCAGAGTTGTCGATACAAAATGATAAAATAAAGAAAGGGTGTCAAAATATTAGCATTTCTCTAGATAGGACATTAAACTTTCCAAATATTATTAGCAATAATTTAGTTTATGAAACATTTTATGAAAAAAATACAATTTTCTGTTTGTAAGCTTCCTTGCAATCCATGTGCTAGAACTTGTCTTGCCTTGTGTATTATCATCAAAACAACCAAAATTAACTAAATTCTTCACTATTACATACCTAGAAATGGTTCATGGAGTCCATGGACATTAGTGTCAACACGTCATCACTATTATTAACACTAATAAGTAACTATACACTACAAATCACCAACAATAAGTCTAATAAACAACCAAATCACATAATTGCACTAGAAAACCCAGACACAAACACATATTTGGAATCTGAAAGAGAAAAAAGTTTTGATAGAAATATGTCAAAATCGGAGAAAAAGTGACAGAAATGACTTGACTGCTTTTATTACATATCAATAGTTTTTTTTTTAAGTATTTACATGTTATTTCGTTGATATGCCATTAAATTTACACAAACCCAGGAGAAATTATAGTTTCTTACGTCACCTGACAGCTGTCACAACTGTCAACAATTTTGTATTAAAAACTTTCCCTATACCTGTCAAAATAACCGAATTAAAAGCTGTCAAAGTTGCAAAGAAACCGGTTTGGTCAAATTTAGTGCAATTGGGGTTTTCGTGACAAAATAACCGTGTTGTTTGACAACTGTTCCAGAAACGCTGTAGGTCATTTTAAAGAGGAAATTTTAGGCTACAATTTGATATAAAAAAGTGTCCCTGAACCTGTCAAAATAACCGAGTTACAAGCTGTCAAAGTTGCAAGAAAACCGGTTTGATCAAGTTTAGTGCAATTGGGGTTTTCATGTCAAAATAACCGTGTTGTTTGACAACTGTTCCAGAAACGCTGTAGGTCATTTTAAAGAGGAAATTTTAGGCTACAATTTGATATAAAAAGTGTCCCTGAACCTGTCAAAATAACCGAATTACAAGCTGTCAAAGTTGCAAGAATACCGGTTTGATCAAATTTATGGCAATTGGGGTTTTCGTGACAAAATAACCGTGTTGTTTGACAACTGTTCCAGAAACGCTGTATGTCATTTTAAAGAGGAAATTTTAGGCTACAATTTGATATAAAAAAGTGTCCCTGAACCTGTCAAAATAACCGAGTTACAAGCTGTCAAAGTTGCAAGAATACCGGTTTGAACAAATTTAGTGCAATTGGGGTTTTCGTGACAAAATAACCGTGTTGTTTGACAACTGTTCCAGAAACGCTGTATGTCATTTTAAAGAGGAAATTTTAGGCTACAATTTGATATAAAAAAGTGTCCCTGAACCTGTCAAAATAACCGAGTTACAAGCTGTCAAAGTTGCAAGAATACCGGTTTGATCAAATTTAGTGCAATTGGGGTTTTCGTGACAAAATAACCGTGTTGTTTGACAACTGTTCCAGAAACGCTGTAGGTCATTTTAAAGAGGAAATTTTAGGCTACAATTTGATATAAAAAAGTGTCCCTGAACCTGTCAAAATAACCGAGTTACAAGCTGTCAAAGTTGCAAGAATACCGGTTTGATCAAATTTAGTGCAATTGGGGTTTTCGTGACAAAATAACCGTGTTGTTTGACAACTGTTCCAGAAACGCTGTATGTCATTTTAAAGAGGAAATTTTAGGCTACAATTTGATATAAAAAAGTGTCCCTAAACCTGTCAAAATAACCGAGTTACAAGCTGTCAAAGTTGCAAGAATACCGGTTTGATCAAATTTAGTGCAATTGGGGTTTTCGTGACAAAATAACCGTGTTGTTTGACAACTGTTCCAGAAACGCTGTGGGTCATTTTAAAGAGGAAATTTTAGGCTACAATTTGATATAAAAAAGTGTCCCTGAACCTGTCAAAATAACCGAGTTGCAAGCTGTCAAAGTTGCAAGAATACCTGGTTTGATCAAATTTATGGCAATTGGGGTTTTCGTGACAAAATAACCGTGTTGTTTGACAACTGTTCCAGAAACGCTGTAGGTCATTTTAAAGAGGAAATTTTAGGCTACAATTTGATATAAAAAAGTGTCCCTGAACCTGTCAAAATAACCGAGTTACAAGCTGTCAAAGTTGCAAGAATACCGGTTTGATCAAATTTAGTGCAATTGGGGTTTTCGTGACAAAATAACCGTGTTGTTTGACAACTGTTCCAGAAACGCTGTAGGTCATTTTAAAGAGGAAACTTTAGGCTACAATTTGATATAAAAAAGTTTCCCTATACCTGTCAAAATAACCGAGTTACAAGCTGTCAAAGTTGCAAGAATACCGGTTTGATCAAATTTAGTGCAATTGGGGTTTTCGTGACAAAATAACCGTGTTGTTTGACAACTGTTCCAGAAACGCTGTAGGTCATTTTAAAGAGGAAATTTTAGGCTACAATTTGATATAAAAAAGTGTCCCTAAACCTGTCAAAATAACCGAATTACAAGCTGTCAAAGTTGCAAGAATACCGGTTTGATCAAATTTAGTGCAATTGGGGTTTTCGTGACAAAATAACCGTGTTGTTTGACAACTGTTCCAGAAACGCTGTAGGTCATTTTAAAGAGGAAATTTTAGGCTACAATTTGATATAAAAAAGTGTCCCTGAACCTGTCAAAATAACCGAGTTACAAGCTGTCAAAGTTGCAAGAATACCGGTTTGTTCAAATTTATGGCAATTGGGGTTTTCGTGACAAAATAACCGTGTTGTTTGACAACTGTTCCAGAAACGCTGTAGGTCATTTTAAAGAGGAAATTTTAGGCTACAATTTGATATAAAAAAGTGTCCCTGAACCTGTCAAAATAACCGAATTGCAAGCTGTCAAAGTTGCAAGAATACCGGTTTGATCAAATTTATGGCAATTGGGGTTTTCGTGACAAAATAACCGTGTTGTTTGACAACTGTTCCAGAAACGCTGTAGGTCATTTTAAAGAGGAAATTTTAGGCTACAATTTGATATAAAAAAGTGTCCCTAAACCTGTCAAAATAACCGAGTTACAAGCTGTCAAAGTTGCAAGAATACCGGTTTGATCAAATTTATGGCAATTGGGGTTTTCGTGACAAAATAACCGTGTTGTTTGACAACTGTTCCAGAAACGCTGTAGGTCATTTTAAAGAGGAAATTTTAGGCTACAATTTGATATAAAAAAGTGTCCCTGAACCTGTCAAAATAACCGAATTGCAAGCTGTCAAAGTTGCAAGAATACCGGTTTGATCAAATTTATGGCAATTGGGGTTTTCGTGACAAAATAACCGTGTTGTTTGACAACTGTTCCAGAAACGCTGTATGTCATTTTAAAGAGGAAATTTTAGGCTACAATTTGATATAAAAAAGTGTCCCTGAACCTGTCAAAATAACCGAATTGCAAGCTGTCAAAGTTGCAAGAAATACCGGTTTGATCAAATTTAGTGCAATTGGGGTTTTCGTGACAAAATAACCGTGTTGTTTGACAACTGTTCCAGAAACGCTGTGGGTCATTTTAAAGAGGAAATTTTAGGCTACAATTTGATATAAAAAGTGTCCCTGAACCTGTCAAAATAACCGAGTTACAAGCTGTCAAAGTTGCAAGAATACCGGTTTGATCAAATTTAGTGCAATTGGGGTTTTCGTGACAAAATAACCGTGTTGTTTGACAACTGTTCCAGAAACGCTGTAGGTCATTTTAAAGAGGAAATTTTAGGCTACAATTTGATATAAAAAAGTGTCCCTGAACCTGTCAAAATAACCGAGTTACAAGCTGTCAAAGTTGCAAGAATACCGGTTTGATCAAATTTATGGCAATTGGGGTTTTCGTGACAAAATAACCGTGTTGTTTGACAACTGTTCCAGAAACGCTGTATGTCATTTTAAAGAGGAAATTTTAGGCTACAATTTGATATAAAAAAGTGTCCCTGAACCTGTCAAAATAACCGAGTTACAAGCTGTCAAAGTTGCAAGAATACCGGTTTGATCAAATTTATGGCAATTGGGGTTTTCGTGACAAAATAACCGTGTTGTTTGACAACTGTTCCAGAAACGCTGTATGTCATTTTAAAGAGGAAACTTTAGGCTACAATTTCATATAAAAAAAATTCTCAGCACCTGTCAAACTAATCGAAATAGAAGCTGTCAAAATTGACCAAACACAATATATATTTTAAACCTTCTGGTCACTGGTGAGTGAGTTTTGACAGTTATGACAGCTGTCACGTGACGCAAACAAAGTACTAAAGTGTCACTTAACCTCCCAACTGTCAAATTTGCCTCCATGAAGCTGTAAAGAGTACTGTTTAGCCTTCTCATCAATTATTACAGCATTTACGTCACACATCGTGCAACTCCAGAAAGTTAGTTCGATAAAACTGAATAAAACATTAAAGTCTAAGAAAAAGTATGCTAAATAATTAATAAAGTTGGTAGAATCTATATGAATTAATTTACTGTAGCTTGTTGAGTATAATATTTAAGTTGTGGCAACGCTGCTTGTCAACTGTCACTAAACGTCATTGAAATGTAAGACAGAGAGAGAATATTTTTAGATTTTATATGGTTATGAATGCAAGGTTACAAAAATGCAATTCTTCCTTTTGACCGACAGGGTTTAAGTCTGGAGAGCCCGGAGGACACACAAATGCATTATTTTTATCTATTTAAAACACAAAAGTGAATCAATTAGTGATTTTTGTGCATAAAAAATTGTTTATAAATTGTGCCTGTAGTTTAAAAGTAACTTTAATTACTCACTAAAAAATAGTAAAATTATTCATGTTTTTTCAATTTCAAAATAACGGTTTTTCTATGGGAACCCTTCCAGGTATACCTTTACCGCATTTCTAGTGTTTTTAGTGGTCTGAGACAACAAAAATGGCCCAAAATCACCAAATTGCACTTTAAAACTGTTTGTAAGCCACCTACAAAGCTTCAGAAGTCTTAAAAATGTGTTTCCAGTTTCAAAATAACGGTTTTTCTATGGTAAATCCTTGAAATACTTCTTAAGAAGGTCTTTTTGGGTTTTTAGTAGACTGAGACAATGAAATTGGCACAAAATCACTTAATTGGAATTAACGAGCAATTACAAACATTTTATACAGTTCCAGAGGTCTTAAAAATGTGTTTCCAGTTTCAAAATAACGGTTTTTCTATGGTAAATCCTTGAAATACTTCTTAAGAAGGTCTTTTTGGGTTTTTAGTAGACTGAGACAAAAAAATTGGCACAAAATCACTTAATTGGAATAAACGAGCATTTACAAACATTTTATACAGTTCCAGAGGTCTTAAAAATGTGTTTCCAGTTTCAAAATAACGGTTTTTCTATGGTGAATCTTCAAAATACTTGTAAAGAAGATCTTTTTGGGTTTTTAGTAGACTGAGACAATGAAATTGGCACAAAATCACTTAATTGGAATAAACGAGCATTTACAAACATTTTATACAGTTCCAGAAGTCTTAAAAATGTGTTTCCAGTTTCAAAATAACGGTTTTTCTATGGTGAATCTTCAAAATACTTCTTAAGAAGATCTTTTTGGGTTTTAAGTAGACTGAGACAATGAAATTGGCACAAAATCACTTAATTGGAATAAACGAGCATTTACAAACATTTTATACAGTTCCAGAAGTCTTAAAAATGTGTTTCCAATTTCAAAATAACGGTTTTTCTATGGTGAATCTTTTAAATACTTCTTAAGAAGGTCTTTTTGGGTTTTTAGAAGACTGAGAAAAAAAAATTGGCACAAAATCACTTAATTGGAATTAACGAGCATTTACAAACATTTTATACAGTTCCAGAGGTCTTAAAAATGTGTTTCCAGTTTCAAAATAACGGTTTTACTATTACAGACTCGATAAATATGTTTTTTTCATCATTTCAGCGGTTTGAGACAATGAAATAGCTACAAAATCACCAAAGCACACTTTACGACCATTTGCAAGCCATTCATTCAGCTTCAGAGGTCTAAAAAATGTTTTTTACTTTTAAAATAACGGTTTTCCTATGGAAGACACCTTAAAAAGGTATTTTTCATGCTTTCAGTGGTCTGAGACAATAAAAGTGGAGTTTATGAGTTTTTTTCATGCAATCTATGATTTGAGACTTGAACCGTCTCCAGTCTTCAGTTCAAGTCCAGCTGAAACTGAAATTTTAGTGTCAAATCCAGCTGAAACTGGAATTTTAGTGTTTTTCTACAAATTACATTGTAATGGAATTGTTCAGCTTTTATGAACTTTTCGCCAAAACAGTTTTCAAACTCAATATTGAATAATCGGATTTAGAATTCGTTTGCCTATTTTGGCTGCATTTTCCCATATATTTTGGTCGGAAATTAGTTTTTGTCAGTTTTTTAATTAAACTGTCCGAAAGTTGGTTATTTCGTTTCAGTTTTGATTGTGCGATAGAAAATTTAGGTTTTGGTCAAATTTGATTTAGGCAATGCTTTATCAATTAGTTTTGGTTAAAATTGGTTTTGTTAATACGGTAATGGAAATGGATTTATTGGAGCTGAAATATTCCAGAAAAAACACACATTCCGGTAAAAAAACCTGTCTCTTCCGTAACTCTAACAGTTCCTGAGATATTAATTTTTTTTTAATTACAATCAAAATTAAAAATGAGACTTTTAAAAATTTTACCAGTTGTAGATCTCAATGAGAGGACACTTTTAGGTTATGTGCACTTTTTTGCTAAAACGCCTCGTTTGGCCGCTAGAGGGCTGCAAATTTCGTTACCTTCATCGGTCAATATCTCCAAAAGTATTTAGACGAAATTTTTTAAATTTTTACCAATTGTAGGGCTTAATGAGAGGACGCTTTTAGGTTATATGCACTTTTTTGCTAAAACGCCTCGTTTGGCCGCTAGAGGGCTGCAAATTTCGTTACCTTCATCGGTCAATATCTCCAAAAGTATTTAAACGAAATTTTTTAAATTTTTACCAATTGTAGGGCTTAATGAGAGGACACTTTTAGGTTATGTGCACTTTTTTGCTAAAACGCCTCGTTTGGCCGCTAGAGGGCTGCAAATTCCGTTACCTTCATCGGTCAATATCTCAAAAACGAGAAATTCCATATCTCCGCTATTTTTCGGATTTCAGCGATCGTAAAATGCTCAAAATGTTTGCCTTGAACTGCTCTTTCATCTCGTGCTAACCGCACAATAACTGACCATATACAGGGTGTTAAAAAAAAAACAAAAAAAAAACTTTGAAAGTAACCCTCTGCCAGTTGTGACAGCGTTTACCCGGTTCTAAGTGGGTGTAAACCTAGTCAACTGGATGCAAAAAGTAATTTTAAACGATTTCGGTTTTTCTCAAAATGTTCGTAACTCTAACCGTTTCCGAGATAATTAACTTAAAAAAATAAACGGTTTTCTAATTTTCAAATGACTGGAATTTCTTTATTTGAAAATCAAACTATATTCATTTTTATACCAATCGAAAGAGCATAAAAAGTGCTACAAAATGACGCAAATAACGCTTTTCTAGCTCTTCGCGTTTTCGAGATATTGCAAATTAAAATAATGCTTGAAAAACACCCTTCAAACACACTTTCTAATTTTCAAATGACTGGAATTTCTTTATTTGAAAATCAAACTATATTCATTTTTATACCAATCGAAAGAGCATAAAAAGTGCTACAAAATGACGCAAATAACGCTTTTCTAGCTCTTCGCGTTTTCGAGATATTGCAAATTAAAAAAATGCTTGAAAAACACCCTCCAAACACACTTTCTAATTTTCAAATGACTGTAATTTCCTTATCTGGTAATCAAACTATATTAATTTTTATACCAATCGAAAGAGCATAAAAAGTGCTACAAAATGACGCAAATAACGCTTTTCTAGCTCTTCGCGTTTTCGAGATATTGCAAATTAAAAAAATGCTTGAAAAACACCCTTCAAACACACTTTCTAATTTTTAAATGACTGGAATTTCTTTATTTGAAAATCAAACTATATTCATTTTTATACCAATCGAAAGAGCATAAAAAGGGCTACAAAATGACGTAAATAACGCTTTTCTAGCTTTTTCCGTTTTCGAGATATTGCAAATTAAAAAAATGCTTGAAAAACACCCTCCAAGCACACTTTCTAATTTTCTAATTACTGTAATTTCCTTATTTGGTAATCAAACTATATTTATTTTTATACCAATCGAAAGAGAATGAAAAGTGCTACAAAATAACGCAAATAACGTATTTCTAACTCATCGCGTTTTCGAGATATTGCAAATTAAAAAAATGCTTGAAAAACACCCTTCAAACACACTTTCTAATTTTCAAATTACTGTAATTTCCTTATCTGGTAATCAAACTATATTTGTTTTTATACCAATCGAAAGAGAATGAAAAGTGCTACAAAATGACGCAAATAGCGTATTTCTAACTCATCGCGTTTTCGAGATATTGCAAATTAAAAAAATGCTTGAAAAACACCCTCCACGCACACTTTCTAATTTTCAAATTACTGTAATTTCCTTATCTGCTAATCAAACTATATTCATTTATATACCAATCGAAAGAGCATAAAAAGTGCTACAAAATGACGCAAATAACGCTTTTCTAGCTCTTCGCGTTTTCGAGATATTGCAAATTAAAAAAATGCTTGAAAAACACCCTTCAAACACACTTTCTAATTTTCGGATGGCTGTAATTCCCTTATTTTACCTGGCAACGTTGCTAAATCGATCCGACTTTGACTTGACAGATGACGTGACACCTGCTACGTCTGCGCAGATATAAACAGTGGTGCCAAACTTAAATAACTACATTTGAAATTCCATGCTGTAGTATCAGTGCAACCCAAGTAGAATTGCAATTAAAATATTCAAGTGTATTGTAACTTGGCAACGTTGCTAAATCGAACCAACTTTGATTTAACAGGTCACGTGACACATTCTACGTCTGCGCAGAAAACAGTCGATAAACAGTGTTGCCAAACTGAAACAAATGGTTGTGAAATGAAAAGTTTGTGCAACAGCCTAATAAAGCAGAATTTAAATTTTTGACTTGGCAACGTTGCTAAATCGATCCAACTTTGCTTTGACAGGTCACGTGACATCTGCTAACAAACATTCATAACTGCCGTGTAAATATGTCTTAACGGTATGATTCACACAGAATAGAGATGTATTGCAACCAACAACAGTTTACAGTCTCACTGGACGTGAGGTTACTCCCAACCCCTCTACACCCTTATTTTAAGACTAATCAAGATGAAATTTTTTTTGGTAATAGCTGGATAGTGTAGCAACAAAACAGCGTTAAAACGTCCCGGATTGGTTGAACCGTTTGGAAGAAGGAATTTTTTGAAATTGGTTGTTCCAGTGAAGACAGTTTGTATTCACTTGTAAGGAGGTTACTCCCGACCTCCCTACTCCTATATGTGAAAGCCAATCCGACTAAAATTATTTTCAGTGATACCTGGATAGTTTAGCTATGATTCAGTGGTTGAAAAACTCACATATCTCAACTAGTTTAGGAGCAGGATTTTTTTGAATTTAGTTGTTTCAGTGAAGGGGTTTAGTGGTCAGTTGCAAGGAGGTTACCCCCAGTCCCCCCACTCCTTTATGTGAAAGTCACTGGGACTGAAATTTTTTCTGGTGATACCTGGATAGTTTAGCTACAATTCGGTGGTTGAAAAACTCACATATCTCAACTAGTTTAGGAGCAGGAATTTTTTGAATTTAGTTGTTTCAGTAAAGGGGTTTAGTAGTCAGTTGCAAGGAGGTTACCCCCAGTCCCCCCACTCCTTTATGTGAAAGTCACTGGGACTGAAATTTTTTCTGGTGATACCTGGATAGTTTAGCTACAATTCAGTGATAGGAAAACTTACATATCTCAACTAGTTTAAGAGCAGGATTTTTTTGAATTTAGTTGTTTCAGTGAAGGGGTTTAGTGGTGAGTTGCAAGGAGGTTACTCCCAGTCCTCCCACTCCTTTATGTGAAAGTCACTGGGACTGAAATTTTTTCTGGTGATACCTGGATAGTTTAGCTACAATTCGGTGGTTGAAAAACTCACATATCTCAACTAGTTTAAGAGCAGGATTTTTTTGAATTTAGTTGTTTCAGTGAAGGGGTTTAGTGGTGAGTTGAAAGGAGGTTACCCCCAGTCCCCCCACTCCTTTATTTGAAAGTCACTGGGACTGAAATTTTTTCTGGTGATACCTGGATAGTTTAGCTACAATTCGGTGGTTGAAAAACTCACATATCTCAACTAGTTTAAGAGCAGGATTTTTTTGAATTTAGTTGTTTCAGTGAAGGGGTTTAGTGGTGAGTTGCAAGGAGGTTACCCCCAGTCCCCCCACTCCTTTATGTGAAAGTCACTGGGACTGAAATTTTTTCTGGTGATACCTGGATAGTTTAGCTACAATTCGGTGGTTGAAAAACTCACATATCTCAACTAGTTTAAGAGCAGGATTTTTTTGAATTTAGTTGTTTTAGTAAAGGGGTTTAGTGGTCAGTTGAAAGGAGGTTACCCCCAGTACCCCCACTCCTTTATGTGAAAGTCACTCGGACTGAAATTTTTTCTGGTGATACCTGGATAGTTTAGCTACAATTCAGTGGTTGAAAAACTCACATATCTCAACTAGTTTAAGAGCAGGATTTATTTGAATTTAGTTGTTTCAGTAAAGGGTTTAGTGGTCAGTTGAAAGGAGGTTACCCCCAGTCCCCCCACTCTTTTATGTGAAAGTCACTCGGACTGAAATTTTTTCTGGTGATACCTGGATAGTTTAGCCACAATTCAGTGGTTGAAAAACTCACATATCTCAACTAGTTTAGGAGCAGGATTTTTTTGAATTTAGTTGTTTCAGTGAAGGGGTTTAGTGGACAGTTGCAAGGAGGTTACCTCCAGTCCTCCCACTCCTTTATGTGAAAGTCACTGGGACTGAAATTTTTTCTGGTGATACCTGGATAGTTTAGCTACAATTCAGTGGTTGAAAAACTCACATATCTCAACTAGTTTAGGAGCAGGATTTTTTTGAATTTAGTTGTTTCAGTGAAGGGGTTTAGTGGTCAGTTGCAAGGAGGTTACCCCCAGTCCCCCCACTCCTTTATGTGAAAGTCACTGGGACTGAAATTTTTTCTGGTGATACCTGGATAGTTTAGCTACAATTCAGTGGTTGAAAAACTCACATATCTCAACTAGTTTAGGAGCAGGATTTTTTTGAATTTAGTTCTTCTAGTGAAGGGGTTTAGTGGTCAGTTGGAAGGAGGTTACTCCCAGCTCCCCCACTCCCTTATTTGAGGTGCAATCAAGCTGAAACGACTCAGTTAGGCACAAAACACTCAGATTTAATAAAAAATACTAAAATAGAGCGCTATTGCAACCAACAACAGTTCAGTGTTGTCTGCAAAAACTCTCCAGCTTTAAATAAAATATCTAGCGTTTTATAAATAACGTATCTCTGTTAAATAACAGTTTTAATGGGTCAAATTGTTATGAGTTATACGGGGATTGTACACGTACACTTAAATGTGTCATTTCTTGGCACCGTCCAAAAGGGTGGACGTTTATAAATTAGCGTGGACAATTCATACAAATTGCCACAATTTAGTGTCAAAATGTTTAGGAAAATAAGAAAAGGTGATATTTTTTGATAAATGTTGTTTTTCTTGTTTCCCTGGCACAAGTTTCGACTGAAATGTGTAAAACAGCAGAAAATGGTGTCACGATTTTTCCGTTAATTCTATCACAAAAACACTTTTTTGAAATTTTAACCCTAAACAAGTTCAACCAATCGTAACTCGGTTATTTCAAAAGAAATCAAAAAAAATTAAATGGAGAAAGTTTTAGAAAATTTAATCTTCTACAAGATTGTATTAAGGCACTTTTGCCCTAAAAGGCTTCCTCAGGAAGATATTCCCTTAAAAACTGTGTTAAAGCACAAAAAAGTGCTTTAAACAACCCAAAACACAGTTAACCAAGAGTAACTCGGTTATTTCAAAAGATATCAAAAAAGTGTAAATGGGACAAGTTGTAGAAAATTTCATCCTCTACAAGATTGCGTTAAGGCACTTTTGCCCTAAAAGGCTTCCTCAGGAAGATATTTCCTTAAAAACTGTGTTAAAGCACAAAAAAGTGCTGTAAACGACCCAAAACACAGTTAACCAAGAGTAACTCGGTTATTTCAAAAGATATCAAAAAAGTGTAAATGGGACAAGTTGTAGCAAATTTCATCCTCTACAAGATTGCGTTAAGGCACTTTTGCCCTAAAAGGCTTCCTCAGGAAGATATTCCCTTAAAAACTGTGTTAAAACACAAAAAAGTGCTGTAAACGACCCAAAACTTGAAAATAGGAAATTTCATCTGTCAGATTAAGTAATGACAATTATGACAAGTGTCAAAAGTCAAAAAAACGAGCGCAAAAATAACTATTTTCAGTTTCTTGACAAAAGCAGTTTTTGAGATATTTACATTAAAAGTCTGTCTAATTTTTGACTTTGACACTTGAAAATAGGAAATGTCATCTGTCAGACTAAAAAATGACAGTTTTGACAAGTGTCAAAAGTCAAAAAACGAGCGCAACAATAACTATTTTCAGTTTCTTGACAAAAGCAATTTTTGAGATATTTACATTAAAAGTCTGTCTAATTTTTGACTTTGACACTTGGAAATAGGAAATCTCATCTGTCAGACTAATTAATGACAGTTTTGACAAGTGTCAAAAGTCAAAAAACGAGCGCAAAAATAACTATTTTCAGTTTCTTCACAAAAGCAGTTTTTGAGATATTTACATTAAAAGTCTGTCTAATTTTTGACTTTGACACTTGAAAATAGGAAATCTCATCTGTCAGACTAATTAATGACAGTTTTGACAAGTGTCAAAAGTCAAAAAACGATCGCAACAATAACTATTTTCAGTTTCTTGACAAAAGGAGTTTTTGAGATATTTACATTAAAAGTCTGTCTAATTTTTGACTTTGACACTTGAAAATAGGAAATGTCATCTGTCAGACTAATTAATGACAGTTTTGACAAGTGTCAAAAGTCAAAAAACGAGCGCAACAATAACTATTTTCAGTTTCTTGACAAAAGCAATTTTTGAGATATTTACATTAAAAGTCTGTCTAATTTTTGACTTTGACACTTGAAAATAGGAAATGACATCTGTCAGACCAATTAATGACAGTTTTGACAACTGTCGAAGTCAAAAAACGAGCTCACAACCATTATTTCCAGTTTCTTGAACAATGCAGTTTTTGAAATATTTAACAATTAAAAATCCCCAGTGAGATATTTCCTAAAAATTATGTAAAAGCAGGTTTAACCAAGCGTACCTCGATTATTTGGCAAAATTTCAAAAAAGTATTAGAAGCTAAAGTTGTAGGGAATTTTATCCTCTACAAAATTGTATTAAAGCACTTTTGCCCTAAAGTGCCTCTTCAGGGAAATATTTCCTAAAAACTAGGTTAAAGCCCAAAAAAGTACTTTAATCGACCCAAAACACAGTTAACCAAGTGTAATTCGGTTATTTTGAAAAATATCAAAAAAGTGTAAATGGGAAAAGTTGTAGAAAATTTCATCCTCTACAAGATTGCGTTAAGGCACTTTTGCCCTAAAAGGCTTCCTCAGGAAGATATTCCCTTAAAAACTGTGTTAAAGCACAAAAAAGTGCTTTAAACAACCCAAAACACAGTTAACCAAGAGTAACTCGGTTATTTCAAAAGATATCAAAAAAGTGTAAATGGGAAAAGTTGTAGCAAATTTCATCCTCTACAAGATTGCGTTAAAGCACTTTTGTCCTAAAAGGCTTCCTCAGGGAGATATTCCCTTAAAAACTGTGTTAAAGCACAAAAAAGTGCTTTAAACAACCCAAAATACAGTTAACCAAGAGTAACTCGGTTATTTCAAAAGATATCAAAAAAGTGTAAATGGGACAAGTTGTAGAAAATTTCATCCTCTACAAGATTGCGTTAAGGCACTTTTGCCCTAAAAGGCTTCCTCAGGAAGATATTCCCTTAAAAACTGTGTTAAAGCACAAAAAAGTGCTGTAAACGACCCAAAACACAGTTAACCAAGAGTAACTCGGTTATTTCAAAAGATATCAAAAAAGTGTAAATGGGACAAGTTGTAGAAAATTTCATCCTCTACAAGATTGCGTTAAGGCACTTTTGCCCTAAAAGGCTTCCTCAGGAAGATATTCCCTTAAAAACTGTGTTAAAGCACAAAAAAGTGCTGTAAACGACCCAAAATACAATTAACCAAGAGTAACTCGGTTATTTCAAAAGATATCAAAAAAGTGTAAATGGGAAAAGTTGTAGCAAATTTCATCCTCTACAAGATTGCGTTAAGGCACTTTTGCCCTAAAAGGCTTCCTCAGGAAGATATTTCCTTAAAAACTGTGTTAAAGCACAAAAAAGTGCTGAAAACGACCCAAAACCCAGTTAACCAAGAGTAACTCGGTTATTTCCAAAGATATCAAAAAAGTGTAAATGGGACAAGTTGTAGAAAATTTCATCCTCTACAAGATTGCGTTAAGGCACTTTTGCCCTAAAAGGCTTCCTCAGGAAGATATTCCCTTAAAAACTGTGTTAAAGCACAAAAAAGTGCTTTAAACAACCCAAAACACAGTTAACCAAGAGTAACTCGGTTATTTCAAAAGATATCAAAAAAGTGTAAATGGGAAAAGTTGTAGCAAATTTCATCCTCTACAAGATTGCGTTAAGGCACTTTTGCCCTAAAAGGCTTCCTCAGGAAGATATTCCCTTAAAAACTCTGTCAAAGCACAAAAAAGTGCTAAAAGGTCCTATACAAGTCCAACCACGCGTAACTCGGTTATTTGGTAAAATGTCGAAAAAGTGTAAGAGGGGAAAGTTGTAGAGAATTTCACCCTCTACAAGATTGCATTAGGGCAGTTGTGCCCTAAAAGGTCTCCTCAGGGAGATATTCCCTTAAAAGAGTTGAAATTTACACATTTTTCAGTGTGAAGCTTCTGTGTGTAATAAACCACGTAGTTACACTTCTGATGAACCGATCAGGACGAAACTTGCGGTACACTAATATTTTTACACACTTTAGTCTGTAAAACCTGAAAATTTTAAATTTTTGCCTCACTCTGTTTATACAGGGTGAATTTTTGAAAATGACCCAAGTTGTAATCAAAAATAAAGCAAAATTTGTTTATTCCACAGCTTCGCTCCTGATGAACCGATTCTAACGAAACTTTTCATCAAACTAATAAAACCCTTTTACTAATTATACATTCGAAAAGTCATACCGTTAGAGGGCGCTAAATTCAGTTATTACAACCACAAAGTGTTTAGTTTGGGTAGAGGAGATTTGGTCCATCGATCCTCTAAAAATCGCATTTTCCAAGTCCCAAGGGATGCCATAACACCCTCTTAGATAATCTTTTGACGAGAAAGTCCATAAATCTTTTCGAAAGCCTTTTATGAGTGAAAATCTTGCTTTTGGGGCGAGATTTCTATCTCTGACAACGTCGAAATGCACCCGGAAATCTGGATTTTTGAGAGAGAAATCCGAGGGGTTAAATCGGGCCATCAAGGAGTCCATATGAAGCAGAAATCCCCAGATTTTCACCATTTTGATTGTAAAGCGTAAATATTGGTTAACAAGAACAAATTTAGGTACAAATTCTGTTCTTTATTCACCTGGAATTTTTTCTTAAAAACTGTGTCAAAACTCAGTTCAACCACACGTAAGTCGGTTATTTGGACAAATATCGGAAAAGTGTAAAAGAGGAAAGTTATAGGTAATTTCATCCTCTACAACATTGCAGTAAGGTGTTTTTGCCCTAAAGGGCTTCCTCAGGAAAATATTACATAAAAACTGTGTCAAAGCACAAAAAAGTGCTTTAAAAGACCCTAAACTAGTTCAATCAACCATAACTTGGTTATTTGGAAAAATATCAAAAAAGTGTAAAAGAGGAAAAATATAGGTAATTTTATCCTCTACAAATTTGCAATAACGCATTTTTGCCCTAAAGGGCTTCCTCAGGAAAATATTACATAAAAACTATATCAAAGCACAAAAAAGTGCTTTAAAAGACCCTAAACTAGTTCAAACAACCATAACTTGGTTATTTGGAAAAATATCAAAAAAGTGTAAAAGAGGAAAAATATAGGTAATTTTATCATCTACAAATTTGCAATAACGCATTTTTGCCCTAAAGGGCCTCCTCAGGAAAATATTACATAAAAACTGTGTCAAAGCACAAAAAAATGCTGTAAAAGACCCTAAACTAGTTCAAACAACCATAACTTGGTTATTTGGAAAAATATCAAAAAAGTGTAAAAGGTAAAAATTGTAGGGAATTTTATCTCCTACAAGATTGCATTAAGGCACTTTTGCCCTAAAGGGCCTCCTCAGGGAAATATTCCCTAAAACTGTGTCAAAGCACAAAAAAGTGCTGTAAAAGACTCTAAACCAGTGCAACCAACCAAAACTCGGTTATTTGGAAAAATATCAAAAAAAATGTAAAAGGTAAAAATTGTAGGGAATTTCATCCTCTACAAGACTGCATTAAGGCATTTTTGTCCTAAAGGGCCTCCTCAGGAAAATATTCTCTAAAACTGTGTAAAAGCACAAAAAAGTGCTGTAAAAGTCCATAAACAAATATCAAAAAGTTGTAAAAAAGGAAAGTTATAGAAAATTTTATCCTCTACAACACTACATTAACGCACTTTTGCCTTAAAGGGCTTCTTTAGGCCAATATTCCGTAAAAACTGTGTTAAAGCACAAAAAAATGCTGTAAAAGACCCAAAACCAGTTCAACCAACCAAAACTCGGTAATTTGGAAAAATATCAAAAAAGTGTAAAAGGTAGAAATTGTGGGGAATATTATCTCCTACAAGATTGCATTAAGGTACTTTTGCCATAAAGGGCCTCCTCAGGAAAATATTTCCTAAAAACTGTGTTAAAGCACAAAAAAATGCTGTAAAAGACTCTAAACCAGTTCAATCAACCATAACTCGGTTATTTGGAAAAATATCAAAAAAGTGTAAAAGGTAAAATTTGTAGGGAATTTCATCTTCTATAAGATTGCATTAAGGCACTTTTGCCTTGAAGGGACTCCTTAGGGAAATATTCCGTAAAAACTGTGTTAAAGCACAAAAAAATGCTGTAAAATACCGGAAACATGTTCAACCAACCATAACTCGGTTATTCGGAAAAATATCAAAAAAGTGTAAAAGGTAGAAATGGTAGAGAATTTCATTTCCTACAAGATTGCATTAAGGTACTTTTGCCATAAAGGGCCTCCTCAGGGAAATATTTCCTAAAAACTGTGTCAAAGCACAAAAAAATGCTGTAAATGACCCTAAACAAGTTCAACCAACCATAACTCGGTTATTCGGAAAAATATCAAAAAAGTGTAAAAGGTAGAAATTGTAGGGAATTTCATCTCCTACAAGATTGCATTAAGGCACTTTTGCCCTAAAGGGCCTCCTCAGGGAAATATTCCTTAAAACTGTGTCAAAGCACAAAAAAGTGCTGTAAAAGACTCTAAACCAGTTCAACCAACCAAAACTCGGTTATTTGGAAAAATATCAAAAAAGTGTAAAAGGTAGAAATTGTAGGGAATTTCATCTCCTACAAGATTGCATTAAGGCACTTTTGCCCTAAAGGGCCTCCTTAGGTAAATATTTCCTAAAAAACTGTGTCAAAGCACAAAAAAAATGCTGCAAAAAAGACCCTAAACAAGTTCAACCAACCATAATTCGGTTATTTGGCAAAATATCAAAAAAATATAAAAAGTAAAAAATTGTAGGGAATTTTATCTCCTACAAGATTGAATTAAGGCACTTTTGCCATAAAGGGCCTCCTCAGGGAAATATTTTCTAAAAACTGTGTCAAAGCACAAAAAAATGCTGTAAAAGACCCTAAACTAGTTCAATCAACCATAACTCGGTTATTTGGAAAAATATCAAAAAAGTGTAAAAGGTGAAAATTGTAGGGAATTTCAATCTCTACAAGACTGCATTAAAGCATTTTTGCCCTAAAGGGCCTCCTCAGGGAAATATTCCCTAAAACTGTGTCAAAGCACAAAAAAATTCTGTACAAGACCCTAAACTAGTTCAATCAACCATAACTCGGTTATTTGGAAAAATATCAAAAAAGTGTATAAGGTAAGATTTGTAGGAAATTTCATCTTCTATAAGATTGCATTAAGACACTTTCGCCATAAAGGGCCTCCTCAGGGAAATATTTCCTAAAAACTGTGTCAAAGCACAAAAAAATGCTGTAAAAGACCCTAAACTAGTTCAATCAACCATAACTCGGTTATTCGGAAAAATATCAAAAAAGTGTAAAAGGTAAAAATTGTAAGAAATTTCATCTACTACAAGATTGCATTAAGACACTTTCGCCCTAAAGGGCTTCCTCAGGGAAATATTCCCTAAAACTGTGTCAAAGCACAAAAAAGTGCTGTAAAAGACTCTAAATCAGTGCAACCAACCAAAACTCGGTTATTTGGAAAAATATCAAAAAAGTGTAAAAGGTAAAAATTGTAAGGAATTTCATCTCCTACAAGATTGCATTAAGGCACTTTTGCCCTAAAGGGCCTCCTCAGGGAAATATTCCCTAAAACTGTGTTAAAGCACAAAAAAATGCTGTAAAAGACCCTAAACAAGTTCAACCAACCATAATTCGGTTATTTGGCAAAATATCAAAAAAGTGTAAAAGGTAGAAATTGTAGGGAATTTCATCTCCTACAAGATTGCATTAAGGTACTTTTGCCATAAAGGGCCTCCTCAGGGAAATATTTCCTAAAAACTGTGTTAAAGCACAAAAAAATGCTGTAAAAGACCCTAAACTAGTTCAACCAACCAAAACTCGGTAATTTGGAAAAATATCAAAAAAGTGTAAAAGGTAAAAATTGTAGGGAATTTCATCTCCTACAAGACTGCATTAAGGCACTTTTGCCATAAAGGGCCTCCTCAGGGAAATATTCCCTAAAACTGTGTCAAAGCACAAAAAAGTGCTGTAAAAGTCCCTAAACAAATATCAAAAAGTTGTAAAAAAGGAAAGTTATAGAAAATTTTATCCTCTACAACACTACATTAACGCACTTTTGCCTTAAAGGGCTTCTTTAGGCCAATATTCCGTAAAAACTGTGTTAAAGCACAAAAAAATGCTGTAAAAGACCCAAAACCAGTTCAACCAACCAAAACTCGGTAATTTGGAAAAATATCAAAAAAGTGTAAAAGGTAGAAATTGTAGAGAATTTCAGCCTCTACAAGACTGCATTAAGACACTTTTGCTCTGAAAGGCTTCTTCAGGGAAAATATTTCCTAAAAACTGTGTTAAAGCACAAAAAAATGCTTTAAAATACCCTAAACAAGTTCAACCACGTGTAACTTGGTTATTTGCCTAATATCAAAAAATTGTAAAAAAGGAAAGTTATAGAGAATTTTATCCTCTTCAAGATTGCATTAAGGCACTTTTGCCTTAAAGGGCCTCTTTAGGCCAATATTCCGTAAAAACTGTGTTAAAGCACAAAAAAATGCTGTAAAAGACTCTAAACCAGTTCAACCAACCATAACTCGGTTATTTGGAAAAATATCAAAAAAGTGTAAATGGTTTAACTTGTAGCAAATTTCATCTTCTACAAGATTGCATTACGACACTTTCGCCCTAAAGGGCCTCCTCAGGGAAATATTCCATAAAAACTGTGTTTAAGCACAAAAAAGTGCTGTGCTTTTATAAGTGAAAATTTTGATTTTTTTTTACCCTTTATTTAATATATTTAAAAACGATAAACAACTCCATTATAATTTAAACAATTTAAATACGCAATCACGTGATGTAACAAAAAAAAATTTAAAACATAAGACAGTGGTCTAGTTTCACTTTGTGAGACAAACAAAACTATTATCGTATTGGTGTTAAACGGTTAAAAATTATCACCCGACCCTGTATATTTGATCAGTTTTAACTGGTCGTTTTTTCACATATTTTACGGTTTTTCTGGTACATTTTAAGAAAGTGAGAAATTAATAAAAACAAAAAATCAAATTTTTCGTTTTTTCAAAATTTTTAAAACGATTTTTGGTATAGTTTCCAAAATCCCAATGGTGAGACTCAAATTTGAATTACCCTGTACACTAGACTATGTAAAACTAAGTATCTATCCAGATATTCTGATCCAGAACAGTGCAAGCAGTGTTGCCAAGTCAAAATATTTAAATGCGGTAGAATAATCTGTAAAAAAACGGTAGAAAAAAATTACGTAAAACAAAACAAAATTTATTTTACTAAATTATACTGGATGTTTAAAAATAATGCCAATTTGCTGTATAAACCATTTTTCGTCATTTGTTTTGCAAGTTTTAACATCACGTGGTTCTAGAAGAGTTTTGGCTATAGGCAGTCACGTGACAACAGTCAAAGCATCTGTCATAAATCTCAGATAAACGTTTCATATCAAATACGACAAGAACACATTTCTAAACCCTGATTTTTCCAGATTTTAGCACATTTTTGACGTTAGTGACAGTTGTCACGTGATTTTAGAATACCGTTTAGGTAAACAGTCACGTGATAATTATTGTTAAAATAACTGTCATAAATCTAAGAAACACGTCTCGTTTCGAAAACTGTGTTGGACTTGAATTCTTGCAGATTTTAGACAAATTTGGTCACGTGACACATTTTAGAAATTCTCATTAAATATCCTGTTCAATAACTTGAAAAAAACACACAAAATTTGGTACAGTCAGGGAGAAAAGCGGTGTCAAAGTTTGAACTGACAGGAACATAGTTTGAAAGGACAGTCAGAGACAAAATCGCTAGTAAAACCCACTTGGAGTGAGAAAATGACTGTTTTAAGCACATTTTTGGAATCTCCATTAAATTTCCTATCCAATAACCTAAAAAATGACTACAAAATTTGGAACAGTCAGGTAGAAAAGCGGTGTCAAAGTTGGAACTGACAGAAACACAGTTTGAAAGGACAGTCAGAGACAAAATCGCTTGAATTTTTTAAATAAACTTTCATGATTTTGGTGTCAATTTGCAGTTTTTAGGTAAATTTCCATGATTTTGTAGTCAATTTTAAGTTTCTAAGGCAGTACAGATGTTTTTGACATCAAAATTAGATTTTCAAGTAAAATTTCATTATTTTGAAGTCAATTTGCAGTTTTTAAGTAAATTATCAAGATTTTTAAGTAAATTTTAAGTTTCCAAAGCAGTACAGATGTTGTTGACATCAAAATTAGATTTTCAAGTAAAATTTCATTATTTTGAAATCAATTTGCAGTTTTTAAGTAAATTTTCAAGATTTTTAAGTAAATTTTAAGTTTCCAAAGCAGTACAGATGATTTTGACGTCAAAACTTGGTTTTTAAATAAAACTTCATAATTTTTAAATACATTTTTATGATCTTAATGTCAATTTTTAATTCAAAAATTCAATTTCCAAGATTTTGATGTCAATTTGAATTTTTTAAGTAAACTTTCATGATTTTGGTGTCAATTTGCAGTTTTTAAGTAAAATTTCATTATTTTGAAGTCAATTTCCACTTTTTAAGTAAATTTTCAAGATTTTTAAGTAAATTTTAAGTTTCCAAAGCAGTACAGATGATTTTGACGTCAAAACTTGGTTTTTAAATAAAACTTCATAATTTTTAAATACATTTTTATGATCTTAATGTCAATTTTTAATTCAAAAATTCAATTTCCAAGATTTTGATGTCAATTTGAATTTTTTAAGTAAACTTTCATGATTTTGGTGTCAATTTGCAGTTTTCAAGTAAAATTTCATTATTTTGAAGTCAATTTGCAGTTTTTAAGTAAATTTTCAAGATTTTTAAGTAAATTTTAAGTTTCCAAAGCAGTACAGATGATTTTGACGTCAAAACTTGGTTTTTAAATAAAACTTCATAATTTTTAAGTACATTTTTATGATCTTAATGTCAATTTTTAATTTAAAAATTCAATTTCCAAGATTTTGATGTCAATTTGAATTTTTTAAGTAAACTTTCATGATTTTGGTGTCAATTTGCAGTTTTTAAGTAAATTTTCACGATTTTGAAGTCAATTTTAAGTTTCTAACGCAGTACAGATGTTTTTGATATCAAAATTAGGTTTTCAAGTAAAATTTCATTATTTTGAAGTCAATTTCCACTTTTTAAGTAAATTTTCAAGATTTTGAAGTAAATTTTAAGTTTCCAAAGCAGTACAGTTAAGACTCAAAACTTATAGTTTATTCTTATAGTTAAGTGACCTTTTTATAACATGTATCTTTTGTAGCATTGATGCTAAATAAATACTTACTTAAAGACAGTCAGAGACAAAATCGCTAGTAAAACCCACTTGGAAAAAGAAAATGACTGTTTTAAGTACATTTTTGGAATCTCCATTAAATTTCCTATCCAATAACCTAATAAAAGACTACAAAATTTGGGACAGTCACGTAGAAAAGTGGTGTCAAATTTGAACTGACAAAATCACAGTTTGAAAGGACAGTCAAAGACAAAATCGCCTGTAAAACCAACTTGGAGTGAGAAAATGACTGTTTTAAGCACATTTTTGGAATCTCCATTAAATTTCCTTTTCAATAACCTAAAAAATGACTAAAAAATTTGGTACAGTCAGGTAGATAAGCGGTGTCAAAGTTGGAACTCACAGAAACATAGTTTGAAAGGACAGTCAAAGACAAAATCGCCTGTAAAACCAACTTGGAGTGAGAAAATGACTGTTTTAAGCACATTTTTGGAATCCTCATTAAATTTCCTATCCAATAACCTAAAAAATGACCACAAAATTTGGTACAGTCAGGTAGAAAAGCGGTTTCAAATTTGAACTGACAAAATCACAGTTTGAAAGGACAGTCAAAGACAAAATCGCCTGTAAAACCAACTTGGAGTGAGAAAATGACTGTTTTAAGCACATTTTTGGAATCTCCATTAAATTTCCTATCCAATAACCTAAAAAATGACTACAAAATTTGGAACAGTCAGGTAGAAAAGCGGTGTCAAATTTGAACTGACAAAATCACACTTTGAAAAGACAGTCAAAGACAAAATCGCCTGTAAAACCAACTTGGAGAGAGAAAATGACTGTTTTAAGCACATTTTTGGAATCTCCATTAAATTTCCTTTTCAATAACCTAAAAAATGCCTACAAAATTTGGTACAGTCAGGTAGAAAAGCGGTGTCAAAATTTGAACTGACAGAATCACACTTTGAAAAGACAGTCAAAGACAAAATCGCCTGTAAAACCAACTTGGAGAGAGAAAATTACTGTTTTAAGCACATTTTTGGAATCTCCATTAAATTTCCTATCCAACAACCTAAAAAAGGACTACAAAATTAGGAACAGTCAGGTAGAAAAGCGGTGTCAAATTTGAACTGACAAAGTCTCACTTTGAAAAGACAGTCAAAGACAAAATCGCCTGTAAAACCAACTTGGAGTGAGAAAATGCCTGTTTTAAGCACATTTTTGGAATCTCCATTAAATTTCCTATCCAATAACCTAAAAAATAACTACAAAATTTGGAACAGTCAGGTAGAAAAGCGGTGTCAAAGTTGGAACTGACAGAAACATAGTTTGAAAGGACAGTCAGAGACAAAATCGCTTGAATTTTTTAAATAAACTTTCATGATTTTGGTGTCAATTTGCAGTTTTTAGGTAAATTTCCATGATTTTGTAGTCAATTTTAAGTTTCTAAGGCAGTACAGATGTTTTTGACATCAAAATTAGATTTTCAAGTAAAATTTCATTATTTTGAAGTCAATTTGCAGTTTTTAAGTAAATTATCAAGATTTTTAAGTAAATTTTAAGTTTCCAAAGCAGTACAGATGTTGTTGACATCAAAATTAGGTTTTCAAGTAAAATTTCATTATTTTGAAATCAATTTGCAGTTTTTAAGTAAATTTTCAAGATTTTTAAGTAAATTTTAAGTTTCCAAAGCAGTACAGATGTTGTTGACATCAAAATTAGATTTTCAAGTAAAATTTCATTATTTTGAAATCAATTTGCAGTTTTTAAGTAAATTTTCAAGATTTTTAAGTAAATTTTAAGTTTCCAAAGCAGTACAGATGATTTTGACGTCAAAACTTGGTTTTTAAATAAAACTTCATAATTTTTAAGTACATTTTTATGATCTTAATGTCAATTTTTAATTTAAAAATTCAATTTCCAAGATTTTGATGTCAATTTGAATTTTTTAAGTAAACTTTCATGATTTTGGTGTCAATTTGCAGTTTTCAAGTAAAATTTCATTATTTTGAAGTCAATTTCCACTTTTTAAGTAAATTTTCAAGATTTTTAAGTAAATTTTAAGTTTCCAAAGCAGTACAGATGATTTTGACGTCAAAACTTGGTTTTTAAATAAAACTTCATAATTTTTAAATACATTTTTATGATCTTAATGTCAATTTTTAATTCAAAAATTCAATTTCCAAGATTTTGATGTCAATTTGAATTTTTTAAGTAAACTTTCATGATTTTGGTGTCAATTTGCAGTTTTCAAGTAAAATTTCATTATTTTGAAGTCAATTTCCACTTTTTAAGTAAATTTTCAAGATTTTTAAGTAAATTTTAAGTTTCCAAAGCAGTACAGATGTTTTTGATATCAAAATTAGGTTTTCAAGTAAAATTTCATTATTTTGAAGTCAATTTCCACTTTTTAAGTAAATTTTCAAGATTTTTAAGTAAATTTTAAGTTTCCAAAGCAGTACAGATGTTGTTGACATCAAAATTAGATTTTCAAGTAAAATTTCATTATTTTGAAGTCAATTTGCAGTTTTTAAGTAAATTTTCAAGATTTTTAAGTAAATTTTAAGTTTCCAAAGCAGTACAGATGATTTTGACGTCAAAACTTGGTTTTTAAATAAAACTTCATAATTTTTAAATACATTTTTATGATCTTAATGTCAATTTTTAATTTAAAATTCAATTTCCAAGATTTTGATGTCAATTTGAATTTTTTAAGTAAACTTTCATGATTTTGGTGTCAATTTGCAGTTTTTAAGTAAATTTTCACGATTTTGAAGNNNCCTTTCCAGCCCAATCTTCGGAANTNCCTTNTAATCATCTNAAGTCNCGNCNCTATGNTCGGNGCTGACAAGGCTGAAACAAGNNTTCCNCANGTTNATNTAGACACGNNGCNGCGCCCCCTNGTCTGAACGGGGNATAGCTTGATANNGATCCTGNCGCGTTGCGANNGGTTGNATACGCANCNAAGTTTGNTTCAGGCAAAGNTCATTNCANNNGACCGGNCNCCNGNGNNGANAGTNANGNACTTGNGNCTTGTCCNATGGNNNCNCCCNTATCCCNNNCNNTACNNNTNTCAACGAGCCCCTNTGTCCGCAGTCNGATGAAGGCAAAGTTNNTTAGCTCNTGNTCGATACNATGTNGNANANCCCTNTTCNGGNTCAACTGNATNCGAGCGNGGCAGTTTCCCGAGGTGNCCGCCTTTCCTTAGCTTCCANGTTNTATTGANNANCACCTTAAATNTCATTGNGACGCGAGGCTGACACGTTCGTAGNGATATTCTAAAACTCCTCAGAATATTTAGAAACTTTTCCAAACCTTGCAGAACCTCCCAGAAACTTCCCAGAGCAACCTGGAAGATTTTGAAAACCTTCCAGAACTTCCATGAGTTTTGAAAAAGCATTTAGAACTTTTCAAATTCTCTCCTGAAGCATTCCAGCTGTTTCTAAAACTTTCCAGAACATTTAGAAGTTTTCAAAAGCTTCCAGAAGCTTTCAGATGGTTTTAAAAGTTTCCAGAACTTTCTAGACATCTTTCAGAGCGTTCTGGAAGCTTTTAAATGCTTCCAAAACTTCTATGAGATTCAAAAACCACTCAGAACCTTTCAAAGTCCTTCCCAAAGCATTTCAGCTGTTTCTAAAACTCCTCAGAATATTTAGAAATTTTCCAAACCTTATAGAATCATCCAGATATTTAAAACAAATTCTGGAAGTTTATAAAATCTTCCAGACTTCTACAAGCCTTCAAAAAGGATTCATAACTTTCCAAAATCTTTCCCAAAGCATTCCAGCTGTCTCTAAAACTTTCCAGAACATTTAGAAGCTTCCAAAAGCTTCCAGAACTATACAGATGATTTTAAAAGTTTCCAGAACTTTCTACACATCTTTCAGAGCGTTCTGGAAGCTTTTAAATGCTTCCAAAACTTCTATGAGATTCAAAAACCACTCAGAACCTTCCAAAATCCTTCTCAAAGCATTTCAACTACTTCTTAAACTTTCCAGAATATTTAGAAGTATTGCAAGTCTTACAGAACCTTCCAGAAATTTTCCAACGCATTCTAGAAGTTTTTAAAAGCTTCCAGACTTCTACAAGCTGTCAAAAAGCATTCATAGCTTTCCGAATTCACTCCCGAAACATTCCAGCTGTTTCTAAAACTTTCCAGAACATTTGGAAGCTTTCAAAAGCTTCCAGAACTTTTTAGACATCTTTCAGAGCGTTCTGGAAACTTCTATGAGATTCAGAAACCTCTCAGAACCTTCCAAAATCTTTCTTAAAGCATTTCAGCTGTTTCTGAAACGTTCCTGAATATTTAGAAGTCTCCCAAACCTTGTAGAACCTTCCAGAAACTTTGCAGAGCAATCTGGAAGATTTTTAAAGCTTTCAGAACTTGCATGAGATTCAAAAACCACTCAAAACCTTCCAAGTTCTTCCCAAAGCATTCTATCTGTTTCTAAAACTCCCCAGAATATTTAGAAGTTTCCCAAATCTTGCAGAACCTTCCAGACATTTTCCAGAGCAGTTTGGAAGATTTTGAAAGCTTCCAGAACTTCTATGGGTTTTGAAAAAGCATTCGGAACCTTCCAAAAACCTTACCAAAGCATTCCAGCTGTTTCTAAAACTCCCCAGAAGATTTAGAAGGTTTCCAAACCTTCCAGAACTGTCCCAGAGCAACCTGGAAGATTTTGAGAGCTTCCAGAACTTCTATGACTTTTCAAAAAGCATTCAGAATCTTCCTGAATACTTACCAAAGCATTCCAGCTGTCTCTAAAACTTCCCAGACTAATTAGCAGCTTTCCAAAGCTTTCAGAATCTTTCAGATGGCTTCAAAAGCTTCTAGAACTTTTCATAAACTTTCCAGAGCGTTCTGGAAGTTTCTAAATGCTTCTAACACTTCTATGAGATTCAAAAACCCCTCAGAACCTTCCAAAATCTTTCTTAAAGCATTTCAGCTGTTTCTGAAACGTTCCTGAATATTTAGAAGTCTCCCAAACCTTGTAGAAGTTTCCAGAAACTTTGCAGAGCAATCTGGAAGATTTTTAAAGCTTTCAGAACTTGCATGAGATTCAAAAACCACTCAAAACCTTCCCAAAGCATCTCAGCTGCTTCTAAAGCTCCCCAGAATATTTAGAAACAAGAAGTCTAACCGTTTCTGGAATTTTTTTTGAAATTTGCATCAAAATTTTGAAAATTCCGTATCTCCGCCATTTTTGGTCTTTCGGCCACTGTAAAAAGCTCAAAATGTTCGTCTTGAACTGCTCTTTCACCTCGTGCTATCCACAATACAATGGGACATATACAAGGTGTTCAAAAAAAAAAAAACAAAAAGAAAAACGTGAACCTTAATCTAATTGGCATCAATTGGATTAAAACGGACAATTTACTAATCCGGGCCGTAAATTCATTTCTGATTTCCGATCGGTTTTTGCACGAAACTGAATGGAAATTTCGCCCTGAAACCGGTATCGGCAGTATTTTCCGCATTTTATCGGTCTTGTCGGAAAAACGTTGATAATCAAAATCTGGGTCTATTTTTACATTTATTGCGGTTATCCCACGCTTTTCACGCGCAGCGATTTGTTAAACGGGGCTAATTTCGATAATTTTTGTCGTATCGATCGGAAACGATCGAACGTGCGCTATTTATCCAATAGGAATGCAATAAATTAACCGGACATGTACCAAGTAATCGTTCTATTTCAGGATTTTCGAACGCATAACTTGTAACATTCATTTGCCAATACCATAAAGCTATAAAAGTATAGTAAAAGACGATTTTTAGTGTGTTTTTTACAGCTTGATTAAGCTAAAAATTGACTGAATTGATTAAGCTAAGAATTGACGAAACTTTAGAAGAATCTAAACGTGTTATTGGCTAAAAACCACCTTCAAGCTCAAAAGTGCTTAATTCTCCATTCAACCAATCATAACTCTGTTATTTGGACAGATATCAAAAAAGTGTAAGAAGGAAGAGTTGTAGGAAATTTTATCCTCTACAACATTGCTTCAGTGTACTTTTTTCCTAAAGGGTCGCCTAAAGGAAATATTTGTTAAAAACGGAGCTTCAAGCACTAAATTGCTTAGTTCTCCATTCAAGCAGTTATATTTCTGTTATTTGGACAGATAACAAAAAACTTGATAAAGGGAAAGTTGTAGTAAATTTTATCCTCTACAACACTACTTTAGTGCACTTTTTCCCTAAAGGGTTGTCCGAGGGTGATATTTGCTAAAAACAACCCTTCAAGCACAAAATCTCCATTCAACCAATCATATTTCTGATATTTGGACAGATAACAAAAAACTTGATAAAGGGAAAGTTGTAGGAAATTTTATCCTCTACAACACTGCTTTAGTGCACTTTTTCCCTAAAGGGTTGTCTGAGGGAGATATTTTCTAAAAACAACCCTTCAAGCACAAAATCTCCATTCAACCAATCATATTTCTGATATTTGGACAGATAACAAAAAACTTGATAAAGGGAAAGTTGTAGGAAATTTTATCCTCTACAACACTGCTTTAGTGCACTTTTTCCCTAAAGGGTTGCCTGAGGGAGATATTTGCTAAAAACAACCCTTCAAGCCCAAAATCTCCATTCAATTAATCATATTTCTGATATTTGGACAGATATCAAAAAACTTTATAAAAGGAAAGTTGTAGGAAATTTTATCCTCTACAACACTACTTTAGTGCACTTTTTCCCTAAAGGGTTGTCCGAGGGTGATATTTTCTAAAAACAACCCTTCAAGCACAAAATCTCCATTCAACCAATCATATTTCTAATATTTGGACAGATATCAGAAAACTTGATAAAGGGAAAGTTGTAGGAAATTTTATCCTCTACAACACTGCTTTAGTGCACTTTTTCCCTAAAGGGTTGTCTGAGGGAGATATTTGCTAAAAACAACCCTTCAAGCACAAAATCTCCATTCAACCAATCATATTTCTAATATTTGGACAGATATCAAAAAATTCGATAAAAGGAAAGTTGTAGGAAACTTTATCCTCTTCAACACCGCTTTAGTGCACTTTTTCCCTAAAGGGTTGTCTGAAGGAGATATTTTCTAAAAACAACCCTTCAAGCCCAAAATCTCTATTCAACCAATCATATTTCTGATATTTGGACAGATATCAGAAAACTTGATAAAGGGAAAGTTGTAGGAAATTTTATCCTCTACAACACTGCTTTAGTGCACTTTTTCCCTAAAGGGTTGTCCGAGGGAGATATTTTCTAAAAACAACCCTTCAAGCACAAAATCTCCATACAACCAATCATATTTCTGATATTTGGACAGATAACAGATAACTCGATAAAGGAAAAGTTGTAGAAAATTTTATCATCTACAAGACTGCTTTAGTGAACTTTTTCCCTAAAGGGTTGTCCGAGGGTGATATTTTCTAAAAACAACCCTTCAAGCACAAAATCTCTATTCAACCAATCATATTTCTGATATTTGGACAGATAACAAAAAACTTGATAAAGGGAAAGTTGTAGGAAATTTTATCCTCTACAACACTACTTTAGTGCACTTTTTCCCTAAAGGGTTGTCTGAGGGAGATATTTGCTAAAAACAACCCTTCAAGCACAAAATCTCCATTCAACCAATCATATTTCTAGTATTTGGACAGATATCAGAAAACTTTATAAAAGGAAAGTTGTAGGGAATTTTATCCTCTACAACACTGCTTTAGTGCACTTTTTCCCTAAAGAGTTGTCTGAGGGAGATATTTGCTAAAAACAACCCTTCAAGCACAAAATTTCCATTCAACCAATCATATTTCTAATATTTGGACAGATATCAGAAAACTTGATAAAGGGAAAGTTGTAGGAAATTTTATCCTCTACAACACTGCTTTAGTGCACTTTTTCCCTAAAGGGTTGTCCGAGGGTGATATTTTCTAAAAACAACCCTTCAAGCCCAAAATTTCCATTCAACCAATCATATTTCTAATATTTGGACAGATATCAGAAAACTTGATAAAGGGAAAGTTGTAGGAAATTTTATCTTCTACAACACTTCTTTAGTGTACTTTTTCCCTAAAGGGTTGCCTGAGGGAGATATTTGCTAAAAACAACAATTCATCACATTAATCAACAAAAAAAATACAAATTTCCAAATTTTCTGCTTTTTTGGAAAATTGGAACATTTTAAATCTTAAAACAAAATGTTATTAAACTCCAATTGTACAATTTTATCCAACTCTGTAAGTTTTACCCTTTTCGAGATCCTCATAAACACAATTTTGTGACACCCTGTATACTGAATTAAAATAGTGGAGATTTGTGTAGAAAATAACAGCATTTTGACCCTAAATATCTCAGAAACGGTAAACTTTTTGCATTGCACTATTTGGGTCACTGTGTAGGCCTTGACAAGCAGAATCGACTAGTTCCAAAATATACAGGGTGTCCTATTAAAAATAATGAACTTTTGGGGCTTTAAACGCAGTGACGACTCTTTCAGTGTAATTCTTAGTGGAAGGTAAAGGAACTGTGAATCTAAATATCTCAGAAACTGTTAACGTTTTGTATTGCATTGTTTGGATCACTGTGTATGCCTTGACAAGAACCGACTGATTTAAAAATATACAGAGTGACCTATTCAATATATTCAAAACTGTGATTATTCAACAATTTCAAGTAATTTTAAGAAAAATGCTTAATTTGGCAACGTCGCAAAACTGCGATTATTGAACATTTTCAAGTAATTTTAAGAAAAATACTCAATTTGGCAACGTTGCAAAACTGCGATTATTCAACATTTTCAAGTAATTTTAAGAAAAATACTCAATTTGGCAACGTCGCAAAACTGTGATTATTCAACAATTTCAAGTAATTTTAAGAAAAATACTCAATTTGGCAACGTCGCAAAACTGCGATTATTCAACATTTTCAAGTAATTTTAAGAAAAATACTCAATTTGGCAACGTCGCAAAACTGTGATTATTGAACATTTTCAAGTAATTTTAAGAAAAATGCTTAATTTGGCAACGTCGCAAAACTGCGATTATTCAACATTTTCAAGTAATTTTAAGAAAAATACTCAATTTGGCAACGTTGCAAAACTGTGATTATTCAACATTTTCAAGTAATTTTAAGAAAAATACTCAATTTAGCAACGTCGCAAAATTGTGATTATTCAACTTTTTCAAGTAATTTTAAGAAAAATACTCAATTTGGCAACGTTGCAAAACTGTGATTATTCAACAATTTCATGTAATTTTAAGAAAAATACTCAATTTGGCAACGTCGCAAAACTGCGATTATTCAACATTTTCAAGTAATTTTAAGAAAAATACTCAATTTGGCAACGTTGCAAAACTGTGATTATTCAACATTTTCAAGTAATTTTAAGAAAAATACTCAATTTGGCAACGTTGCAAAACTGTGATTATTCAACATTTTCAAGTAATTTTAAGAAAAATACTCAATTTGGCAACGTCGCAAAACTGTGATTATTCAAAATTATCAAGTAATTTTAAGAAAAATGCTCAATTCGGCAACGTCGCAAAACTGCGATTATTCAACATTTTCAAGTAATTTTAAGAAAAATACTCAATTTGGCAACGTTGCAAAACTGTGATTATTCAACATTTTCAAGTAATTTTAAGAAAAATACTCAATTTGGCAACGTCGCAAAACTGTGATTATTCAAAATTATCAAGTAATTTTAAGAAAAATGCTCAATTCGGCACGTCGCAAAACTGCGATTATTGAACATTTTCAAGTAATTTTAAGAAAAATACTCAATTTGGCAACGTTGCAAAACTGTGATTATTCAACAATTTCAAGTAATTTTAAGAAAAATACTCAATTTGGCAACGTTGCAAAACTGTGATTATTCAACAATTTCATGTAATTTTAAGAAAAATACTCAATTTGGCAACGTCGCAAAACTGCGATTATTCAACATTTTCAAGTAATTTTAATAAAAATACTCAATTTGGCAACGTTGCAAAACTGTGATTATTCAACAATTTCAAGTAATTTTAAGAAAAATGCTTAATTTGGCAACGTCGCAAAACTGCGATTATTCAACATTTTCAAATAATTTTAAGAAAAATACTCAATTTAGCAACGTTGCAAAACTGTGATTATTCAAAATTATCAAGTAATTTTAAGAAAAATGCTCAATTCGGCAACGTCGCAAAACTGCGATTATTCAACATTTTCAAGTAATTTTAAGAAAAATACTCAATTTGGCAACGTTGCAAAACTGCGATTATTCAACATTTTCAAGTAATTTTAAGAAAAATACTCAATTTGGCAACGTCGCAAAACTGCGATTATTCAACATTTTCAAGTAATTTTAAGAAAAATACTCAATTTGGCAACGTTGCAAAACTGCGATTATTCAACATTTTCAAGTAATTTTAAGAAAAATACTCAATTTGGCAACGTCGCACAAAGAAAACCTTCATTTGGACAAAATTTCGGTACGTTTTTCCATAAAATCTCGAATAACTTGATTATTTGAAACATTCCGTATAAACACACCAGATGATCGTAGGTAGCTAATGAATGGAGCTATCACGTGACGTTGAGCGGGCACTGCTAAGTTGCCCCGTTTAGCCGCTAGAGGGCGTCAAACTTGATTGACTTTTTTTGAACATTTTCCTAAATATCTCAAAAACGGTTTGAGTTAGGAAAGTGAAATTTGTACCACATATGCCCCTTAATGAGACGCAACTTTTATGAAATATAACATTTTTCTGTACAACGCACTGGTTGACCTTGAAAAATAAGAAACTATAAATTTGACATTTTTAGAGGGGGATATCCATAAATTTTTTTGGAAAATTTTGGAATTTTGAAAATTGTCTTTAACTGTCTTAATTAGTTCAGGTTAATGGTAGAAATGTGACGTAAAGTGTCATTTGTCAAAATGTCATTTTGTAAGGGTGTCACGTCTAGAAAACTGTCAAAAATAGTCAAAAATACACTAATTTCAAGCTCAGTGACAAAATGGCGGTAGTTACAGCAAAACGGACACCGGATTCGTGTTCTTCATGTCAAAATTAGTTAAAATGGCCACCTTGACACGTCTAAATCCAAAATGGCAGCTGTCAGTATAGTAGGCCAAAGAAAACCTTCATTTGGACAAAATTTCGGTGCATTTTTCCAAAAAATCGCGAATAACTTGATTATTTGAAACATTCCGTATAAACACATCAGATGATCGTAGGTAGCTAATAAATGGAGCTATCACGTGACGTTAAGCAGGCACTGCTAAGTTGTCCCGTTTGGCCGCTAGAGGGCGTCAAACTTGATTGACTTTTTTTGAACATTTTCCTAAATATCTCAAAAACGGTTTGAGTTAGGAAAGTGAAATTTGTACCACATATGCCCCTTAATGAGACGCAACTTTTCTGAAATATAACATTTTCCTGTACAACGTACTGGTTGACCTTGAAAAATAAGAAACTATAAATTTGACATTTTTAAAGGGAGGATATCCATAAATTTTTTTGGAAAATTTTGGAATTTTGAAAATTGTGTTTAACTACCTTAATTAGTTCAGGTTAATAGTAGAAATGTGACGTAAAGTGTCATTTGTCAAAATGTCATTTTGTAAGGGTGTCACGTCTTGAAAACTGTCAAAAATAGTCAAAAATACACTAATTTCAAGGTCAGTGACAAAATGGCGGTAGTTACAGCAAAACGGACACCGGATTCGTGTTTCTCATGCCAAAATTAGTTAAAATGGCCACCTTGACACGTCTAAATCCAAAATGGCAACTGTCAGTATAGTAGGCCAAGGAAAACCTTCATTTGGACAAAATTTCGGTGCATTTTTCAAAAAATCGCAAATAACTTGATTATTTGAAACATTCCGTATAAACACATCAGATGATCTTAGGTAGCTAATAAATGGGGCTATCACGTGACGTTGAGCAGGCACTGCTAAGTTGTCCCGTTTAGCCGCTAGAGGGCGTCAAACTTGATTGACTTTTTTTGAACATTTTCCTAAATATCTCAAAAACGGTTTGAGTTAGGAAAGTGAAATTTGTACCACATATGCCCCTTAATGAGACGCAACTTTTATGAAATATAACATTTTTCTGTACAACGCACTGGTTGACCTTGAAAAATAAGAAACTATAGATTTTGACATTTTTAAAGGGGGACAATAAATTTTTTTGGAAAATTTTTGAATTTTGAAAATTGTCTTTAACTGTCTTAATTAGTTTAAATTAACATTGGAAATGTGACCTAAAGTGTCATTTGTCAAAATGTCATTTTTTAAGAGTATATCTTCAAAATAAGTAAGTAAGTATATATCTTCAAAACTGTCAAAAATTTCATAATTTTAAGGTCAGTAACGAAATGGCGGCAGTTACAGCAAAACGGATACAAGATTTGTGTTCTGCATACCAAAATTAGTTAAAATGGCCACCTTGACACGATTAAATCCAATATGGCGGCGGTCAGTATAGTAGGCCAAACAAAACCTTCATTTAGACAAAATTTCGTGCATTCTTTCAAAAAATCGCCAATAACTCGATTATTTGGAACATTCCGTATAGACACATCAGATGATCGTAGGTAGCTAATGAATGGGGCTATCACGTGACGTTGAGCGGGCACTGCTAAGTTGCCCCGTTTAGCCGCTAGAGGGCGTCAAACTTGATTGACTTTTTTTGAACATTTTCCTAAATATCTCAAAAACGGTTTGAGTTAGGAAAGTGAAATTTGTACCACATATGCCCCTTAATGAGACGCAACTTTTATGAAATATAACATTTTTCTGTACAACGCACTGGTTGACCTTGAAAAATAAGAAACTATAAATTTGACATTTTTAAAGGGGGATATCCATAAATTTTTTTGGAAAATTTTGGAATTTTGAAAATTGTCTTTAACTGTCTTAATTAGTTCAGGTTAATGGTAGAAATGTGACGTAAAGTGTCATTTGTCAAAATGTCATTTTGTAAGGGTGTCACGTCTTGAAAACTGTCAAAAATACACTAATTTCAAGGTCAGTGACAAAATGGCGGCAGTTACAGTAAAACAAACACCAGATTCGTTTTCTCCACGTCAAAATTAGTTAAAATGGCCACCTGGACACGTCTAAATCCAAAATGGCAGCTGTCAGTATAGTAGGCCAAAGAAAACCTTCATTTGGACAAAATTTCGGTGCATTTTTCCATAAAATCTCGAATAACTTGATTATTTGAAACATTCCGTATAAACACACCAGATGGTCTTAGGTAGCTAATGAATGGAGCTATCACGTGACGGTGAGCGGGCACTGCTAAGTTGCCCCGTTTAACCGCTAGAGGGCGTCAAACTTGATTGACTTTTTTTCAACATTTTCCTAAATATCTCAAAAACGGTTTGAGTTAGGAAAGTGAAATTTGTACCACATATGCCCCTTAATGAGACGCAACTTTTATGAAATATAACATTTTTCTGTACAACGCACTGGTTGACCTTGAAAAATAAGAAACTATAAATTTGACATTTTTAGAGGGGGATATCCATAAATTTTTTTGGAAAATTTTGGAATTTTGAAAATTGTCTTTAACTGTCTTAATTAGTTCAGGTTAATGGTAAAAATGTAACGTAAAGTGTCATTTGTCAAAATGTCATTTTGTAAGGGTGTCACGTCTTGAAAACTGTCAAAAATACACTAATTTCAAGGTCAGTGACAAAATGGCGGTAGTTACAGCAAAACGGACACCGGATTCGTGTTCTCCATGCCAAAATTAGTTAAAATGGCCACCTTGACACGTCTAAATCCAAAATGGCAGCTGTCAGTATAGTAGGCCAAAGAAAACCTTCATTTGGACAAAATTTCGGTGCATTTTTCCAAAAAATCGCGAATAACTTGATTATTTGAAACATTCCGTATAAACACATCAGATGATCGTAGGTAGCTAATAAATGGAGCTATCACGTGACGTTGAGCGGGCACTGCTAAGTTGCCCCGTTTGGCCGCTAGAGGGCGTCAAACTTGATTGACTTTTTTTGAACATTTTCCTAAATATCTCAAAAACGGTTTGAGTTAGGAAAGTGAAATTTGTACCACATATGCCCCTTAATGAGACGCAACTTTTATGAAATATAACATTTTTCTGTACAACGCACTGGTTGACCTTGAAAAATAAGAAACTATAAATTTGACATTTTTAAAGGGGGATATCCATAAATTTTTTTGGAAAATTTTGGAATTTTGAAAATTGTCTTCAACTGTCTTAATTAGTTCAGGTTAATGGTAGAAATGTGACGTAAAGTGTCATTGGCCACCTTGACAGGTCTAAATCCAAAATGGCAGCTGTCAGTATAGTAGGCCAAGGAAAACCTTCATTTGGACAAAATTTCGGTGCATTTTTTCATAAAATCGCGAATAACTTGATTATTTGAAACATTCCGTATAAACACATCAGATGATCTTAGGTAGGCAATAAATGGCGCTATCACGTGACGTTGAGCGGGCACTCCTAGGTTGCCCCGTTTGGCCGCTAGAGGGCGTTAAACTTGATTACCTGTTTTTCGGACATTTTTCAAAATATCTCAAAAACGGTATGTGTTAGGAAAGTGAAATTTTTACCATGTATGCCCTTCAATGAGACGCAACGTTTATGAAATATAACATTTTTCTGTACAACGCACTGGTTGACATTAAAAAATAAGAAACTATAAATGTGACATTTTTAGAGGGGGATATCCATAAATTTTTTTGGAAAATTTTTGAATTTTGAAAATTGTGTTCAACTGTCTTAATTAGTTCAGGTTAATGGTAGAAATGTGACGTAAAGTGTCATTGGCCACCTTGACAGGTCTAAATCCAAAATGGCAGCTGTCAGTATAGTAGGCCAAGGAAAACCTTCATTTGGACAAAATTTCGGTGCATTTTTTCATAAAATCGCGAATAACTTGATTATTTGAAACATTCCGTATAAACACACCAGATGATCGTAGGTAGCTAATAAATGGAGCTATCACGTGACGTTGAGCGGGCACTGCTAAGTTGCCCCGTTTAGCCGCTAGAGGGCGTCAAACTTGATTGACTTTTTTTGAACATTTTCCTAAATATCTCAAAAAGTCAAAATAATTTTTTATTGTAAAATGCGCCTATTTTCGGTCATTTTGACTCACCCTGTATATAAAAACTAAAATGAACCAAAAAATTAATTTAATTTTTGATTTTCTAGTAAACGTAGTGATTTTCTGAATTATCAGTAAAAAATGCGTCAAAATTGTATTTTTTTTTTGGTAAGTAAAATAGCATAATTTACGGTTGACAGATGCAAAAAAAAGCAGTAAAGTCACATCTGGAATTGTCGAGGTAAAAAACAGAAAAAACCAAAACTAACCTACTTGATATAGTTAGTCCAGTAAATCCATTTTTAGTGCAAATAAAATCCTAAATGAGCGGCACTAAAACCGGGGCGCCGTCAGCACACCGGGGCACCGTCTCGGTTCGAAAACCGACGAGATAAACGTTCCCCCCCGTGAAAAATGACAAGCACAGAACAACGTCGGATACGTAACTGCCTCCTGCCTAGTCCTGCTCGAGCAGATCAGCCCGGGCGGCTAGGTTTGCCCCGGCAACGTTGCCACATTGTCCGTTTAATTTGTAGTAGTCAGTCAGTCAAGAGTGTTAAAGTTTTTTTTTTGCTCTCTCTCTCTGTGGTAAATGGGTGGAATTTTGGGTGGTTGGGCTCCAAAACGAGCCAGATTAGATAAAGAGCTGTCATCGTTTCATAAAGGCAGTTTACTCTGCAAGGAAGGAAAGTGTAACTTTTGCTCTCGCAAACAGTTTTTAATGTTTCAGGGTGCAAAAGGACGTTTACTTCACAGGGAAGGAAAGTGCTACTTTTGCTCTCGCAAACAGTTTTTAATGTTTCAGGGTGCAAATTCAGTTTACTCTGCAAGGAAGGAAAGTGCTACTTTTGCTCCCGCGAACAATTTTTAATGTTTGAGGGTGGAAAAGGCTGTTTACTCTACAAGGAAGGAAAGTGCTACTTTTGCTCTCGCAAACATTTTTTAATGTTTGAGGGTGCAAAAGGCTGTTTACTCTACAGGGAAGGAAAGTGCTACTTTTGCTCTCGCAAACAGTTTTTAATGTTTCAGGGTGCAAAAGGCTGTTTACTCTGCACTTTTGCTTTCGCGAACAATTTTTAATGCTTGAGGGTGGAAAAGGACGTTTACTCTACAAGGAAGGAAAGTGCTACTTTTGCTCTCGCAAACAGTTTTTAATGTTTGAGGGTGCAAAAGGCCGTTTACTCTACAAGGAAGGAAAGTGCTACTTTTGCTCTCGCGAACAATTTTTAATGTTTGAGGGTGCAAAAGATTTTCTATCTAATGACATAAAAAAACACTTCAAAATTAGGTAACTTTAGGGAGAAAAGTGTTGTCAAAGTTTGATCTGACAGAAACACAGTTTGATAGGACAGTCAGGGACAAAATCGCCTGTAAAACCCACTTGGAGTGAGAAAATGACTGTTTTAAGCACATTTTTGGAATCCCCATTAAATTTTCTATCCATTGGCATAAAAAAGACTACAAAATCAGAAAGAAAAGTGGTGTCAAAATTTGATCTGCGAGAAACACAGTTTTAAAGGACAGTCAAGGACAAAATCGCCTGTAAAACCCATTTGGAGTGAGAAAATGACTGTTTTAACCACATTTTTGGAATCCTCATTAAATTTACTATTCAATAACCTAAAAAAGACTACAAAATCAGTAAAGTCAGGAGAAAAGTGGTGACAAAATTTGAACTACCAGAAAACACAGTTTTTAAAAGGACAGTCAAGGTCAAAATCGCCTGTAAAACCCATTTGGAATGAGAAAATGACTGTTTTAAGCACATTTTTGGAATCCTTATTAAATTTTCTATCCAATGGCATAAAAAAGTTTACAAAATCAGGTAAGTGAAGAGAAAGTGGTATCAAAATTTGAACTGCCAGAAACACAGTTTTAAAAGGACAGTCAAGGACAAAATCACCTGTAAAACCCATTTGGAGTGAGAAAATGACTGTTTTAACCACATTTTTGGAATCCTCATTAAATTTTCTATCCATTGGCATCAAAAAGACTACAAAATTTAGTACAGTCAGGGAGAAAAGCGGTATCAAAGTTTGAACTGTCAGAAACACAGTTTGAAAGGACAGTCAAGGACAAAATCGCCTGTAAAACCCACTTGGAGTGAGAAAATGACTGTTTTAACCACATTTTTGGAATCCTCATTAATTTTTCTAACCAATAACCTGAAAAAAGCTACAAAATTTAGTACAGTCAGGGAGAAAAGCGGTGTCAAAGTTTGAACTGTCAGAAACACAGTTTGAAAGGACAGTCAAGGACAAAATCGCCTGTAAAACCCACTTGGAGTGAGAAAATGACTGTTTTAACCACATTTTTGGAATCCTCATTAATTTTTCTAACCAATAACCTGAAAAACGCTACAAAATTTAGTACAGTCAAGGAGAAAAGCGGTATCAAAGTTTGAACTGTCAGAAACACAGTTTGAAAGGACAGTCAAGGACAAAATCGCCTGTAAAACCCACTTGGAGTGAGAAAATGACTGTTTTAACCACATTTTTGGAATCCTCATTAATTTTTCTAACCATTAACATGAAAAAAGACTACAAAATTTAGGTACAGTCAGAGAGAAAAGTGGTTTCAAAATTTGAACTGCCAGAAACACAGTTTGAAAGGACAGTCAAGGACAAAATCGCCTGTAAAACCCACTTAAGTGGAAAATGACTGTTTTAACCACATTTTTGGAATCCTTATTAAATTTTCTATCCAATGGCATAAAAAAGACTACAAAATCAGGTAAAGTGAGAGAGAAAAGTGGTTTCAAAATTTGAACTGCCAGAAACACAGTTTGAAAGGACAGTCAAGGACAAAATCGCCTGTAAAACCCATTTGGAGTGAGAAAATGACTGTTTTAACCACATTTTTGGAATCCTCATTAAATTTTCTATCCAATGACATAAAAAAGACTACAAAATCAGGTAAAGTCAGGGAGAAAAGTGGTGTCAAAATTTGATCTGCCAGAAACACAGTTTGAAAGGACAGTCAAGGACAAAATCGCCTGTAAAACCCATTTGGAGTGAGAAAATGACTGTTTTAACCACATTTTTGGAATCCTCATTAAATTTTCTATCCAAAACCAGAAAAAAGACTACAAAATTTAGTACAGTCAGGAGAAAAGTGGTGTCAAAATTTAAACTGCCAGAAACACAGTTTGAAAGGACAGTCAAGGACAAAATCGCCTGTAAAACCCATTTGGAGTGAGAAAATGACTGTTTTAACCACATTTTTGGAATCCTCATTAAATTTTCTATCCATTGGCATAAAAAAGACTACAAAATCAGGTAAAGTCAGAGGAGAAAAGTGGTGTCAAAATTTGAACTGCCAGAAACACAGTTTGAAAGGACAGTCAAGGACAAAATCGCCTGTAAAACCCATTTGGAGTGAGAAAATGACTGTTTTAACCACATTTTTGGAATCCCCATTAAATTTCCTATCCATTGGCATTAAAAAGACTACAAAATCAGGCAAAGTCAGAAAGAAAAGTGGTGTCAAAATTTGATGTGCAAGAAACACAGTTTGAAAGGACAGTCAAGGACAAAATCGCCTGTAAAACCCATTTGGAGTGAGAAAATGATTGTTTTAACCACATTTTTGGAATCCTCATTAAATTTACTATTGGAAAACCAGAAAAAACACTACAAAATTTAGTACAGTTAGGGAGGAAAACGGTGTGAAAATTTAAACTGCCAGAAAAACAGTTTTAAAGGCCAGTGAAGGACAAAATCGCCTGTAAAACCCATTTGGAGTGAGAAAATGACTGTTTTAACCACATTTTTAGAATCCTTATTAAATTTTCTATCCAACGGCATAAAAAAGACTACAAAATCAGGAAGAAAAGTGGTGTCAAAATTTGAACTGACAGAAACACAGTTTGAAAGGACAGTCAAGGACAAAATCGCTTGTAAAACCCAGTTGGAGTGAGAAAATGACTGTTTTAACCACATTTTTGGAATCCCCATTAAATTTTCTATCCATTGGCATAAAAAAGACTACAAAATCAGGCAAAGTCAGAAAGAAAAGTGGTGTCAAAATTTGATCTGCCAGAAACACAGTTTTAAAGGACAGTCAAGGACAAAATCGCCTGTAAAACCCATTTGGAGTGAGAAACTGACTGTTTTAACCACATTTCTGGAATCGTCATTAAATTTTCTATCTAACGACATAAAAAAGCACTAGAAAATCAATTTTGAACTGTTCTAAAAGCTTTTGGAAACTTCTATAGGCTGTTTCAGGAGCGTTTGCTAAGCTTTCGACTGCTTTAGCAACATTTTGGAGTTTCTAAAGTGTTTTGGAAGCTTTTTAAATCTTTCTAGACTACTTCCAGAAAAATGAATCCTTTTGGAAGCTTCTAGGCTGTTTCAGGAGCATTTTCAAGTTTCTCGACTGTTTTGGAAGCTTTTGGAAGGCATTCGAATGCTTTAGAATCATTTTGGAGTTTCTAATGACGTTTCAGAAGAGTAAACGTTGTGGCCAAATAGTTTTAATAATACATCAATCGCCTTTTAACTATATTTAATTTCATCGTCTTGGGTGGGCAATTTTAGTTGTAAATAAGTATTCAATTATTATTGACTTTATTATTACTTTATTATTACCAAGTTGCACCATTAAGACTTCAGTCACGTTAAGACAGTTTACTTGTTGCAAAAAGCACACTGTTGATTATCTTTGGAAGACTTTGAGTACCTAACCTACTGTGAGTAGTTCCACTCGCTGATCCGCCTTCCAAAAGCATCCCAAAATAGTCTAGAAGCTTACAAATGCTCCTGGAATCCTTCTGGATGCTTCCAAAAGCTTTTAGAACAGTTTAAAAGCTTCCAAATGCTCCGGAAGTAACTTAGAAAGATTTAAAAAGTTACCAAACAGTCGAGAAGTTTACAAATGTTCCTAAAACAGCCTAAAAGCTTCCTATAGCTTTCAAAACTTTTAAAATAGTTCAAAAGCTTCCATAAGCTCCGGAATTAGGCTAGAAAGGTTTCCAAAAGCTTCCAAATAACTATGGAAACAATAAATAAATAAAATAAATAACTAAATGCTTCTAAAGCAGTCGAAAGTCTTCCAAAATCTTTCAAAATAGTTTATAAGCATGCAAATGCTCCTGGTCCTCCTAGAAGAGCTCCTAGAAGCTTCCAAAAGCTTTTAGAACAGTTTAAAAGTTTCCAAATGCTCCTGAAGTAGTCACAAAAATTTAAAAAGCTTCCAAATTACTCTGGAAACATCAAAATGCTTTTGAGTGCCTCTAAAGCACTCAGATCTTAGAACAGTCTAAAAGTTTTCAAATTGTCCGAAAGTAGTCTAAAAAAATTCCAAATAAACCAAATCTTCCAGATAACTAACTAAAGCTTCGAAATAACTATGGAAACATCAAAATGCTTCTAAAGCTGTCAAAAGCCTTCCAAAATCTTCTTTCAAAATAGTTTATAAGCGTGCAAATGCTCCTGAAACCGCCTAGAGGAGTCTAAAAGCTTTTAGAACAGTTTAAAAGTTTCCAAATGCTTCTGAAGTAGTATAAAAAAATTTAAAAAGCTTCCAAATCACTCTGGAAACACCAAAGTACTTCTAAAGCACTCAAAAGCCTTCCAAAACCGCCTAGAAGCTTCCAAAAGACTTTAGAATAATTTAACAGCTTTCAAATGCTCCGGAAGTAGTCTAAAAAATTTAAAAATCTTCCAAATCACTATGGAAACACCAAAATGCCTCTAAAGCAGTCAAAAGCCTTCCATAACAGTCCAGAAGCTTGCAAATGCTCCTGAAACAGCCTAGAAGCTTCCAATGGCATTAAGAACTGTTTAAAAGCTTTCAAATGCTCCTGAAATGGTCTACAGAGATTTAAAAAGGTTCAAAAACACTATAGGAACTTGAAAATGATTCTAAAGCCTTCCAAAAGCATCCAAAACAATCTAGAACCTTGCAAATGCTCCTGAAACAGCCTAGAAGGCTCCAAAAGCTTTTAAAACAGCTTAAAAACTTCCATATGCTCCGGAATAAGTCTAAACAGATTTAGATAGCTTCCAAATCATTATGGAAACTCCAAAATGCTTCTAAAGCAGTCAAAAGCCTTCCATAACAGTCTAGAAGCTTGAAAATGCTCCTAAAACAGGATAGAAGCTTCCAAAAGCTGCTGAAACTCTCTAAATGCTCTTCAACTAGTCTAGAAGCACTCAAAAGCTTCCAAAACCGTCTAGAAGCTTCCAAATGCTCCTGAAACAGCATAGAAGCTACCAAAAGCTTTTAAAACAGCTTAAAAACTTCCATTTGCTCCGGAATTAGTCTAGAAAGATTTAGAAAGCTTCGAAATTACTATGGAAACTCCAAAATGCTTCTAAAGCAGTCAAAAGCCTTCCAAAACAGTCTAGAAGCTTGCAAATGCTCCTGAAACAGCCTATAAGCTTCCAAAAGCATTAAGAACTGTTTAAAAGTTTTCAAATGCTCCTCAAGTAGTCTAGAGAGATTTAAAAAGATTCAAAAACACTATAGGAACTCCAAAATGATTCTAAAGCTGTCCAAAGCCTTCCAAAAGCAGCCAAAACAGTCTAGAAGCTTGCAAATGCTCCTGAAACAGCCTAGAAGGTTCCAAAAGCTTTTAAAACAGCTTAAAAACTTCCATTTGCTCCGGAATTAGTCTAAAAAGATTTAGAAAGCTTCCAAATCACTATGGAAACTCCAAAATGCTTCTAAAGCAGTCGAAAGCCTTCCAAAACAGTCTAGAAGCTTGCAAATGCTCCTAAAACAGGATAGAAGCTTCCAAAAGCTGCTGAAACTCTCTAAATGCTCTTCAACTAGTCTAGAAGCACTCAAAAGCTTCCAAAACCGTCTAGAAGCTTCCAAATGCTCCTGAAACAGCATAGAAGCTACCAAAAGCTTTTAAAACAGCTTAAAAACTTCCATTTGCTCCGGAATTAGTCTAGAAAGATTTAGAAAGCTTCCAAATCACTATGGAAACTCCAAAATGCTTCTAAAGCAGTCAAAAGCCTTCCATAACAGTCTAGAAGCTTGCAAATGCTCCTGAAACAGCCTATAAGCTTCCAAAAGCATTAAGAACTGTTTAAAAGCTTTCAAATGCTCCTGAAGTAGTCTAGAGAGATTTAAAAAGTTCAAAAACACTATAGGAAATCCAAAATGATTCTAAAGCTGTCCAAAGCCTTCCAAAAGCAGCCAAAACAGTCTAGAAGCTTGCAAATGCTCCTGAAACAGCCTAGAAGGTTCCAAAAGCTTTTAAAACAGCTTAAAAACTTCCATTTGTTCCGGAATAAGTCTAAAAAGATTTAGAAAGCTTCCAAATCACTATGGAAACTCCAAAATGCTTCTAAAGCAGTCGAAAGCCTTCCAAAACAGTCTAGAAGCTTGCAAATGCTCCTAAAACAGGATAGAAGCTTCCAAAAGCTGCTGAAACTCTCTAAATGCTCTTCAACTAGTCTAGAAGCACTCAAAAGCTTCCAAAACCGTCTAGAAGCTTCCAAATGCTCCTGAAACAGCATAGAAGCTACCAAAAGCTTTTAAAACAGCTTAAAAACTTCCATTTGCTCCGGAATTAGTCTAGAAAGATTTAGAAAGCTTCGAAATTACTATGGAAACTCCAAAATGATTCTAAAGCTGTCCAAAGCCTTCCAAAAGCATCCAAAACAGTCTAGAAGCTTGCAAATGCTCCTGAAACAGCCTATAAGCTTCCAAAAGCATTAAGAACTGTTTAAAAGCTTTCAAATGCTCCTCAAGTAGTCTAGAGAGATTTAAAAAGTTCAAAAACACTATAGGAAATCCAAAATGATTCTAAAGCTGTCTAAAGCCTTCCAAAAGCAGCCAAAACAGTCTAGAAGCTTGCAAATGCTCCTAAAACAGGATAGAAGCTTCCAAAAGCTGCTGAAACTCTCTAAATGCTCTTCAACTAGTCTAGAAGCACTCAAAAGCTTCCAAAACCGTCTAGAAGCTTCCAAATGCTCCTGAAACAGCCTATAAGCTTCCAAAAGCATTAAGAACTGTTTAAAAGCTTTCAAATGCTCCTCAAGTAGTCTAGAGAGATTTAAAAATGTTCAAAAACACTATAGGAACTCCAAAATTATTCTAAAGCTGTCCAAAGCCTTCCAAAAGCAGCCAAAACAGTCTAGAATCTTGCAAATGCTCCTGAAACAGCCTAGAAGGTTCCAAAAGCTTTTAAAACAGCTTCAAACTTCCATTTGCTCCGGAATTTGTCTAGAAAGACTTCTAAAACACTATAAAAACTCCAAAACTCTTCTAAAGTAGTCGAAAACCTTCCAAAAGATTCCAAAACAGTCTAAAAGCTCGCCAATTGTCCTAAAATAGTCTAGAAGTTTCCAAAAGCTTTTAGAACAGTTTAGAAGCTTCCAAATACTCCGGTAGAAGTCTAAAGACATTTGAAAAGCTTCCAAATCATTATGGAAACTCCAAAATGCTTCTAAAGCAGTCAAAAGCAGTTCATAACAGTCTAGAAGCTTGCAAATGCTCCTGAAACAGCATAGAAGCTTCCAAAAACTTTTAAAACAGTTTAAAAGCTTCCAAATGCACCGAAAGTAGTCTAAAAAAATATCGAAAATTTCCAAATAACTATGAAAACTCCAAAATGCTTATAAACCAGTCAAAACCCTTTCAAGACTGTCTAAAAGCTTGCAAAAGCTTTTAGATCAGTTTAAAACTTTCCAAATGCTCTTCAACTAGTCTAGAAGCTCTCAAAAGCTTCCAAAACAGTCTAGAAGCTTCCAAATGCTCCTGAAACAGCATATAAGCTTCCAAAAGCTCTTAGAACAGTTTAAAAGCTTCCAAATGCTCTTCAACTAGTCTAGAAACACTGAAAAGCTTCCACAACAGTCCAGAAGCTTCCAAATGCTCCTGACACAGCATAGAAGCTTCCAAAAGCTTTTAGAACAGTTTAAAACCCTCTAAATGGTCTTCAACTAGTCTAGAAGCTCCCAAAAGCTTCCAAAACAGTCTAGAAGTTTCCAAATGCTCCTGAAACATCCCAGAATCTTCCAAAAGCTTTCAGAACAATTGAAACTCTTCCGAACTGTTCTAGAGCTTCCAAAAAAATTCTAGAAGCTTCCGTATGCTTCTAGATCATTTTAACCCAAAAATCTCGGATAACTTGCGGTCAATAATAAAACTCAAATCTCATAAACAATGTGTAGCAGTGTTTTTAACAACAATTCTCCTTTCCCCTCTCGGGGGGGGGGGGGGAACAAAACCACCGTATCGATGCACAAATTTGTATTCTGAAATTAATCAGCCTGATGTGGAAATCCAAACCGAACTAAACGTAAATTTGGAAATTGAATATTCAAACTGTGTCCTCTCGATATCACGCCCCGAATAGAAATTATTATTTGTTTTGTTTGACATAATGTTTGTATTGAGTAATTAATGTTAATTTATTGCTTTGGGCTACTTTGAGAATCGTTTTTAGAGACTTTCTTTGTTATTCTGCAGTTTTTAATGATAATTCTTAGTTTTTTCACTTTTAATGGAAAGAAAAACGAGGATTCAAGGGCCAGAAAAGCATGTAAAACTCACAAGACAAAAGTGGAAGAATAATGAAAATTATGGTAAATAATGAGAATAAGACGTTATTATAATTAATATTACTGATATAAATGTATTTCAGTTTTTTTCTGTATTAACATTTTTTGTGTATTTTTTGTTGTTGTAATACATACAACAGTTTGCAGTAACAATAATGCAAAGTGATATTTTAAAAAATATTGTAATTTTAGGAAAGTAAATTTAATTTTTTTTCAAATTCTTTTAAATGTAATATAATTTTAAATAAAAAATATAATATACATTTCTTCATCCTCAAAATGTTTTTTTCATTTGAAGGAAGTTGCATCAGTCGTTTCCCAGATATTGAAAGAGCTTCTAAACCGTTTTGAAGCCTGCTGAAAGCTTCTAGACTAGTTGAAGAGCATTTGGAAGCTTCTAGACTGTTTTAAAACCTCTAGGAAGCTTCTATGCTGCTTCAAGACTTATTTGGAAGCTTCCAGATACTGTTTAGGTTTTTTTGAAATCTTTTCAGACTATTTCAGTAATTTTCTGGACAGTTTAAAAAGTATACTGCTTCAAAGGTATTTAGAGACTTGTGTGGAAGAATTCTAGAAATTATTGGAAGCTTTTAAACTACTCTAGAAGCATACCACAGCTTTTCGACTCTTCTGAAAGCTTCTAGACAAGTTGAGGAGCATTTGGAAGCTTTTAGACTGTTCCAAAACCTCTAGAAAGCTTCTATGCTGCTTCAGGACTGTTTGGAAGCTTCCAGATACTGTTTTGGACAGTTTAAAAAGTATATTGAAGGTTTTGGACTGCTTTAAAGGTAATTGGAGACTCTTAAACAGTTCTAGAAATTGTTGGAAGCTTTTGAACTACTCTTGAAGCATACCAAAGCTTTTAGACTCTTCTGAAAGCTTCTAGACAAGTTGAGGAGCATTTGGAAGCTTTTAGACTGTTCCAAAACCTCTAGGAAGCTTCTATGCTGCTTCAGGACTGTTTGGAAGCTTCCAGATACTGTTTTGGACAGTTTAAAAAGTATATTGAAGGTTTTGGACTGCTTTAAAGGTAATTGGAGATTCTTAAACAGTTCTAGAAATTGTTGGAAGCTTTTAAACTACTCTAGAAGCATACCAAAGCTTTTAGACTCTTCTGAAAGCTTCTAGACAAGTTGAGGAGCATTTGGAAGCTTTTAGACTGTTCCAAAACCTCTAGGAAGCTTCTTGCTGCTTCTGGACTGAAGCTTCCAGATACTGTTTTGGTCTTGGACCAAAACCTCTAGAAAGCTTCTATGCTGCTTCAGGACTGTTTGGAAGCTTCCAGATACTGTTTTGGACAGTTTAAAAAGTATATTGAAGGTTTTGGACTGCTTTAAAGGTAATTGGAGATTCTTAAACAGTTCTAGAAATTGTTGGAAGCTTTTGAACTACTCTAGAAGCATACCAAAGCTTTTAGACTCTTCTGAAAGCTTCTAGACTAGTTGAGGAGCATTTGGAAGCTTTTAGACTGTTCCAAAACCTCTAGGAAGCTTCTATGCTGCTTCAGGACTGTTTGGAAGCTTCCAGATACTGTTTTGGACAGTTTAAAAAGTATATTGAAGGTTTTGGACTGCTTTAAAGGTAATTGAAGGTTCTTAAACAGTTATAGAAATTGTTGGAAGCTTTTGAACTACTCTAGAAGCATACCAAAGCTTTTAGACTCTTCTGAAAGCTTCTAGACTAGTCGAGGAGCATTTGGAAGCTTCTAGACACTGTTTTGAAAGCTTTCAAAGTTTCCATAGAGTTTTGGAAGTTTTTGAATTCTTCTCAGGCTACTTCAAGAGCATTCGGAAGCATTTAGCTTGTTCCAAAACATTTTGGAAGCTTCTATGATGCTTCAGGAACATTTGGAAGTATTTATACACTATTTTGCAAGCTTTTGGAGTTTTTATAGTGTCTTGGAAGCTTTTGAAACCTTCTCAGACTACTTTAAGAGCATTTGGAATGCTTTTAAGCAGTTTAAAGAGCTTATTGAAGGTTCTGAACTGCTTTAGAGGCATTTGATAACTTTAGAAGGGTTCTAGATATTTTTGGAAGCTTCTAAGCTGTTTCAGGAGCATTTGGAAGCTTCTAGACACTGTTTTGAAAGCTTTCAAAGTTTCCATAGAGTTTTGGATACTTATATCTCAGAAACTGTACAATTTTGGTATATAGCACTTATGACGTTATTATGTAACCTTTAAAGTGCACAATACAATTACGTAATAATATACAGGGTGTCTCATTTAAAATATTTAAGTTTCTGTGGTGTAAATGAAATAAACCGCCATTTTTTTTAAACCATTTTATTTTTCAAAAAACGCTAAAAATTTATAAGTAATAATAACTTTATTATTGGTAACACTGTACAGGGTGGCCCAACCCACAATTTCACACTTTTACCGCTTTTTCAATTTTTTGTTTTTGGTCACCCTGTATATAACAATTCATATAAGCCGGCAGATTCAGTCCATTTTGTATTATTGTACAAAAGCGACATTTTACTTATTTAATATCACATTAATTCGCTAATATACACTCTAAACCAATTCAGTGAGTTATGACGTCACTACAAATGTATAGTCTAGGCAAAACAATAATTGACCGCTCGAAATGCCCTTAGAATTGATTGTAGGGCGCCCTCTAGTAGCAAAAAATTGCTTCCGATTTAAATTTACATACTGGAAAATGGATGAGTACGGTTCTGTCGTGTTACGTGGGTTATATGGGGACACTTTGAAAGAAAATCGCAAATAACTCGCTTATTTGAAACATTCCGTATAAACGTGTCAGATGATCAACGATAGGTAATGAATAGGGCTATCACGTGACGTTGAGCGGGCTGCTCTAAGTTGCACCGTTTGGCCGCTAGAAGGCGTCAAAGTTGATCAAACTTTTTGGAACATTTTTGTAAATATCTCCAAAACTACGTGAGTTAGAGCTTTAATATTTTTACCGTGAATGTACCACAGTAAAACACAACTCTTCTTATGTACACACTTTTTTGAAAAATGTACCGTTTGTCCTGGAAAAATTAAAAACAGTTTTCTTGACATTTTTCAAAGAAGTACCCAAACCAAATTTTTGAAAAAATTTTGATTTTTTAAATTTTACTTTGACTGCCTAAATACCTTCAAATTAACAGTACAAACATGACGTAAAGTGTCATTTGTCAAAATTGCATTTTTAAAGGGTGCCACGCCCAAAAACTGTCAAAAAATGCCATATTGTTGAGGTTAATTCCGAAACGGTGCCACTTGGAGCAAAACGAACAACAAATTCGTGTTTCCCAGGCCGGAATTAATCAAAATGGCCACTTTGACAAATTGAAATCCAAAATGGCGGCGCTTAGTATAGTAGGCCAGGACAACCAGTCATTTTGGGCAAAATTTCAGTGCATTTTAGCAAAAAATCGCAAATAACTCGCTTATTTGAAACATTCCGTATAAACGTGTCAGATGATCAAAGATAGGTAATGAATGGGGCTATCACGTGACGTTAAGCGGGCTGCTCTAAGTGGCACCGTTTGGCCGCTAGAAGGCGTCAAAGTTGATCAAACTTTTTGGAACATTTTTGTAAATATCTCCAAAACTACGTGAGTTAGAGCTTTAAAATTTTTACCATAAATGTACCACAGTGAAACCCAACTTTACTTATATACACACTTTTTTGAAAAATGTACCGTTTGTCCTGGAAAAATTAAAAACAGTTTTCTTGACATTTTTCAAAAGGGTTTCCAAACCAAATTTTTGAAAAAATTTTGATTTTTTAAATTTTACTTTGACTGCCTAAATATCTTCAAATTAACAGTACAAACATGACGTAAAGTGTCATTTGTCAAAATTGCATTTTTAAAGGGTGCCACGCCCAAAAACTGTCAAAAATGCCATATTGTTGAGGTTAATTCCTAAACGGTGCCACTTGGAGCAAAACGAACAACAAATTCGTGTTTCCCAGGCCGGAATTAATCAAAATGGCCACTTTGACAGATTGAAATCCAAAATGGCGGCGCTTAGTATAGTAGGCAGGACAACCAGTCATTTTGGGCAAAATTTCAGTGCATTTTAGCAAAAAATCGCAAATAACTCGCTTATTTGAAACATTCCGTATAAACGTGTCAGATGATCAAAGATAGGTAATGAATGGGGCTATCACGTGACGTTGAGCGGGCTGCTCTAAGCCGCACCGTTTGGCCGCTAGAAGGCGTCAAAGTTGATCAAACTTTTTGGAACATTTTTGTAAATATCTCCAAAACTACGTGAGTTAGAGCTTTGAAGTTTTTTTTCTCTTTATTGACATTTTTGTCCGATCTGAATAGCAGCCGAGCTTCTTTGATTAATAAACTCAAACCTTTACAGCTTTTAGTAGAACTTAAATATTACTTTTTCCATTTACATTCAGTATAACGTCGGTTTTATCCGCCGAGTCGAACTTTATAATACGAAGATAATCTCGTAATCATTTTAATAATTCCCGGGTTTAGTAATTCCCGGATTTGTTCCCGGATTTAATCCTGTCAAGTGTATAAAGGGCTTCCTATTTACAGAGCATTCTCTAGTATTAATAAATGAGAGATTTCTAAAAGTTTGTTCATAATTTGACGTTTTTTATGCCCATTTCATCAAGAAAACACATTTACAAAGTTCAAAGCTCTAACTCACGTAGTTTCGGAGATATTTAAAAAAAATGTTTCAAAAAATTTGATCAACTTTGACGCCTTCTAGCGGCCAAACGGTGCAACTTAGAGCAGCCCGCTCAACGTCACGTGATAGCCCAATTCATTACCTATCTTTGATCATCTGACACGTTTATACGGAATGTTTCAAATAAGCGAGTTATTTGCGATTTTTTGCTAAAGTGCACTGAAATTTTGCCCAAAATGACTGGTTGTCCTGGCCTACTATACTAAGCGCCGCCATTTTGGATTTCAATCTGTCAAAGTGGCCATTTTGATTAATTCCGGCCTGGAAAACACGAATTTGTTGTTCGTTTTGCTCCAAGTGGCACCGTTTCGGAATTAACCTAAACAATATGGCATTTTTGACAGTTTTCTGGGCGTGGCACCCTTTAAAAATGCAATTTCGACAAATGACACTTTACGTCATGTTTGTACCGTTAATTTGAAGGTATTTAGGAAGTCAAAGTGAAATTTAAAAAAAACAATTTTTTTTCCAAAATTTGGTGGAGGTACCCTTTTGAAAAATGTCAAGAAAACTGTTTTTAATTTTTCCAGGACAAACGGTACATTTTTCAAAAAAAGTGTGTGTATATGAAAAGTTGTGTTTTACTGTGGTACAATCATGATAAAAATATCAAAGCTCTAACTCACGTAGTTTCGGAGATATTTACAAAAATGTTCCAAAAAGTTTGATCAACTTTCACGCCTTCTAGCGGCCAAACGGTGCCACTTAGAGCAGCCCGCTCAACGTCACGTGATAGCCCCATTCATTACCTATCTTTGATCATCTGACACGTTTATACGGAATGCTTCAAATAAGCGAGTTATTTGCGATTTTTTGCTAAAGTGCACTGAAATTTTGCCCAAAATGACTGGTTGTCCTGGCCTACTATACTAAGCGCCGCCATTTTGGATTTCAATCTGTCAAAGTGGCCATTTTGATTAATTCCGGCCTGGGAAACACGAATTTGTTGTTCGTTTTGCTCCAAGTGGCACCGTTTCGGAATTAACCTAAACAATATGGCATTTTTGACAGTTTTTGGGCGTGGCACCCTTTAAAAAAGCAATTTCGACAAATGACACTTTACGTCATGTTTGTACTGTTAATTTGAAGGTATTTAGGCAGTCAAAGTGAAATTTAAAAAATCAAAATTTTTTCAAAAATTTGGTTTGGGTACCCCTTTGAAAAATGTCAAGAAAACTGTTTTTAATTTTTCCAGGACAAACGGTATATTTTTCAAAAAAGTGTGTATATAAGTAAAGTTGGGTTTTACTGTGGTACATTCACGGTAAAAATATCAAAGCTCTAACTCACGTAGTTTTGGAGATATTTACAAAAATGTTCCAAAAAGTTTGATCAACTTTCACGCCTTCTAGCGGCCAAACGGTGCCACTTAGAGCAGCCCGCTCAACGTCACGTGATAGCCCCATTCATTACCTATCTTTGATCATCTGACACGTTTATACGGAATGTTTCAAATAAGCGAGTTATTTGCGATTTTTTGCTAAAGTGCACTGAAATTTTGCCCAAAATGACTAGTTGTCCTGGCCTACTATACTAAGCGCCGCCATTTTGGATTTCAATCTGTCAAAGTAGCCATTTTGATTAATTCCGGCCTGGGAAACACGAATTTTTTGTTCGTTTTGCTCCAAGTGGCACCGTTTCGGAATTAACCTAAACAATATGGCATTTTTGACAGTTTTTGGGCGTGGCACCCTTTAAAAAAGCAATTTCGACAAATGACACTTCATGTCATGTTTGTACTGTTAATTTGAAGGTATTTAGGCAGTCAAAGTAAAATTTAAAAAATCAAAATTTTTTCAAAAATTTGGTTTGGGTACCCCTTTGAAAAATGTCAAGAAAACTGTTTTTAATTTTTCCAGGACAAACGGTACATTTTTCAAAAAAGTGTGTATTTAAGTAAAGTTGTCTTTTACTGTGGTACATTCACGGTAAAAATATTAAAGCTCTAACTCACGTAGTTTTGGAGATATTTACAAAAATGTTCCAAAAAGTTTGATCAACTTTGACGCCTTCTAGCGGCCAAACGGTGCCACTTAGAANCAAGTTGCNCAACGGGTACCGAGGCCTAGCTANACANCTCTNNCAACTCNGCGNCACAGNTTACTAACNCGGTCNNANTAAAGCTNAGCNAANTCCNCNTANACGCCTATGNNCGATCTGNAGGACCCACCGAANNCCTNAANTTGCTATNGGTNCGGTNTNAGGNTNNGNTNTCACNATTNNAGGNTNAANGGTNNNTTNAAGCGTACTATNTTTCCCGAGNTNAGGNNTANTCNAATGCGNAAGCATNATTNGATCNAGAAGCCACTTGTTACTTTGCCGATGCNTNNGGTGTACNGGNNGTAGCAAATCGCGCNACNTTNNNAACCTCACGGCAGCCNGANCGNNGACGTAAAACGTNGTACCTGGCNCNGCNAGGNGCCTGTTAGCNNCCTNAGGGAGCNNGGCGTNTCATATTTANAGNNACNTCAGACNAAAGGNGGGNNGACGCCNCAGNTGNNGCAGATANGGATGGNCATCGCNGNACNACACNGANCAGTTACGGCAATGAAATAATTGTAACAGGTATTAAGATCAGGTTCCACATTTTTTTATTTGGTCACCCTGTATGCAGTTCCGGTCAGAATTTGTCCGTTCAAAGTGCGGATTCAGTTTCTTTAGGGTTTTCTACGCAGTTTTCATTTCTTGCACTTTTTGTGTATCTCGGCTAGTTTAGGAGATATTTTACATAATCCATTTTGGGGCAAGAAACCTCATTTTGTTTAAAAAGTACCTCAAAACTTTGACTGTGAATAACTCAGCTGTTTTTTGAGATACAGCAACGGTAAACCACTCAAAAAATCCGGTTTTTTCTCTACTTTCTTGTGGTGTTGTCTAAAATCACCAAAGCCACCTCTGGTGTACAGGGTGAACCAAATAGTGGAAGTTGTTAGAGTTTGGTCACCCTGTATGCAGTTTGAGTGGGAATTTGTCTGTTCAAAGTCCGGATTCAGTTTCTTTAGAGTTTTCTACACAGTTTTCATTCCTTGCACTTTTTCCGTATCTCTGCTAGTTTAGGAGATATTCCACATAATCCTATTTGGGAACAAGAAACCATATTGCCTTGACCTTATTTCCTTGAAAAAGTACCTCAAAACTGTGACTGTGAATAACTCAGCTGTTTTTTGAAATACAGCAACGGTAAACCACTCAAAAAATTCGTTTTTTTCTCTTCTTTCTTATGGTGTTGCTTAAAATCGCCATATTGGTCTCTGGTGTACAGGGTGAACCAAAAAGTGGAAGTAGTTAGAGTTTGGTCACCCTGTATGCAGTTTGAGTGGGAATTTGTCTGTTCAAAGTGCGGATTCAGTTTCCTTAGAGTTTTCTACGCAGTTTTCATTTCTTGCACTTTTTGCGTATCTCGGCTAGTTTAGGAGATATTTTACATAATCCATTTTGAGGACCAGAAACCTCATTTTGTTTAGAAAGTACTTCAAAACTTTGACTGTGAATAACTCAGCTGTTTTTTGAGATACAGCAACGGTAAACCACTCAAAAAATCCGTTTTTTTCTCTTCTTTCTTATGGTGTGCTTAAAATCACCATATCGGTCTGTGGTGTACAGGGTGAACCAAAAAGTGGAAGTAGTTAGAGTTTGGTCACCCTGTATGCAGTTTGAGTGGGAATTTGTCTGTTCAAACTCCGGATTCAGTTTCTTTAGAGTTTTCTACACAGTTTTCATTCTTTGCACTTTTTCCGTATCTCTGCTAGTTTAGGAGATATTCCACATAATCCATATTTGAGGACAAGAAACCATATTGCCTTGACCTTATTTCCTTGAAAAAGTACCTCAAAACTTTGACTGTGAATAACTCAGCTGTTTTTTGAGATACAGAAACGGTAAACCACTCAAAAAATTCGTTTTTTTCTCTTCTTTCTTATGGTGTTGCTTAAAATCGCCATATTGGTCTCTGGTGTACAGGGTGAACCAAAAAGTGGAAGTTGTTAGAGTTTGGTCACCCTGTATGCAGTTTGAGTGGGAATTTGTCTGTTCAAAGTCCGGATTCAGGTTCTTTAGAGTTTTCTACACAGTTTTCATACCTTGCACTTTTTCCGTATCTGTGCTAGTTTAGGAGATATTCCACATAATCAATTTTGAGGACAAGAAAGCTCATTTTCTTGAAACAGTGCCTCAAAACTTTGACTGTCTATAACTCGGTTGTTTTTTGAGGTAAAGCAACGGTAAACCACTCAAAAAATTCAGTTTTTTCTCTTCTTTCTGAAGGTGTGGTCTAAAATTACCATGGAGGCCTCTGGTATACAGGGTGAACCAACAAATTCTCTACAAAACCAGAGTAGTCTGAAATAAACGATTTTATAGACAATATTTGCGTATTGAACGAGTCTGAGTGGTTTCCTGTTTGAGTTGGAAAAAAAGGTAAATCTCGGTCATTTCGTTCTTGAAAAGAACATCGATTAACCGGTTCCACCATAAAAATAACCCAAAAATTAATAACAATCCGCCATTAATGGGATATTATAGCAGTTTTTCCTCGTTGCGCTCCAACGACTTGTCATTACTTAAACTTTTATTTAGCGAGTCGGTTCGAAACCGACAATAATAAGAAAAAGAAAGTGAAAGTACCGCCGAGTACCCGACGGAGAAATAAACGGCCAATTTTGGAAACCGAGAAGTACTACTGAAACCAGTTTAAGACGAAACCATATCCAAACCGATTCGTTTGGTTGGGTTTATAGTTTTTTTTTCCTGTTTCAGATTGGGAAATAGAAAATAAAATAGTACCCATTCAGTAAATTCCACGAATTTTAGTTTTGCAGAAAGTACCTATCGTCTGCATAAAGACTGACCTAAATTATTGGCGCACTTTTTCATTCAAACCTAAATAACTCTTTTATTTGGTACACTTTGTATAGACTTTTATACCTCTATGGATAGCCAATGAAATGGGCTTTCCAACGATATGACAACATTGGTTAGTTGGTTGAATCATTTGGCCACTAGAGGGCGTCAAAGTTGACCTTAACATTTTTTGTGCACTTTCCATTGAAACCTAAATAACTCTCTTATTTGGTACACTTTGTATAGACTTTTATACCTCCATGGATAGCCAATGAAATGGGCTTTCCAACGATATGACAACATTGGTTAGTTGGTTGAATCATTTGGCCGCTAGGGGGCGTCAAAGTTGACCTAAACAATGTTAAACAATTTTGGTGCACTTTCCCATTCAAACCTAAACAACTGACTTTTTGATACACTCTATATAAACTTTTATAGTTTTTTTTCTGTTTCAGATTCAGAAATAGAAAATAAAATAGTACCCATTCAGTAAATTCCACGAATTTTAGTTTTGCAGAAAGTACCTATCGTCTGCATAAAGCCTGACCTAAATTATTGGCGCACTTTTTCATTCAAACCTTAATAACTCTCTTATTTGGTACACTTTGTATTGACTTTTATACCTCTATGGATAGCCAATGAAATGGGCTTTCCAACGATATGACAACATTGGTTAGTTGGTTGAATCATTTGGCCGCTAGAGGGCGTCAAAGTTGACCTAAACAATGTTGAACAATTTTGGTGCACTTTCCCATTCAAACCTAAACAACTGACTTTTTGATACTATATAGACTTTTATAGTTTTTTTTTCTGTTTCAGATTGGGAAATAGAAAATAAAATAGTACCCATTCAGTAAATTCTACGAATTTTAGTTTTGCAGAAAGTACCTATCGTCTGCATAAAGCCTGACCTAAATTTTTGGTGCACTTTTTCATTCAAACCTAAATAACTCTCTTATTTGGTACACTTTGTATTGACTTTTATACCTCTATGGATAGCCAATGAAATGGGCTTTCCAACGATATGACTACATTGGTTAGTTGATTGGGCCATTTGGCCGCTAGAGGGCGTCAAAGTTGACCAAAACATTTTTAGTGCACTTTCTATTGAAACCTAAATAACTCTCTTATTTGGTACACTCTGTATAGACTTTTATAGTTTTTTTTTCTGTTTCAGATTGGGAAATAGAAAATAAAATAGTACCCATTCAGTAAATTCCACGAATTTTAGTTTTGCAGAAAGTACCTATCGTCTGCATAAAGCCTGACCTAAATTATTGGCGCACTTTTTTATTCAAACCTAAATAACTCTCTTATTTGGTACACTTTGTATAGACTTTTATATCTCAATGGATAGCCAATGAAATGGGCTTTCCAACGATATGACAACATTGGTTAGTTGGTTGAATCATTTGGCCGCTAGGGGGCGTCAAAGTTGACCTAAACAATGTTGAACAATTTTGGTGCACTTTCCCATTCAAACCTAAACAACTGACTTTTTGATACTATATAGACTTTTATAGTTTTTTTTTTATGTTTCAGATTGGGAAATAGAAAATAAAATAGTACCCATTCAGTAAATTCCACGAATTTTAGTTTTGCAGAAAGTACCTATCGTCTGCATAAAGACTGACCTAAATTATTGGCGCACTTTTTTGTTCAAACCTAAATAACTCTCTTATTTAGTACACTTTGTATATACTTTTATACGTCTATGGATAGCCAATGAAATGGGCTTTCCAACGATATGACAACATTGGTTAGTTGGTTGAATCATTTGGCCGCTAGGGGGCGTCAAAGTTAACCTAAACAATGTTGAACAATTTTGGTGCACTTTCCCATTCAAACCTAAACAACTGAGTTTTTGATACTATATAGACTTTTATAGTTTTTTTTTCTGTTTCAGATTGAGAAATAGAAAATAAAATAGTACCCATTCAGTAAATTCCACGAATTTTAGTTTTGCAGAAAGTACCTATCGTCTGCATAAAGACTGACCTAAATTATTGGCGCACTTTTTCATTCAAACCTAAATAACTCTCTTATTTGGTACACTTTGTATAGACTTTTATACCTCTATGGATAGCCAATGAAATGGGCTTTCCAACGATATGACAACATTGGTTAGTTGGTTGAATCCTTTGGCCGCTAGGGGGCGTCAAAGTTGACCTAAACAACTTTTGAACAATTTTGGTGCACTTTCCCATTCAAACCTAAACAACTGACTTTTTGATACACTCTATGTAGACTTTTATAGTTTTTTTTTCTGTTTCAGATTGGAAATAGAAAATAAAATAGTACCATTCAGTAAATTCCACGAATTTTAGTTTTGCAGAAAGTACCTATCGTCTGCATAAAGCCTGACCTAAATTATTGGCGCACTTTTTCATTCAAACCTAAATAACTCTCTTATTTGGTACACTTTGTATAGACTTTTATATCTCAATGGATAGCCAATGAAATGGGCTTTCCAACGATAGGACAACTTTGGTTAGTTGGTAGAATCATTTGGCCGCTAGGGGGCGTCAAAGTTGACCTAAACAATGTTGAACAATTTTGGTGCACTTTCCCATTCAAACCTAAACAACTGACTTTTTGATACACTTTATATAGACTTTTATAGTTTTTTTTCTGTTTCAGATTGGAAATAGAAAATAAAATAGTACCCATTCAGTAAATTGCACGAATTTTAGTTTTGCAGAAAGTACCTATCGTCTGCATAAAGCCTGACCTCAAAATTATTGGCGCACTTTTTCATTCAAACCTAAATAACTCTCTTATTTGGTACACTTTGTATAGACTTTTATACCTCTATGGATAGCCAATGAAATGGGCTTTCCAACGATATGACAACATTGGTTAGTTGGTTGAATCATTTGGCCGCTAGGGGGCGTCAAAGTTGACCTAAACAATGTTGAACAATTTTGGTGCACTTTCCCATTCAAACCTAAACAACTGACTTTTTGATACTATATAGACTTTGATAGTTTTTTTCTGTTTCAGATTGAGAAATAGAAAATAAAATAGTACCCATTCAGTAAATTCCACGAATTTTAGTTTTGCAGAAAGTACCTATCGTCTGCATAAAGCCTGACCTAAATTATTGGCGCACTTTTTTATTCAAACCTAAATAACTCTCTTATTTGGTACACTTTGTATAGACTTTTATACCTCTATGGATAGCCAATGAAATGGGCTTTCCAACGATATGACAACATTGGTTAGTTGGTTGAATCATTTGGCCGCTAGGGGGCGTCAAAGTTGACCTAAACAATGTTGAACAATTTTGGTGCACTTTCCCATTCAAACCTAAACAACTGAGTTTTTGATACTATATAGACTTTTATAGTTTTTTTTCTGTTTCAGATTGAGAAATAGAAAATAAAATAGTACCCATTCAGTAAATTCCACGAATTTTAGTTTTGCAGAAAGTACCTATCGTCTGCATAAAGACTGACCTAAATTATTGGCGCACTTTTTCATTCAAACCTAAATAACTCTCTTATTTGGTACACTTTGTATAGACTTTTATACCTCTATGGATAGCCAATGAAATGGGCTTTCCAACGATATGACAACATTGGTTAGTTGGTTGAATCGTTTGGCCACTAGAGGGCGTCAAAGTTGACCTAAACAACTTTTGAACAATTTCAGTGCACTTTCCCATTCAAACCTAAATAACTCAACTGCAACTTTTTGATACACTCTATATAGACTTTTATAGTTTTTTTTTCTGTTTCAGATTGGGAAATAGAAAATAAAATAGTACCTATTCAGTAAATTCCACGAATTTTAGTTTTGCAGAAAGTACCTATCGTCTTGCATAAAGCCTGACCTAAATTATTGGCGCACTTTTTCATTCAAACCTAAATAACTCTCTTATTTGGTACACTTTGTATAGACTTTTATATCTCAATGGATAGCCAATGAAATGGGCTTTCCAACGATAGGACAACTTTGGTTAGTTGGTTGAATCATTTGGCCGCTAGGGGGCGTCAAAGTTGACCTAAACAATGTTGAACAATTTTGGTGCACTTTCCCATTCAAACCTAAACAACTGACTTTTTGATACACTTTATATAGACTTTTATAGTTTTTTTTCTGTTTCAGATTCAGAAATAGAAAATAAAATAATACCCATTCAGTAAATTCCACGAATTTTAGTTTTGCAGAAAGTACCTATCGTCTGCATAAAGCCTGACCTAAATTATTAGCGCACTTTTTCATTCAAACCTAAATAACTCTCTTATTTGGTACACTTTGTATAGACTTTTATACCCGTATGGATAGCCAATGAAATGGGCTTTCCAACGATACGACAACATTGGTTAGTTGGTTGAATCATTTGGCCGCTAGGGGGCGTCAAAGTTGACCTAAACAATGTTGAACAATTTTGGTGCACTTTCCCATTCAAACCTAAACAACTGACTTTTTGATACTATATAGACTTTTATAGTTTTTTTTTCTGTTTCAGATTGGGAAATAGAAAATAAAATAGTACCCATTCAGTAAATTCCACGAATTTTAGTTTTGCAGAAAGTACCTATCGTCTGCATAAAGCCTGACCTAAATTATTGGCGCACTTTTTCATTCAAACCTAAATAACTCTCTTATTTGGTACACTTTGTATAGACTTTTATACCTCTATGGATAGCCAATGAAATGGGCTTTCCAACGATATGACAACATTGGTTAGTTGGTTGAATCATTTGGCCACTAGGGGCGTCAAAGTTGACCTAAACAATGTTGAACAATTTTGGTGCACTTTCCCATTCAAACCTAAACAACTGACTTTTTGATACACTCTATATAGACTTTTATAGTTTTTTTTTCTGTTTCAGATTGGGAAATAGAAAATAAAATAGTACCCATTCAGTAAATTCCACGAATTTTAGTTTTGCAGAAAGTACCTATCGTCTGCATAAAGCCTGACCTAAATTATTGGCGCACTTTTTCATTCAAACCTAAATAACTCTCTTATTTGGTACACTTTGTATAGACTTTTATACCTCTATGGATAGCCAATGAAATGGGCTTTCCAACGATATGACAACATTGGTTAGTTGATTGGGCCATTTGGCCACTAGAGGGCGTCAAAGTTGACCTAAACATTTTTAGTGCACTTTCTATTGAAACCTAAATAACTCTCTTATTTGGTACACTTTGTATAGACTTTTATACCTCTATGGATAGCCAATGAAATGGGCTTTCCAACGATATGACAACATTGGTTAGTTGGTTGAATTATTTGGCCGCTAGGGGGCGACAAAATTGACCTAAACAATGTTGAACAATTTTGGTGCACTTTCCCATTCAAACCTAAACAACTGACTTTTTGATACACTCTATGTAGACTTTTATAGTTTTTTTTTCTGTTTCAGATTGGGAAATAGAAAATAAAATAGTACCCATTCAGTAAATTCCACGAATTTTAGTTTTGCAGAAAGTACCTATCGTCTGCATAAAGCCTGACCTAAATTATTGGCGCACTTTTTCATTCAAACCTAAATAACTCTCTTATTTGGTACACTTTGTATAGACTTTTATACCTCTATGGATAGCCAATGAAATGGGCTTTCCAACGATATGACAACATTGGTTAGTTGGTTGAATCATTTGGCCGCTAGGGGGCGTCAAAGTTGACCTAAACAATGTTGAACAATTTTTGTGCACTTTCCCATTCAAACCTAAACAACTGACTTTTTGGTACATTCTGTATAGACTTTTATAGTTTTTTTTTCTGTTTCAGATTGGGAAATAGAAAATAAAATAGTACCCATTCAGTAAATTCCACGAATTTTAGTTTTGCAGAAAGTACCTATCGTCTGCATAAAGCCTGACCTAAATTATTAGCGCACTTTTTCATTCAAACCTAAATAACTCTCTTATTTGGTACACTTTGTATAGACTTTTGTACCTCTATGGATAGCCAATGAAATGGGCTTTCCAACGATATGACAACATTGGTTAGTTGGTTGAATCATTTGGCCGCTAGGGGGCGTCAAAGTTGACCTAAACAATGTTGAACAATTTTGGTGCACTTTCCCATTCAAACCTAAACAACTGACTTTTTGGTACATTCTGTATAGACTTTTATAGTTTTTTTTTCTGTTTCAGATTGGGAAATAGAAAATAAAATAGTACCCATTCAGTAAATTCCACGAATTTTAGTTTTGCAGAAAGTACCTATCGTCTGCATAAAGCCTGACCTAAATTATTGGCGCACTTTTTCATTCAAACCTAAATAACTCTCTTATTTGGTACACTTTGTATAGACTTTTATACCTCTATGGATAGCCAATGAAATGGGCTTTCCAACGATATGACAACATTGGTTAGTTGGTTGAATCGTTTGTCCGCTAGGGGGCGTCAAAGTTGACCTAAATAATGTTGAACAATTTTGGTGCACTTTCCCATTCAAACCTAAACAACTGACTTTTTGATACTATATAGACTTTTATAGTTTTTCTTTCTGTTTCAGTTTGGGAAATAGAAAATAAAATAGTACCCATTCAGTAAATTCCACGGATTTTAGTTTTGCAGAAAGTACCTATCGTCTGCATAAAGCCTGACCTAAATTATTAGCGCACTTTTTAATTAAAACCTAAATAACTCTCTTATTTAGTACACTTTGTATAGACTTTTATACGTCTATGGATAGCCAATGAAATGGGCTTTTCAACGATATGACAACATTGGTTAGTTGGTTGAATCATTTGTCCGCTAGGGGGCGTCAAATTTGACCTAAACATTTTTTGTGCACTTTCCATTGAAACCTAAATAACTCTCTTATTTGGTAAACTTTGTATTGACTTTTATACCTCTATGGATAGCCAATGAAATGGGCTTTCCAACGATATGACTACATTGGTTAGTTGGTTGAATCATTTGGCCGCTAGAGGGCGTCAAAGTTGACCTAAACAATGTTGAACAATTTTTGTGCACTTTCCCATTCACACCTAAACAACTGACTTTTTGGTACATTCTGTATAGACTTTTATAGTTTTTTTTTCTGTTTCAGATTGGGAAATAGAAAATAAAATAGTACCCATTCAGTAAATTCCACGAATTTTAGTTTTGCAGAAAGTACCTATCGTCTGCATAAAGCCTGACCTAAATTATTGGCGCACTTTTTCATTCAAACCTAAATAACTCTCTTATTTGGTACACTTTGTATAGACTTTTATACCTCTATGGATAGCCAATGAAATGGGCTTTCCAACGATATGACAACATTGGTTAGTTGGTTGAATCATTTGGCCACTAGAGGGCGTCAAAGTTGACCTAAACATTTTTAGTGCACTTTCCATTGAAACCTAAATAACTCTCTTATTTGGTACACTTTGTATAGACTTTTATACCTCTATGGATAGCCAATGAAATGGGCTTTCCAACGATATGACAACATCGGTTAGTTGGTTGAATTATTTGGCCGCTAGGGGGCGTCAAAGTTGACCTAAACAGTGTTGAACAATTTTGGTGCACTTTCCCATTCAACCCTAAACAACTGACTTTTTGATACTATATAGACTTTTATAGTTTTTTTTTCTGTTTCAGATTGGGAAATAGAAAATAAAATAGTACCCATTCAGTAAATTCCACAAATTTTAGTTTTGCAGAAAGTACCTATCGTCTGCATAAAGCCTGACCTAAATTATTGGCGCACTTTTTCATTCAAACCTAAATAACTCTCTTATTTGGTACACTTTGTATAGACTTTTATACCTCTATGAATAGCCAATGAAATGGGCTTTTCAACGATATGAAACATTGGTTAGTTGATTGGGCCGTTTGGCCACTAGAGGGCGTCAAAGTTGACCTAAACATTTTTCAGTGCACCAACCATTGAAACCTAAATAACTCTCTTATTTGGTACACTTTGTATAGACTTTTATACCTCTATGGATAGCCAATGAAATGGGCTTTCCAACGATATGACAACATTGGTTAGTTGGTAGCAATCATTTGGCCACTAGGGGGCGTCAAAGTTGCTGACTTTTTTGTACACTCTGTATAGACTTTTATAGTTTTTTTTCTGTTTCAGATTGGGAAATAGAAAATAAAATAGTACCCATTCAGTAAATTCCACGAATTTTAGTTTTGCAGAAAGTACCTATCGTCTGCATAAAGCCTGACCTAAATTATTGGCGCACTTTTTCATTCAAACCTAAATAACTCTCTTATTTGGTACACTTTGTATTGACTTTTGTACCTCTATGGATAGCCAATGAAATGGGCTTTCCAACGATATGACGACATTGGTTAGTTGGTTGAATCATTTGGCCACTAGAGGGCGTCAAAGTTGACCTAAACATTTTTAGTGCACTTTCCATTGAAACATAAATAACTCTCTTATTTGGTACACTCTGTATAGACTTTTATAGTTTTTTTTTCTGTTTCAGATTGGGAAATAGAAAATAAAATAGTACCCATTCAGTAAATTCCACGAATTTTAGTTTTGCAGAAAGTACCTATCGTCTGCATAAAGCCTGACCTAAATTATTGGCGCACTTTTTCATTCAAACCTAAATAACTCTCTTATTTGGTACACTTTGTATAGACTTTTATACCTCTATGGATAGCCAATGAAATGGGCTTTCCAACGATATGACAACATTGGTTAGTTGGTTGGGCCGTTTGGCCGCCAGAGGGCGTTAAAATTGACCTAAATAATTTTGAACATTTTTCCTGCACTCTTCCATTCAAACCTAAATAACTCTCTTATTTGGTACACTTTGTATAGACTTTTATACCTCTTTGGATAGCTAATTGAATGGTCTTTTCAACGATATGACACCACTAGTTGTTGGTTGTACCGTTTGGCCGCCAGAGGGCGTTAAAATTGACAAATAACTCTCTTATTTGATACACCCTGTATATAATTTTACGCGCATCGAATATTAAAGGAGTTCCGACATGTTACGACACAATACGGTGTAAGCAACAAAAGTAAAAGTTATTTCGTTCTCATTAATCTGAGTTCTGTACCGTTGTGTCTATTCACCACTGGCTAATTAAATTATTACTAAATTTTCACGCACTTTCTATTTTCTTCGGTGACGTGAAATGGTTTCTTTTGGTGGGCCAAAACTTTCGGCAAACGCAAATATTGCGTGCGACAACGTGCGTACGCAAAACCGTTACATTTCGAATAAAACAGGACACGCAGTACGTTAGAAATTTGAAACGTCGTAACTCAACTATTATGACAGCTAGAACGTTCGTTTGAACGTCAAAATGTAGCCCAGATTGTCTACTTTATTTCATCTATTAACAGTTTTTTTGGTAAAACTACAAATAACCCAGATATGGATCACGGAAAGACACATTGAAAACAAGCAAGCTTTGATCCACGTTGGGTGAGCTTTGACGCCCTCTAGCGGCCAAACGGTTTGAACTATCATAACTTTTTATGATATTTTTGGAAAGCTCTCAGTCTGGACTATCGATCGTCTTCTATAACTTTTTCACGTCAGATCTATATTAACCGAGTTATTTACAGTTGAAACTTTGAAGGTCAAAACGTGTGTTTTGACTACAATTTTGACGTGAATTCTGACTGTTTTTTTAACATTTTGACGTTTTTTGGCCCTTTTGACAGGATCTTTTTCAAAAAATCTGTATTTTCTTCCAATACATTAAACATTCAATTAAAAATCAAGACAAAAATCATAAAATAACTCAGTTATTTGATAATAAAGACAGTTAAGGCCAAATTTGACAGATTCCACTTTAACACCCCGTAACTCGGTTATTTTGACAGTTACAGGGTGATTCAAAAAACCAATTTGTAGCCCTTAAAATTCTCTTTACCACCCTGTATAATATTTCCAGTAAAAACGTCAAATAACTAAACTTTTTGACAATAAAAACAGAGTGGACTAAATCGAGCTGGGAATTTGACGGTTTCCACTTCAACACCCCGTAACTCGGTTATTTTGACAGTTACAGGGTGATTCAAAAAACTAATTTGTAGCTCTTAAAATTCTATTTACCACCCTATATAATATTTCCAGTAAAAACGTCAAATAACTAAACTTTTTGACAATAAAAACAGAGTGGACTAAATCGAGCTGGGAATTTGACGGTTTCCACTTTAACATCCCGTAACTCGGTTATTTTGACAGTTACAGGGTGATTCAAAAAACTAATTTGTAGCTCTTAAAATTCTCTTTACCACCCTGTATAATTTTTTCAGTAAAAACGTCAAATAAATGAACTTTTTGACAATAAAAACAGAGTGGACTAAATTGAGCTGGGAATTTGACGGTTTCCACTTTAACGCCCCGTAACTCGGTTATTTTGACAGTTGCAGGGTGATTCAAAAAACTCATTTGTAGCTCTTAAAATTCTCTTTACCACCCTATATAATATTTCCAGTAAAAACGTCAAATAACTAAACTTTTTGACAATAAAAACAGAGTGGACTAAATCGAGCTGGGAATTTGACGGTTTCCAGGTTAGGTTAGGTTAGTTTATTTAAAAAAAAAGTTTTTTCTAAACTTTGGCAACATTGTCTTTGACGTATTTTTGTTCGATTTTTAGTGCAAATATAGTTTTTCATTTCTTTTTGGCACTTTGGCAACATTGTCATTTTTCTCCATTTGTGACGTCATTCTTATTTTACCTTGATTATAGGTGTGTTTAGTTTTTAAAAAAAGTTGAAATTTTTCTCCGAACTTTGGCAACATTGCCAATTTTTTTCGGCTGTGACGTCATCCTCATTTTGTTTGATTTTCAGTATAGTTACAGTTAAATTAAGTTTGTTTTGGTGCAGTCACGCTCTTGAAATCCCCTTTTAATCACTCTATATAGTCACGTGACAGATTTATGACACTGTGACGTCATCTCAATTTTATTCGCAATTTAGTGTAGTTTAGTTTGTTTTTGTGTTTTGGGCAATTTAGTTTCTCTATCAGTTTTGACCTCGTTTACTCCTTTTTAAGTAGGTGAAAGTGGTGTGAATTTGGCAGAACTGGATGCAGAAAGTAATTCTGAATATTTTTAGTCTCTTGCCAAATTTCCGTATCTCTAACCGTTTCCGAGATATTCCACTATTTTGACTTTTTTTTGAAAATAGCATCAAAAATTTTCAAAACTCAGTATCTCGGTTATTTTTATGGGTTTCAGGTACCGTAAAAAACTCAAAATATTTGTCTTGAAGCACTCTTTCTTATCCTGTCAAGCATACAACTACAAAACATATACAGGGTGTCCAAAAGTAGCATCTTAAATCAGTAACTATGTCTCTACCAGTATTGACTGCGTTTATTCGGTTGTAAGTAAGCAAAAATGGTGTAAACCATAGTGCACTAGGTGTGGCAAGTCATTCTGAACATTTTTGGTATCTTGCAAAATTTCCGTATCTCAACCAGTTTACGAGATATTCCACTATTTTGATTTTTTTCTTGAAAAATTTTCAAAATTCCGTATCTCGGTTATTTTTATGGGTTTCAGGTACCGTAAAAAACTCAAAATATTTGTCTTGAAGCACTCTTTCTTATCCTGTCAAGCATACAACTACTAAACATATACAGGGTGTCCAAAAATAGCATCTTAAATCAGTAACTATGGCTCTATCAGTTTTGACCTCGTTTACTCCTTTTTAAGTAGGTGAAAGTGGTGTGAATTTGGCAGAACTGGATGCAGAAAGTAATTCTGAATATTTTTAGTCTCTTGCCAAATTTCCGTATCTCTAACCGTTTCCGAGATATTCCACTATTTTGACTTTTTTTTGAAAATAGCATCAAAAATTTTCAAAACTCAGTATCTCGGTTATTTTTATGGGTTTCAGGTACCGTAAAAAACTCAAAATATTTGTCTTGAAGCACTCTTTCTTATCCTGTCAAGCATACAACTACAAAACATATACAGGGTGTCCAAAAGTAGCATCTTAAATCAGTAACTATGTCTCTACCAGTATTGACTGCGTTTATTCGGTTGTAAGTAAGCAAAAATGGTGTAAACCATAGTGCACTAGGTGTGGCAAGTCATTCTGAACTTTTTGACAATAAAAACAGAGTGGACTAAATTGAGCTGGGAATTTGATTTGTCTTTCCACTTTAACGCCCCGTAACTCGGTGTATTTTGACAGTTGCAGGGTGATTCAAAAAACTCATTTGTAGCTCTTAAAATTCTCTTTACCACCCTATATAATATTTCCAGTAAAAACGTCAAATAACTAAACTTTTTGACAATAAAAACATTTTCAAAATTCCGTATCTCGGTTATTTTTATGGGTTTCAGGTACCGTAAAAAACTCAAAATACTTGAAGCACTCTTTCTTATCCTGTCAAGCATACGAGTGGACTAAATCGAGCTGGGAATTTGACGGTTTCAGGCTATGGCTCTATCAGTTTTGACCTCGTTTACTCCTTTTTAAGTAGGTGAAAGTGGTGTGAATTTGGCAGAACTGGATGCAGAAAGTAATTCTGAATATTTTTAGTCTCTTGCCAAATTTCCGTATCTCTAACCGTTTCCGAGATATTCCACTATTTTGACTTTTTTTTGAAAATAGCATCAAAAATTTTCAAAACTCAGTATCTCGGTTATTTTTATGGGTTTCAGGTACCGTAAAAAACTCAAAATATTTGTCTTGAAGCACTCTTTCTTATCCTGTCAAGCATACAACTACAAAACATATACAGGGTGTCCAAAAGTAGCATCTTAAATCAGTAACTATGTCTCTACCAGTATTGACTGCGTTTATTCGGTTGCAAGTAAGCAAAAATGGTGTAAACCATAGTGCACTAGGTGTGGCAAGTCATTCTGAACATTTTTGGTATCTTGCAAAATTTCCGTATCTCAACCAGTTTACGAGATATTCCACTATTTTGATTTTTTTCTTGAAAAATTTTCAAAATTCCGTATCTCGGTTATTTTTCAGGTTTCAACTACCGCAAAATGCTCAAAATGTGCGCCTTGAAATGCTCTCACTCTTCCTGGCAAGCTTACAACTCCTAAACATATACAGGGTGTCCAAAAATTTTAAAAAAAGTGTAGGACACTAAGGTAAATTAAAATGACCTTAAAAGGCCTTTAAAATGACAGTTTTGACAGGTTTTGCAGAAAGTGGGGCAGTTTTGAGTGATCTCCGGCGTAGGTTAGGTTAGGTTAGTTTATTTAAAAAAAAAGTTTTTTCTAAACTTTGGCAACATTGTCTTTGACGTATTTTTGTTCGATTTTTAGTGCAAATATAGTTTTTCATTTTCTTTTTGGCACTTTGGCAACATTGTCATTTTTCTCCATTTGTGACGGCATTCTTATTTTACCTTGATTATAGGTGTGTTTAGTTTTTAAAAAAAGTTGAAATTTTTCTGACGTCATCATCATTTTGTTTGATTTTTAGTATAGTTACAGTTAAATTAAGTTTGTTAGTTAATTTTAAAAATTGTACTGAAGTTTTTGACAGATTTTCACCCTTTTTTTGGGACACCCCGTATAAGGGTGGAAGCCTTTTAAACGTTTCTAGTACACTGGAAACAAGTCACGTGGCCGGTCACGTGACTAGGCCACGTGACCCAGCAAACATCGTCCCAGAAGTCCTGGAAGAACTTGTTCAGTCCCGGTTCGAGTTTCTTGTAATCGAGTTTAAAATCCAAAATTTCCAAACTAATCAGTTTATATACAGAGTGTTTTGTGTGATTTTTAATTTTTTTTTTTTGGGTCGTAGCTTTCCTTATTATTGCGGTTTTGATGTATGCTTACTCTTTTAATAACTTCTTAATTTTCTGTTATTTTTTTTGCCAAAAAAAGCAACTTAAATCAAGCGGACATAGAGCAAGCATACCTCAACTCCTAACCTTAAAAATAAAAGCATTTAAATGCTATTTTAAGCTGTTTTGCTTTAAAAAGTTTTTCTTGACAGATCCAGAAAAAAAATTAATTAAGTGAGTGACCATTTCCGGCCTCAATTGGCCTCGGGAACATTATACCGAATATCAGCCTCAAAATCCTGATTTGTGCCCACGTGACCCGAATTATGACAATCTGGAACGCGGCTATGATTCCTGGAACGGTTCCACCACGAATTTTGGTTGTGGTAGATTTTTGAACGCAGGTAATTGCGGTTTCTTTCAGCTACGTTCCAGTTTTCTGGAAAATATCCCAGAAACTGTATTTCTCTAGCGAAAATCAAACTAAATTGCCCAAAACCCAAAAACCAACTAAACTACACTAAATTGCGAATAAAATTGAGATGACGTCACAGTGTCATAAATCTGTCACGTGACAGAGCGTGACTGCACCAAAACAAACTTAATTTAACTGTAACTATACTGAAAATCAAACAAAATGATGATGACGTCACGGCCGAAAAAAAATTGACAATGTTGCCAAAGTTCGGAGAAAAATTTCAACTTTTTTTAAAAACTAAACACACCTATAATCAAGGTAAAATAAGAATGACGTCACAAATGGAGAAAAATGACAATGTTGCCAAAGTTCAGAAAAAAACCTTTTTCAAAATAAACTAACCTAACCTAACCTAAGCTGAACATCACTCAAAACTTTCCCACTTTCTGCAAAACCTGTCAAAACTGTCATTTTAAAGGCATTTACCTGAGTGTCCTAAACTTTTTTTTTTTTAATTTTTGGACACCCTGTATATGTTTAGGAGTTGTAAGCTTGCCGGGAAGAGTGAGAGCGTTTCAAGGCGCACATTTTGAGCTTTTTGCGGTAGTTGAAACCGGATAAATAACCGAGATACAGAATTTTGAAAATTTTTCAAGAAAAAAATCAAAATAGTGGAATATCTCGGAAACGGTTAGAGATACAAACATTTTGCAAGATACCAAAAATGTTCAGAATAACTTGCCACACCTAGTGCACTGAGGTTTACACCATTTTTGCTTACTTACAACCGAATAAACGCGGTCAATACTGGTAGAGCCATAACTGATTTAAAATGTTATTTTTGGACACCCTGTACATGTTTAGTAGTTGTAGGCTATACAGGAAGCGAAAAAGCAATTTAAGACAAAGATTTTTATTTTTTTACGGTACCTTAAACTTTAAAAATAACCGAGTTACAGAATTTTGAAAATTTTTGATGCTATTTCCAAAAAAAAGTCAAAATAGTGGAATATCTCGGAAACGGTTAGAGATACGGAAATTTGGCAAGAGACTAAAAATATTCAGAATTACTTTCTGCATCCAGTTCTGTCAAATTCACACCGCTTTGGCCCACTTAAAACGGAGTAAATGAGGTCAAAACTGATAGAGACATAGTTACTGATTTAAGATTCTATTTTTGGACACCCTGTATATGTTTAGTAGTTGTAAGCTTGGCAGGAGCAGAAAGAGTGATTCAAGACAAACATTTTGAGTTTTTTACGGTACCTGAAACCTTAAAAATAACCGAGATACAGAATTTTGAACATTTTTGATGCTATTTCCAAAAAAAAGTCAAAATAGTGGAATATCTCTGAAACGGTTAGAGATACGGAAATTTAGCAGGAGATCAAAAATGTTCAGAATGACTTTCTTCATCCAGTCTTGGTAGGTTTACACCACTTTCACCTACCTAAAACCGGATAAACGCGGTCAAAACTGGTAGAGCCTTAGTTACTGATTTAAGATGCTATTTTTGGACACTCTGTATATGTTTGGTAGCTGTAAGCTTGGCAGGATAAGAAAGAGCGATTTGAGACAAACATTCTAAGTTTTTTACCGTATCAAAAACTTCAAAAATAACCGAAATACTGAGTTTTGAAAATGTTTGATTTTATTTCCAAAAAAAAGTCAAAATAGTGGAATATCTCGTAAACGGTTAGAGTTACGGAAATTTAGCAAGAGACTAAAAATGTACAGAATTACTTTCTGCATCCAGTTCTGTCAAATTCACACCGCTTTGGCCCACTTAAAACGGAGTAAATGAGGTCAAAACTGATAGAGACATAGTTACTGATTTAAGATTCTATTTTTGGACACCCTGTATATGTTTAGTAGTTGTAAGCTTGACAGGAGAAGAAAGAGCGATTCAAGACAAACATTTTGAGTTTTTTACGGTACCTGAAACCTTAAAAATAACCGAGATACAGAATTTTGAAAATTTTGATGCTATTTCCAAAAAAAGTCAAAATAGTGGAATATCTCGGAAACGGTTAGAGATACGGAAATTTAGCAAGAGATCAAAAATGTTCAGAATGACTTTCTTCATCCAGTTTTGGTAGGTTTACACCACTTTCACCTACCTAAAACCGGGTAAACGCGGTCAATACTGGTAGAGCCATAGTTACTGATTTAAGATGCTATTTTTGGACACCCTGTATATGTTAAGTAGTTGTAAGATTGACAGGAGGAAAAAGTGCATTTAAGACCAACATTTTGAGCTTTTTACGGTACCTAAAACCTTAAGTTTTAAAATTTTTGATGCAATTTCCAAAAAAAGTCAAAATAGTGGAATATCTCGGAAACGGTTAGAGAAATGGAAATTTGGAAAGAGACCAAAAATGTTCAAAACGACTTTCTGCATTCGACGCATTGAGATTTACAGCACTTTCTCTCACTTACAACTGGGTAAACGCGGTCAATACTGACAGAGCCATACTTTCTGATTTAAGGTGCTTTTTTGTAATTTTTTGGACACTCGGTATATGCTTAGTAGTTGTAAGCTTAGCAGGAGAAGAAAAATCATGTCAAAACGACCTTTTTGAGCTTTTTACGGTACCTGAAACCTCAAAAATAACCGCGATAGCAGAATTTTCAAAATTTTGATACAGTTTTCAAAAAAAAGTCAAAATCTCGAAAACGGTTAGAGCTACAAAAAATTAGCAAGATACCAAAAATGTTCAGAATGACTTTCTGCACCCAGTGGACTATGGGGTTTTAAATGACAGCTGCCTGTACACGTCAAAAATGACAGCAAAAGTAATTCTGTCAAAATTACTCAAAGTGATCATATTTTGTCACTTTTTGGGCCTAATTTTTCAGAATACATTTTTTGATGAAATAAACCCGGAAAAACACTAAAAAAGACAGTTTGGCAGCAACAAATGAGTTAATCAAAACATTTTAAAGTCCCTAATCGATTGGTTGAGGTTCGATCGGTCATTGACTGGCTTCTGCAATTTCGTTTCGATTATTTTTGGTTAAAATCGCAATTTATCTCCTCGTTCGATGAAACTGACTGGCATTTTCAACACTTTTGCCGCAGAACTTTCACTTTTCGTCGCGCACACGAACCAGTACCACAGAATTGACAGAAGAAAGGACCACGATAAGCATTCAACGTACCTTTGGCTTACTTTTTACTTGGAATTGGCATTTTAATGGGTTCCCAACGTTGACAATTTGAGTACCACCAAAACAGGGTTAAATGGTACCGAAACGTTTGGGATATTTTACTCAACCAAATGCTGTATAACTCAGTTATTTGACAACTTACGTTAAAATGTCATAGAAGAGAAAAGATAGCCCAGATTCCAAGCTTTCCAAAAATATCCCTACATGAATAACTCCTACGTTAAAATGTCATTGATTTAATTGATTTAATTGATTACCCCGTTTGGCCGCTAGAGAGCGTCAAAGTCAACAGAGTTTTTATGTCAAACCACTTTGACGTGTTTCACTTTGACGTTGAATAACTCAGTTATATGACAACCTACGTTAAAATGTCATAGAAAAGAATAGATAGCCCAGATTCCAAGCTTTCCAAAAATGTCCTCACTTGATTTAATTGATTACCCCGTTTGGCCGCTAGAGAGCGTCAAAGTCAACAGAGTTTTTATGTCAAACCACTTTGACGTGTTTCACTTTGACGTTGAATAACTCAGTTATTTGACAACTTACGTTAAAATGTCATAGAAGAGAAAAGATAGCCCAGATTCCAAGCTTTCCAAAAATGTCCTTTTTTGACTTAATTGATTACCCCGTTTGGCCGCTAGAGAGCGTCAAAGTCAACAGAGTTTTATGTCAAACCACTTTGACGTGCTTTACTTTGACGTTGAATAACTCAGTTATTTGACAAGCTTACGTTAAAATGTCATAGAAGAGAAAAGATAGCCCAGATTCCAAGCTTTCCAAAAATATCCTTTTTTGACTTAATTGATTACCCCGTTTGGCCGCTAGAGAGCGTCAAAGTCAACAGAGTTTTTATGTCAAACCACTTTGACGTGTTTTACTTTGACGTTGAATAACTCAGTTATTTGACAGCTTACGTTAAAATGTCATAGAAGAGAAAAGATAGCCCAGATTCCAAGCTTTCCAAAAATATCCCTTCATGACTTAATTGGTTGCCCCGTTTGGCCGCTAGAGAGCGTCAAATTCAACAGAGTTTTTATGTAAAACCAATTTGACGGGTTTCACTTTGACGTTGAATAACTCAGTTATTTGACAATTTACGTTAAAATGTCATAGAAGAGAAAAGATAGCCCAGATTCCAAGCTTTCCAAAAATATCCCTACATGACTTAAATGGTTACTGCGTTTGGCCGCTAGAGAGCGTCAAAGTCAACAGAGTTTTTATGTCAAACCACTTTGACGTGTTTCACTTTGACGTTGAATAACTCAGTTATTTGTCATAGAAGAGAAAAGATAGCCCAGATTCCAGGCTTTCCAAACATATCCTTTCTTGACTTAATTGGTTGCCCTGTTTGGCCGCTAGAGAGCGTCAAATTATGTCAAACCACTTTGACGTGTTTTCAATTTGACGTTAAAATGTCATAGAAGAGAAAAGATAGCCCATATTTCAAGCCCAGATTCTTTGACGTGTTTTACTTTGACGTTGAATAACTCAGTTATTTGACAAGCTTTCCAGATTGCAAGCTTTCCAAAAATATCCTTTTTTGACTTAATTGATTTCCCCGTTTGTCCGCCGTCAAAGTCAACAGAGTTTTTATGTCAACCACTTTGACGTTTATTTTGACTTAATGTCATAGAAGAGAATAGGTAGCCCAGATTCCAAGCTTTCCCCCGTTTGGCCGCTAGAGGGCATCAAAATTAACAGAGTTTTTATGTCAAACTACTTTGACGTGTTTTACTTTGACGTTGAATAACTCAGTTATTTGACAAGTTTACGTTAAAATGTCATAGAAGAGAAAAGATAGCCCAGATAGCCCAGATTCCAAGCTTTCCTAGAGAGCGTCAAAGTCAACAGAGTTTTTATGTCAAAAACGTGTTTACTTTGACGTTGAATAACTCAGTTATTTGACAATTCACGTTAAAATGTCATGATTAAGCTTTCCAAAAATATCCTTTTTTGACTTAATTGATTTTCCCGTTTGGCCGCTAGAGGGCATCAAAATTAACAGAGTTTTTATGTCAAACTACTTTGACGTGTTTTACTTTGACGTTGAATAACTCAGTTATATGACAACCTACGTTAAAATGTCTGACTTAATTGGTTGCCCCCGTTTGGCCACTCGGGAGCGTCAAAGTCAACAGAGTTTTTATGTCAAACTACTTTGACGTGTTTTACTTTGACGTTGAATAACTCAGTTATATGACAACCTACGTTAAAATGTCATAGAAAAGAAAAGATAGCCCAGATTCCAAGCTTTCCAAAAATGTCCCTTCATGACCTAATTGGTTGCCGCGTTTGGTTGCTAGAGAGCGTCAAAGTCAACAAAGTCATTATGTCAAACCACTTTGACATGTTTCGGTAGTATTTTTTTAATTTTCTTCAGCATGTTGCCCAAACTTTTTTTATTTTCAGTCTTGAGAGAAAATACGGGACGCTACTGGAGAATTTGTCAAAAAAAAAACCTAAAAAGAATAAAAGCTTTTTAACAAATTACTTACCAATAACTGAATAAGAAAACCATTTCGTTGAGCACTTATTGTTCTATTAGGCGGATTAAATTTGATTTTCAAATTCCCATAAGCGATAACCATATTCGTGTATCGTTTACATGCAATATTCATGGAAAATAAACGTTAAAAAAATTCCACCACTTTGAATAACGTGTTCGTAAATGCATTAAAGTTTGAAATAACAAAAAAAAAATATTAAAAAATAAAGCGTGTTTGGATTTGTATTTTACTTGTTAATTCAGTTAATTGATGAGAATATTATATTGTGTGTAGAAAAAGACAATGTCTGTCAATAGTACATAATAGTAATAATTAAGCCAAAATTTTTGTAAAAAAAAATATTTAAAAAATTGGTTTTTAAGTCAATTTTCATGTTTCCAAAGTTTCCCACTTAAAAATTGACTTGAAAGCTTTAATTTTGACTTTGAAACGTTGAAAATTGACTCAGAAACTTGTAAATGGACAATCAAGTCAATTTTCAGGTCTCTGACTCTCATTTCACTCTTCTAGCCTCAAAAATCTGAGTTAGATGCAAGAAATTAGGGTTTTAAGTCAATTTTCATGTTTCAGACATTGTTTTCAACTTTTCCAACTTAAAAATTGACTTGAAAGCTGTAATTTTGACTTTGAAACGTTGAAAATTGACTCAGAAACTTGTAAATGGACAATCAAGTCAATTTTCAGGTCTCTGACTCTCATTTCACTCTTCTAGCCCCAAAAATGTGAGTTAGATGCAAGAAATTAGGGTTTTAAGTCAATTTTCATGTTTCAGACATTGTTTTCAAGATTTCCAACTTAAAAATTGACTTGAAAGCTGTCATTTTGACTTTTAAACGTCAAAAATTGACTCAGAAACTTGTAAATGGACAATCAAGTCAATTTTCAGGTCTCTGACTCTCATTTCACTCTTCTAGCCCCAAAAATGTGAGTTAGATGCAAGAAATTAGGGTTTTAAGTCAATTTTCATGTTTCAGACATTGTTTTCAACTTTTCCAACTTAAAAATTGACTTAAAAGCTTTCATTTTGACTTTTAAACGTCAAAAATTGACTCAGAAACTTGTGATTGGTCTATCAAGTCAATTTGTATGCTTCTAGTCTTAAAAATCAAAGTTAAAAGCAAAAAAATGGGGTTTTAAGTCAATTTTCATGTTTCTGACGGTTTCCAAGATTTCAAACTTAAAATTTGACTTAAAAGCTGTAATTTTGACTTTTAAACGTCAAAAATTGACTCATAAGCTTGTATATGAACAATCAGGTCAATTTTCAGGTCTCTGACTCTCATTTCACTCTTTTAGCCCCAAAAATGTGAGTTAGATGCAAGAAATTAGGGTTTTAAGTCAATTTTCATGTTTCAAACATTGTTTTCAACATTTCCAACTTGAAAATTGACTTAAAACCTTTCATTTTGACTTTTAAACGTCAAAAATTGACTCAGAAACTTGTGATTGACCTATCAAGTCAATTTTTATGCTTCTAGGCTTAAAAATCAAAGTAAAAAGCAAAAAATTAAGGTTTTTAAGTCAATTTTCATGTTTCTGAATGTTTCCAAGAATTCAAACTTAAAAATTGACTTGAAAGCTGTCATTTTGACTTTGAAACGTTGAAAATTAACTCAGAAACTTGTGATTGGCCTATAAAATCAATTTATATGCTTCTAGCCTTAAAAATCAAAGGTAAAAGCAAAAAAATGGGGTTTTAAGTCAAATTTCATGTTCCAGACATTGTTTTCAACTTAAAAATTGACTTGAAAGCTGTCATTTTGACTTTGAAACGTCAAAAATTGACTCAGAAACTTCTAATTGGAAAATTAAGTTAATTTTCACGTCTCTAACTGTTATTTTATGCTTCTAGCCTTAAAAATCTGAGTTAGAACCCAAAAATTAGGATTTTTAAGTCAATTTTCATGTTTAAGGCTGAATGTTCAACTTACGGTACTTTCAAACCCCCGTAACTCGGCCACAGGGCAAAATTGAAAAAAATGTTAAAGAACAAAAATTGTAGGAAATTTAATTCTCTACAAAAACCTAAGAGGGACATTTTGCCCTCAAGGGCACCAGAAAGGATAAATTAGCTTAGGAATGTTTACGTAATTTCAATCCCCCGTAACTCGACCACAGGGCAAAATTCATAAAAATGTTATAGAACAAAAATTGTAGGGAATTTAATTTTCTACAAAAACTTAAGAATGAAATTTTGTCGTTAAGGGCCTCAGAACGGAGATATTTGCTTAGGAATGTTTAGTGGGCGCAAAGTGTCTGAATGGTTACTTACGGAAATTCAATCTCCTGTAACTCGGTAACAAGGCAAAATTCAGGGAAATATTAAAGAACAAACATTGTAGGGAATTTAATTTTCTACAAAAACCTAAGAGGGAAATTTCGTCCTCAGGGGCCTCAGAAGAGAGATATTTGCTTAGGAATGTTTAGTGGGCGCAAAGTGTCTGAATGTTTACTTACGGAACTTCAATCCCCTGTAACTCAGCCACAGGGCAAAATTCAGGGAAATGTTAAAGAACAAGAATTGTAGGGAATTTAATTTTCTACAAAAACATAAGAATGAGATTTTGCCCTCAGGGGCGTCAGAAGGGAGTTATTCCCCTAAAACTAAGACAAGATCTGCGAGTCCCTAAAAAACAATACCAAACATTTTTTGCAATAATTCAACTAGTTTTGAATAACATATAAATATCTAATAACAAACAAAGAACCGCGTACGCCACTGACCAAAAAAAAAAAAGAGAAAAAACCAGGGAAGGGGTGAGAGAGAGAGAGAAAGAAGTAAAACAATCGGTCAGCATCAACAAACACAGTCGCGCAGATAGATTTCCGGCTTTTGCACAAAAACCCGGTAAAAGCGAGAGTGCTTACACCGGGTGTCCCCCCCAGAAGAAGGTCCCCCAGAGGATTGTGTATCGGCGAGACCGCGGTTTCGTCCAAGTCTAGTTCGGTCTTCGTGAGTGCGCGAATCGGCGCCCCCGCGTTCAAATTCTGCAGGACGAAGTTACCATCTTCATCCTGCTCCAGGTACGCGGTGATTTGGTTCCGAAGGAAAAAAACGGGAAAAAAAGGAGATTTTTGCGTGTGCGGGAGCTACGGTTATATAGCATGTGCTAGGCATGAGTTTAGTGGTACCCGCTAGAAAGTAGGTTCTTTTTACCTGTCCATGGAGTGGTACTGTTGGAAGTGGACCTGGTGGTCACCTGGAGGAGTTTTCCCCACTCAGTAACTACAAAACACCTAAAATATTACTTAATTTTTCCTATTTTTTTTAAAATTTTAATTTGAGGCATATACAAGGTGTCCCCAAAAATCACAAGTTCCTGGACGTAAAGTTACCCTAACCGGTTATTTTCCCAGTCATTGAGTCACTTTTCGTGCACCCCCTGTATACGCACTGATAACGTGTCTTTCAGGGATAAGTTGAGCGGTTCTTTACGAACATTTTAGCTTTCTTTCAAATTTTTCGTAACTCTCATCGTTTCTGAGTTATTTAGCAAAAACTGGTTTGATGCCAGAAAATCAGTTGAAACTGTGGTTTGAATTTTGAAAACCCTGTAACTCGGTTATTTTTGGGAGTTCAGGGAGGTTGAACCACTGAAATTAACCGTTTTGAGCTCCTTTTTCCTGTGGTGTAAAGCAAAAAATTTTATCTGAAAAATTGCGTACAGGGTGAGCAAAAACAGTCAATCACCGTACTTTTCATGCACACCCTGTATACTGCAAGCAAAAACGGTCCGGCAAGCTTACGGATTTGGGTTAAGGAGTTGATTAGAAATATTTTTGGTCTCTTGCTAATTTTTCGTCACTTTCACCGTTTCTGAGTTATTTACCAAAACTGGTTTGATGGAACAAATTTTCAAATCAGTTGAAAATGTGGTCTGAAATTTGAACACGGTTTAAAGGACAGTCAGGGACAAAATCGTCTGGAAACCCCACTCAGAGTGCAAAAATGACTGTTTTAAGCACATTTTTGGAATCCTCATTAAATTTCCTATCCAATAACCTCAAAAAACACTAAAATATTTGGTACAGTCAGGGAGAAAAGCGGTGTCAAAGTTTGAATTGACAGAAACACAGTTTGATAGAACAGTCAGGGACAAAATCGTCTGTAAACCCCACTCAGAGTGCAAAAATGACTGTTTTAAGCACATTTTTGGAATCCTCATTAAATTTCCTCTCCAATAACCTAAAAAAACACTAAAATATTTGGTACAGTCAGGGCGAAAAGCGGTGTCAAAGTTTTAATTACAAGAAACACAGTTTGAAAGAACAGTCAGGGACAAAATTGTCTGTAAACCCCACTCAGAGTGCAAAAATGACTGTTTTAGGCACATTTTTGGAATCCTCATTAAATTTCCTCTCCAATAACCTGGAAAAACACTAAAATATTTGGTACAGTCAGGGAGAAAAGCGGTGTCAAGTTTAAACTCACAGAAACACAGTTTGTAAGAACAGTCAGGGACAAAATTGTCTGTAAACCCACTTAGAGTGAGAAAATGACTGTTTTAAGCACATTTTTGGAATCCTCATTAAATTTCCTATCCAATAACCTGAAAAAACACTAAAATATTTGGTACAGTCAGGGAGAAAAGCGGTGTCAAAGTTTGAACTGACAGAAACACAGTTTGAAAGAACAGTCAGGGACAAAATCGTCTGTAAACCCCACTTAGAGTGCAAAAATGACTGTTTTAAGCACATTTTTGGAATCCTCATTAAATTTCCTATCCAATAACCTCAAAAAACACTAAAATAATTGGTACAGTCAGGGAGAAAAGCGGTGTCAAAATTTGAACTGACAGAAATACAGTTTGAAAGAACAGACAGGGTCAAAATCGTCTGGAAATCCCACTCAGAGTGCAAAAATGACTGTTTTAAGCACATTTTTGGAATCCTCATTAAATTTCCTCTCCAATAACCTCAAAAAATACAAAAATATTTGGTACAGTCAGGGAGAAAAGCGGTGTCAAAATTTGAACTGCCAGAAACACAGTTTGAAAGAACAGTCAGGGACAAAATCGTCTGTAAACCCCACTTAGAGTGCAAAAATGACTGTTTTAAGCACATTTTTGGAATCCTCATTAAATTTCCTATCAAGTAATCTGGAAAAACACTTCAAAATTTGGTACAGTCAGGGAGAAAAGTGGTGTCAAAATTTAAAGTGTTGGAAACACTGTTTAAAAGACAGTCAGGGGCAAAATCGCTTGTAAAACCCACTTGTAGTAGGAAAATGACTATTTTAAGCACATTTTTGGAATCCTCATTCAATTTCCTATCAAATAATATGGAAAAACACTTCAAAATTTGGTACAGTCAGGGAGAAAAGTGGTGTCAAAATTTAAAGTGTTGGAAACACTGCTTAAAAGACAGTCAGGGGCAAAATCGCTTGTAAAACCCACTTAGAGTGGGAAAGTGACTATTTTAAGCACATTTTTGGAATCCTCAGTAAATTTCCTCTCCAATAACTTCAAAAAACACTAAAATAATTGGTACAGTCAGGGAGAAAAGCGCTGTCAAAATTTGAACTGACAGAAATACAGTTTGAAAGAACAGTCAGGGACAAAATAGTCTGGAAACCCCACTGAGAGTGCGAAAATGACTGTTTTAAGCACATTTTTGTAATCCTCATTAAATTTCCTCTCCAATAACCTAAAAAAACACTAAAATATTTGGTACAGTCAGGGCGAAAAACGGTGTCAAAGTTTTAATTACAAGAAACACAGTTTGAAAGAACAGTCAGGGACAAAATCGTCTGGAAACCCCACTCAGAGTGCAAAAATGACTGTTTTAAGCACATTTTTGGAATCCTCATTAAATTTCCTATCCAATAACCTCAAAAAACACTAAAATAATTGGTACAGTCAGGGAGAAAAGCGGTGTCAAAATTTGAACTGACAGAAACACAGTTTGAAAGAACAGTCAGGGACAAAATCGTCTGGAAATATCACTCAGAGTGCAAAAAAGTCTGTTTTAAGCACATTTTTGGAATCCTCAGTAAATTTCCTATCCAATAACCTCAAAAAACACTAAAATATTTGGTACAGTCAGGGAGAAAAGCGGTGTCAAAATTTGAACTGACAGAAACACAGTTTGAAAGAACAGTCAGGGACAAAATCGTCTGGAAACCTCACTTAGAGTGCAAAAATGACTGTTTTAAGCACATTTTTGGAATCCTCATTAAATTTCCTATCCAATAACCTCAAAAAACACTAAAAAATTTGGTACAGTCAGGGAGAAAAGCGGTGTCAAAATTTGAACTGACAGAAACACAGTTTGAAAGAACAGTCAGGGACAAAATCGGCTGTAAACCCCACTCAGAGTGCAAAAATGACTGTTTTAAGCACATTTTTGGAATCCTCATTAAATTTCCTATCCAATAACCTCAAAAAACACTAAAATAATTGGTACAGTCAGGGAGAAAAGCGGTGTCAAACTTTGAACTGACAGAAACACAGTTTGATAGAACAGTCAGGGACAAAATCGTCTGGAAACCCCACTTAGAGTGCAAAAATGACTGTTTTAAGCACATTTTTGGAATCCTCATTAAATTTCCTATCCAATAACCTAAAAAAACACTAAAATAATTGGTACAGTCAGGGAGAAAAGCGGTGTCAAAATTTGAACTGTCAGAAACACAGTATTTGTATTTTACCCCTCACTACTATAAACGTACCTTGATACAGGGTGTTGGAAAAATGTTTTTTGTTGTAAATACCTTCGAAACTGTTTGTCGCACTTAAAACAACTTTTGCAGTTTCTAGTTCTTTTTTTTGTTGGAAATTTTGTTTGTTTTTTGTTGTGTTTTAACAACGTTTTCTAAAACCTTGAAGTGTGACCTTGAATATCTCCTTTCTGAGACCTTTAAGGACAAAATGTCTCTTATAGGTTTTAGTAGAAAACTAAATTCCCTACAATTTTTGTTTCCTAACATTTCCCTGAATTTTGCCACGTAACCGAGTTACGGGGAATTGAAATTCCGTAAGTAAACGTTCAGGCATTTTGCGACCAGTAAACATTCCTAAGCAAATATCTCCCTTCTGAGACCTTTAAGGACAAAATGTCTCTTATAGGTTTTAGTAGAAAATTAAATTCCTACAATTTTTGTCTCTTAACATTTCCTTGAATTTTGCCATTTAACCGAGTTACGGAGGATTGAAGTTCCTTAAGTAGCTTAAAACTACTTTTGATTTTGGTTAACCCTGTATATGCCTAAAATTTAAATTTCAATTTGTTTCGGATCAATTGGAAATCAATCGACTTAGTAGTGTAGTTTTGGGAAAAAATCAATAACGATATTTTAGGTGGTGTTTGTTACAGTGTATACAGGGTGTCCAATCTGGCACTAACGTAATTGTTTTGGGAAAAAAATTTTGGTAACCACTAGATCCATTTTCAAAATGAGAAATTATGGTTCGATAAAATTTTTTATTAAATTCAAAATAGTAAGTGTGCCACCCTGTATAAAACAGGGAGTGTCAATAAAAGAATGTGGACAAAGCAATAAACAAACTGAATTTTAGAAAACAGTAAAGTAATAGTTACTTTACGTACTGGAGGGTGGAAAATTAAACTTTCCACCACCAATTAGGAATAACGTGTGTCAAATCAACTTTCCGCCCGGTTTTACGTGCGGAAAGTGCGCTTTTCCCCAAATTGGCATGTTTTTAGAAATAAATTTGCTTTTATAAGTAAAAGGATAGAAATTAAGGATCGTATATCTAATTATTATTAAAAACAATCAGGTCAAAAGTCACCAATTAGAGAGATATCGTGCGATTTGAATGTTTGAAAAAAATAGGGATTTTAATCATTTGTTTGGCACGATTTTTATTGCCCGTGACATTGTTATTATATTTAGATCATCGCACTTAGGTCATCGCAAAATATATTTGGGTCACTGTGTAGCGTTGAGCGTGCGCAATCCACTGATCTAAAAATATATCCCATTTGAAACAAAATGGCTTGTAAAACCCGTTTGGAGTGGGAAAATGACTGTTTTAAGCACATTTTTGGAATCCTCATTAAATTTCCTATCAAATAGCTTAAAAAAACACTTTAAAATTTGGTACAGTCAGGGAGAAAAACGGTGTCAAAGTTTAAAGTGCTGGAAACACTGCTTAAAGGACAGTCAGGGGCAAAATCGCTTGTAAAACCCACTTGGAGTGGGAAAATGACTATTTTAAGCACATTTTTGGAATCCTCATTAAATTTCCTATCAAATAATCTGGAAAAACACTTCAAAATTTGGTACAGTCAGGGAGAAAAGTGGTGTCAAAATTTAAAGTGTTGGAAACACTGCTTAAAGGTACAGTCAGGAGAAAATAAAGAGTTGGCTTGTAAAACCCACTTGGAGTGGGAAAGTGACTATTTTAAGCACATTTTTGGAATCCTCATTAAATTTGCTATCAAATAATCTGGAAAAACACTTCAAAATTTGGTACAGTCAGGGAGAAAAGTGGTGTCAAAATTTAAAGTGTTGGAAACACTGCTTAAAGGACAGTCAGGGGCAAAATCGCTTGTAAAACCCACTTGGAGTGGGAAAGTGACTATTTTAAGCACATTTTTGGAATCCTCATTAAATTTCCTATCAAATAATCTGGAAAAACACTTCAAAATTTGGTACAGTCAGGGAGAAAAGTGGTGTCAAAATTTAAAGTGCTGGAAACACTGCTTAAAGGACAGTCAGGGGCAAAATCGCTTGTAAAACCCACTTGGAGTGGGAAAGTGACTATTTTAGGCACATTTTTGGAATCCTCATTAAATTTCCTATCAAATAATCTGGAAAAACACTTCAAAATTTGGTACAGTCAGGGAGAAAAGTGGTGTCAAAATTTAAAGTGCTGGAAACACTGCTTAAAGGACAGTCAGGGGCAAAATCGCTTGTAAAACCCACTTGGAGTGGGAAAGTGACTATTTTAGGCACATTTTTGGAATCCTCATTAAATTTCCTATCAAATAATCTGGAAAAACACTTAAAAATTTGGTACAGTCAGGGAGAAAAGTGGTGTCAAAATTTAAAGTGCTGGAAACACTGCTTAAAGGACAGTCAGGGGCAAAATCGCTTGTAAAACCCACTTGGAGTGGGAAAGTGACTATTTTAAGCACATTTTTGGAATCCTCATTAAATTTCCTATCAAATAACCTGGAAAAAAAACACTTCAAAATTTGGTACAGTCAGGGAGAAAAGTGGTGTCAAAATTTAAAGTGTTGGAAACACTGCTTAAAGGACAGTCAGGGGCAAAATTGCTTGTAAAACCCACTTGGAGTGGGAAAGTGACTATTTTAAGCACATTTTTGGAATCCTCATTAAATTTCCTATCAAATAACCGAAAAAAACACTTCAAAATTTGGTACAGTCAGGGAGAAAAGTGGTGTCAAAATTTAAAGTGTTGGAAACACTGCTTAAAGGACAGTCAGGGGCAAAATCTCTAGTAAAACCCACTTGGAGTGGGAAAATGACTATTTTAAGCACATTTTTGGAATCCTCATTAAATTTGCTATCAAATAATCTGGAAAAACACTTCAAAATTTGATACAGTGAGGGAGAAAAGTGGTGTCAAAATTTAAAGTGTTGGAAACACTGCTTAAAGGACAGTCAGGGGCAAAATCGCTTGTAAAACCCACTTAGAGTGGGAAAGTGACTATTTTAAGCACATTTTTGGAATCCTCATTAAATTTCCTATCAAATAATCTGGAAAAACACTTCAAAATTTGGTACAGTCAGGGAGAAAAGTGGTGTCAAAATTTAAAGTGCTGGAAACACTGCTTAAAGGACAGTCAGGGGCAAAATCGCTTGTAAAACCCACTTGGAGTGGGAAAGTGACTATTTTAAGCACATTTTTGGAATCCTCATTAAATTTCCTATCAAATAATCTGGAAAAACACTTAAAAATTTGGTACAGTCAGGGAGAAAAGTGGTGTCAAAATTTAAAGTGCTGGAAACACTGCTTAAAGGACAGTCAGGGGCAAAATCGCTTGTAAAACCCACTTGGAGTGGGAAAGTGACTATTTTAAGCACATTTTTGGAATCCTCATTAAATTTCCTATCAAATAATCTGGAAAAACACTTCAAAATTTGGTACAGTCAGGGAGAAAAGTGGTGTCAAAATTTAAAGTGCTGGAAACACTGCTTAAAGGACAGTCAGGGGCAAAATCGCTTGTAAAACCCACTTGGAGTGGGAAAGTGACTATTTTAAGCACATTTTTGGAATCCTCATTAAATTTCCTATCAATAACCTAAAAAAACACTTAAAAATTTGGTACAGTCAGGGAGAAAAGTGGTGTCAAAATTTAAAGTGTTGGAAACATTGCTTAAAGGACAGTCAGGGGCAAAATCGCTTGTAAAACCCACTTGGAGTGGGAAAATGACTATTTTAAGCACATTTTTGGAATCCTCATTAAATTTCCTATCAAATAACCTGAAAAAACACTAAAAAATTTGGTACAGTCAGGGAGAAAAGTGGTGTCAAAATTTAAAGTGTTGGAAACACTGCTTAAAGGACAGTCAGGGGCAAAATTGCTTGTAAAACCCACTTGGAGTTGGAAAGTGACTATTTTAAGCACATTTTTGGAATCCTCATTAAATTTCCTATCAAATAATCTGGAAAAACACTTAAAAATTTGGTACAGTCAGGGAGAAAAGTGGTGTCAAAATTTAAAGTGTTGGAAACACTGCTTAAAGGACAGTCAGGGGCAAAATCGCTTGTAAAACCCACTTGGAGTGGGAAAAGTGACTATTTTAAGCACATTTTTGGAATCCTCATTAAATTTCCTATCAAATAATCTGGAAAAACACTTCAAAATTTGGTACAGTCAGGGAGAAAAGTGGTGTCAAAATTTAAAGTGTTGGAAACACTGCTTAAAGGACAGTCAGGGGCAAAATCGCTAGTAAAACCCACTTGGAGTGGGAAAATGACTATTTTAAGCACATTTTTGGAATCCTCATTAAATTTCCTATCAAATAACCGAAAAAAACACTTCAAAATTTGGTACAGTGAGGGAGAAAAGTGGTGTCAAAATTTAAAGTGTTGGAAACACTGCTTAAAGGACAGTCAGGGGCAAAATTGCTTGTAAAACCCACTTGGAGTGGGAAAGTGACTATTTTAAGCACATTTTTGGAATCCTCATTAAATTTCCTATCAAATAACTGAAAAAAACACTTCAAAATTTGGTACAGTCAGGGAGAAAAGTGGTGTCAAAATTTAAAGTGTTGGAAACACTGCTTAAAGGACAGTCAGGGGCAAAATAGCTTGTAAAACCTACTTAGAGCGGGAAAGTGACTATTTTAAGCACATTTTTGGAATCCTCATTAAATTTCCTATCAAATAATCTGGAAAAACACTTAAAAATTTGGTACAGTCAGGGAGAAAAGCGGTGTCAAAATTTAAAGTGTTGGAAACACTGCTTAAAGGACAGTCAGGGGCAAAATCGCTTGTAAAACCCACTTGGAGTGGGAAAATGACTATTTTAAGCACATTTTTGGAATCCTCATTAAATTTCCTATCAAATAATCTGGAAAAACACTTAAAAATTTGGTACAGTCAGGGAGAAAAGTGGTGTCAAAATTTAAAGTGCTGGAAACACTGCTTAAAGGACAGTCAGGGGCAAAATCTCTAGTAAAACCCACTTGGAGTGGGAAAATGACTATTTTAAGCACATTTTTGGAATCCTCATTAAATTTCCTATCAAATAATCTGGAAAAAAACACTTCAAAATTTGGTACAGTCAGGGAGAAAAGTGGTGTCAAAATTTAAAGTGCTGGAAACACTGCTTAAAGGACAGTCAGGGGCAAAATCGCTTGTAAAACCCACTTGGAGTGGGAAAATGACTATTTTAAGCACATTTTTGGAATCCTCATTAAATTTCCTATCAAATAACATGAAAAAACACTTCAAAATTTGGTACAGTCAGGGAGAAAAGTGGTGTCAAATTTAAAGGGTTTGAAACATTGCTTAAAGGACAGTCAGGGGCAAAATCTCTAGTAAAACCCACTTGGAGTGGGAAAATGACTATTTTAAGCACATTTTTGGAATCTATATTAAATTTACTATCAAATAATATGGAAAAACACTTCAAAATTTGGTACAGTCAGGGAGAGAAAAGTGGTGTCAAAATTTAAAGTGCTGAAAACACTGCTTTAAGGACAGTCAGGGGCAAAATCTGCTTGTGAAACCCACTTGGAGTGGGAAAGTGACTATTTTAAGCACATTTTTGGATCCCTCATTAAATTTCCTATCAGATAATCTAAAAAAACACTTCAAAATTTGGTACAGTCAGGGAGAAAAGTGGTGTCAAAATTTAAAGTGTTGGAAACACTGCTTAAAGGACAGTCAGGGGCAAAATCTCTAGTAAAACCCACTTGGAGTGGGAAAATGACTATTTTAAGCACATTTTTGGAATCCTCATTAAATTTCCTATCAAATAATCTGGAAAAACACTTAAAAATTTGGTACAGTCAGGGAGAAAAGTGGTGTCAAAATTTAAAGTGTTGGAAACACTGCTTAATGGACAGTCAGGGGCAAAATTGCTTGTAAAACCCACTTGGAGTGGGAAAGTGACTATTTTAAGCACATTTTTGGAATCCTCATTAAATTTCCTATTAAATAACCGAAAAAAACACTTCAAAATTTGGTACAGTCAGGGAGAAAAGTGGTGTCAAAATTTAAAGTGTTGGAAACACTGCTTAAAGGACAGTCAGGGGCAAAATCCNNTAGACCGTNACNTGGAGTTNGCAGTTNGAAATTTANACGTAAACTGNAATGNTGGCTGAGTAGNNANNNANNCGCCTCTGAGNAGGGTGANNATGTNNTNGCCNCCCNCNGAGTGNTTNCTGAANCCGAGCTNGTTCNGTACAAGNNNNCATNGNTCCAGNTNGCTNGCTGATNCGTTTGGNNCTGCNTGNGTNNGGNCTTGGNTTGTCTCGCTGAAGTNATTACNAANGTGAAGTCAGNATNAGNTCGTTTGTACACTNTACTNGAAGNCGANTCCAAGGCNGCCAACGTAANGCGANAGCNNTACNNCGCTGGCAGTTCACAACNNGNGTCAATTGNANTGNCNCCTACAAANCTCTAGCTACCCTNCNAGCTTTGTGNCNTTATGGANANANNNACCTCCNGNGGCGTANCGCGTGTANCACNGCTGCGGGGCAGCAGTCNGAACTAGAGGANNACCTCNACCANACCCTCGATTTNGGGCNTTCTCNTCATNATTTGCATTTATGTGTTTCTCACTTTACAAATTTTGACACCGCTTTTTTTTCCCTGACTGTACCAATTTTGTAGTGTTTTTTCAAGTTATTGGATAGGAAATTTAATGAGGATTCTGAAAATGTGCTTAAAACTGTCAATTTCTCACTGCAAGTGGGTTTTACACGCAATTTTGTCCCTGACTATCCTTTAAAACTGTCTTTCTGGCAGTTCAAACTTTAACACCGTTTTTTTCCCTGACTGTACTAATTTTGTAGTGTTTTTTCAGGTTATTGGATAGAAAATTTAATGAGGATTCCAAAAATGTGCTTAAAACTGTCATTTTCTCACTCCAAGTGGGTTTTACATGCCATTTTGTCCTTGATTGTCCCTTCAAACTGTCTTTCTGGCAGTTCAAATTTTGACACCGCTTTTCTATGTGACTGTACTAAACTTTGTAGTGTTTTTGCAGGTTATTGGATAGGAAATTTACTGAGGATTCCAAAAATGTGCTTAAAACTGCCATTTTCTCACTCCAAGTGGCTTTTACAGGCGATTTTGTACCTGACTGTCCTTTAAAACTGTCTTTCTGGCAGTTTAAATTTTCACACCGTTTTCCTCCCTAACTGTACTAAATTTTGTAGTGTTTTTTCTGGTTTTCCAATAGTAAATTTAATGAGGATTCCAAAAATGTGCCTAAAACTGTCAATTTCTTACTCCAAGTGGGTTTTACATGCGATTTTGTCCTTGACTGTCCTTTCAAACTGTCTTTCTGGCAGTTCAAACTTTGACACCGTTTTTTTCCCTGACTGTACTAATTTTGTAGTGTTTTTTCAGGTTATTGGATAGAAAATTTAATGAGGATTCCAAAAATGTGCTTAAAACTGTCATTTTCTCACCCCAAGTATGTTTTACAGGCAATTTTGTCCCTGACTGTCCTTTAAAACTGTCTTTCTGGCAGTTCAAACTTTGACACCGCTTTTCTCCTTGACTGTACCGAAATTTGTAGTGTTTTTTAAGGTTAGTGGATAGGAAATTTAACGACGATTCCAAAAATGTGCTTAAAACTGTCAATTTCTCACTGCAAGTGTGTTTTACATGCGATTTTGTCCTTGACTGTCCTTTCAAACTGTCTTTCTGACAGTTCAAACTTTGATACCGCTTTTCTCCTTGACTGTACCGAAATTTGTAGTGTTTTTTAAGGTTAGTGGATAGGAAATTTAACGACGATTCCAAAAATGTGCTTAAAACTGTCAATTTCTCACTGCAAGTGTGTTTTACATGTGATTTTCTCCCTGACTGTCTTTTCAAACTGTCTTTTTAGCAGTTCAAATCTGTACACCGTTTTTCTCTCTGACTGTACTAATTTTTGTCATGTTTTTTCACGTTGTTGGATAGGAAATTTAATGAGGATTCCAAAAATGTGCTTAAAACTGTCATTTTCTTACTCCAAGTGGGTTTTACATGCAATTTTGTCCCTGACTGTCCTTTAAAACTGTCTTTCTGGCAGTTCAACTTTAACACCGTTTTTTTCCCTGACTGTACTAATTTTGTAGTGTTTTTTCAGGTTATTGAATAGAAAATTTAATGAGGATTCCAAAAATGTGCCTAAAACTGTCAATTTCTCACTCCAAGTGGGTTTTACGTGCGATTTTGTCCTTGACTGTCCTTTTGAACTGTCTTTCTGGCAGTTCAAATTTTCACACCGTTTTTCTCCCTAACTGTACTAAATTTTGTAGTGTTTTTTCAGGTTTTCCAATAGGAAATTTAATGAGGATTCCAAAAATGTGCTTAAAACTGTCATTTTCTCACTCCAAGTGTGTTTTACATGCGATTTTGTCCTTGACTGTCCTTTCAAACTGTCTTTCTGACAGTTCAAACTTTGACACCGCTTTTCTCCTTGACTGTACCGAAATTTGTAGTGTTTTTTCAGGTTTTCCAATAGGAAATTTAATAAGGATTCCAAAAATGTGCTTAAAACTGTCATTTTCTCACTCCAAGTGGGTTTTATAGGCGATTTTGTCTTGAAACACACACATTTAAGCATTTTTCACAGCGTAGATCCCTTATTAAAGCCAAAATGTCACTTTGACACCATGCATCAAATTTCCATCATCGATCCAAAGGTATTTGCACAGTCAAAGTCAAAATTCAAAATTCAAAATTTTTTCCAAAAAAATTGCAAGGGCCACCCTTGGTAAATTTTTAAAATTTCAGTTTTAATTTTTTTACACAAAAACGGTACATTTTTAGAAAAAATAGTACATGTGAAAAAAGTTGCGCCTTGTACTGATACACTTCCATTAAAAATTTCAACCTCATTAATTGAACGATTTCTGAGATATTTACGAAAATATCCGGAAAATGTAGGTCAACTTTGACGCCCTCTAGCGGCCAAACGGTAAGACTTAGCGTCCTCCTGTCAACGTCACGGGATAGCCCCATTTATTAGCTATCTACGGTCTTCTTATGTATTTGTCGCAAATGTTTCAAATAACTGAGTTATTTAAGGTTGAACTGAAAGTTGCACCAAAATTGCGTCAAAATGAGACTTTACTAAGGCTTTTGACAGGGTCTTCCATAAACTTCCTCCATTTCTGGATAAACCTTTTAATACTAATTTTGGTCTTAAAATCATGATTCTGGTGTCAAAATTGTTCTAGATAATACCGTTTTTTGAAGGCAAATTTAAACCACAGAAATCCAGAAAAAAAACGAAAATAAAACACAAAAAACTAAATTTTCCGTCGTTTTAATGCTCACAGTAGCAGTTATTACAGTTTCAACGAATCTCAGTTAAACACTACAATTTTCCCTACAAAAACAGCATTTCTTGGTTGCAAAAACCGTACAGAACGCTTAATCTACGTCATTTTCTGTCGACCAATCACATTTCACCATTTTCGTCAACTATTACTATCTAGTAGCGTCTTAAAAAATAAAATTTACCCAAACTTCTCTTATGGTATAGAGCATTTTTTTTTTAAGTAACAATACAAGAAACTTTTGGTAAATTGGAGGTGAAATTGTCCAAAAAAATTGCAATTTTTTTAACCAAAAACCAACAAATTTGCCAAAAGTTTCACACACACAACAACCATGTAAAATTTCGAGTCAAAAAGGTAAATTTTATTAAGGCCAATTCAAAAGGCAAAAACTGTATAAAATGATCGTTATTACATAATCTACTATACATTACACCTTAAAATTGAATAACGGTAACGTTTGAGTTCTTTATCACTTACACTGAGAAAACAGCATATTACAGAATGGATGTAAAACGTAAATAATCTATTTTATACACTGTTGCCACATCAAAATTCAATAACAACTGGCAGTGTTCACTTAAGTGCCAATATTTACCAGTGTATAACAAGGAATATAGAATCTGTTACTTTTTACATAATATCAACTGGTTTTTAAAAATATCCAGTGAAAACAACGTGATTGGAGTGCAAAAAGGCTTTAGTAATGTTGTACTATCCATCGTCAGAAATCAAGCTCACCCTGTACATTATCTCACTTTTCTGGGCTATTTTCCTATATACAAACGTACAGGGAAAAGTAATTGACTATATAATGCAACATCAAAAAATCAGCCTTGTTTTTTTTTGCAAATAATTCACAAAAACAACTGACAAATCTAATTAACTGGTTTTCCTCTCCTTTTCTAACCTGTAAAACGTGTGAGCATTGTCTCTTTTCAAACTACAAAAATTACTACGCTGGTCGCGCCCACGGTGCACACCCTGTATAGGCGCTTGCGCGCGACCCACTTATCTGCTAAACTTAACTTCAACCGAAAAAATAAACTATATATAAACATAAAAACAAATAACAATTATTCTACAAAATAACAGCTCCTCGAAACGACGAGGTTAGATTTTTCATGTACAGAGTGACCAAACTGTCTTTTGAACAAAGAAAACGCCCACCCTGTATATTAATTAGTTCAGGTCTCAATTCCGTAGTTATAATTGGAGTGGCCTGCAGGATGTTCAGACTTTACTCCGTTCGACTTTTGTTGAAACTGGAAAAAACAGCCTGACTGAGGAGACCCAATCGGATCGAAACTAGTTTTTTAGTGTCACGTGTCACTTGAACGTATGTTCAGAATAACTTAAGGTTGTTAAAACGAGGTTTGGACTGTCCAAAACACTCCCAGACAGTAATTATAATTGGAGTGGCCTCCAGGATGTCCAGACTTTACTCCGTTCGATTTTTGTTGAAATTGGAAAAAACAGCATGACTGAGGAGACTCAATCGGATCGAAACTAGTTATTTAGTGTCACGTGTCACTTGAACGTATGTTCAGAATAACTTAAGGTTGTTAAAACGAGGTTTTTGAGTTAAAAATTAGATTTTGGCAAAAAAAAATTTTTGTTGCTTGTATGTCACTAAGTGACACTTGTCCCCACTACGGCCCTGGCAGACAACTGTCATTAATGAAACATCTGACGGGAAATTTTTGACACTTGACACAATCAGTGACAGAAAATTTGTGACAGCTCGTTGACAGGTTTTTGAGCTAAAAATGTTCAAAATTTGATTTTGGCCAAAAAAAAATTTGTTGCTTGTATGTCAGTAAGTGACACTTATCCCCACTGCGGCCCTGGCAGACAACTGTCATTAATGAAACATCTGACAGGTATTTTTGGACACTTGACACAATCAGTGACAGAAAATTTGTGACAGCTCGTTGACAGGTTTTTGAGTTAAAAATTTTCAAAATTTGATTTTGGCAAAAAAAAATTTTTGTTGCTTGTATGTCACTAAGTGACACTTGTCCCCACTACGGCCCTGGCAGACAACTGTCATTAATGAAACATCTGACGGGTATTTTTGACACTTGACACAATCAGTGACAGAAAATTTGTGACAGCTCGTTGACAGGTTTTTGAGTTAAAAATGTTCAAAATTTGATTTTGGGCAAAAAAAATTTGGTTGCTTGTATGTCAGTAAGTGACACTTGTCCCCACTACGGCCCTGGCAGACAACTGTCATTAATGAAAATTTGACGGGTAATTTTTGACACTTGACACAATCAGTGACAGAAAATTTGTGACAGCTCGTTGACAGGTTTTTGAGTTAAAAATTGTCAAAATTAGATTTTGGCTTAAAAAATTTTTGTTGCTCGTATGTCAGTAAGTGACACTTGTCCCCACTACGGCGCTGGCAGACAACTGTCATTAATGAAACATCTGACGGGTATTTTTGACACTTGACACAATCAGTGACAGAAAATTTCTGACAGCTCGTTTGACAGGTTTTTGAGCTAAAAATGTTCAAAATTAGATTTTAGGCAAAAAAAATTTTTGTTGCTTGTATGTCAGTAAGTGACACTTATCCCCACTACAGCCCTGGCAGACAACTGTCACTAATGAAATATCTGACGGGTATTTTTGACACTTGACACAATCAGTGACAGAAAATTTCTGACAGCTCGTTTGACAGGTTTTTGAGTTAAAAATGTTCAAAATTTGATTTTGGCTTAAAAAAAATTTGTTGCTTGTATGTCAGTAAGTGACACTTGTCCCCACTACGGCCCTGGCAGACAACTGTCATTAATGAAACATCTGACGGGTATTTTTGACACTTGACACAATCAGTGACAGAAAATTTGTGACAGCTCGTTGACAGGTTTCTGAATTTTTTTAGGTTAAGTTACTAAAATTGTCAAAATGGGTTTTGCTCAGAAAAAGTGTTGGTTTGCCCCTAACCCCACAATTTAGAGCAAAAATAAGTAAAAACTTTGAAATTTAGGTAGAAAACCTGCAAAAGCTGTCATAAAAGCAAATTTTCCCAGTTAACTGTCCTAATTATGACAAGACACTTTAGACGTAAATAACTAGTTTTCAGTGCATTTCAGCGAAAAAACTCTAATAAATGATTTTAAAGAGAAAATTCAGGGCTTTCGATTAGTGCCCAAACGAACTCTGTATCTTGAAAAACAACGGAGATACACGCTGTCAAAATTTAGACAGTTTCCACCCCATTTTGACACTTTTAGTCTGTTTTGACGGTTCAATGGCAGAAACGTCATTCTGTTTCTGAAAAACTTGTCAAAATCTGTCAAAACACTCAACTAGTCACTGATTAAGGTAACTGTCAAAATAGACAGTTAAAGTAAAGTAATTCAGTCAAACCTGTCTTTATGATGTAATGTCTTAGTTATTTGACGTTTTTTTACTATTTTTACTACAGGGTGGTCAAAAGGGGATTTCAAGGGCTACAAACTGATATATTGAACCACCCTGTAACTGTCAAAATAACCGAGTTATGTACAGTCAAAGTGGAAACTGTCAAATAGTAAAATTCTTGTTTGAGCCCGTTTACAGTGTTGCCAGTGTTGCAAATTTTAGGTTGTTTTTCGGGGATTTAAAAAAGTAAGTTCCCACTAATATGGCGGACACAAAAACAGATTTGGCAACATTGTAAAACGCTGTCAAAACAACCGAGTTGTGTACAGTCAAAGTGGAAACTGTCAAATAGTAAAATTCTTGTTTGAGCCCGTTTACAGTGTTGCCAGTGTTGCAAATTTTAGGTTTTTTTTTCGGGGATTTAAAAAAGTAAATTTCCACTAATATGGCGGACACAAGAACAGATTTGGCAACATTGTAAAACGCTGTCAAAATAACCGAGTTATGTACAGTCAAAGTGGAAACTGTCAAATAGAAAAATGTCTTGTTTGAGTCCGTTTACAGTGTTGCCAGTGTTGCAAATTTTAGGTTTTTTTTCGGGGATTTAAAAAAGTAAGTTCCCACTAATATGGCGGACACAAGAACAGATTTGGCAACATTGTAAAACGCTGTCAAAATAACCGAGTTATGTACAGTCAAAGTGGAAACTGTCAAATAGTCAAATTTCTTGTTTGAGCCCGTTTACAGTGTTGCCAGTGTTGCAAATTTTAGTTTTTTTTTTGGGGATTTAAAAAAGTAAGTTCCCTGCAATATGGCGGACACAAAAACAGATTTGGCAACATTGTAAACGCCTGTCAAAATAACCGAGTTATGTACAGTCAAAGTGGAAACTGTCAAATAGTAAAATTTTTTGTTTGAGCCCGTTTACAGTGTTGCCAGTGTTGCAACTTTTAGGTTTTTTTTCGGGGATTTAAAAAAGTAAGTTCCCTGTAATATGGCGGACACAAAAACAGATTTGGCAACATTGTAAACGCCTGTCAAAATAACCGAGTTATGTACAGTCAAAGTGGAAACTTACAAAAAGGAAAACTTCTTGTTTGAGCCCGTTTACAGTGTTGCCAGTGTTGCAACTTTTAGGTTTTTTTTCGTAGATTTAAAAAAGTAAGTTTCCACTAATATGGCGGACACAAGAACAGATTTGGCAACATTGTAAAACGCTGTCAAAATAACCGAGTTATGTACAGTCAAAGTGGAAACTGTCAAATAGTAAAATTTCTTGTTTGAGCCCGTTTACAGTGTTGCCAGTGTTGCAAATTTTAGGTTGTTTTTTCGGGGATTTAAAAAAGTAAGTTCCCTGTAATATGGCGGACACAAGAACAGATTTGGCAACATTGTAAAACGCTGTCAAAATAACCGAGTTATGTACAGTCAAAGTGGAAACTGTCAAATAGTAAAATGTCTTGTTTGAGCCCGTTTACAGTGTTGCCAGTGTTGCAAATTTTAGGTTGTTTTTTCGGAAATTTAAAAAAGTAAATTTCCACTAATATGGCGGACACAAGAACAGATTTGGCAACATTGCAAAACGCTCCTAAAACAGCAACGTTACTCTGATATTTCAGACACCCTGTACAATAAGTTCGCAATATCGGAGTAAAGCAATAAATACAGGGTGGCCCAGATTTCAATCATATACAGGATGTTCAAGAAAAAGTTACTGAAATCTCGCAGACAGTTTGGACACCCAGTATACTACACGCAAGCGCAATATACCAACAAAACACTAACCTGTAAAGCGGAAAATATTTTGGTACAATGATAAATGAGCGTTTAATATAATATATAGGGTGGCCCATTCTAATATAGAACGTATAAGACCAAAAATGCTTGTTCAGACCATTTTCGATGTGATGTTAACATGGTCTTGATGTAAAATTTAAATGGTGTACAGGGTGTCCCAACGATACGTGTCAGCAAATGTCAAAACTGTCAAAATTCCACTCGTCGACCTATAAAATGCGTTTGATGTTACTTGTACTCGTTGAAGTGTTAATTTAGATTATTTAAAAAATGTTTTGTACTTTTATAGCTCTATGGAGAGTATTTTGACAGTTGACACCTTCAAGTGCGTTCAAAATTGACAGCTAAATGTCAAAACTGTCAAAATTATACTCGTGAAACTGTAAAATGCATTTAAATAACTATGATACTCGTTTCAGTGATAGTTTACATTTTTTTGTAGTTTTCTAGCTCTATGGAAGGTATTTTGACAGTTAACACCTTCATGACGGATAAAAGTGCTTTAAAAAATGACAGCCGAATGTCAAAACTGTCAAAACTGTCAAAATCATACTCGTGAAACTGTAAAATGCATTTAAATAACTACTATACTCGTTTCAGTGATAGTTTACATTTTTTTGTAGTTTTCTAGCTCTATGGAAGGTATTTTGACAGTTAACACCTTCATGACGGATAAAAGTGCTTTAAAAAATGACAGCCAAATGTCAAAACTGTCAAAATCTTGCTCGTGGAGCTATAAAATGCTTTCGATATTATTTGTACTCGTTTCACTGATTGTTTGAATTTTTTCTAGTTTTGTAGCTCCATGGAAGGTATTTTGACAGAAGCTATTTTTGTGTTGTCTGTCAAAAACAGTCATCTAAATGTCAAAACTGTCAAAATACTACTCATTAAGCTATAAAACCCGTTTCACTGTGAGTTTAAAAGTGTTTTTAGTAGTTTTGTAGCTCTATGGAAGTTATTTGGACAGTTGACACCTTTATGGTGAAAGAGCGTTAAAAATTGACAGCTAAATGTCAAAAAACTGTCAAAATCATACTTGTGGAGCTGTGTGTGAGCATTTGACAATACTATTTATACTCAAATGTTTTCTTACGGAAATTCAATCCCCTGTAACTCGGTCACCAGGCAAAATTCAGAAAAATGTTAAAGGACAAAAAATGTAGGGAATTTAATTCTCTACAAAAACCTAAGAGGGATATTTTGCCCTTAAGTGCCTCAGAAAGGAGATATTTGCTTGACAACGTTTAGTGGGCGTAAAGTGTCTACTCACAGAACTTTAACCTATAGTAACTCGGCCACATGGCAATATTCAGGAAAATGCTACAGAACAAAAATTATAGGTAATTTAATTCTCTACTAAAATCTTAGAGGGGTATTTTGCCCTCAAGGGCCTCAGAAAGGAGATATTTGCTTAAAAACGTTGAGTGGACGTATAAAGTGTCTGAATGTCTACTCACGGAACTTCAATCCCCCGCGATTCGGCCACATGGCAAAAATCAGGAAAATGCTACAGAACAAAAATTGTAGATAATTTAATTCTCTACTAAAATATTAGGAGGGGTATTTTGCCCTCAAGGGACTCAGAAAGGAGATATTTGCTTGACAACGTTTAGTGGGCGTAAAGTGTCTACTCACGGAACTTCAATCTCCTGTAACTCGGCTACGTGGCAAAATTCAGGAAAATGCTACAGAACAAAAATTGTAGATAATTTAATTCTCTACTAAAACATTAGTGGGGTATTTTGCCCTCAAGGGCCTCAGAAAGGAGATATTTGCTTGACAACGTTTAGTGGGCGTAAAGTGTCTACTCACAGAACTTTAATCTTTAGTAACTCGGCCACATGGCAAAATTCAGGAAAATGCTACAGAACAAAAATTGTAGATAATTTAATTCTCTACTAAAACATTAGTGGGGTATTTTGCCCTCAAGGGCCTCAGAAAGGAGATATTTGCTTGACAACGTTTAGTGGGCGTAAAGTGTCTACTCACAGAACTTTAATCTCCCGTAACTCGGCCACGTGGCAAAATTCAGGAAAATGTTACAGAACAAAAATTGTAGATAATTTAATTCTCTACTAAAATATTAGAGGGGTATTTTGCCCTCAAGGGACTCAGAAAGGAGATATTTGCTTAACAACGTTTAGTGGACGTATAAAGTGTCTACTCACAGAACTTTAATCTCCCGTAACTCAGCCACGTGGCAAAATTCAGGAAAATGCTACAGAACAAAAATTGTAGAGAATTTAATTCTCTACTAAAACCTTAGAGGGGTATTTTGCCCTCAAGGGACTCAGAAAGGAGATATTTGCTTGACAACGTTTAGTGGATGTATAAAGTGTCTGAATGTCTACACACGGGACTTCAATCCCCCGTAACTCGGCCACGTGGCAAAATTCGGGAAAATACTAAAGAATAAAAATTGTAGGGAATTGAATTCTCTACTAAAATATTAGGGGGAAATTTTGCCCTCAAGGGCCTCAGAAAGGAGATATTTGCTTGACAACGTTTAGTGGGCGTAAAGTGACTACTCACAAAACTTCATACTCCCGTAACTCGGCCACGTGGCAAAATTCAGGAAAATGCTACAGAACAAAAATTGTAGATAATTTAATTCTCTACTAAAATATTAGAGGGGTATTTTGCCCTCAAGGGACTCAGAAAGGAGATATTTGCTTGACAACGTTTAGTGGGCGTAAAGTGTCTACTCACGGAACTTCAATCTCCCGCAATTCGGCCACATGGCAAAATTCAGGAAAATGCTACAGAACAAAAATTGTAGATAATTTAATTCTCTACTAAAATATTAGAAGGGTATTTTGCCCTCAAGGGCCTCAGAAAGGAGATACTTGCTTAACAACGTTGAGTGGACGTATAAAGTGTCTGAATGTCTACTCACGGAACTTCAATCCCCCGCAATTCGGCCACATTGCAAAATTCAGGAAAATGCTACAGAACAAAAATTGTAGATAATTTAATTCTCTACTAAAACATTAGTGGGGTATTTTGCCCTCAAGGGCCTCAGAAAGGAGATATTTGCTTAACAACGTTGAGTAGGCGTATAAAGTGTCTGAATGTCTACTCACGGAACTTCAATCCCCCGCAACTCGGTCATATGGCAAAATTCAGGAAAATGCTGCAGAACAAAAATTGTAGATAATTTAATTCTTTACTAAGATATTAGAGGGGTATTTTGCCCTCAAGGGCCTCAGAAAGGAGATATTTGCTTGACAACGTTTAGTGGGCGTAAAGTGTCTACTCACGGAACTTCAATCTCCTGTAACTCGGCTACGTGGCAATATTCAGGAAAATTCTGCAGAACAAAAATTGTAGATAATTTAATTCTCTACTAAAATATAAGAGGGGTATTTTGCCCTTAAGGGCCTCAGAAAGGAGATATTTGCTTGATAAGGTTTAGTGGGCGTAAAGGGTCTACTCACAGAAATTTAATCTTTAGTAACTCGGTAACATGGCAAAATTCAGGAAAATGCTACAGAACAAAAATTGTAGATAATTTAATTCTCTACTAAAATCTTAGAAGGGCATTTTGCCCTCAAGGGCCTCAGAAAGAAGATATTTGCTTGAAAACGTTTAGTGGACGTATAAAGTGTCTACTCACAGAACTTTAATCTCCCGTAACTCAGCCACGTGGCAAAATTCAGGAAAATGCTACAGAACAAAAATTGTAGATAATTTAATTCTCTACTAAAACATTAGTGGGGTATTTTGCCCTCAAGGGCCTCAGAAAGGAGATATTTGCTTGACAACGTTTAGTGGGCGTAAAGTGTCTACTCACGGAAATTCATTCTCCCGTAACTCGGCCACGTGGCAAAATTCAGGAAAATGCTACAGAACAAAAATTGTAGATAATTTAATTCTCTACTAAAATATTAGAGGGGTATTTTGCCCTCAAGGGCCTCAGAAAGGAGATATTTGCTTGACAACGTTTAGTGGGCGTATAAAGTGTCTACTCACAGAACTTTAATCTCCCGTAACTCGGCCACGTGGCAAAATTCAGGAAAATGCTACAGAACAAAAATTGTAGATAATTTAATTCTCTACTAAAATCTTACAGGGACATTTTCTCCTTAAGGACCTCAGAAAGAAGATATTTGCTTGACAACGTTTAGTGGGCTGAAAGTGTCTACACACGGAACTTCAATCCCCCGTAACTCGGTCACGTGGCAAAATTCAGGAAAATACTAAAGAACAAAAATTGTAGGGAATCTAATTTTCTACAAAAACCATTAAGGGGCATTTTGCCCTTAACGGCGTCAGAAGCGAGTTAATTTGCGATTTGTGCGCAAACGTGATTTTAGTACCTGGCACACACTGAACGCAGGCGCAAAAACGATTTTAGCTCTGTTTTGGTTAAAAATGAATTTATAATCTACAAAATTGTAAAAACTTAATACCACATCAGTGGAACACCCTGTACTAAGATAATCAACCAGTGTTTCCCAAAAGTTCGAGGCAATTTCCGAAATACTTTCCGCCGTTCAAAAAAATTAAAATTCTTCAGTTTTTAAACCTAATTAACACTACTTCGGGCGACTACTACATAATGTGTAATTATTTACAAATGTTTTGGTTGCAGGTTAGTTTCAAAGGAACACGTCGTTTCATAGTGGCGCCCTCGTCGTGTCATCCCCGTGAATAACGAAAAAAAAATTAAAAAAAACACCCTGATAAAAACAATTTACAATACCCGTAAACGAAATTGGAAAAAAGAACGCATTAAATCGACAGTAGAGGGCGCCAGCCTTTGATTATTCCTTACTTACGTAGAATGAAATAACAACGCAAAATGCTCGAAAAGTTTGGTTAGTGTTCCAATTTTTTTGAGCATTTTGGAGGGTCACTTAATGGTAAAAAAACGCTGAAATGATAGTAATTTTCTAATATCGGACGATTTCCGCTTGTTTTTTTGCTAGAGTATTCGGATAGCATCTCGTTTGGTAGTAAAATGGTATCCGTCAGACTTTCAGTGTTGTTTAAACGTCCTCGTATTTCGACAATTTGTTCTGCAACATCAGGTTTTCTTTCTTCAGTCGTTCTAGCTCTTGGCGAAGTCCAACGTTCTGAAAATAGACAAGATTCTATCAATAAACGTTCAAATTGTACGAATATCTGTTGGAAACCACAAAACTACTCTAGATCTAGATGATGACATAGCAAAGATGGTTGTATTTGTGACAAATGACAGCTGTCAAATTTGTTGACTTGACGTTTGACAGCCGTCAAGAATGTCATCTGTCTGCACTTTGTGCACTTGACAGGTGATTTAAATTATTTTTTTTATTAATTTGTAATGATGGGCGTAAATTAACCGTAAACTCGGTTATTTTAGGGAGTTCAGGGAGGTTAAACCACTCGAATTAACCGTTTTGAGCTCCTCTTTCCAGTGGTGAAGAGTAAAAAATTCTGTCTAAAAAACTTGCGTACAGGGTGACCAAAAACAGTCATACACCATACTTTTCATGCACACTCTGTATACTGGAAGGAAGAATGGTACTGCAAACTTACGGCGCTGAATTAAGGAGTTGATTAGGAACATTTTTAGTTATTTGCAAATTTTTCGTCACTTTAACCGTTTCTGAGTTGTTTAGGATAAACTGGTTTGATTCAACAAAATCGGTTGAAATGGTGGTTTGAAATTTGAACACCTTGTAACTCGGTTATTTTTGGGAGTTCAGGGAGGTTGAACCACTCAAATTAACCGTTTTGAGCTCCTTTTTCCAGTGGTATTGAGCAAAAAATTCTATCTGAAAAATTGCGTACAGGGTGACCAAAAACAGTCAATCACCATAATTTTCATGCACACCCTGTATACTGAAAGCAAAAATGGTATTGCAAACTTACGGCGCTAAGTTAAGGAGTTGATTAGGAACATTTTTAGTCTCTTGCCAATTTTTCGTCACTTTAACCGTTTCTGAGTTATTTAGCAAAAACCGGTTTGATTCAAAACAAATTTTGAAACTTTGAAATTTTGAAACTTGAACACGGTTTAAAGGACAGTCAGGGACAAAATCGCATGTAAAACCCACTTGTAGTGAGAAAATGACTGTTTTAAGCACATTTTTGAAATCCTCATTAAATTTCCTATCCGATAACCTAGAAAAACACTACAAAATTTGGTACAGTCAGGGAGAAAAGCGCTGTCAAAATTTGAACTTTCAGAAACCCAGTTTGAAAGGACAGTCAGGGACAAAATCGCCTGTAAAACCCACTTAGAGTGACAAAATGAGTGTTTTAAGTACATTTTTAGAATCCTTATTAAATTTCCTATCCGATAACCTGGAAGAACACTACAATATATGGTGCAGTCAGGGAGAAAAGCAGTGTCAAAATTTGAACTTCCAGAAACCAACTTTGAAAGGAGAGTCGGGAACAAAATCGCCTGTAAACCCCACTTGGAATAAGAAAATGACTGTTTTAATCACATTTTTGGAATCCTCATCAAATTTCCTATCCGATAACCTGGAAAAACACTACAAAATTTGGTACAGTCAGGGAGAAAAGCGGTGTCAAAATTTGAACTTCTAGAAACCCTGTTTGAAAGGACAGTCAGGAACAAAATGGCCTGTAAAACCCACTTGGAGTGACAAAATGAGTGTTTTAAGTGCATTTTTGGAATCCTCATCAAATTTCCTATCCGATGACCTAGAAATACACTACAATATTTGGTACAGTCAAGGAGAAAAGCGGTTTCAAAATTTGAACTTCCAGAAACCCACCTTGAAAGGATAGCAACGGACAAAATCGCCTGTAAAAACCACTTGGAGTGTGAAAATCGCTGTTTTAAGGCCATTTTTGGAATCCTCAGTAAATTTCCTATCCGATAACCTGGAAAAACACTACAAAATTTGGTACAGTCAGGGAGAAAAGCGGTGTCAAAATTTGAACTTCCAGAAACCCAGTTTGAAAGGACAGTCAGGGACAAAATCGCCTGTAAAACCCACTTAGAGTGACAAAATGAGTGTTTTAAGTACATTTTTGGAATCCTTATTAAATTTCCTATCCGATAACCTGGAAGAACACTACAATATATGGTGCAGTCAGGGAGAAAAGCAGTGTCAAAATTTGAACTTCCAGAAACCAACTTTGAAAGGACAGTCAGGGACAAAATCGCCTGTAAACCCCACTTGGAGTAAGAAAATGACTGTTTTAAGCACATTTTTGGAATCCTCATTAAATTTCCTATCCGATAACCTGGAAAAACACTACAAAATTTGGTACAGTCAGGGAGAAAAGCGGTGTCAAAATTTGAACTTCCAGAAACCCAGTTTGAAAGGACAGTCAGGGACAAAATGGCCTGTAAAACCCACTTGGAGTGACAAAATGAGTGTTTTAAGTACATTTTTGGAATCCTCATCAAATTTCCTATCCGATAACCTGGAAAAACACTACAAAATTTGGTACAGTCAGGGAGAAAAGCGGTGTCAAAATTTGAACTTCCAGAAACCCAGTTTGAAAGGACAGTTAGGGACAAAATGGCCTGTAAAACCCACTTGGAGTGACAAAATGAGTGTTTTAAGTACATTTTTGGAATCCTCATCAAATTTCCTATCCGATAACCTGGAAAAACACTACAAAATTTGGTACAGTCAGGAAGAAAAACGGTGTCAAAATTTGAACTTCAGGAAACCCAGTTTGAAAGGACAGTCAGCGACAAAATCCCCTGTCAACCCCACTTGGAGTAACGAAATGAGTGTTTTAAGCACATTTTTGGAATCCTCATTAAATTTCCTATCCGATAACCTAGAAAAACACTACAAAAATTGGTACAGTCAGGAAGAAAAGCGGTGTCAAAATTTGAACTTCCAGAAACCCAGTTTGAAAGGACAGTCAGGGACAAAATGGCCTGTAAAACCCACTTGGAGTGACAAAATGAGTGTTTTAAGTGCATTTTTGGAATCCTCATTAAATTTCCTATCCGATAACCTGGAAAAACACTATAAATTTTGGTACAGTCAGGGAGAAAAGCGGTGAAAAAAAAAATTTTCCTGGTAAAGTAAGATATTTACATCACCCTTCAACAACTCAGTTGATACTTTCTCTTCTTCTTCCTGGTCTAAACTTACTGGATTTCCAGGAGAACCACGTAGAAGGCTGTGTCGTCTGCATATCTTTTTTAAATACCAACAATGCTGTTTTTGAGATTCCTCCTGAATTTCATTGAATTCAATGTAGTTAATTTCCGTTTTCAGACTGCTCTTTGAACATTATACTGGTAATACAGGAACTTTTGGGATAGTGAAAGTTTATACTGAAAGTAGGTAATTTATGACAATATCCTGTGTTGTAAGTGGCTATCGCCAGCATTAACATTTTTTTATGTAAAACTGCTATTAATTAGTTTTTATTAAAATTAATTAGGTAATATTTACGGAACAAAATGCGTCTAATTAGTCATGCATTGCAGGCAGGTTGTAAGTGAATTTTAGTCCAAATTAGACTACTTTCCAGTGTGATTACGTGGTAATTTAATGAGAAAAAGGGATCACTTGCACTGTTTTAAACCAGTTAAATTGAAAATATTTTTGACATATGACAGTTTGACAGAATGACAGTTCGAAGCTGTCAACTTAAGCTTAAACCAGACCAAATAGTGGTTGCCTGACCAAACTTTGACTTTCAAAACACAAATGTCCCAAAACAAGAATTATTGACATTTTGACTACAGTAAGTGACACTTGACAGCTGTCATTCTTTTGACGCATCACAGAGGTAATTTCATTATTGTAACTAAAAATTTTTCCTATTGACTTTAGAAGAAAAATTAAGAAAAGACGAATAATTGACAGGAGAGAAAGAAAGAAAACAGAAAGTGTGGGCAATATGCAAAAAGGAAGTTATAAATGACAGTTGACAGACACTAAAGTGTCACTTCAGTTTTTGCTGCCTAATCAAATTTTTTTTTCTTCTCAAAAACCAGAAAAAGGAGAGTTACGATTTTTTCAGGCTCTAGAACGTTCTGGCAAGCTACAGAAGCTATCCATATAGATCTAGAAGCTTTGGGAACGTTGCCAAAGGTTCTAGAAGGTTTTGGCAAGCTACAGAAGCTTCCATTAAGTTCTGGCAGGTTTCGGAACGTTTCCAAAGCTTCTAGAACATTCTGGCAAGCTACAGAAGTTTTCATAAAGGTCTGGAAGATTTGGGAACGTTTCCAAAGCTTCTAGAACATTTTGGCAAGCTACAAAAGCTTCCATTAACGTCTGGCAGGTTTTGGGACTTTTTCAAAGGTTTTAGAAAGTTCTGACAAGCTACAGAAACTTTGATAAAGGTCTGAAAGGTTTGAGAACATTGCCAAAATTGTCTAGAATGTTTTGGCAAGCTACAGAAGCTTCCATTAAGTTCTGGCAGGTTTCAGGACGTTTCCAAAGCTTCTAGAACATTCTGGTAAGCTACAGAAGCTTTCGTAAAGGTTTTCGAGGTTTGGGAAAGGTCCTAGAACTTTTGGACAAGCTCCATAAAGATCTAGAAAGTTTGGGAATGTTGCCAAAGATTCTAGAATGTTTTGGCAAGCTACAGAAGCTTCCATTCAGTTCTGGCAGGTTTCAGGACGTTTCCAAAGCTTCTAGAACATTCTGGCAAGCTACAGAAGCTTTCGTAAAGGTTTTCGACGTTTGGGAAAGGTCCCAGAACTTTTTGACAAGCCACAGAAGCTTCCATTAAGATCTAGAAGGTTTGGGAACATTGCCAAAGGTTCTAGAATGTTTTGGCAAGCTACAGAAGCTTCCATTAAGTTCTGGCAGGTTTCAGGACGTTTCCAAAGCTTCTAGAACATTCTGGCAAGCTACAGAAGCTTTCGTAAAGGTTTTCGACGTTTGGGAAAGGTCCTAGAACTTTTGGACAAGCTCCATAAAGATCTAGAAAGTTTGGGAATGTTGCCAAAGATTCTAGAATGTTTTGGCAAGCTACAGAAGCTTCCATTAAGTTCTGGCAGGTTTCGGGACGTTTCCAAAGGTTCTAGAACGTTCTGGTAAGCTACAGAAGCTTTCATAAAGGTTTTCGAGGTTTGGGAAAGGTCCTAGAACTTTTGGACAAGCTCCATAAAGATCTAGAAAGTTTGGGAATGTTGCCAAAGATTCTAGAATGTTTTGGCAAGCTACAGAAGCTTCCATTAAGTTCTGGCAGGTTTCAGGACGTTTCCAAAGCTTCTAGAACATTCTGGCAAGCTACAGAAGCTTTCGTAAAGGTTTTCGACGTTTGGGAAAGGTCCTAGAACTTTTTGACAAGCTACAGAAGCTTCCATTAAGATCTAGAAGGTTTGGGAACATTGCCAAAGGTTCTAGAATGTTTTGGCAAGCTACAGAAGCTTCCATTAAGTTCTGGCAGGCTTGGGACGTTTCCAAAGATTCTAGAACGTTCTGGCAATCTTCTGAGGCTTTCATAAAGGTTCGGAATGTTTGGAAACGTCACCGAATGCTCTAGAACGTTCTAACTACATCTAGAAGCTTCATTAAAGATCTAAAAGGTTTTGAAACGTTGACAAAAGCTCTATATAATTCTGACTAGTTTTAGAAGACCTCTGCAAAGGTCTGGAAGGTTTGGAAAAGTTGCTAAAAGCTCTAGAACATTCTAACAAGCTACAGAAGCTTCCATACAGAACTGACAAGTTTTGGAACGTTGCCAAATTCTCTATAACATTTTTGACAAGTTCTAGAAGATTCTGCAAAGATCCGGAAGATTTCGAAAAGCTGCAGAATGCTCTAGAACGTCCTGGCAAGTTTTAAGAGCTTCTACAAAAATCTGGAAAACGGAACGTTGCACAAAGCTGTAGAGCGTTGTAGTTGGAGAACTACAGAAGCTATCATATACACCTGAAAGGTTTTGAAACGTTACCAAAGGGTCTAGAACGTTCTGATAAGTTCTGGAAGTTGCTACAAAGGTTTGGAAAGTTTTAGAACGCTGCTAAGGACTCTAGAACGTTTTGGCAAGCTACCGATAAGCTATCATATAGATCTGGAAGGTTTTGAAGCGTTGCCAAAGGTCCTAGAACTTTTTGACAAGCTACAGAAGCTTCCATTAAGATCTAGAAGGTTTGGGAACATTGCCAAAGGTTCTAGAATGTTTTGGCAAGTTACAGAAGCTTCCATTAAGTTCTGGCAGGTTTCCGGACGTTTCCAAAGCTTCTAGAACGTTCTGGCAAGCTACAGAAGCTTCCATAAAGGTCTGGAATGTTTGGAAACGTCTTCGAAGGCTTTAGAACGTTCCAACTAGTTCCAGAAGCTTTGTCAAAGATCTGGAAGATTTCGAAATGCTGCAGAATGCTCTAGAACTTTCTGGTAAGTTTCAGAAACGTCTACAAAGATCTGGAACACGTTGGAACGTTGCCAAAGGTTCTATAACGTTCTGGCAAGCTAGAGAAGCGTTCATAATAAGTTTGGTAGATTTAGGAATGTTTTGACTACTTCCAGAAGCTTCATCAAAGATCTGAAGTGTTCTGGAACGTTACCAAAAGCTCTATAACATTCTGACTAGTTCCAGAAGCTTCGTCGAAGTACTAGAAAGTTTTGAAATGTTTCAGAAAGCTTTAGAACGTTCTGACAAGTTTTAGAAGCTTCTTCAAAGATCTGGAAAACTTTGGAACGTTGCCAAAGGCTCCAGAACGTACTGGTTAGTTCTAGAAGCCTCATCAAAGTGTTTAGACACGTTACCAAAGGCTTTAGAACGTTCTGGCTAATTTTAGAAGCTTCTGCAAAGGTCTGGACAGTTTGGGAACGTTTCCAAAGACTCTATAACAATCTGGCAAGTTCTAGAACCTTCTGCAAAAGTTTGGAAACGTTGCCAAAGGCTCCAGAACGTTCTGGCTAGTTCCAGAAGCTTCATCAAAGATCTGGAAGCTATTGGAACGTTGCCAAAGGCTCTACAACATTCTGACAACTTCTAAAAGCTTCTGCAAGGGTTTGGTAACGTTGCCAAAGGCTCCAGAACGTTCTGGCTAGTTCCAGAAGCTTCATCAAAGATCTGGAAGGTATTGGAACGTTGCCAAAGGCTCTACAACATTCTGACAACTTCTAATAGCTTCTGCAAGGGTTTGGAAACGTTGCCAAAGGCTCCAGAACGTTCTGGCTAGTTCCAGAAGCTTCATCAAAGATCTGGAAGCTATTGGAACGTTGCCAAAGGCTCTACAACATTCTGACAACTTCTAAAAGCTTCTGCAAGGGTTTGGTAACGTTGCCAAAGGCTCCAGAACGTGCTGGATAGTTCCAGAAGCTTCATCAAAGATCTGGAAGGTATTGGATCGTTGCCAAAGGCTCTACAACCTTCTGACAACTTCTAAAAGCTTCTGCAAGGGTTTGGAAACGTTACCAAAGGCTCCAGAACGTTCTGGCTAGTTCCAGAAGCTTCATCAAAGATCTGGAAGCTATTGGAACGTTGCCAAAGGCTCTATAACAATCTGACAAGTTCTAGAACCTTCTGCAAAGGTTTGGAAACGTTGCCAAAGGCTCCAGAACGTTCTGGCTAGTTCCAGAAGCTTCATCAAAGATCTGGAAGCTATTGGAACGTTGCCAAAGGCTCTACAACATTCTGACAACTTCTAAAAGCTTCTGCAAGGGTTTGGTAACGTTGCCAAAGGCTCCAGAACGTTCTGGCTAGTTCCAGAAGCTTCATCAAAGATCTGGAAGGTATTGGATCGTTGCCAAAGGCTCTACAACCTTCTGACAACTTCTAAAAGCTTCTGCAAGGGTTTGGAAACGTTACCAAAGGCTCCAGAACGTTCTGGCTAGTTCCAGAAGCTTCATCAAAGATCTGGAAGCTATTGGAACGATGCCAAAGGCTCTACAACATTCTGACAACTTCTAAAAGCTTCTGCAAGGGTTTGGTAACGATGCCAAAGGCTCCAGAACGTTCTGGCTAGTTCCAGAAGCTTCATCAAAGATCTGGAAGCTATTGGAACGATGCCAAAGGCTCTACAACATTCTGACAACTTCTAAAAGCTTCTGCAAGGGTTTGGTAACGATGCCAAAGGCTCCAGAACGTTCTGGCTAGTTCCAGAAGCTTCATCAAAGATCTGGAAGCTATTGGAACAATGCCAAAGGCTCTACAACATTCTGACAACTTCTAAAAGCTTCTGCAAGGGTTTGGTAACGATGCCAAAGGCTCCAGAACGTTCTGGCTAGTTCCAGAAGCTTCATCAAAGATCTGGAAGGTATTGGAACGTTGCCAAAGGCTCTATAACAATCTGACAAGTTCTAGAAGCTTCTGCAAGGGTTTGGTAACGATGCCAAAGGCTCCAGAACGTTCTGGCTAGTTCCAGAAGCTTCATCAAAGATCTGGAAGGTATTGAAACGTTGCCAAAGGCTCTATAACCATCTGACAAGTTTTAGAAGCTTCTACAAGAGTGGAAGATAGTAGTTAGGTTGTTGGTACTGACCTCTTTCTCCAGGTAACCAGCCCTGAGAGCAATCTGGTTCTCTTTCATTCGTCTGGCGTCCCTCGACCGTTTCGCGGCCAAATTGTTCTTTCTGCGTCTCGCCCAGTATTTGTCGTCTTTGAGATCGTCGGGCACGAATTGTTTCCTCGATTTTTTGATGATCGGCTGCGGTTTGAGCTCCTCATCTGAAAACGCCCTTGTTCGTGGATCGAAGTCGCGACAGCTCGAGCCCATCGAGAGCGCTTCAGAAAAAACTGCATTTTAGACGGTTAGTATTCTGCGTTTTGATTTTTAACTGACGTTGGTGCAGATTGGGCCTTACTAAGCTTCAGATAGTATGCGCGTTCTTTGCTGGGCCCGTTTTTGGTTATTGCAGAAAAAGGCGAGTGAAATACTAAGTGTTGTTAAAATGCAATTTTTACTGTCTCTTTTTTGGTTGGTAATGGTGTAGAAGTTTAGTAAGGCTTCGAATGTAAACTGAACTTGCAACAACTAAAAACAAATCTAACCAAAAACAACCTAGAAATTTCCAAAAAACAAATTGAATGTAAAACAAAGAGAAAAAATCAAAATATACATGCATTTTACAGAAAAAAACTAGAAAACACTATGGAGATCTTGGAATTGGTGAGACTCATACAGATTGGATCAAAATACAAAAATTGCGAGAAGGCGCTGGTTAATTTTAATTGGTACTATGGATGTTATACCGGGTGATTAAAATACAATGTATTAGCTACAATCTGGTATAAAAAACCACCCTGTAACTGTTAAAATGACTGAGTTATGGGTTGTCAAACTGAACAGAGCACAATTTGGGCAATTTTGATGTAATCACTGTGAAACTTTAGATGGCGCTGGTTAATTCCATTCGATATTACGGATGTTATACAGGACGATTAAAACACAAAGCCTAGGCTACTAACTGGTAAAAAAAACAACCCTGTAACTGTTAAAATGACTGAGTTATGAATTGGCCAAGTGATTAGAGCACAATTTGGGCAATTTTGATGTAATCACTGTGAAACATTAGATGGCGCTGGTTAATTCCATTCGATATTACGGATGTTATACCGGGTGATTAAAATACAATGTATTAGCTACAATCTGGTATAAAAAACCACCCTGTAACTGTTAAAATTACTGAGTTATGGGTTGTCAAACTGAACAGATCCTAATTTGGGCAATTTTGATGTAATCACTATGGAACTTTAGATGGCGCTGGTTAATTCCATTCGATATAACGGATGTTATACAGGGTGATTAAAATACAAAGCCTATGCTATTAACTAGTAAAAAAAACAACCCTGTAACTGTTAAAATGACTGAGTTATGGGTTGTCAAACTGAACAGAGCACAATTTGGGCAATTTTGATGTAATCCTTGTGAAGCATTAGATGGCGCTGGTTAATTCTATTCGATATTACGGATGTTATACAGGGTGGTTAAAATACAATATATAGGCTACAATCTGGTAAAAAAAACAACCCTGTAACTCTTAAAATGACTGAGTTATCGGTTGTCAAACTGAACAGAGCACAATTTCTGCAATTTTGATGTAATCACTGTAGAACTTTAGATGGCGCTGGTTAATTCCATTCGACATTACGGATGTTATACAGGGTGATTAAAATACAAAGCCTAGGCTACTAACTGGTAAAAAAAACAACCCTGTAACTGTTAAAATTACTGAGTTATGGGTTGTCAAAGTGATTAGAGCACAATTTGGGCAATTTTGATGTAATCACTGTGAAACATTAGATGGCGCTGGTTAATTCCATTCGATATTACGGATGTTATACAGGGTGATTAAAATACAAAGCCTAGGCTACAAACTGGTAAAAAAAACAACCCTGTAACTGTTAAAATGACTGAGTTATGGGTTGTCAAACTGAACAGAGCACAATTTGGGCAATTTTGATGTAATCACTGTGAAACATTAGATGGCGCTGGTTAATTCCATTCGATATTACGGATGTTATACAGAGTGATCAAAATACAAAGTTTAGGCTACAATCTGGTGAAAAAAACCACCCTGTAACTGTTAAAATGACTGAGTTATGAATTGGCAAAGTGATTAGAGCACAATTTGGGCAATTTTGATGTAATCACTGTGAAACATTAGATGGCGCTGGTTAACTCCATTCGATATTACGGATGTTATACAGGGTGAGTAAAATACAAAGCCTAGGCTACTAACTGGTAAAAAAAACAACCCTGTAACTGTTAAAATGACTGAGTTATGGGTTGTCAAACTGAACAGAGCACAATTTGGGCAATTTTGATGTAATCACTGTGAAACATTAGATGGCGCTGGTTAATTCCATTCGATATTACGGATGTTATACAGGGTGATTAAAACACAAAGCCTAGGCTACTAACTGGTAAAAAAAACACCCCTGTAACTGTTAAAATGACTGAGTTATGGGTTGTCAAAGTGATTAGAGTACAATTTGGGAAATTTTGATGTAATCCCTGTGAAACATTAGATGGCGCTGGTTAACTCCATTCGATATTACGGATGTTATACAGGGTGATTAAAACACAAAGCCTAGGCTACTAACTGGTAAAAAAAACAACCCTGTAACTGTTAAAATGACTGAGTTATGAATTGGCCAAGTGATTAGAGCACAATTTGGGCAATTTTGATGTAATCACTGTGAAACATTAGATGGCGCTGGTTAATTCCATTCGATATTACGGATGTTATACAGGGTGATTAAAATAGAATATATAGGCTACAATCTGGTGAAAAAAACAACCCTGTAACTGTTAAAATGACTGAGTTATGGGTTGTCAAACTGAACAGAGCACAGTTTGGGCAATTTTGATGTAATCACTGTGAAACATTAGATGGCGCTGGTTAATTCCATTCGATATTACGGATGTTATACAGGGTGATTAAAATACAAAGCCTAGGCTACTAACTGGTAAAAAAAACAACCCTGTAACTGTTAAAATGACTGAGTTATGAGTTGTCAAACTGAACAGAGCACAATTTGGGCAAATTTGATGTAATCACTGTGGAACTTTAGATGACCCTGGTTAATTCCATTCGATATTACGGATGTTATACAGGATGATTAAAACACAAAGCCTAGGCTACTAACTGGTAAAAAAAACAACCCTGTAACTGTTAAAATTACTGAGTTATGGGTTGTCAAACTGAACAGAGCCTAATTTGGGCAATTTTGATGTAATCACTGTGAAACATTAGATGGCGCTGGTTAATTCCATTCGATATTACGGATGTTATACAGGGTGATTACAATATAAAGTTTAGGATACAAACTGGTAAAAAAAACAACCCTGTAACTGTTAAAATGACTGAGTTATGAATTGGCCAAGTGATTAGAGCACAATTTCGGCAATTTTGATGTAATCACTGTGAAACATTAGATGGCGCTGGTTAATTCCATTCGATATTACGGATGTTATACAGGGTGATTAAAACACAATGTATAGGCTACAATCTGGTGAAAAAAACCACCCTGTAACTGTTAAAATGACTGAGTTATGGGTTGTCAAACTGAACAGAGCACAATTTGCTTGGAAGCTTCTAGACGGTTTTTGGAAACTTCTACACCAGCAGAAAAGCAGTTGGAATGCTTCTGGACTGATCTAGAAGCTTTTCGAAGCTTCCAAAGTGTTTTAAGAACATCTGGAAGTTTCTAGACTGTTCTGGAGGATTTTTGAAAGCTTCTATACTGTAGGAGGCTTCTAGGTTAATTTAGAAACAGTTTTCTTATATTTAACCAAATCTGTATCTCTGACTGTTTCCAAGATCCTCATATAAATAAATAATACAAAAACAAGTTCAGTTTACTTTCTAATGAGTGACTTGAGTAAATTAAGCCAGAAAAATATTTATTTTTTATTTCCAACACCCTTAACTTTCTGGTTAAACCTAATTTCATTATAAGCTAAGTTACAAAAATTGGAGTAGTAATAATTTTTTTAATAATATTTTCTGAGATTATAAGGCCAGAAATAGTAAAAACATTATAAAATATTTTTTTTATACTTTTTATCATTTATTTTATTTCAAAAAATTATTACCAACTCCAAATTAGTAATTCAAAAATCGTATATTTTTGCCAAGGAAAAAATTACCCCACTAAAACCAATATAAGAACAATTAGTACTGAAATCTGTAATTTGACAGTTGACAGGTAAATGTCAAAATAAATGTTGCGTTATCATCACGTGACAACTGTCATAAACGTCAAAACTGTCAAACTACGCCCAGTTTGAGCATGAAACTCTAAAAAACACAGTTTGGAACAGTTTTCTTGTAACTTTGAACAGAAAATGTATTTTAGAGTTTTATTATCCCTAATTTGACATTTGACACGTGACTGTACAAGGAAATGATGTTCTAGTATCACGTGACAATTGCCAGAAACGTCAAAACTGTCAAACTACGCCCAGTTTGAGCATGAAACTCTAAAAAACACAGTTTGGAACAGTTTTCTTGTAACTTGGACAGAAAATGTATTTTAGAGTTTTATTATCCCTAATTTGACATTTGACACGTGACTGTACAAGGAAATGATGTTCTAGTATCACGTGACAACTGTCATAAACGTCAAAACTGTCAAACTACGCCCAGTTGAGTCGGGTTTGGNTCNACAGNTGACNTTAGNAAGGGNCCTCANCAATGCGACCTNCGCCTNAGGAAGATCTTCCANATATGCACTGANTNCTAANTTTGGGCTCGTCCAANGTNGTCNTACNGGATTCANCACTAGNTCTNNTAACAGGTANCNCCCNNGCNTTAAGTCTCACTCGCANGATCCATGGNGTCACTGTNNNANGCNAACNAGCAGTNCCTAAACGCNGGTCGCACNGGAGCGTNNCCANCTNTTAGNGGCCTTNNTCNCNNGTNANNGNNGGAANCTGGCCNCAGGATGAAACGTGAGANNATGNATTANAGATACNTTNAGACCNTAGCCTNNTCTATCGACACNNTTATTCCTGCGNAGTTGGATGNCGGCGNGGTTNANCTCGGGGANCACCATGTCTANAGTTCGANACNGNTAATCTNNGCNNNTAGNTCGCTCGCTACCAGCACGGTCNNGTTCANTTTATANGTGNAAGAAANAGAAGACGNGGTACAGTAGACCAAGAGAAACCTTCATTTGGACAAAATTTCAGTGCATTTTTTCAAAAAATCTCAAATAACTCGATTATTTGAAACATTCCGTATAGACACATCAGATGATCGTAGGTAGCTAATGAATGGGGCTATCACGTGACGTTGAGCGGGCACAGCTAAGTTGCCTCGTTTGGCCGCTAGAGGGCGTCAAACTTGACTTTATTTTTTCGGAGATTTTTCTAAATATCTCGAAAACGGTTTTAGTTAGCAGTGTGACGTTTTTAGCATGTTTTGGTAATTTTTTTTTTGTGTGTCTCTCCCAAAAAAATTAGTAGTAATTACTGTTACGCCACTGTGTCACACATTACCAAGAAATTTCTGCTTACAAACGTGTTTAACAATGACTTCCTGATAAGATTGGAGACTGTAAGGCGACTTTAGGACGAATAAATGTCACGATTTAATGTATACAACACAAAAGTACACCGAATTTGATAATCTTTTCAAGGAAGGTCACTTGAAAATTACAATCAGAAATTACTCTAATAAACATTGGAATTATTTGGATGACCCATGAGATTGATCACTGTTCCTCAAAGTGGTACTTTTCCAGATTATGATAATAGTACTGCACTGGTTTTAATGGGTGTTTGCTTTTTTAAATTACAAAACGATCAATTGATTTTATCTTGGGCAAATAAAGTGCATTTCAGATAAAATTGTGAGTAAAAAGTGTGGGAAATGAAGCTTTATTGGTTTGTTCTGTTAACATATTTTACTCGGTTATTTGAAGAGCTACAGGGTGGTTCTTTTTACCGATTTGTAGCTCTAAGTGTTCTCTTTTGATCACCCTGTATAGTGTCAAAAGAATTTATCAGGAAACTGTGCTATAAAGAAAATGGCGCAAAAAGTGACCTTAACAGTACATTTCTAGGACTTCGTCCATTTTGATCAACGATAACTCGGTTATTTGAAGAGCTACAGGGTGGTTCTTTTTACCGATTTGTAGCCTCAAGTATACTCTTTTGACCACCCTGTATAATGTCAAGGAATTTTCCCAGGAAAAAGTGCTAAAAACAAAATGGCGCTAAAAGTGATCTTAACAGTACATTTCTAGGACTTCGTCCATTTTGATCAACGATAACTCGGTTATTTGAAGAGCTACAGGGTGGTTCTTTTTACCGATTTGTGGCCTCAAGTATACTCTTTTGACCACACTGTATAATGTCAAGGAATTTTCCCAGGAAAAAGTGCTAAAAACAAAATGGCGCTAAAAGTGATCTTAACAGTACATTTCTAGGACTTCGTCCATTTTGATCAACAGCAACTCGGTTATTTGAAAAGCTACGGGGTGGTTCTTTTCACTGTTTAGTAGCCCCGAGAGTTCTCTTTTGACCATCCTGTATAGTGCCAAAACAATTGCCTAGAAAACTGCACTAAAAAACAAAATGGCGTCTAAAGTGACACTGGCAGTACATTTCTTGAGCTTGATCCACTTTGATCAACGATAACTCGGTTATTTGAAGAGCTACAGGGTGGTTCTTTTTATCGATTTGTAGCCCCAAGTATCCTCATTTGACCACCCTGTATAGTGCCAAAACAATTGCCTAGAAAATTGTGCTAAAAACAAAATGTTGCTTAAAGTGACATTGACAGTAAACTTCTAGAACTTGACTCAATTTGATCAACGATAACTCGGTTATTTGAAAAGCTACACGGTGGTTCTTTTTACTGATTTGTAGCCCCGAGAGTCCTCTTTTGATCACCCTGTATACTGTCAAATCGATTACGGTTACTATGACAGTTACGAGGGGCAATCAAACGTCAAAATATTTACCAGAATCTTGGCTATTATTTGTCTAATCACAATTTTTCTGAAAAATTTACAAATAAACCAGAAACCGGTCCTGCAAAGTTTTGACAGCCGTCAAATTTTGACAGCTCATAACTCGGTTATTATGACAGTTACAGGTGTCAATCAAACGTCAAAATATTTCTCTGGCTCTTGCCTTACTGTTGTTTAATTAAATTTTTTTTGAAAAATTTACAATTAACGCAAATAACGGCGCTGGAAAAAATGGACTACTGTCAAATTTTGACAGCTCATAACTCGGTTACTATGACAGTTACGGGAGTCAATCAAACGTCAAAATATTTTCCAGAATCTTGGCTATTATTTGTCTAATCACAATTTTTCTGAAAAATTTACAAATAAACCAGAAACCGGTCCTGCAAAGTTTTGACAGCCGTCAAATTTTGACAGCTCATAACTCGGTTATTATGACAGTTACGGGGGTCAATCAAACGTCAAAATATTTCCCTGACTGTTGCCTTCCTGTTGTTTAATTATTTTTTTTTGAAAAATTTACAATTATCGCAAATAACGGCCCTGGAAAAATTTGAACGCTGTCAAATTTTGACAGCTCATGACTCGGTTAATATGACAGCTACGAGGGGCAATCAAACGTCAAAATATTTTCCAGAATCTTGGCTATTATTTGTCTAATCACAATTTTTATGAAAAATTTACAAATAACCCATAAACCCGTCCTGCAAAGTTTTGCACGCTGTCAAACTTTGACAGCCCATAACTCGGTTATTATGACAGTTACGGTGGTCAATCAAACGTCAAAATATTTTCCAGAATCTTGGCTATTATTTGTCTAATCACAATTTTTCTGAAAAATTTACAAATAAACCAGAAACCGGTCCTGCAAAGTTTTGACAGCCGTCAAATTTTGACAGCTCATAACTCGGTTATTATGACAGTTACGGGGGTCAATCAAACGTCAAAATATTTCTCTGACTCTTGCCTTCCTGTTGTTTAATTAAAAAAAATTTGAAAAATTTACAATTAACGCAAATAACGGCCCTGGAAAAAATGGACTGCTGTCAAATTTTGACAGCCCATAACTCGGTTACTATGACAGTTACGGGAGTCAATCAAACGTCAAAATATTTTCCAGAATCTTGGCTTTGTTTTGTCTAATCACACAGAAAATTGATATACAGGGTGAACATGAAACATTTCAAAATACCAGTTAATTTCACGTGCAAACAAAATGTTGTCGTAATTATGTAAAAAAACCTTGATCTCATAGATTTGAGGTTGTTTTTGAAAATTTCCAAATTTTCGATAAAACCTGACACGTTTTTAGTGATAATTAATATTTTTTGGGAGTCCAGTGGCGTCCACCAATGATTTTTTAGTTTGAAATTTGCACCCGCCACTGATTAATCCAAAACTATTTTTAACTATTAATTAGGTTAATAGATTTTAAATAGATTTGTATTTATTTTTAAATTCTAAATGTAAAAAATAAGCACTTGAGAAAACCATGTAAAATTATCAGTTTAAAACGATTTAACTTGCGGTTAGTGATTTACTCTCCCAGTCATAAAATATTCCACACTTTTCTAGGTATTTACATTTATGCAGTCGAACAGAAAATTACAATGAAACTATAACATTTAAACTTAATTATATACAAGGGGCCTCCCAATTAATAGACCTTGACCAATGTTATTGTAATAAATGTTATTGGTTAGATAAACGTGATCCACGTTATACGAGAATGACACAAAAATTACGAAAAATCTTGTAAAGCTTCACTTAATTGAATGAAATCGCAGTTTGTACACAAAAACAGTGGAGGTATTAATTGTAGGTTTAAAAATAAACCAACAATCTCCCTGACTGAATGTATATTTGATATTTCTGGGTGCAGTCTGTTGCCAAAAAACTCTTTTTTTGTTTTTTGTTTCGGAAAAATACGCCTGTTGTTCAAACCCTAATTACTCCCTTATTTGACTGACATGTTATAAAGTTTTATATGTCAATGGATAGCTAATGAAATGGACTTTCTAGAAGATTCAGACACTTTTTTCTGTAGGTTCAATAGTTTCTCCGCTAGAGGGCTTCAAAGTTAACCAATGATTTCTGATCAATTTTTATGCACTGTTTCATTAAAAACCTAAATTACTCCCTTATTTGACTGACAAGAGACGAACTTTTATATGTCAATGGATAGCTAATGAAATGGTCTTTCTAGAAGCTTCAGACACTTTTTTCTGTAGGTTCAATAGTTTCTCCGCTAGAGGGCTTTAAAGTTAATCAATGAATTATGATCAATTTTTATGCACTGTTTCGTTAAAAACTGAAATTACTCCCTTATTTGACTGACAAGATACGAACTTTTATATGTCAATGGATAGCTAATGAAATGGACTTTCTAGAAGCTTCAGACACTTTTTTCTGTAGGTTCAATAGTTTCTCCGCTAGAGGGCTTCAAAGTTAACCAATGATTTCTGGTCAATTTTAATGCACTGTTTCATTAAAAACCTAAATTACTCCCTTATTTGACTGACAAGATACGAATTTTTATATGTCGATGGATAGCTAATGAAATGGTATTTCTAGAAGCTTCAGACACTTTTTTCTGTAGGTTCAATAGTTTCTCCGCTAGAGGGCTTCAAAGTTAACCAATGATTTCTGGTCAATTTTTATGCACTGTTTCATTAAAAACCTAAATTACTCCCTTATTTGACTGACAAGATACGAACTTTTATATGTCGATGGATAGCTAATGAAATGGACTTTCTAGAAGATTCAGGCACTTTTTCCTGTAGGTTCAATAGTTTCTCCTCTAGAGGGCTGCAAAGTTAACCAATAATTTCTGGTAAATTTTTATGCACTGTTTCATTAAAAACTTAAATTACTCCCTTATTTGACTGACAAGATACGAACTTTTATATGTCAATGGATAGCTAATGAAATGGTCTTTCTAGAAGCTTCAGACACTTTTTTCTGTAGGTTCAATAGTTTCTCCGCTAGAGGGCTTCAAAGTTAACCAATGATTTCTGGTCAATTTTTATGCACTGTTTCATTAAAAACCTAAATTACTCCCTTATTTGATTGACAAGAGACGAACTTTTATATGTCGATGGATAGCTAATGAAATGGACTTTCTAGAAGATTCAAACACTTTTTTCTGTAGGTTCAACAGTTTCTTCGCTAGAGGGCTTCAAAGTTAACCAATGATTTCTGGTCAATTTTTATGCACTATTTCATTAAAATCTTAAATTACTCTCTTATTTGATTGACAAGAGACGAACTTTTATATGTCAATGGATAGCTAATGAAATGGACTTTCTAGAAGATTCAGGCACTTTTTCCTGTAGGTTTAATGTTTTCTCCGCTAGAGGCCTTCAGAGTTAACCAATGATTTCTGGTCAATTTTTATGCACTGTTTCGTTAAAAACCTAAATTACTCCCTTATTTGACTGACAAGATACGAACTTTTATATGTCGATGGATAGCTAATGAAATGGACTTTCTAGAAGATTCAGGCACCTTTTCCTGTAGGTTCAATAGTTTCTCCTCTAGAGGGCTGCAAAGTTAACCAATGATTTCTGGTCAATTTTTATGCACTGTTTCATTAAAAACTTAAATTACTCCCTTATTTGACTGACAAGATACGAACTTTTATATGTCAATGGATAGCTAATGAAATGGACTTTCTAGAAGCTTCAGACACTTTTTTCTGTAGGTTCAATAGTTTCTCCGCTAGAGGGCTTCAAAGTTAACCAATGATTTCTGGTCAATTTTTATGCATTGTTTCATTAAAAACCTAAATTACTCCCTTATTTGGTTGACAAGAGACGAACTTTTATATGTCGATGGATAGCTAATAAAATGGACTTTCTAAAATGTTCAGACAGTTTTTCTTGTAAGTTTAATGGTTTTCCGCTAGAGGGCCTCAAATTTGACTAATAATTTCTGCTCAATTTTTATGCAGTGTTTCGTTCAAACCTGAATAACTCTCTTATTTGACAACCATGGTATGGACTTTTATACGTCGATGGACAGCTAATGAAATGGGCTTTCTAAAGATATGACTACATGGAATGATAACTTGAATTGTGTGTAAATCCAAAATGGCGGCCAAAAATTAAAAAAATTTAGTTTATACTCCTTTTCGACTAATTAGAGGTCGAGGAATCCAGTACAACTGTCAGTTTGACGTTAACTGTCACTGAATTCGAGAAAATCCAATATGGCGGCTATCGTTTTCTTTTAACTGATCCTTACCATAGTCCCCAATTTGTGCAACCATTACCCGGTTATTTGATGAGCTACAGGGTGGTTCTTTTCACTGTTTAGTAGCCCAAAGAGTTCTCTTTTGACCACCCTGTATAGTCCCGAAACAACTGCCCAGGAAACTGGACTAAAAACAAAATGGCCTCTAAAGTGACACTGACAGAACATTTCTTGAACATGATCCATTTTGATCAACGATAACTCGGTTATTTGAAAAGCTACACGGTGGTTCTTTTTACTGGTTTGTAGCCCCAAGTGTCTTCTTTTGATCACCCTGTACACAGTACAAAATTTTAAATTAAAAACACCATTATTTCAAATATTGCCCAGCTCTACAACAGAAAGTAATTTGCACACGTATAACAGTGGTGCATCAAATTATTATTGTTATGCCACTAGTTATCAACAATTTCCTTGAACTTGGAACTAGATGAACGAACATCGCCCTGAAGATAAAATAATGCAAAAAAAGGTGGTTCAAAGGTTCCAAATAGCGATTTTAGCAGGCCATAACCGTAACTCGGTTAAGATACAAAATTTTGTTGTTATTGCTGCAATTCGATATATTAAAAGCAGTTTTCAGGGTGTCGTTTGTTATGACTGCAAAACGAAATAATTTTCGTATTCAGTTGGATTTTCTTAAATTAGAACCGATTGCGTTATATTCTGGTAAATTGCAAATTGCAGAAAATGGATGTGGCTGTGTATTCATCAAATTTATTATTATTACTCTTATTTCGAGCTGAACATGGACGAGTACAGAACGTAGGTGTAGTGCTGAGTGCTCCAGTAAATTTATATGTTAGCAACTTTTGGCCAAAGGCCTCCTGGATCATCAGATTTGACACTTAATTGCAATGCAGTGTCTAATTTGACAAGCTGTAACTCCGTTGTTGGTAAAGTTACAACGTTCATTCAAAAAGCATTCGAAAACCCGTGAAATTCTCTTTAAATCATGTAAACGCACTTTTTACTGTAACTGTCACTAGAATGTAGTTACACCAGCTTCAACTTAAATAACTTTAAACTGTCTTAGTGCAATGCAGTGTTTATTTTGACAGGTTGTAACTCCGTTGTTAGTAAAGTTACAACGTTCATTCAAAAAGCATTCGAAAACCCGTGAAATTCTCTTTAAATCATGTAAACGCACTTTTTACTGTAACTGTCACTAGAATGGAGTTACACTAGCTTCAACTTAAATAACAGCTTCAACTTAAATAACTTTAAACTGTCTTAGTGCAATGCACGTGTTCACTTTGACAGGTTGTAACTCCGTTTGTTAGTAAAGTTACAACGTTCATTCAAAAACCATTCGACAACCCGTGAAATTCTCTTTAAATCATGTAAACGCACTTTTTACTGTAACTGTCACTAGAATGTAGTTACACCAGCTTCAACTTAAATAACTTTAAACTGTCTTAGTGGAATGCAGTGTTTACTTTGACAGGTTGTAACTCCGTTATTAGTAAAGTTACAACGTTCATTCAAAAAGCATTCGAAAACCCGTGAAATTCTCTTTAAATCATGTAAACGCACTTTTTACTGTAACTGTCACTAGAATGGAGTTACACTAGCTTCAACTTAAATAACTTTAAACTGTCTTAGTGCAATGCAGTGTTTATTTTGACAGGTTGTAACTCCGTTGTTAGTAAAGTTACAACGTTCATTCAAAAACCATTCGAAAACCCGTGAAATTCTCTTTAAATCATGTAAACGCACTTTTTACTGTAACTGTCACTGGAATGGAGTTACACCAGCTTCAACTTAAATAACTTTAAACTGTCTTAGTGCAATGCATTGTTTATTTTGACAGGTTGTAACTCCGTTGTTGGTAAAGTTACAACGTTCATTCAAAAAGCATTCGAAAACCCGTGAAATTCTCTTTAAATCATGTAAACGCACTTTTTACTGTAACTGTCACTAGAATGTAGTTACACCAGCTTCAACTTAAATAACTTTAAACTGTCTTAGTGCCATGCAGTGTTTATTTTGACAGGTTGTAACTCCGTTGTTAGTAAAGTTACAACGTTCATTCAAAAACCATTCGAAAACCCGTGAAATTCTCTTTAAATCATGTAAACGCACTTTTTTACTGTAAACTGTCACTAGAATGTAGTTACACAGCTTCAACTTAAATAACTTTAAACTGTCTTAGTGCCATGCAGTGTTTTATTTTGACAGGTTGTAACTCCGTTGTTAGTAAAGTTACAACGTTCATTCAAAAACCATTCGAAAACCCGTGAAATTCTCTTTAAATCATGTAAACGCACTTTTTACTGTAACTGTCACTAGAATGGAGTTACACCAGCTTCAACTTAAATAACTTTAAACTGTCTTAGTGCAATGCATTGTTTATTTTGACAGGTTGTAACTCCGTTGTTAGTAAAGTTACAACGTTCATTCAAAAACCATTCGACAACCCGTGAAATTCTCTTTAAATCATGTAAACGCACTTTTTACTGTAACTGTCACTAGAATGTAGTTACACCAGCTTCAACTTAAATAACTTTAAACTGTCTTAGTGCCATGCAGTGTTTATTTTGACAGGTTGTAACTCCGTTGTTGGTAAAGTTACAACGTTCATTCAAAAAACATTCGAAAACCCGTGAAATTCTCTTTTAAATCATGTTAACGCACTTTTTACTGTAACTGCCACTGGAATGTAGTTACACTAGCTTCAACTTAAATAACTTTAAACTGTCTTAGTGGAATGCAGTGTTTATTTTGACAGGTTGTAACTCCGTTGTTAGTAAAGTTACAACGTTCATTCAAAAAGCATTCGAAAACCCGTGAAATTCTCTTTAAATCATGTAAACGCACTTTTTACTGTAACTGTCACTAGAATGGAGTTACACTAGCTTCAACTTAAATAACTTTAAACTGTCTTAGTGGAATGCATTGTTTACTTTGACAGGTTGTAACTCCGTTGTTAGTAAAGTTACAACGTTCATTCAAAAAGCATTCGAAAACCCGTAAAATTCTCTTTAAATCATGTAAACGCACTTTTTACTGTAACTGTCACTAGAATGGAGTTACACTAGCTTCAACTTAAATAACTTTAAACTGTCTTAGTGCAATGCAGTGTTTACTTTGACAAGCTGTAACTCCGTTGTTGGTAAAGTTACAACGTTCATTCAAAAAGCATTCGAAAACCCGTGAAATTCTCTTTAAATCATGTAAACGCACTTTTTACTGTAACTGTCACTAGAATGTAGTTACACCAGCTTCAACTTAAATAACTTTAAGCTGTCTTAGTGCAATGCATTGTTTACTTTGACAGGTTTTAACTCCGTTGTTAGTAAAGTTACAACGTTCATTCAAAAACCATTCGACAACCCGTGAAATTTCCTTTAAATTATGTAAACGCACTTTTTACTGTAACTGTCACTAGAATGTAGTTACACCAGCTTCAACTTAAATAACTTTAAACTGTCTTAGTGCCATGCAGTGTTTATTTTTGACAGGTTGTAACTCCGTTGTTGGTAAAGTTACAACGTTCATTCAAAAAACATTCGAAAACCCGTGAAATTCTCTTTAAATCATGTTAACGCACTTTTTACTGTAACTGCCACTGGAATGTAGTTACACAACTTCAACTTAAATAACTTTTAACTGTCTTAGTGGAATGCAGTGTTTATTTTGACAGGTTGTAACTCCGTTGTTAATAAAGTTACAACGTTCATTCAAAAAGCATTCGAAAACCCGTGAAATTCTCTTTAAATCATGTAAACGCACTTTTTACTGTAACTGCCACTGGAATGGAGTTACACTAGCTTCAACTTAAATAACTTTAAACTGTCTTAGTGCAATGCAGTGTTTATTTTGACACCTTGTAACTCTGTTGTTAGTAAAGTTACAACGTTCATTCAAAAACCATTCGAAAACCCGTAAAATTCTCTTTAAATCATGTAAACGCACTTTTTAGTGTAACTGCCACTGGAATGGAGTTACACTAGCTTCAACTTAAATAACTTTAAACTGTCTTAGTGCAATGCATTATTTATTTTGACAGGTTGTAACTCCGTTGTTAGTAAAGTTACAACGTTCATTCAAAAAGCATTCGAAAACCCGTGAAATTCTCTTTAAATCATGTAAACGCACTTTTTACTGTAACTGCCACTGGAATGGAGTTACACTAGCTTCAACTTAAATAACTTTAAACTGTCTTAGTGGAATGCAGTGTTTATTTTGACAGGTTGTAACTCCGTTGTTAGTAAAGTTACAACGTTCATTCAAAAAGCATTCGAAAACCCGTGAAATTCTCTTTAAATCATGTAAACGCACTTTTTACTGTAACTGCCACTGGAATGGAGTTACACTAGCTTCAACTTAAATAACTTTAAACTGTCTTAGTGGAATGCAGTGTTTATTTTGACAGGTTGTAACTCCGTTGTTGGTAAAGTTACAACGTTCATTCAAAAAGCATTCGAAAACCCGTGAAATTCTCTTTAAATCATGTAAACGCACTTTTTACTGTAACTGTCACTAGAATGTAGTTACACCAGCTTCAACTTAAATAACTTTAAACTGTCTTAGTGCAATGCATTGTTTATTTTGACAGGTTGTAACTCCGTTGTTAGTAAAGTTACAACGTTCATTCAAAAAGCATTCGAAAACCCGTGAAATTCTCTTTAAATCATGTAACCACACTTTTTACTGTAACTGTCACTGGAATGGAGTTACACTAGCTTCAACTTAAATAACTTTAAACTGTCTTAGTGGAATGCAGTGTTTACTTTGACAGGTTGTAACTCCGTTATTAGTAAAGTTACAACGTTCATTCAAAAAGCATTCGAAAACCCGTGAAATTCTCTTTAAATCATGTAAACGCACTTTTTACTGTAACTGTCACTAGAATGTAGTTACACCAGCTTCAACTTAAATAACTTTAAACTGTCTTAGTGCAATGCATTGTTTATTTTGACAGGTTGTAACTCCGTTGTTAGTAAAGTTACAACGTTCATTCAAAAACCATTCGACAACCCGTGAAATTCTCTTTAAATCATGTAACCACACTTTTTTACTGTAACTGTCACTGAAATGGAGTTACACTAGCTTCAACTTAAATAACCTTAAACTGTCATAGTGGAATGCAGTGTTTACTTTGACAGGTTGTAACTCCGTTATTAGTAAAGTTACAACGTTCATTCAAAAAGCATTCGAAAACCCGTGAAATTCTCTTTAAATCATGTAAACGCACTTTTTACTGTAACTGTCACTGGAATGTAGTTACACCAGCTTCAACTTAAATAACTTTAAACTGTCTTAGTGCAACGCAGTGTTTACTTTGACAGGTTGTAACTCCGTTATTAGTAAAGTTACAACGTTCATTCAAAAACCATTCGACAACCCGTGAAATTCTCTTTAAATCATGTAAACGCGCACTTTTTACTGTAACTGTCACTGAAATGGAGTTACACTAGCTTCAACTTAAATAACCTTAAACTGTCATAGTGGAATTGCAGTGTTTACTTTGACAGGTTGTAACTCCGTTATTAGTAAAGTTACAACGTTCATTCAAAAAGCATTCGAAAACCCGCGAAATCTCTTTAAATCATGTAAACGCACTTTTTACTGTAACTGTCACTGGAATGTAGTTACACCAGCTTCAACTTAAATAACTTTAAACTGTCTTAGTGCTATGCAGTGTTTATTTTGACAGGTTGTAACTCCGTTGTTAGTAAAGTTACAACGTTCATTCAAAAAGCATTCGAAAACCCGTGAAATTCTCTTTAAATCATGTAAACGCACTTTTTACTGTAACTGCCACTGGAATGGAGTTACACCAGCTTCAACTTAAATAACTTTAAACTGTCTTAGTGCAATGCAGTGTTTACTTTGACAGGTTGTAACTCCGTTATTAGTAAAGTTACAACGTTCATTCAAAAAGCATTCGAAAACCCGTGAAATTCTCTTTAAATCATGTAAACGCACTTTTTACTGTAACTGTCACTGGAATAGCGTTACACTAGCTTCAACTTAAATAACTTTAAACTGTCTTAGTGCAATGCAGTGTTTATTTTGACAGGTTGTAACTCCGTTGTTGGTAAAGTTACAACGTTCATTCAAAAAGCATTCGAAAACCCGTGAAATTCTCTTTAAATCATGTAACCACACTTTTTACAGTAACTGTCACTAGAATGTAGTTACACCAGCTTCAACTTAAATAACTTTAAGCTGTCTTAGTGCAATGCAGTGTTTATTTTGACAGGTTGTAACTCCGTTGTTAGTAAAGTTACAACGTTCATTCAAAAAGCATTCGAAAACCCGTGAAATTCTCTTTAAATCATGTAACCACACTTTTTACTGTAACTGTCACTAGAATGGAGTTACACTAGCTTCAACTTAAATAACTTTAAACTGTCTTAGTGCAATGCAGTGTTTACTTTGACAAGCTGTAACTCCTCATGTAACCACACTTTTTACTGTAACTGTCACTAGAAAGGAGTTACACTAGCTTCAACTTAAAATGGATCATAGTAACTTAAAGAGGTGCAAAACAGCGTTTCTCGCAGTGTGCCAAATTCCTCCCGGATATAAACATGAAAACGTGTCCACCCCGTATGATTGCCATTTCAATCAGTTCCGGATTAAGGCAGATTCACTTAGAAAAGCCAAATAATGGCACAAATATAAACGCCCATCAAAATAATTACGTTTGGCACGTACTCAGGAATTTCACGTGATGCCCGGCTTAACTTCTAATAATATTCATCTCTGGCCGAATGAGAAAAACGTAAATTTTCCATTAGACACTCTCGCAGATTTGTTGATTTTTCCGATTTTTTTCCCAGTTGCGCGTACAATGTTTGAATGACGAAAAATGACTAATAAATTACTCCCACACTCTCGTTAGCAAAGGTAAAGTTGTAAAAAGTTTCAGGGACATACAGAGTGAACTTGTTTCGTAAAGATTTGCCAAAAAATTATTAAAAAGCAAAAGCAGCAAACATATTTGGGGAATTCACTGTTGGCAATAATATTTGCCTTCCTGTGTATATTAATTCAAGATTTATACGAGTGAATTTATGACGATTAGTTTCTGTTTTTAGTTTTTCTCCTTGACTGTACCAAATTTTTTAGTGTTTTTTTATGTTATTGGATAGGAAATTTAATGGGGATTCCAAAAATGTGCTTAAAACTGTCATTCTTTCACTCTAAGTGTGTTTTACAGGGAATTTTCTACATGACTGTTCTTTCAAACTGTCTTTCTGGCAGTTCAAACTTTGACACCGCTTTTCTCCCTGACTGTACCAAATTTTTTAGCGTTTTTCTAGGTTATTGGATAGGAAATTTAATGAGGAATCCAAAAATGTGCTTAAAACAGTAATTTTCTTACTCCAAGTGGATTTTACAAGCAATTTTGTCCCTGACTGTCTTTTTCCTTTTCTCCACCATTTCAACTAATTTAAATATTTGTTGTACCAAACCAGAATCTCGTGAATAACTCGAAAATGGTGAAAGTTAAAAAAAAATTGCAAGAGACCAAAAATGGTCCTAATCAACTCCTTAATCCAACACCGTAAGTTTGCAGGGCCGTTTTTGCTTCTAGTATACAGGGTGTGCATGAAAATTATGGTGATTGACTGTTTTTGGTCACCCTGTATGCAATTTTTCAGATAGAATTTTTTGCTTAACACCACTGGAAAAAGGAGTTCAAGACGGTTAATTTGAGTGGTTCAACCTCCCTGAACTCCCAAAAATAACCGAGTTACAGGGTGTTCAAATTTCAAAAAACAATTTCAACTGATTTGAAAGTGTTCCTGTATTAAACCAGTTTTTGCTAAATAACTCGAAAACGGTGAAAGTTAGAAAAAAAGTGCAAGAGACCAAAAATGGTCCTAATCAACTCCTTAATCCAACTCCGTAAGTTTGCAGGACCGTTTTTGCTTCCAGTATACAGGGTGTGCATGAAAATTATGGTGATTGACTGTTTTTGGTCACCCTGTACGCAATTTTTCAGATAGAATTTTTTGCTTAACACCACTGGAAAAAGGAGCTCAAAACGGTTAATTTGAGTGGTTCAACCTCCCTAAACTCCCAAAAATAACCGAGTTACAGGGTGTTCAAATTTCAAATCACAATTTCAACGGATTTGAAAATTTGTCGAATCAAATCAGTTTTTGCTAAATATCTCGAAAACGGTGAAAGTTAGAAAAAAAGTGCAAGAGACCAAAAATGGTCCTAATCAACCTCTTGACCCAATTCTGTAAGTCTGCAGGACCATTTTTATTTCCAGTGTACAGGATGTGCAAAAAAATTATGGTAGTTCGCTATTTTTCTCACCCTGTACGCAATTTTTAAGATAGAATTTTTTGCTCTACGGCACTGGAAAGAGGAGCTCAAAAGGGTTCTTTTAAGTGGTTGAACCACCCTGTTCTCCCAAAAATAACCGAGTTACAGGGTGTTCAAATTTCAAACCACAATTTCAACTGGTTTGAAAATGTGCTGCATTAAACCAGTTTTTGCTGAATAACTCGAAAACGGTGAAAGTTTCGAAAAATTTGCAAGAGACCAGAAATGTTCCTAATCAACTCCTTAACCCAACACCGTAAATTTTCCTCCCCTCCTTAAACTAATTTTTGCTCTGCCTTTGAAAATATGAGATTTTAAGCAGTTTTTAGGGTGTAACTCCCTAATTAGGGTCGATACGGCCCTTTGACACTTTACGTCAAATTTCCACCATCGACCCAAAAGTATTTGCCCAGGTAAACTCAACTTTCAAAATTTAAAAATTTTTCCACAAATTCCAAGGGGGGTAGTACCACTACAAATTTTAAAAAATTCAGTTTTTGATTTTTCAACCTCAAACGATACGTTGTACTAAAATTTTGTATTTTTCATAAAAGTTGCGTATTATCCAGGTGCAGATGCGGTAAAAATTTCGGACTTCTAACTTAAACTGTGTCTGAGATATTTACGAAAATGTGCGAAAAAATTACACAAATTTTAACGCCCTCTAGCGGCCAAATGGTAAAACCTAGCAGTGCCCGTTCAACGTCACGTGATAGCCTCATTCATTGGCTATTTACAGTCTTCTGATGTGTTTACAGTAAATGTTGCAAATAAGTGAGTTATTTAGGATTGAATGGACAGGTGCACCAAAAATGGGCCACAATGCAATAAAAAAATTTTTTCAAAATTTTATAAAAATTTTCAAAAATACTGTCTTAATATAGATTTCAGAAAAGTAAAGATCATGCAAACCGTTTCGTCCTAACCTCAACCGTTTGCCTGCTACAGCCTTCCGAATATAAAAAAAATTTTAAACAGTTTTCGGCCCGTAACTCCCTTAGATGACCCTTAAGGGCAAAATTACTCGAAAGCTATCTTATAGAGCGTAAAATTCCCTACAACTTTCCTTATTTACACTTTCTCTGTAACTGCTCAAATAACGGAGCTACGCTCGGTTGAATTTACACAATTGTGCAAATCTCACTGATTTGAATGTTTGACAATTTTAACTACACTGACAAGTGTGACATTTCTGCACGTTTCGGGTGTATAAAACTGTCAAACGTCACTATTCTGTCTGTCTTTAGAATTTGACAATTGAAATTTGACAATTCTAAAGACAGTGAAGTGTGATTGACATTTGTGATTAGAATTTGACAATTCTAAAGACAGTGAAATGTGTAATTGACATTTGTGACAATGTTGTAGGAGTTTTAGGCAACATTCAATCCTGATATTTCAGTGACTGGTTGCCTATTTTAAACTCCCGTTAAAATGTAAGGCAATTACAGAAATAACCCACGCAAAGCAAACATTAGATGACTGTATGTCTTTCAGCGCTTCTGTTGCGTTAATTGCCCTGTTTTTACTGCCAGTATACAATATTTCCATAATAATAAGGAAACACACCTTCAATAATTCAAGTTACTACCAGGAAATCGTAATCAACTCACGAGATTTTGTTCAATTTTACGTTCATTCTTATCTTATCTCGTGTTTAAGAGTGTAATTTGTACGTCTACTTTTCCATTTTAGTGACGTTTTAATTAATTGATAAGTGTGTTGGAGGATTTGCAAGTTTTGTACAATTATTGTTGTTGTTTCGACCCACTGTTCGTATAGTAGCGACCATTCAACCTGCCCAAAACAGCTATTCTAATTAGTTTTTTTTTCTTAACAGGTCATCAAGAATTTAAAATATCCACTAATCGGTTCAAGGGCAGTGGAATCTATTTTAATGTCAGAAAATATTAGTGTATATTAGAAGTTTGTAGGGAATTTTATGCTCTATAAAATTGCTTTCAATGAATTTTGCCCTAAAGGGCCGTTTAAGAGAGTTACAGGCCGAAAAGTGCCTGCAATGCACTCAAGTGCTTCAGTAACTCCAAAGTGTAGGTTTAACAGAGCGTAACTCTGTTACTTGAGGAGTTAAAGCAAAAGTGTATTATTAGAGAGTTGTAGGAAATTTTACGCTCTATAAAATTGTTTTCAATGAATTTTGTCCTTAAGGGCCGTTTAAGAGAGTTACAGGCCGAAATGTGCCTGCAATGCACTCAAGTGCTTTCAGTAATTCCAAAGTGTAGGTTAAACAGAGCATAACTCTGTTACTTGAGGAGTTAAAGCAAAAGTGTATTATTAGAGAGTTGTAGGGAATTTTACGCTCTATAAAATTGCTTTCAATGAATTTTGTCCTTAAGGGCCGTTTAAGAGAGTTACAGGCCGAAAAGATCCTGCAATGCACTCAATAACTTCAGTAACTCCAAAGTGAAGGTTAAGCAAATCGTAACTCTGTTACTTGAGGAGTTAAAGCAAAAGTGTATTATTAGAGAGTTGTAGGGAATTTTACGCTCTATAAAATTGTTTTCAATGCATTTTGTCCTTAAGGGCCGTTTAAGAGAGTTACAGGCCGAAAAGTGCCTGCAATGCACTCAAGTGCTTTAGTAACTCCAAAGTGTAGGTTGAACAAAGCGTAACTCTGTTACTTGAGGAGTTAAAGCAAAAGTGTATTATTAGAGAGTTGTAGAGAATTTTACGCTCTATAAAATTGCTTTCAATGAATTTTGTCCTTAAGGGCCGTTTAAGAGAGTTACAGGCCGAAAAGTGCATGCAATGCACTCAAGTGCTGCAGTAACTACAAAGTGTAGGTTGAACAAAGCGTCACTCTGTTATTTGAGGAGTTACAGAAAAAGTGTATTATTAGAGAGTTGTAAGAAATTTTGCGCTCTATAAAATTGATTTCAATGAATTTTGTACTTAAGGACCGTTTAAGAGAGTTACAGGCCGAAAAGTGCTGCAGTAACTCCAAAGTGTAAGTTAAACAGAGCGTAACTCTGTTACTTGAGGAGTTAAAGCAAAAGTGTATTATTAGAGAGTTGTAGGGAATTTTACGCTCTATAAAATTGCTTTCAATGACTTTTGCCCTAAAGGGCCGTTTAAGAGAGTTACAGGCCGAAAAGTGCCTGCAATGCACTCAAGTGCTTCAGTAACTCCAAAGTGTAGGTTGAACAAAGCGTAACTCTGTTATTTGAGGAGTTACAGAAAAAGTGTATTATTAGAGAGTTGTAAGAAATTTTGCGCTCTATAAAATTGCTTTCAATGAATTTTGTCCTTAAGGGCCGTTTAAGAGAGTTACAGGCCGAAAAGTGCTGCAATGCACTCAAGTAACTTCAGTAACTCCAAAGTGTAGGTTTAACAAAGCGTAACTCTGTTATTTGAGGAGTTACAGCAAAAGTGTATTATTAGAGAGTTGTAGGGAATTTTACGCTCTATAAAATTGCTTTCAATGAATTTTGTACTTAAGGACCGTTTAAGAGAGTTACAGGCCGAAAAGTGCTGCAGTAACTCCAAAGTGTACGTTGAACAAAGCGTAACTTTATTATTTGAGGAGTTAAAGAAAAAGTGTATTATTAGAGAGTTGTAGGGAATTTTGAGCTCTATAAAATTGCTTTCAATGAATTTTGTCCTTAAGGGCCGTTTAAGAGAGTTACAAGCCGAAAAGTGCCTGCAATGCACTCAAGTGCTTTAGTAATTCCAAAGTGTAGGTTGAACAGAGCGTAACTCTGTTACTTGAGGAGTTAAAGCAAAAGTGTATTATTAGAGAGTTGTAGAGAATTTTACGCTCTATAAAATTGCTTTCAATGAATTTTGTCCTTAAGGGCCGTTTAAGAGAGTTACAAGCCGAAAAGTGCCTGCAATGCACTCAAGTGCTTTAGTAATTCCAAAGTGTAGGTTTAACAGAGCGTAACTCTGTTACTTGAGGAGTTAAAGCAAAAGTGTATTATTAGAGAGTTGTAGAGAATTTTACGCTCTATAAAATTGCTTTCAATGAATTTTGTCCTTAAGGGCCGTTTAAGAGAGTTACAGGCCGAAAAGTGCCTGCAATGCACTCAAGTGCTGCAGTAACTCCAAAGTGTAGGTTGAACAGAGCGTAACTCTGTTACTTGAGGAGTTAAAGCAAAAGTGTATTATTAGAGAGTTGTAGGGAATTTTGAGCTCTATAAAATTGCTTTTAATGAATTTTGCCCTAAAGGGCCGTTTAAGAGAGTTACAGGCCGAAAAGTGCTTGCAATGCACTCAAGTGCTTTAGTAACTCCAAAATGCAAGTTAAACAGAGCGTAACTCTGTTACTTGAGGAGTTACAGCAAAAGTGTATTATTAGAGAGTTGCAGGGAATTTTACGCTCTATAAAATTGCTTTCAATGAATTTTGCCCTTAAGGGCCGTTTAAGAGAGTTACAGGCCGAAATGTGCCTGCAATGCACTCAAGGGCTTCAATATAGTGAAAACTATAAAAAGTGATTTTATAGACAAATTTTAATGCTTTTAGTCTGTTTTCAGGCTAAAAAATGTGATAATTTACGTAAAAAGTATATAAAATTACTTGAAAGGCAAATTCTAAGGTTTCTAATTAATTTCCAAGCCAAAAAGTGTGAGAATTTACGTGAAAACCATCAAAACTGATTTCAAAAACAAATTTAAAATCTCTAACCCTTATAGAGAAAATTTTGCGCTCTAAAAAATTGTTTTCAATGAATTTTGTCCTAAAGGGCTGTTTAAGAGAGTTACAGGCCGAAAAGTGCCTGCAATGTACTCAATAACTTCAGTAACTCCAAAGTGTATGTTGAACAAAGCGTAACTCTGTTATTCGAGGAGTTAAAGCAAAAGTGTATTATTAGAGAGTTGTAGAGAATTTTATGCTCTATAAGATTGCTTTCAATGAATTTTGCACTAAAGGGCCGTTTAAGAGAGTTACAGGCCGAAAAGTGCCTGCAATGCACTCAAGTGCTGCAGTAACTCTAAAGTGAAGGTTCAACAGAGCGTAACTCTGTTACTTGAGGAGCTAAAGCAAAAGTGTATTATTAGAGAGTTGTAGGGAATTTTACGCTCTATAAAATTGCTTTCAATGAATTTTGTCCTTAAAGGGCCGTTTAAGAGAGTTACAGGCCGAAAAGTGCTTGCAATGCACTCAATAACTTCAGTAACTCCAAAGTGTAGGTTGAACAGAGCGTAACTCTGTTACTTGAGGAGTTACAGCAAAAGTGTATTATTAGAGAGTTGTAGGGAATTTTACGCTCTATAAAATTGCTTTCAATGAATTTTGTCCTTAAGGGCCGTTTAAGAGAGTTACAGGCCGAAATGTGCCTGCAATGCACTCAAGGGCTTCAATATAGTGAAAACTATAAAAAGTGATTTTATAGACAAATTTTAATGCTTTTAGTCTGTTTTCAGGCTAAAAAATGTGATAATTTACGTAAAAAGTATATAAAATTACTTCAAAGGCAAATTCTAAGGTTTCTAATTAATTTCCAAGCCAAAAAGTGTGAGAATTTACGTGAAAACCATCAAAACTGATTTCAAAAACAAATTTAAAATCTCTAAGCCTTATAAAGAAGATTTTGACAGTTGGTACGATTATGACAGACCAGCTTACGTCAGAAATAAACTGTCAGACGTCGAAACTGTCAAAATCCCACTGGTGAAGCTATAAAATGCTTTTTGTGATATTTGCTGGTTGTTTAGGATTGTTTTGCTGTTTTATAGCTCTATGAAAAACATAACACTGTTGCCACATTTATGGCAGACCAAATTACGGCTAAAACAAGCAGTCAAACGTCAAAAATGTCAAAATCCCACTAGTAAAGCTATAAAGTGAATTTCAGCTGATTTATACTCTCATTTACAATGCTTTAAGTATGTTTTGCAAACTTAATGGGTCAATAAAGAAAATTTTGACAGTTAGTACGATTATGACAGACTAGCTTACGTCAGAAATAAACTGTCAGACGTCAAAACTGTCAAAATTCTACTGATGAAGCTATAAAATGTGATGTTAATTGTACTGATTTTTGTTGGTTGTTAATGAAAGTTTGGCTGTTTTATAGCTCGATGAAAAAAACTTTACACTGTTGCCACATTTATGACAGACTATGAAACCAGCAACTGTCACTATTGTCAAAAATCTCACTCATAGAGCTATAAAGTGAATTTAAGTTGGTTTACACTCATTGTTGCCTTAGTAACTCCAAATGTTGATTCAACAGAGCGTAGCTCCGTTATTTGAGCAGTTAGAGCAAAAGTGTAAATTAGAAAGTTGTAGGAAATTTTACGCTCTATAAGATTGTTTTCAATGAATTTAGTCCTTAAGGGCTATTTAAGGGAGTTAGAGGCCGAAAACTGTCTGCAATACACTCAAGTGCAAAGTGTAGTTTCAACAGAGCGTAGCTCCGTTATTTGAGCAGTTAGAGCAAAAGTGTAAATTAGAGAGTTGTAGGAAATTTCACGGTCTATAAGACCTAATTAATTTCTTTCCTAAACATCAAGAACGCTGAATTCCACGTGGGCAAATTTAAAATAAAAAATCGGTTCAAGGGCAGTGGATCTATATACAGAAAGTCTGTGGGGAATGATAGACAAATTAAAAATCGAAAATATTTTTGTGGGGCAAAATACGAGGCCAGAAGAATTCAACTAACGTCAAATGCCTCTTATAAAAATACGTTTTTGTTCGAGCACACCGAAATAACCTGGAAACCAGCACCAGGAACAACGTTAGTCATTTTTCACACCAGAAGTTAGTCAATTAACGTGGAATTATTATTTTTGTGCCAGTGGTACTTAAACAGTTATTAGAGAGCTAATGAATGGGGCTACCACGTGACGTTAAACGGGCATTGCTAAGTTTCACCGTTTGGCCGCTAGAGAGCGTCAAAGTTGATAGATTTTTTTGTAAATAAACGTTTGTGCATCTTTTTATTCAATCCTAAATAACTCACTTATTTGCAACTTTCACTATAAACACCTTAGAAGACTGTAGAAAGCTGATGACTCAGGCTATCACGTGACGTTGAACGGGCATTGCTAAGTTTCACCGTTTGGCCGCTAGAGGGCGTTAAAGTTGATACAATTTTTTTGGTACTTTTTTGTAAATATCTCAAAAACGGTTCAACTTAAACGTCTGGTTTTGTGGTTGTACCTTCAGGAAACCTACTAATTGACAAAAATAATCAAATAATTGTAAATTTACACAGACATTTTTGTCTCATAAAACAATATTAAGCGAACCATTGGTTTAGACAAAACGTATATGGAGACAATGTTCACTAAAATAAAGGTATTGTCGAGGTCATTATTGTAATAATTTACACATGTTTAGAAGCAATTAGTAACCTACATCTAATCAAAAATACCAATATTGAATTAAAAATTAAAATATTTCAAATTTTTTTCAAAAACAGTTTGGGAGACGCTGATGTGTGTAAGTAATATTTTGTTTTTTTTACTAAAGCAACTTTTTTAAAATATGTTTTTATATAAATATGCTAATAATGTTAATTGAATAATTTCACAAATCAATTATTATTAATGAGGTGAGGAATTTTACGTGATTTTTTCTAAATTGCTAATCATTATACAACACATAAACAGTCAGGAACAATCACCTGTAAAATACACTTGGAGTGAGAAAATAACTGTTTTAAGCACATTTTTGGAATCTTCATTAAATTTCCTATATAACACCCTGAAAAAACCCTCACAAAAATTAGTACAGTTAGGGAGAAAAATGGTGTCAAAATTTGAACTGCCAGAAAGACAGTTTGAAAGGATAGTCAGGAACAAAATCGTCTGTAAAACACACTTTAAGTGAGAAAATGACAGTTTTAAGCACATTTTTGGAATCTTTAGTAAATTTTCTATACAATAACCTGAAAAGAAAAAACACTACAAACTTTAGTACACTCGGGAAGAAAAGCGGTCAGTCAATCCATTTTATCATTTTGGCACATTTTTGGTGCATCTGTCCATTCAATCCTAAATAACTCACTTATTTGCAACATTTACTGTAAACACATCAGAAGACTGTAAATAGCCAATGAATCAGGCTATCACGTGACGTCGAACGGGCATTGCTAGGTTTTACCATTTAGCCGCTAGAGGGCGTTAAAATTTGTATAGTTTTTTCGCACATTTTTGTAAATATCTCAGAAACAGTGGAACTTAGAAGTCCGACATTTTTACTACATCTGCACTTAGATAAGACTCAAACTTTATTATAAATAAAAAATTTTGGTACGACGTATAATTTGACCTTGAAAAATCAAAAATTAAATGTTTTTAAATTTTTAGTGGTACTCCCCTAGGAATTTTTGGGAAAAATTATCAATTTTTAAAATTGATTTGCGCTGGACAAATACGTTTGGGTTGATGGTGGAAATTTGACGTAAAGTGTCAAAGGGCCGTATCGGCCCTAATTAGGAGCTACACCCTAAAAACTGCTTAAAATCTCATATTTTCTAAGCCAGAGCAAAAATTTGTTTAGGTAGGAGAGGAAAATTTACGGAGTTGGGTTAAGGAGTTGATTAGGAACATTTTTGGTTTCTTGCAATTTTTTTGTAACTTTCACCGTTTTCGAGTTATTTAGCAAAAACTGGTTTAATACAGCAAACTTTCAAATCAGTTGAAATTGTGGTTTGAAATTTGAACACCCTGTAACTCGGTTATTTTTGGGAGTTCAGGGAGGTTGAACCACTCAAATTAACCGTTTTGAGCTCCTCTTTCCAGTGGTGTTAAGCAACAAATTTTATCTAAAAAATTGCGTACAGGGTGACCAAAAACAGTCAATCACCATAATTTTCATGCACACCCAGTATACTGGAAGCAAAAACGGTCCTGCAAACTTACGGTGTTGGGTTAAGGAGTTTATTAGAAACATTTTTGGTCTCTTTCAATTTTTTCGTAACTTTCACCGCTTCTGAGATATTTAGGAGAAAACTGGTTTGGTGCAACAAATACTTAAATTAGTTGAAATTGTGGTCTGAAATTAGAATACGATTTAAAGGGCAGTCAGGGACAAAATTGCTTGTAAAATCCACTTGGAGTGACAAAATGAGTGTTTTAAGCACATTTTTGGAATCCTCATTAAATTTCCTATCCAAAAACATGGAAAAACACTAAAAATTTGGTACAGTCAGGGAGAAAAGCGGTGTCAAACTTTGAACTACCAGAAACCCAGTTTGAAAGGACAGCCAGGGACAAAATTGCCTGTAAAATCCACTTGGAGTGACAAAATGAGTGTTTTAAGCACATTTTTGGAATCCTCATTAAATTTCCTATCCAATAACCTGGAAAAACACTAAAAATTTGGTACAGTCAGGTAGAAAAGCCGTGTCAAACTTTGAACTACCAGAAACCCAGTTTGAAAGGACAGCCAGGGCAAAATTGCCTGTAAAATCCACTTGGAGTGACAAAATGAGTGTTTTAAGCACATTTTTGGAATCCTCATTAAATTTCCTATCCAATAACCTGGAAAAACACTAAAAAATTTGGTACAGTCAGGGAGAAAAGCGGTGTCAAACTTTGAACTACCAGAAACCCAGTTTGAAAGGACAGCTAGGGGCAAAATTGCCTGTAAAATCCACTTGGAGTGACAAAATGAGTGTTTTAAGCACATTTTTGGAATCCTCATTAAATTTCCTATCCAATAACCTGGAGTGTTTTAAGCACAAACTTTTTGAATCCTCATTAAATTTCCTATCCAAAAACATGGAAAAACACTAAAAATTTGGTACAGTCAGGGAGAAAAGCGGTGTCAAACTTTGAACTACCAGAAACCCAGTTTGAAAGGAGAGCCAGGGACAAAATTGCCTGTAAAATCCACTTGGAGTGACAAAATGAGTGTTTTAAGCACATTTTTGGAATCCTCATTAAATTTCCTATCCAATAACCTGGAAAAACACTACAAAATTTGGTACAGTCAGGGAGAAAAGCGGTGTCAAACTTTGAACTACCAGAAACCCAGTTTGAAAGGACAGCCAGGGGCAAAATTGCCTGTAAAATCCACTTGGAGTGACAAAATGAGTGTTTTAAGCACATTTTTGGAATCCTCATTAAATTTCCTATCCAGAAACATGAAAAAACACTAAAAATTTGGTACAGTCATGGAGAAAAATTCTTAATCACTTAAAAAATAGTGTTAAAGACCTTTAACGGAGCTAATTAGAATCTGAAAACCATTATTTATAACACTTGGCCCTGTGCCAGGTGTGCCAGTATGTTTCGAAAGCGTGCAATCACTAATTCTAGTTTCCAGCCACGACTTTTGACATTTAAAACACTAAAAAAACCCCAGCAAAAAGGTAGATTTTAGTGTTTTTCCGGATAGTTTCCTACAACACGATACGTAGGCGGTTCTCATGCGCACTGAATGCATCAACATCAAAACCTCGTGCTGTTTTGACCTATAAATACCGTTTACATTAAATTATAACAGTAAGTATTATAGCATCGGAGGCGTCACGAGCATCCATTGTGACGTCAGACCGCATGCGTAGCGCAAAACATGTGACCGCTCGGAGAAAATTTTTTTTTTGTTTTTTCAGTTTTTTTTTGTTTTTCCTTACGCTCTAGGATTGTTCCCTTAGGAAGGTGGTGGGAAAAAATTGAAATTCGCTTTTAAACTGTTTAAATGAGGGTTTTTCTGGTACTTACCGTTCAGTAGGGGAAAAGCGTGTCCGGGGTGTCCTAGGAATGATTTGAGGCCGCTTTCTAACAGAATGGGTGAACCACGTTCCTTGTAGCTCATCTCACTATTACTGTTACTGTTCAAATTATAAATAACGCGCAAAATTTTGCCATTTTTCACCGGCTNCNTCCTAATCGCTGANTCTNACCNNGTCTTGTAGGTTCAGTTTTTCANTAGGTATAGTANGNANATGGTANANANGGACCTTGNTTTCGATNTTGNGGTNAAGTATACANCGNGNCCCCNCNTCANNNAATATGTCGTGNCGNTTAGGNCCGGAACNTTANTTNNACGGCNTNATCNCTTGGNTNCNAGCCTCCGAGGCAAGNAGTTAATCGACAGCGTTANNCCATTAACCATNAGGCGGCNCTGTANNTTAGCAGTATCAGTAAANCCCTTGNNACACTNGAGCCTNGTCATANNCTGNANACANTNNGCNCGNATNTNCTTTGGGGTNAACCCTANTCGGCGNTGTCNATCGGNGTTTNANGTAAANATATCAANCCCNNNACNTGNGACAAGGNNCAAANTNNNGNNACCGANGNCNTTATCNGCCAATCGTAGCNGTGTNTTNAGTAATCGCNNNACCATGTNCTNTCANGTAANNGTGCGCACGCNGAAGCTTTCAAAAGTATCTAAAACGGTTCAGAAGCTTTCAAAGGTCATCTAGAAGTTTCCAGATGCTCTTAAAATAGCCTAAACGCTTCTAGAACAGTTTAGAAGCTTTCAAAAGTTTCTAGGACAATCTAGAAGCTTCCAGAAGCTTTTAAAACTGTCAGATGTTCTTCAAATAGCCTATAGGTATTCCAAAAAACCTCCAGAACAGTTTAGAAGTTTCCAAATTCGCTTGAAAACATCCTAGAAGCTTCTAAAAGTTTCTAAAACAGTCTAGAATCATCCAGAAGCATTCAAATCTATTTAGAAGCTTCCAGAGGTTTTTGAAACAGCCTAGAAACATCTAAAAGCTTCCAAAAGTTTCTAAAACAGTCTGAAATTTTGCAGAAGCATTCAAAACTTAACTTGAAGCTTCCAGAAGTTCTAGAAAAAACCTAGAAGCTTCTAGATCAGTTTAGAAGTTTTCAAAATGTTCCTTAACAGCCTGTAGGCTTCGAAAAGTGTCTAAAACAGTCTAGAAGCTTCCAGTTGCTCTTAAAATAGCCTAGAAGCTTCTAAAAGATGCTAGAACAGTTTAAAAGCTTGCAAATCCTCTGAAAACCAACTAAAAATTCTCAAAAATGTTTGAAACAATCTAGAAGCTTCCAAATGTTCGGAAAAATGTCAATGTTGCAACATCGCTAAATTTTGTTACTAAATTAGGAAAATGGTCAGTCATTTTAGAAATAGTATCAATATGGCAACAATGTAATGAAAAAGTCAGCTGCCTTGTCCCATATCCAGAGAAGCTAAATTGTTGACATGGTGAAGGAGCTTTTGCTCAATTTTAGAAAAGTCTACTATATACAGGGTGTCCAAAAAAAATTGACGAAAAATTTATTTATTAATTTATTGACGCACAAAATAAGTACAAAATACAATTTGCATTGACTTATACTGTATAAACGCTAAAAATGGAAAATGACACAAATTCGCACAAAATCTCAAAAATGGCCCTTAAAAACAAAAAAAAATGCACAAAATAAATTAATAATTACCTCAGCTAACCTAACCTAACATTTCACAAATGAAACGCAAAATAAAGTGAGGAAAAGTATCAAACAATTGCACTCTACACCCATAACACCTTCAGGGAAGGTGATTCACTTGTTGGCTCAGAATTGGTGTGCCACCTGGTATTCTGATCACCCGCTGGTGGTGTTCTGTCATCTGAGGGTTTCTGCCACAATTTGACGTCACTTTGACGTTTCCTGTCATCTGTCACGGCATTGTCTGATCTAGTTGTCTGTCTCACTGATCTACGACTGGTAAATGGTGAGGAGGTTAAGGTAGTCTCCAGCAGGGAGGTGTAAGGATCCGAATCGTTGCCCAGAGAGCCGTAGTCGTTGTTGTGGATCATGCTTCTGAGCAAAACGCTCCGTGCTGAGACCTGAAAAAAAAAATTGTATTTAGTTAAAGGAAAGACAAAAGTACAAGCTACATTTTGACGTTTGAACGAACCTCCTAACTGTCATAGGGACCAAGTTAGGGGCTGTCAAATAGTGACATTTTTAAAAAACTTTTTTCTTGCACTGCTCTATTTCCCGTCAAATATCTCAGTTATTTGTAGTTTTTGGAATTTTTTTTTATTTAGTTGGAAGAAAGCCAAAAGTATAAGCTACATTTTGACGTTTGAACAAACCTCCTAAGTGTCATAGGAACCAAGTTAGGAGCTGTCAAATTATGACATCTTCAATAAAACTCGTTTACTTGCATTGCTCTATTTTCCTGTCAATATCTCGGTTATTTGTAATTTTTTCAAGAAAATGGTATTCTTGTAAAAGAAAGACAACCATTATAAATGTCAAAACTGTCATAACAAGATTAAAATTATCAAAACTGTCATTTTAAAGACACCTGTCAAAGTCACCTAAAGTGTAAAAAAAAGCAAAGTCGTGACATATTTTTGACAGTTCGATTTGGCGTGGAATGACAATTGTCAAATCACGTGACATTTTCAACATTTTTGTCATCTACAGTTAGTTAAACGAAAGTCAAAAATACGAGCTACATTTTGACATTTGAACGAACCTCCTAACTGTCATAGCAATCAAGTTAGGAGCTGTCAAATTATGACATCTTCACTAAAACTCGTTTACTTGCATTGCTCTATTTTCCTGTCAATATCTCGGTTATTTGTAATTTTTTCAAGAAAATGGTATTCTTGTAAAAGAAAGACAAAAAAACGAACTACATTTTGACGTTTGAACGAACCTGCTAGCTGTCATAGGAACAAAGTTAGGAGCTGTCAAATTATGACATCTTCACTAAAACTCGTTTACTTGCATTGCTCTATTTTCCTATCAATATCTCGGTTATTTGTAATTTTTTCAAGAAAATGGTATTCTTGTAAAAGAAAGACAAAAAAACGAACTACATTTTTACGTTTGAACGAACCTTCTAGCTGTCATAGGAACAAAGTTAAGAGCTGTCAAATTATAACATCTTTAATAAAACTCGTTTACTTGCATTGCTCTATTTTCCTGTCAATATCTCGGTTATTTGTAATTTTTTCAAGAAAATGGTATTCTTGTAAAAGAAAGACAAAAAAACGAACTACATTTTGACGTTTGAACGAACCTCCTAGCTGTCATAGGAACCAAGTTAGGAGCTGTCAAATTATGACATCTTCAATAAAACTCGTTTACTTGCATTGCTCTATTTTCCTGTCAATATCTCGGTTATTTGTAATTTTTTCAAGAAAATGGTTTTCATGTAAAAGAAAGACAAAAAAATGAACTACATTTTGACGTTTGAACGAACCTCTTAGCTATCATAGGAACAAAGTTAGGAGCTGTCAAATTATGACATCTTCAATAAAACTCGTTTACTTGCATTGCTCTATTTTCCTGTCAATATCTCGGTTATTTGTAATTTTTTCAAGAAAATGGTTTTCATGTAAAAGAAAGACAAAAAAACGAACTACATTTTGACGTTTGAACGAATCTCCTAGCTGTCATAGGAACAAAGTTAGGAGCTGTCAAATTATGACATCTTCAATAAAACTCGTTTACTTGCATTGCTCTATTTTCCTGTCAATATCTCGGTTATTTGTAATTTTTTCAAGAAAATGGTATTCTTGTAAAAGAAAGACAAAAAAACGAGCTACATTTTGACGTTTGAACGAACCTGCTAGCTGTCATAGGAACCAAGTTAGGAGCTGTCAAATTATGACATCTTCAATAAAACTCGTTTACTTGCATTGCTCTATTTTCCTGTCAATATCTCGGTTATTTGTAATTTTTTCAAGAAAATGGTATTCTTGTAAAAGAAAGACAAAAAAACGAGCTACATTTTGACGTTTGAACGAACCTCCTAGCTGTCATAGGAACCAAGTTAGAAGCTGTCAAATTATGACATCTTCAATAAAACTCGTTTACTTGCATTGCTCTATTTTCCTGTCAATATCTCTGTTATTTGTAATTTTTTCAAGAAAATGGTATTCTTGTAAAAGAAAGACAAAAAAACGAGCTACATTTTGACGTTTGAACAAACCTCCTAAGTGTCATAGGAACCAAGTTAGGAGCTGTCAAATTATGACATCTTCCCTAAAACTTGTTTACTTGCATTGCTCTATTTCCCTGTCAATATCTCGGTTATTTGTAATTTTTGCAAGAAAATGGTATTCTTGTAAAAGAAAGACAAAAAAACGAGCTACATTTTGACGTTTGAACGAACCTCCTAGCTGTCATAGGAACAAAGTTAGGAGCTGTCAAATTATGACACTTTACGAAATTTATAACCGTCAAATGTCATAAAAATCACGCGACTGAAAGAAAAAAATTTAAAAACGAATATTCCATTTAAGTTCTGTCAAAAGACCTGTCTTTCAAACGTCAAATAAAAAAAAATCAAAACTGTAATTTTAAGTCTTAAAGTGTCAAAATCAACCATTATAAATGTCAAAACTGTCATTACAAGATTAAAATTATCACAACTGTCATTTTATCGGCACCTGTCAAAGTCACCTAAAGTGTCAAAAGTAGCAAAGTCGTGACATATTTTTGACAGTTTGATTTGGCGTGGAATGACAATTGTGAAATCACGTGACATTTTCAATATTTTTGTCATCTACAGTTAGTTAAACGAAAGTCAAAAATACGAGCTACATTTTGACATTTGAACGAACCTCCTAACTGTCATAGCAATCAAGTTAGGAGCTGTCAAATTTTGACATTTTTAAAAAACTAGTTTACTTGCACTGCTCCATTTCTCATCAAATATCTCGGTTATTTGTAATTTTTTCAAGAAAATGGTATTCTTGTAAAAGAAAGACAAAAAAACGAGCTACATTTTGACGTTTGAACGAACCTCCTAGCTGTCATAGGAACCAAGTTAGGAGCTGTCAAATTATGACATCTTCACTAAAACTCGTTTACTTGCATTGCTCTATTTTCCTGTCAATATCTCGGTTATTTGTAATTTTTTCAAGAAAATGGTATTCTTGTAAAAGAAAGACAAAAAAACGAGCTACATTTTGACGTTTGAACGAACCTCCTAACTGTCATAGGAACCAAGTTAGGAGCTGTCAAATTATGACATCTTCACTAAAACTCGTTTACTTGCATTGCTCTATTTTCCTGTCAATATCTCGGTTATTTGTAATTTTTTTAAAAAAGTGGTATTTATGTAAAAGAAAGACAAAAAAACGAGCTACATTTTGACGTTTGAACGAACCTCCTAGCTGTCATAGGAACAAAGTTAGGAGCTGTCAAATTATGACACTTTACGAAATTTATAACCGTCAAATGTCATAAAAATCACGTGACTGAAAGAAAAAATTTTAAAAGCAAATATTCCATTTAAGTTCTGTCAAAAGACCTGGAAAATTTATTTGTCTTTCAAATGTCAAATTAAAAAAAAATCAAAACTGTAATTTTAAGGCTTAAAGTGTCAAAATCAACCATTATAAATGTCAAAACTGTCATTACAAGATTAAAATTATCACAACTGTCATTTTATAGGCACCTGTCAAAGTCACCTAAAGTGTCAAAAAAAAGTCGTGACATATTTTTGACAGTTCGATTTGGCGTGGAATGACAATTGTCAAATCACGTGACATTTTCAACATTTTTGTCATCTACACTTAGTTAAACGAAAGTCAAAAATACGAGCTACATTTTGACATTTGAACAAACCTCCTAACTGTCATAGCAATCAAGTTAGGAGCTGTCAAATTTTGACATTTTTAAAAAACTAGTTTACTTGCACTGTTCTATTTCCCATCAAATATCTCGGTTATTTGTAGTTTTTGAAAAAAAATTGTATTTAGTTGAACGAAAGTCAAAAATACGAGCTACATTTTGACGTTTAAACGAACCTCCTAACTGTCAAAGGAACCAAGTTAGGAGCTGACAAATTATGACATCTTCAATAAAACTCGTTTACTTGCATTGCTCTATTTTCCTGTCAATATCTCGGTTATTTGTAATTTTTTCAAGAAAATGGTTTTCATGTAAAAGAAAGACAAAAAAACGAGCTACATTTTGACGTTTGAACGAACCTTCTAGCTGTCATAGGAACCAAGTTAGGAGCTGTCAAATTATGACATCTTCAATAAAACTCGTTTACTTGCATTGCTCTATTTTCCTGTCAATATCTCGGTTATTTGTAATTTTTTCAAGAAAATGGTATTCTTGTAAAAGAAAGACAAAAAAACGAGCTACATTTTGACGTTTGAACGAACCTCCTAGCTGTCATAGGAACAAAGTTAGGAGCTGTCAAATTATGACACTTTACGAAATTTATAACCGTCAAATGTCATAAAAATCACGTGACTGAAAGAAAAAAATTTAAAAGCGAATATTCCATTTAAGTTCTGTCAAAAGACCTGGAAAATTTATTTGTCTTTCAAATGTCAAATTAAAAAAAAATCAAAACTGTAATTTTAAGGCTTAAAGTGTCAAAATCAACCATTATAAATGTCAAAACTGTCATTACAAGATTAAAATTATCACAACTGTCATTTTAAAGACACCTGTCAAAGTCACCTAAAGTGTCAAAAAAGCAAAGTCGTGACATATTTTTGACAGTTTGATTTGGCGTGGAATGACAATTGTCAAATCACGTGACATTTTCAACATTTTTGTCATCTACAGTTAGTTAAACGAAAGTCAAAAATACGAGCTACATTTTGACATTTGAACGAACCTCCTAACTGTCATAGCAATCAAGTTAGGAGCTGTCAAATTTTGACATTTTTAAAAAACTAGTTTACTTGCAGTGCTCCATTTCTCATCAAATATCTCGGTTATTTGTGATTTTTTCAAGAAAATGGTATTCTTGTAAAAGAAATACAAAAAAACGAGCTAAATTTTGACGTTTGAACGAACCTCCTAGCTGTCATAGGAACCAAGTTAGGAGCTGTCAAATTATGACATCTTCACTAAAACTCGTTTACTTGCATTGCTCTATTTTCCTGTCAATATCTCGGTTATTTGTAATTTTTTCAAGAAAATGGTATTCTTGTAAAAGAAAGACAAAAAAACGAGCTACATTTTGACGTTTGAACGAACCTCCTAACTGTCATAGCAATCAAGTTAAGAGCTGTCAAATTTTGACATTTTTAAAAAACTTGTTTACCTGCACTGCTCCACTTTTCATCAAATTGTATCGTTATTTGTAACTTTTGGAAGAAAATTGTGTTAAGTTGAAAGAAAGCCAAAAGTACAAGCTACATTTTGACGTTTAAACGAACATCCTAACTGTCATAGCAATTAAGTTAGGAGCTGTCAAATTTTGACATGTTTAATAAAACTTGCACTACTCTATTTCCGATCAAATATCTTAGTTATTTGTAATTTTTGACCTTGACAATGACATAACATTGACATTGACAATGACATGACATTGACATTGACAATGACATGACATTGACATTGACAATGACAATGATGTTGACATTTTGTCTTGAAGGGCATCAGAAAGGACACATTTGCTTAGGAGCACAAAGTTTCTCAATGTCTGCTTACGGATATTTAGTCCCCCCGTAACTCGGTCAAATGTCAAAATTCAGGGAAATGTTAAGGAATCAAAATTGTAGGAAATTCAATTCCCTACCAAAACATTAGAAGGACATTTGGTCCTTAAAGACTTCAGAAGGGAGATATTTGCTTAGGAAAGTTTAGTGAGTCAAGGTATCTGAATGTCTATTTACGGAACTTCAATCCCCCGTAACTCGGTTACAAAGCAAAATTCAGAAAAATATTAAGGAACCAAAGTTGTAGGGAATTTAATTCCCTACAAAAACCTTTAAGAGACGTTTTGTCCTTAAGGGCCTCAGAAGGGCGATATTTGCTTAATAATTACCTCATCAATGCCAGTGGAATTAACCAAAGGCAATCCAACATCCTGGAAGGAGTTCATGGAGGAAAATCCACTTTCATCTTCCGTGGAACTGATACTACCAGTTGCAGGAGATTCCAATTTCTCCTTCCCCCTATTGACCAAAAACTCCTGCTGCTCCTTTTCTCCACCAGGTGGCAAGGAGTAACACTCCTCCTTGGACTCCTTGGAGTGGCGCCTCACGTCACTCAATTGCAATGACAGCTTCCGATTGAAAGCCTGCTGAATTTTGAGGTCTTGGTCGGGCAAAATTAGCTTCGGACTCAAACTGAAGCTGGTTTGGAAGGTTCTGCCTTCACTGGGGAACTCTTTGGCCACCTGAGCTAAAAACTCCAAGTCTGAGGGTTCTTCCGGTATTTCGAGGTGGTTAGCGTCGGTTCCTGAGTGTTTAACAACGACTGAGCGGTTCTGAGCAAACGGAACGCTTCCTGAGACAGTTTTTCTGGTGGAATTTCTTCAGGATGTAGTTCAGGCTTCTTACTTGGTGTCCTAGAGAGTTAATCCTGGTTTAGTGGCGTTAACAGTAAAGCTAAAGGCTTAACTTACCAGGATGATAAATGTTCTTCGATCAGAGCTTTCTGAGTCAGGTTGGTGTCGACGTGGTGTGGGCTTTTTGCTCTAGGAACCGAGTTTTTTCTGTTTAGTCTATGGCCAAGGTGTCCCAAGCTGACGTGGGTTTTTTCCAGGAAGATCACAATTTGTTTCATCAGGTCTTTGTACATTCCACGACTCCGTTCAATCTGCAATATTACAGTTTTCACAAATATAGTGAACGTCAAAGTAAAGTGCAGTGACGTCACAACGTCAAAGATACGTCAACCAAGCACAGTTTTCACAGAAAAAGTACAATTACTGTGAATAGTGGCAACTAAGCTAGTTTGTGCTACAAAAATTAAAACCCAGTAATAAGTCGTTGAAAATTATGTATTACGATTATGACTGTCAGTTTGTCTGTCAAATGTCACTGTCAATTGTTGAAAATCAACAATTTTGAATGGAGTCTGTTGGAAATAGTGTATTACGTTTATGATGGTTATGTTTAAGCGATACTGTCAAATGTCACTGTCAGGTGGTCTGTCAAGTGTCACTGTCGATTCGTCAGTCATATGTCACTGTCAGTTAGTCAGATTTGCATTCTAGACACTTGAAAAGCTTCAATTTGTCAGATCAAGCTTAAAATCAAACTTAAACTCCCTGAACAGCTCTATAGTCAAAATTTGATCCAAAAATTGAATTTTTTGACACAATCAGCATAAAATATGAAATTTCCTAACAATCTAGCTTGAAAATTGTTTTTGACAATGTCAGATTTGCATTCTAGACACTTAGAAAGCTTCAATTTGTCAGAACAAGCTTAAAATCAAACTTAAACTCCCTGAACAGCTCTATAGTCAAAATTTGAACCAAAAATTGAATTTTTTGACACAATCAGCATAAAATATGAAATTTCCTAACAATCTAGCTTGAAAATTGTTTTTGACAATGTCAGATTTGCATTCTATACGCTTTGAAAGCTTCAATTTGTCAGAACAAGCTTAAAATCAAATTTAAACTGCCTTTTCAGGTTTAGTCTGGAATTTGTACCAAAAATTCACTTTTTTTTGGCACAATTAATATAAAATGTGTAATTTCCTAACAATCTAGCTTGAAAATGGTTTTTGACAATGCCAGATTTGCATTCTAGACACTTAGAAAGCTTTGATTTGTCAGAAAAAGCTTAAAATCAAACTTGAACTCCCTGAACAGCTTTGTAGTACAATATTTTAACCCAAAATTGAATTTTTTGACACAATCAGCATAAAATATGAAATTTCCTAACAATCTAGCTTGAAAATTGTTTTTGACAATGTCAGATTTGCATTCTAGACACTTACAAAGCTTGAATTTGTCAGAACAAGCTTAAAATCAAACTTAAACTGCCTGAACAGCTTTATAGTTCAAATTTGAACCAAAAATTGAATTTTTTGACACAATCAGCACAAAATATTAAATTTCGTAACAATCTACCTTGAAAATTGTTTTTGACAATGTCAGATTTGCATTCTATACGCTTTGAAAGCTTCAATTTGTCAGAACAAGCTTAAAATCAAATTTAAACTGCCTTTTCAGTTTTAGTCTGGAATTTGTACCAAAAATTCACTTTTTTTGGCACAATCAACATAAAATATGTAATTTTAAAGCAATCTAGTTTGAAAATTGATTTTGACAATGCCAGATTTGCATTCTAGACACTTAGCACGCTTCAAATTGTCAGAACAAGCTTAAAATCAAACTTGAACTCCCTGAACAGCTTTGTAGTACAATATTTTAACCAAAAATTGAATTTCTTGACACAATCAACATGAAATAAGAAATTTCCTAGCAATCTAGCTTGAAAATTGTTTTTGACAATGCCAATTTTTCATTCTAGACACTTAGAAAGCTTCAATTTGTCAGAACAAGCTTAAAATCAAATTTAAACTCCCTGAACAGCTTTATAGTTCAAAATTTTAACCAAAAACTGAACTTTTTGACACAATCAGCATAAAATATGTAATTTCCTAACAATCTAGCTTGAAAATGGTTTTTGACAATGCCAGATTTGCATTCTAGACACTTAGAAAGCTTCAATTTGTCAGAACAAGCTTAAAATCAAATTTAAACTCCCTGAACAGCTTTATAGTTCAATATTTGAACCAAAAATTTAATTTTTGACACAATCAGCATAAAATATGTAATTTTAAAGCAATCTAGCTTGATTATTGTTACTGTCAAAGTCAGATTTGCATTCTAGACACTTGCAAAGCTTCAATTTGTCAGAACAAGCTTAAAATCAAATTTAAACTCCCTGAACAGCTGTATAGTTCAATATTTTAACCAAAAACTGTACTTTTTGACACAATCAGCATAAAATATGTAATTTTAAAGCAATCTAGCTTGAAAATTGTTTTTGACAATGTCAGATTTGCATTCTAGACACTTGCAAAGCTTCAATTTGTCAGAACAAGCTTAAAATCAAATTTAAACTCCCTGAACAGCTTTATAGTTCAAAATTTTAACCAAAAATTGAATTTTTTGACACAATCAGCATAAAATATGAAATTTCCTAACAATCTAGCTTGAAAATTGTTTTTGACAATGTCAGATTTGCATTCTAGACACTTAGAAAGCTTCAATTTGTCAGAACAAGCTTAAAATCAAATTTAAACTCCCTGAACAGCTTTATAGTTCAAAATTTGAACCAAAAATTGAATTTTTTGACACAATCAACATAAAATATGTAATTTTAAAGCAATCTAGCTTGATTATTGTTTCTGACAATGTCAGATTTGCATTCTATAGAAACAATTTGTGAGAACAAGCTTAAAATCAATTTAAACTCCCTGAACAGCTTTGTAGTTCAGAAGAACAAAAATTTAATTTTTTGACAAAATCAACATAAAATATGAAATTTCCTAACAATCCTTGAAAATTGTTTTTGGCAATGCCAGATTTGCATTAGTAGAAAGCTCAATCGTTCAGAACTAGCTTAAAATTTAAACCTGAAAAGCTGCATAGTTCAATATTTTAACCAAAAATTTAATTTTTTGACACAATCAGCATAAAATATGTAATTTCCTAACACTCTAGCTTGAAAATTGTTTTTGACAATGTCAGATTTGCATTCTAGACACTTACAAAGCTTGAATTTGTCAGAACAAGCTTAAAATCAAATTTAAACTACCTTTTCAGTTTTAGTCTGGAATTTGTAGAAAAATGCACTTTTTTTGACACAATCAGCATAAAATATGTAATTTTCAAGCAAAATAGCTTGAATAAGTAATAAATCATCTGACAGTAATGACACAGTTGACAGTTGACACGACAGTTGTAGCATAAGAATTCTTAATATCAATTGTAAGCTTCTTAAGTCAATTGTGACAACTGTTGACAGTTACCAAATTTGACAGTTATAAAGAGGAAAAACGTGTTTGACACGAATTAAGTGTCAAGTAAGAATTTTGACAGTTTTAGTGACTTAAGTCAATTCAGACAAGTCTCAAGAGACTATAGGAATGACTGTCAAATAAGTTGGGTTAGGCTCAAGTATATAGGGTGGTTGATTTATTATTTCGTTTATACTGTCTGTTGTGACGTCACCGCAATTTACTTTGATTTTGTCTATATTAACCGCGGACGTAAATCAATTGCGCTAATTTAATTTAATTACCTCGCGCAGTTGCCACTGTAAACCTTCCATTTTCTTCTGATTGTAGATATTTTCGACGGGGATTTCGTTTCGTTTCGGTGGCGTCATCAGGGATGATCGTCGGGCCAAAATGCTGCCGCACGAATATCTTCTCGAATCGTCCATGCTGGAGCTACGATTATTCTGCAAATAAATTTAAAAAAATTTTAATTAAAATTTCGTGGTAATTTCACGGAAAATATCAAAAAAAAAAAATTTTTTCTAAAACTAAATTTTTAAATATGTTGCTAAGAAACTTTACCATAAATTCAGTTTTTATGCTAGAAGCTTCATTTTTTTACACAATATAGCTTAAAGTGTCTAGAATATTGTGTAAAATTATCATAAATCTTCCTCGTTAATCTGGGAAGTTACAGAGCGTTAACCAAGTGACTGCACCAAAACAAAGTTTTAGTACATTAAACAGAAAATTTGAAAATTCACCGTAAATTGAGTTTTTAAGTTACAATCTTCATTTTTTTCACACATTTCAGTTATTTTAAGTTGTTTGTCTGTCTGTTGTATTTCCTACATCGATACAGTACAATAATTTGATATTTTAGTATTCAAGTATTGCGAAGAATTTAGATGAGTTCTTCTAAAACGTATTCAAAAACGCACGTAAATTTCGTTTTGACTGATTACTATATTCTGGCCACGACCGTGAATTTCCATATAATACCCAGAGAGACAACCATGCAAATTTTGGCCATAAGTAGTCTGTGATCAAATCGCAAATTCCATTGAAAATAACCTACAAAGTGATATAAATGTAAATTAAACCTTAAAGTAAAATACTGTGATGATGGTGTAGGGTGATGGAATTTTGTAGTATTTTTTTAGGTTATTGAATAGGAAATTTAATGAGGATTCCAAAAATGTGCTTAAAACACTCATTTTCTCACTCCAAGTGGGTTTTATAGGCGATTTTGTCCCTGACTGTCTTTTCAAACTGTGTTTTTGGTGGTTCAAACTTTGACACTGATTTTCTCCCTGACTGTACCAAACTTTGTAGTGTTTTTTTAGGTTATTGGATAGGAAATTTAATGAGGATTCCAAAAATGTGCTTAAAACAGTCATTTTCTCACTCCAAGTGGGTTTTACAGGCGATTTTGTCCCTGACTGTCTTTTCAAACTGTGTTTTTGGTGGTTCAAACTTTGACACTGATTTTCTCCCTGACTGTACCAAACTTTTTAGTGTTTTTTAGGTTATTGGATAGGAAATTTAATGAGGATTCCAAAAATGTGCTTAAAACAGTCATTTTCTTACTCCAAGTGGGTTTTATAGGCGATTTTGTCCCTGACTGTAATTTCAAACTGTGTTTTTGGTGGTTCAAACTTTAACACTGATTTTCTCCCTGACTTTACAAAATTTTGTAGTGTTTTTTTAGGTTTTTGAATAGCAAATTTAATGAGGATTCTAAAAATATGCTTAAAACAGTCATTTCCTTACTCCAAGTGGGTTTTCCAATCGATTTTGATCCTGACTGTCTTTTCAAACAGTGTTTAGGTCAGTTCAAACTTTGACACCGCTTTTCTCTCTGACTGTACCAAATATTGTAGTGTTTTTCAGGTTATTGGATAGGAAATTTGATGAGGATTCCAAAAATGTGCTTAAAACAGTCATTTTCTAACTTCAAATGTGTTTTTCAATCGATTTTGTTCCTGACTGTCTTTTCGAACTGTGTTTCTGTCAGTTCAAACTTTGACACCGTTTTTCTCTTCTGACTGTACTAAATCTTGCAGTGTTTTTCAGATTATTGGATAGGAAATTTGATGAGGATTCCAAAAATGTGCTTAAAACAGTGATTTTTTACCTCCAAGTGGGTTTTACAATCGATTTTGTTCTTGACTGTCTTTTCAAACTGTGTTTTGAGACAGTTCAAACTTTGACACCGCTTTTCTCTCTGACTGTACTAAATATTGTAGTGTTTTTACAGGTTTTTGAATAGGAAATTTGATGAGGATTCCAAAAATGTGCTTGAAACAGTAGCTTTCTTACTCCAAGTGGGTTTTATAATCGATTTTGTCTCTGACTGTCTTTTCAAACTGTGTTTTTGGTAATTCAAACTTTGACACTGATTTTCTCCCTGACTGTACAAAATTTTGTAGTGTTTTTTAGGTTGTTGGATAGGAAATTTGATGAGGATTCCAAAAATGTGTTTAAAACAGTAATTTTCTTACTCCAAGTGGGTTTTATAATCGATTTTGTCTCTGACTGTCTTTTCAAACTGTGTTTCTGTCAATTCAAATTTTGACACCGCTTTTCTCTCTGACTGTACCAAATCTTGTAGTGTTTTTCAGGCCATTGGATAGGAAATTTTATGAGGATTTCAAAAATGTGCTTAAAACAGGCATTTTTTTACTCCAAGTGGGTTTTGCAAGCAATTTTGTCCCTGACTGTCCTTTCAAACTGTGTTTTTGGTAGTTCAAACTTTGACACTGATTTTCTCCCTGACTGTACAAAATTTTGTAGTGTTTTTTAGGTTGTTGGATAGGAAATTTGATGAGGATTCCAAAAATGTGCTTAAAACAGTAATTTTCTTACTCCAAGTGGGTTTTACAGGCAATTTTACCCCTGACTGTCTTTTCAAACAGTGTTTCTGTCAGTTCAAACTTTGACATCGCTTTTCTCTCTGACTGTACTAAATCTTGTAGTGTTTTTCAGGTTTTTGAATACGAAATTTAATGAGGATTTCAAAATTGTGCTTAAAACATTCAAGTGGGTCACGTGACCGCTTGGCTTAATTATCCTCTGAAACCACGTGATATCTGTCACTAATACCAAACTTAACCTAGAATCTGCAAAAATTACAGTTTAACACAGTTTTCGAAAAAGAGACGTGATGAAATAATACAAATCTGTATTTTATATGGCAAAGTGGCATTATTTTTTGATCTAAAGTTTTTCGACCAATCATTCCATCGCCATTAAATATTTTGACTTGGCAACACTGTCTCAGTCAGGTAAAACGTCCGAATATTTATATGCAAAAAGTTTGCTACAATACAGTACAAGTTAAAAAATCCACGAAATGCTTTAAATCAAGCGAAATGGCCTCTGCGCTCACCAGACCTAAATCCTTTGGACTGCGTCCTACACAAAAGTAAAGAAAGACTGTAAAAATGTTCTTTTGGGACAATTCTCACTAGAAAATTAGACAGATAAACCAAAATGTTTCCCAATATGGGATGATCTATAAACTGAATGGCCTCCACGTTCTCCAGATTCAACGCTAAGCGAGTTTTGTTTTTGTGAAAATTTATTTAAATCAAACCGATCTAATCAATTTGAGATTCGAACTGAAGAAAACAACATTTGAGGGATCTTCCAGAAGCAACAATCAAAAACGCCATATGCCGGATGTTACTAGTGCTGTAACCAGCTTAAATCTGATGCTAACGCCAAAACAATCTATACTACCCACGTTTATTTGCTTTCCTACTTGAAAAGGGGGTGAACAAACCAAAACAATGTACCGGGTGGTTATAAACAAATACGGAATTAAAAATCAAAAGGAATAATCTAGATTGGACCATAAACCAGTGTTGCCAAGTCAAAATTCTTATTGGCGGTAGAATAATTGGTCAAAAAACGGTAGCCAACGGTATATCAAATAATAAACAATTTACAAGACAGTCAGGAAGAAAATGACTGTTTTAAGAACATTTTTGAAATCCTCATTAAATTTCCTATTTGATAACCTAAAAAAACACTACAAAATTTGATATAGTCACATAGAAAAGCGGTGTTGAAGTTTAAACAGCCAGAAAGACAGTTTGAAAGGACAGTCAGGGACAAAATCGCCTGCAAAACCCACTTGGGGAAACAAAATGACTGTTTTAAGCACATTTTTGAAATCCTCACTAAATTTCCTATTCAATAACCTGAAAAAACACTACAAAACTTGGTACAGTCAGCGAGAAAAGCGGTGTCAAAATTTGAACTTCCAGAAACACAGTTTGAAAGGACAGTCAGGGACAAAATCGCCTGTAAAACCCAATTGGGGAAAGAAAATGACTGTTTTAAGCACATTTTTGAAATCCTTATTAAATTTCCTATGTGATAACCTAAAAAAACACCACAAAATTTGGTACAGTCAGCGAGAAAAGTGGTGTCAAAATTTGAACTTCCAGAAACACAATTTGAAAGAACAGTCATGACAAAGTCACCTGTAAAACTAACTTGGGTAATTAAATGATTGTTTTAAGCACATTTTTGAAATCCTCATTTAATTTCCTATTTGATAACCTAAAAAAACACCACAAAATTTGGTACAGTCACATAGAAAAGCGGTGTCAAAATTTGAACTGCCAGAAACACAGTTTGAAAGGACAGTCAGGGACAAAATCACCTGTAAAACACAGTTGAGGTAAGAAAATGACTGTTTTAAGCACATTTTTGAAATCCTTATTAAATTTCCTATTCAATAACCTAAAAAAACACAACAAAATTTGGTACAGTCACATAGAAAAGCGGTGTTAAAGTTTAAACTGCCAGAAAGACAGTTTAAAAAGACAGTCAGGAACATTATCGCCTGTAAAACCCATTTGGAGTAAGATAATGACTGTTTTAAGCACATTTTTGAAATCCTCATTAAATTTCCTATTCAATAACCTAAAAAAAACACAACAAAATTTGGTACAGTCACATAGAAAAGAGGTGTTAAAGTTTAAACTGCCAGAAAGACAGTTTGAAAGGACAGTCAGGGACAAAATCACCTGTAAAACCCATTTGGAATAAGAAAATTACTGTTTTAATCACATTTTTGAAATCCCCATTGAATTTCCTATTCGATAACCTAAAAAAACACTTCAAAATTTGGTACAGTCACATAGAAAAGCGGTGTTAAAGTTTAAACTGCCAGAAAGACAGTTTAAGAAGACAGTCAGGGACAAAATCACCTGTAAAACTAACTTGGGGTAAGTAAATGACTGTTTTAAGCACATTTTTGAAATCCTCATTAAATTTCCTATTCAATAACCTAAAAAAACACTACAAAATTTGGTACAGTCACATAGAAAAGCGGTGTTAAAATTTAAACTGCCAGAAAGACAGTTTGAAAGGACAGTCAGGGACAAAATCGCCTGTAAAACCCACTTGGGGTAAGAAAATGACTGTTTTAAGCACATTTTTGAAATCCTCATTAAATTTCCTATTCGATAACCTAAAAAAACACTACAAAATTTGGTACAGTCACATAGAAAAGCGGTGTCAAAATTTGAACTGCCAGAAACACAGTTTGAAAGGACAGTCAGGGACAAAATCAACTGTAAAAACCACTTGGAGTAAGAAAATGACTGTTTTAAGCTCATTTTTGGAATCCTCATTAAATTTCCTATCCAATAACCTGGAAAAACACTACAAAATTTGGTACAGTCAGGGAGAAAAGCTGTTTCCAAAGTTTGAACTTCCAGACACCCAGAATTTGAAAGGACAGAGGGACAAAATCGACTGTAAAAACCACTTGCAGTAAGAAAATGACTGTTTTAAGCACATTTTTGGAATCCTCATTAAATTTTTAGTCCAATAACCTAAAAAACACTAAAAATTTGGTACAGTCAGCGAGAAAAGCGGTGTCAAAGTTGAACTGGCAGAAACACAGTTTGAAAGGACAGTCAGGGACAAAATCACCTGTAAAACCCACTTAGGGAAAGAAAATGACTGTTTTAAGCACATTTTTGAAATCCTCATTGAATTTCCTATTCAATAACCTAAAAAAACACTAAAAAATTTGGTACAGTCACATAGAAAAGCGGTGTCAAACTTTGAACTGCCAGAAAGACAGTTTGAAAGGACAGTCAGGGACAAAATCGCCTGTAAAATCACTTGGGTAGACCTGGCAACATTGCCATAAACTTTTATCTATATTTTATGCAAACCAAACACACTTTCGTAATTGTTTTAGTAACCGTTTTGTCAAAGCACAAAAACTGAATTTACGTAGCAATCAATTGCTCGAGCATCTTGTAAGTAGTACTCGGTTAGTACCGTGTAAAGTGGGCATTAATATCAGCAGAAATAATTATTATTGTGTGAAGCGGAAACCGATCTAATCGGCTTTGAATGTGACTTGGACGCAGGTGCGTTGCGAGCCCATAAAATAGCCAATTAAGACAAGTAACGTTTACTTCAGAGAGTTTCGATCGTTTTGTACTTTTAACTGCACCAACCACACACAAATCCAACAGATTGAGGCCTGAATTGAAGAAATGTGTGAAGTTTTACTGAAAATCTACTTCGACGTACTCGTTGAGCAAGATTTGATGGACAGAGCCAGTGTATTTTGGTATTTTTCCCAAATTTGACAGCTGACAACTGAACAGTTCAAACTTTAACTAACCGAACCCTTTTATGCTTATTTTGCTATGAAAACACTATAAAACCGACATTTTGACAAGCTTTACTTTGACAAGCTTTACTTTGATAGACGTGATCCATTTGGGTGGCCGGCCAGATATCCAGACTTGACACCCTCAGATTTACTTTATGTTGATATATCCGAAAAAATTAACTTTGACGCCCTCTAGCGACCAAACGAAGTAACTTAGCAGTGCCCGCTCAACGTCACGTGATAGCTCCATTCATTAGCTATCTACGATCATCCGATGTGTTTCTACGGAATGTTTCAAATAATCGAGTTATGGACGGTTTTTTGGAAAAGTGCGCGCAATTTTGACTCAAATTTGGGTTTTTTTGGACCTACCATACTAACAGCGGCCATATTGAGTTTTGCTCAATCAAAGTGACCTTTTTTACTAATTTCAACCCGAGGAACACGAATATGACGTCTATTTTGCTGCTAACTAAAAAACTCAAACCGTTTTCGAGATATTCATGAAAATGTCCGAAAAAATACAAGGAACTTTGACGTCCTCTAGCGGCCAAACGGTACAACTTAGCGTGGTCTGGTTAACGTCACGTGATAGCCCCATTCATTAGCTTTCTTTTGTTACATGTTGAGTTTATACAGAATGTTTCAAATAAGCGAGTTATAGAGAGATTTTTGGAAAAGTGCAGAAAAAATTAATAAAACGGCCAAAACCTAGACAACCCCCCTCCCTCCTTCTAACCCACAGTGCACCAAGCTGATCAACCCTTAATAACTCCCTTATTATCAAGTTAAGGGAAAAAATCACTGAAATAAAACAGATAGAGCAGAAGAAGGGCTTTCCAAAAATACCATTACACGAGTGGATTGGTTGTATGGTTTGGCCGCTAGAGGGCGTTGAAAATTCAAATTCAAATATCTTCAAAACTAGACGAGTTAGGGGACAGAAATTTTCAGGGTCGTTAGGAAGTTAAAAAGGGCTAGAAATTTGTATTCTTGACATTTTGACGTAAAATGCTTAGTTTGGGCGTAAAGCGCCCAAAACCTAGACAACCCCCCTCCCGCCCTTCTAGCCCACAGTGCACCAAGCTGTTCAACCCTTAATAACTCCCTTATTATCAAGTTAAGGGAAAAAATCACTGAAATAAAAAAGATAGAGCAGAAGAAGGGCTTTCCAAAAATACCATTACACGAGTAGATTGGTTGTATGGTTTGGCCGCTAGAGGGCGTTGAAAATTCAAATTCAAATATCTCCAAAACTAGACGAGTTAGGGGACAGAAATTTTTAGGGTGGTTAGGAAGTTAAAAAGGGCTAGAAATTTGTATTCTTGACATTTTGACGTAAAACGCTTAGTTTGGACGTAAAGCGCCCAAAACCTAGACAACCCCTCTCCCACCCGACTAGCCCACAGTACACCAAGCTGTTCAACCCTTAATAACTCCCTTATTTTCAAATTAAGGGAAAAAATCACTGAAATGAAAAAGATAGAGCAGATGAAGGGCTTTCCAAAAATATCATTACACGAGTAGATTGTTTGTATGGTTTGGCCGCTAGAGGGCGTTGAAAATTCAAATTCAAATATCTTCAAAACTAGATGAGTTAGGGGACCGAAATTTTCAGGATCGTTAGGAAGTTAAAAAGAGCTAGAAATTTGTATTCTTGACATTTTGACGTAAAATGCCTAGTTTGGGCGTAAAGCGCCCAAAACCTAGACGACCTCCCTCCCGCCCTTCTAGCCCACAGTACTCCAAGCTGTTCAACCCTTAATAACTCCATTATTTTCAAATTTAGGGCAAAAATCACTGAAATAAGAAAGATAGAGCTGAAGAAGAGCTTTCCAAAAATACCATTACACGAGTAGATTGTTTGTATGGTTGGGCCGTTAGAGGGCGTTGAAAATTCAAATTCAAATATCTCCAAAACTAGACGAGTTAGGGGACAGAAATTTTTAGGGTGGTTAGGAAGTTAAAAAGGGCTAGAAATTTGTATTCTTGACATTTTGACGTAAAACGCTTAGTTTGGACGTAAAGCGCCCAAAACCTAGACAACCCCTCTCCCACCCGACTAGCCCACAGTACACCAAGCTGTTCAACCCTTAATAACTCCCTTATTTTCAAATTAAGGAAAAAAATCAAAGAAATGAAAAAAATAGAGCAGATAAAGGGCTTTCCAAAAATACCATTACACGAGTGGATTGGTTGTATGGTTTGGCCGCTAGAGGGCGTTGAAAATTCAAATTCAAATATCTCCAAAACTAGACGAGTTAGGGGACAGAAATTTTTAGGGTGGTTAGGAAGTTAAAAAGGGCTAGAAATTTGTATTCTTGACATTTTGACGTAAAACGCTTAGTTTGGACGTAAAGCGCCCAAAACCTAAACAACCTCCCTCACGCCCTTCTAGCCCACAATGTACCAAGCTGTTCAACCCTTAATAACTCCATTATTTTAAAATTTAGGGCAAAAATCACTGAAATGAAAAATATAGAGCAGATGAAGGGCTTTCCAAAAATACCATTACACGAGTAGATTGTTTGTATGGTTTGGCCGTTAGAGGGCGTTGAAAATTCAAATTCAAATATCTCCAAAACTAGACGAGTTAGGGGACAGACATTTTTAGGGTGGTTATGAAGTTAAAAAGGGCTATAAATTTGTATTCTTGACATTTTGACGTAAAACGCTTAGTTTGGGCGTGAAGCGCCCAAAACCTAGACAACCCCCCTCACGCCCTTCTAGCCTACAGTGCACCACTCCGTTCAACCCTTAATAACTCCCTTATTATCAAGTTAAGGGGAAAAATCACTGAAATAAAAAAGATAGAGCAGAAGAAGGGCTTTCAAAAAATACCATTACACGAGTAGATTGTTTGTATGGTTTGGCCGCTAGAGGGCGTTGAAAATTCAAATTCAAATATCTCCAAAACTAGACCAGTTAGAGGACAGAAATTTTCAGGGTCCTTACACGAGTAAATCGGTTGAACGGTCGTATAACAAAGTAACTAAAACTGAATGCTAATTATTCTACATCTTAGTGGCCACACCTTAAGCATACCCTTCATTTACAGGCAAAAGTGCAGCATTGTTATATAATTCGAGATCATGATTTGCGAACAATAGAATCGCCGTTACGTTATAGCAAAACTACCGATCATAAACCGCAAAAACGGTTGATCTACTATGGATCAAAGGGTGCGTCAATGAGTTACTGTGAGAAAAATTGAAAACCGCAATTTTTTTAATTAAAAAATGGTTCCTTTAAGTGAAATTCGCGATGAACGATGGCAGAATTAGTTTCTAGCTGAAAAATTCAACTGAATAATCTTTTTGTGACATTTTTCGTCCAGAAAATGATCATTTTATCTCAGATAAAGGTCATCATACCATAATGTTTGCTTGAAAAATCGTTGCGTGTTTATTTCAGTATTTTATACAAGAAGTGCTCATATCTGAACAATTTCTCAAGGAATTTGCCATAATAATTATTATTACAGTTTTTTTTTTAAGTTATTACTACTTCTTGCAAATATATTCTGAATTATTTACAGTAAAAAAAGGTCCGGAAATTAATGTCTCATGAGAAACTGGTATGGTAAGGCAATCTGCACCAATGTGTTTTAGTTACTAAGTTAATCAATCGTAAGAAGAAAAGAAAACGATGAAATTGGTAGAAAATATCCCAGTAGCAATCTTGTGAAGCTTCAGACGTTTTAAACAAATTTTTCAGATTCAAAATAACGGTTTTTTTATGGAAGACCCTTCAAAGACTCCTTAAGAAAGTCTTTTCGTGCTTTCGTTAGCTTGAAACCATGAAATTGGTACAAAATCACCAAATTGCACTTTAAAACTATTTGCAAACCTTCCACGCAGCCCCAGAGGTCTTAAAAATGTTTTTTTTAAATTCAAAATAACGGTTTTGCTATGGAAGACGCCTTGAAAAGGTTTTCTCACGATTTCAGTTGTTTGAGACAATAAAATTAGCGTAAAATTAACAAATTGCAATTAACAACCATTTACACACATTTTAGACAGTTCTAGAGGTCTTAAAAATGGGTTTCCAATTTCAAATTAACGGTTTTACTGTGCAACCCTTCCAGAGACACCTTAAAGAGGTCTTCCTAGTCTTTTCAGTGGTAGGAAACAATGAAATGGGCACAAAAACATCAAAATACACTTTAAAAACCATTTCATATAGCTCTAGAGATGTTAAACGTGTTTTGTCAATTTCAAAATAACGGTTTGTTATGGAAAACCCTTCAGAGAGTCCTTAAAAAGGTGTTTTCATGCTTTTCTTAGCTTTGGAACTATGAAATTGATACAAAATCACTAAATTTCACTTTAAAACTATTTGCAAACCTTCCAGGAAGTTCCAGAGGTCTTAGAGAATATTTTTGAAATTCAAAATAACTGTTTTCTATAGATGACACCTTTAAAAGGTCTTATTCATGCTTTCAGGAGTCTAAGACGCTGAATTTAGTACAAAATCTCCAAATAACCCTTTACGATAATTTTCAAATCTTCCATGAAGATTCAGAAGCCTAAAAATCTTTTTTTCAATTTCAAATTAACGGTTTTACTGTGCAAGACCTTTCAGAGACACCTTAAAGAGGTTTTTCTCGCGTTTTCACTGGTTTGCACAATGAAATGGGCACAAAAACACCAAAATACACTTTAAAACCATTTGCAAATCTTTCACATAGCTCCTGAGGCATTAAACATGTTTTGTTAATTTCAAAATAACGGTTTTTTATGGAAGACCTTTCAAAGAATCCTTAAAAAGATGTTTTCATGCTTTCGTTAGCTTGAAACTAAGAAATTGGTACAAAATCACCAAATTGCACTTTAAAACTATTTGCAAACCTTCCACGCAGCCCCAGAGGTCTTAAAAAGGTTTTTTTAACATTCAAAATAACGGTTTTGCTATGGAAGGCACCTTAAATAGGTTTTCTCACGATTTCACTTGTTTCAGACAATAAAATTGGAGTAAAATTAACAAATTGCAATTAACAACCATTTACACACATTTTAGACAGTTCTAGAGGTCCTAAAAATGTGTTTCCAATTTCAGAATAACGGTTTTTCTAAAAACAAACTTCTTTAAAAAGTTTTTTCATTATTTCAGTGTTCCAGTTCCTCCATGCAGCTCCAAAGGCCTTAAAAATGTTTTTTCAATTTCAAATTAACGGTTTTACTGTGCAAGACCTACCAGAGACACCTTAAAGAGGTCTTCCTAGTCTTTTCAGTGGTATGAAACAGTGAAATGGACACAAAAACATCAAAATACACTTTAAAAACCATTTCACATAGCTCTAGAGATGTTAAACGTGTTTTGTCAATTTCAAAATAACGGTTTGTTATGGAAAACCCTTCAGAGAGTCCTTAAAAAGGTGTTTTCATGATTTCCGTAGCTTAGAACTATGAAATTGATACAAAATCACCAAATTTCACTATTAAACTATTTGCAAACCTCCCATAAAGCTCTTGAGGTGCTAAAAATTATTTGAAAATTTTAAAATAACGGTTTTACTGTCCAAGACTTTTCAGAGACACCTTAAAGAGGTCTTTCTAGTGTTTTCAGTGGTTTGCACAATAAAATGGTCACAAAAACACCAAAGTACATTTTAAAACCATTTGCGAATCTTTTACATAGCTCCTGTGGTGTTAAACATGTTTTTTAATTTCAAAATAACGGTTTTTTATAGAAGACCCTTCAAAGATTCTTTAAGAAAGTCTTTTCGTGCTTTTGTTAGCTTGAAACCATGAAATTGGTACGAAATCACCAAATTGCACTTTAAAACTATTTGCAAACCTTCCACGCAGCCCCAGAGGTCTTAAAAATGTTTTTTTTTAAATTCAAAATAACGGTTTTGCTATGGAAGACGCCTTGAAAAGGTTTTCTCACGATTTCAGTTGTTTGAGACAATAAAATTGGCGTAAAATTAACAAATTGCAATTAACAACCATTTACACACATTTTAGACAGTTCTAGAGGTCTTAAAAATGGGTTTCCAATTTCAAATTAACGGTTTTACTGTGCAACCCTTCCAGAGACACCTTAAAGAGGTCTTCCTAGTCTTTTCAGTGGTAGGAAACAATGAAATGGGCACAAAAACATCAAAATACACTTTAAAAACTATTTCACATAGCTCTAGAGATGTTAAACATGTTTTGTCAATTTCAAAATAACGGTTTGTTTGGAAAACCCTTTAAAGAGTCCTTAAAAAGATGTTTTCATGCTTTCCTTAGCTTTGGAACTATAAAATTGGTACAAAATCACTAAATTTCACTTAGAAACTATTTGCAAACCTTCCATGAAGCTCCTGAGGTGCTAAAAATGATTTGCCAATTTCAAAGTAACGGTTTTAAGGTGCAAGACTTCTCACAGACACTTTAAAGTGGTCTTTCTCATGTTTTCAGTGGTCTGAGACAATAAAATGAGCACAAAAACACCAAAGTTCACTTTACAACCATTTGCAAACTATTCACATAGCTCCTTAGGTGTTAAAAATGTTTCTTTAATTTCAAAATAACGGTTTTTTATGGAAGACCCTTCGAAGAGCCCTTTAAAAGGTGTTTTCATGCATTTCTTAGCTTTGGAACTATGAAATTGATACAGAATAACTAAATTTCACTTTAAAACTATTTGCAAACCTTCCAGGAAGTTCCAGAGGTCTTAGAGAATATTTTTGAAATTCAAAATAACTGTTTTCTATAGATGACACCTTTAAAAGGTCTTATTTATGCTTTCAGGAGTCTAAGACGCTGAATTTAGTACAAAATCTCCAAATAACCCTTTACGATAATTTTCAAATCTTCCATGAAGATTCAGAAGCCTAAAAATCTTTTTTTTAATTTAAAATTAACGGTTTTATTGTGGAAAACCTTCCAAACATACCTCAAAGACGTTTTTGCAGTATTTTCAGTGGTTTGCACACAGAAATGGGCACAAAAACACCAAAATACAATTTAAAACCATTTGAAAATCTTTCACATAGCTCCTGAGGTGTTAAACAGGTTTTGTTAATTTCAAAATAACGGTTTTTTATGGAAGACCCTTCGAAGAGTTCTTAAAAAGGTGTTTTTATGCTTTTCTTAGCTTTGGAACTACGAAATTGGTACAAAATCACCAAATTGCACTTTAAAACTATTTGCTAAACTTCCATGAAGCTCCAGAGGCTTTAAAACTGTTTTCTCAATTTCAAATTAACGGTTTTACTGTGCAAAACCTTCCAAACACACCTTGAAGAGGCCTTTCTCGTATTTCAGTGGTCTGAGAGCATGAAATAAGAACAAAAACACCAAAATACACTTTACAACCATTTGCAAACCTTCCACATAACTCCTGAGGTGTTGAAAATGTTTTGCTAATTTTAAAATAACGGTTTTTCTCATGGAAGACTCTTCAGGGACTCTTTAAGGAGGTTTTCATCATGTTTTCAGTGGTCTAGGACGATGAATTTGGTGCAAAATACCCAAATTCATGAAGCTCACTCATTCAATTTAAAAATAACGGTTTCTTTATGAAATACCTTTAAGAGACTTCTCAAGAAGGTCTTTTCAGATTTTTAGTTGTCTGGGACAATAAAATTGGCACAAAATGGTCTTAAAAATGTGTTTCCAATTTCAAAATAACGGCTTTACTAAACAGGAAAGAAGAAAAGAAGAATAATTGATAGGAAAGAAGATAGTTTAGAGTGTTTAACACTTAAAATGGTATAATCTGAGGCAGAAAAATTTGAAATTCTGTCACTTTTTGAGTTTTGTGAATTTTTGGAATTTTTCTACAATTCGCCATTTATAGTGGTGCACCTGGTATTCACGTTGATTGTATGTAACTTATTTAATTTTTCTTGTCATTCTGATTCGCACCTGGTATATATGGAAACCATAAACATAAATAATCCTCGGAAATTATTATGCAAGACTAGAAAATATTATCTCTAGTATAGTGTCCGTTAGCTTGGACGTTGATTAAGGCAAAACATTTGTTTTATTGCTCTTCTACGGGTAATTTATTACACATTTACCACTACAACTAACATGGTACAGTGAATTTACTTGGTATGAGTATTTAGTTCGATTTTGAATGCTAAATAATGATTTGATCTTGAAATAATTGATATCAACGTTGGTTAACTTTGAAGCCCCCTAGCGGCCAAATAATGTAAGCTATCAACCCATGTTTTTATATCTTTAGAAAGGCCATTTTGTTGGCTATCCATCGACATATAAAAGTCCATACCTTGTCAATCAAATAAGGCTGTTATACAGCGTTAAATGAAACAGTGCATGAAAATTAAACAGAAAACTTTGGTCAAGTTTGAAGCCCCCTAGCGGCCAAACGATTCAAAATATCAGCTCATGAAGCCATATTGTTAGAAAGCCCATTTCATTGGCTATCCATCGACATATAAAAGTCCATATCTTGTCAGTCAAATAAGGCAGTTATTCAGGTTCAAAGAAGTGCATGTAAATTGAACAGTAAACATTTGTCAAAAACGAAAATACTTTGTAAAACAACGTTTTGTCCTTTTTATAGCATTCCGCGGTGCATTCCTGGTTTATCTGAGGCATCTTAATCACAACTGGCTGGTTTACAAGACGAAATACTGTTACTGTTCCTTTTTAATGCAAAAATTTGTGGGCGGTAGCTCCAATAACGTGGCCTTTGCCATAAACAGTATTCCTAAAGTGTGCCAAGGTTGGTGATGGTTTTCTGCACACTAAAATGGCAATAAATATTTAAAAAATTTACTTAATTTATTAGTCGAGAGATAAAGTTAACCAGAAGTTAGCAGCAAAAGTTTGAAAACAATTTAGTTTGTCGAAAACTAAACTTTAGGATTTTGTAATTTTATAGAAATATTATTGAACAGACTCATTTCAAGACTTTATAACAGTTTTTACATTTCAAAATTCTTACCTGCAGGACTTTTGAGTCAAAAGTATGATTTTTAGGCCGAAAAACCATTGAAAACGCTACATTTTAATTGAAGTTCCATGTTGAAAACTAATTTTTGCAAATTTTTAAGAAATATTACTGAAAAGTCTAATTTCAAGGCTTTAAAACTGTTTTCAGTCTTGCAACTGTTGAATTTTAGGATTTTTCAATCAAAACTATGATTTTTAGGACCTAAAACCATTGAAAACACTACATTTCAATTGAAAATCAGTGCAGATTAGTAGGAATAGTATTAAGACTAGAATTTAAAGAATTCCTAACTGATTTTAGTACTGCAACTGTCAAAATGTGCCTTACAGTCAAAAACATGATATTCTGAACCTAAAACCATTGAAAAGACTACATTTTAATTGAATTTCTATGCTGAAAACCTAATTTTTGCTAATTTATAGAAATATTACTGAAAAATCTAATTTCAAATCTTTAAAACTGTTTTCAGTTTTACAACTGTTTAATTTTAGGACGTTTCAATCAAAACTATGATTTTTAGGACCGAAAACCATTGAAAACACTACATTTCAATTAAAAATCATTGCTGAAAAGTGCAGATTAGTAGAAATTGTATTAAGAGTAGAATTTAAAGAATTCCTAACTGAATTTAGTACTGCAACTATCGAAATGTGCCTTACAGTCAAAAACATGATATTCTGAACCTAAAACCATTGAAAATACTACATTTCAGTTGAAATTCTGTTCTGAAAACCTTATTTTTGCTAATTTATAGAAATAATATTGAAAAGTCTAATTTCAAGGCTTTAAAACTGTTTTCAGTCTTGCAACTGTTGAATTTTAGGATTTTTCAATCAAAACTATGATTTTTAGGACCTAAAACCATTGAAAACACTACATTTCAATTGAAAATCATTGCTGAAAAGTGCAGATTAGTAGAAATTGTATTAAGAGTAGAATTTAAAGAATTCCTAACTGATTTTAGTACTGCAACTGTAAAAATGTGCCTTACAGTCAAAAATATGACATTCTAAACCTGAAACCATTGAAAAGACTACATTTCAATTGAAATTCTATGCTGAAAACCTAATTTTTGCTAATTTATAGAAATATTACTGAAAAGTCTAATTTCAAAGCTTTAAAACTGTTTTCAGTCTTACAACTGTTTAATTTTAGGATGTTTCAATCAAAACTATGATTTTTAGGACCTAAAACCATTGAAAACACTACATTTCAATTGAAAATCATTGCTGAAAAGTGCAGATTAGTAGAAATTGTATTAAGAGTAGAATTTAAAGAATTCCTAACTGATTTTAGTACTGCAACTGTAAAAATGTGTCTTACAGTCAAAAATATGACATTCTAAACCTGAAACCATTGAAAAGACTACATTTCAATTGAAATTCTATGCTGAAAACCTAATTTTTGCTAATTTATAGAAATATTACTGAAAAGTCTAATTTCAAAGCTTTAAAACTGTTTTCAGTCTTACAACTGTATAATTTTAGGATTTTTCATTCAAAACTATGATTTTTAGGACCTAAAACCATTGAAAACACTACATTTCAATTGAAAATCATTGCTGAAAAGTGCAGATTAGTTGAAATTGTATTAAGAGTAGAATTTAAAGAATTTCTAACTGATTTTAGTACTGCAACTGTCAAAATGTGCCTTGCAGTCAAAAACATGGTATTCTGACTTAAAACCATTGAAAACACTACATTTCAATTGAAACTCTATGCTAAAAATCCAATTATTGGTAATTTATAGAAATATTACTGAAAAGTCTAATTTCAAGGCTTTAAAACTGTTTTCAGTCTTGCAACTGTTGAATTTTAGGATTTTTCAATCAAAACTATGATTTTTAAGACCTAAAACCATTGAGAACACTACATTTCCATTGAAAATCATTGCTAAAAAGTGCAGATTATTAGAAATTGTATTAAGAGTAGAATTTAAAGAATTCCTAACTGATTTTAGTACTACAACTGTCAAAATGTGTCTTGCAGTCAAAAACATGATATTCTGAACCTAAAACCATTGAAAAGACTACATTTCAATTGAAATTCTATGCTGAAAACCTAATTTTTCCTAATTTATAGTAATATTACTGAAAAGTCTAATTTCAAGGCTTTAAAACTGTTTTCAGTCTTGCAACTGTTGAATTTTAGGATTTTTCAATCAAAACTATGATTTTTAGGACCTAAAACCATTGAAAACACTACATTTCAATTGAAAATCATTGCTGAAAAGTGCAGATTAGTAGAAATTGTATTAAGAGTAGAATTTAAAGAATTCCTAACTGATTTTAGTACTGCAACTGTCAAAATGTGCCTTACAGTCAAAAACATGATATTCTGACTTGAAACCATTGAAAATACTACATTTCAATTGAAATTCTATGCTGAAAACCTAATTTTTGCTAATTTATAGAAATATTACTGAAAAGTCTAATTTCAAGGCTTTAAAACTGTTTTCAGTCTTGCAACTGTTGAATTTTAGGATTTTTCAATCAAAACTATGATTTTTAGGACCTAAAACCATTGAAAACACTACATTTCAATTGAAAATCATTGCTGAAAAGTGCAGATTAGTAGAAATTGTATTAAGAGTAGAATTTAAAGAATTCCTAACTGATTTTAGTACTGCAACTGTCAAAATGTGCCTTACAGTCAAAAACATGATATTCTGACTTGAAACCATTGAAAACACTACATTTCAATTGAAATTCTATACTGAAAACCCAATTTTTGCTAATTTATAGAAATATTACTGAAAAGTATAATTTCAAAACTTTAAAACTGTTTTCAGTCCTACAATTGTATAATTTTAGGATTTTTCAATCAAAACTATGATTTTTAGGACCTAAAACCATTGAAAACAGCATATTTCAATTGAAAACTATTGCTAAAAAGTGGAATTTGTAGAAATAATATTAAGAGTGGAATTTAAAGACTTCCTAACTGATTTTAGTTCTGCAGTTCTGCAATATGACATTCTGAACCTGAAACCATTGAAAACGCGACATTTCAATTGAAATTCAATGCTGACCGGCTTGAAAATAGCTGTTTTCAGTAATTATGTTTAGGGTTTTTGACACTAAATAGGAAAAGCACTCTTAATTACCAAAAAAAAGCGACCAGTAAAAGCAAAACAAAGCGTGAAGAAAGGTCAGATAATTATGTAAGGAAATTTTCTTGCGGTTCACGTCTGATGGTATCAAATGTGTTGTTTCTTTGTCTTAACATCCGTTTTTAGTATCCGGTTTGCGATGAATGCGCAACAATACGAACACAAAAAGTACGGTAAACGTGTTATTTTAGTGACTTCCCAACCATTAACATAAAACGATTTTTAGTTGGACGCATATCTCAGAAACTACAGAGTTAACCAAGTTTCAATTTTTGACAGGTGTTAACCTAACCTAAAGTGACAATCGTACTAAATTTGACAGCTGTCAGTTTGCTTCAACTTGACAGTATTAGCGTTTGCGTACATGATGGCAATTTAGACACCAAACAGGTTTAACGTGCCTTATCTAAGAAAATACTTTATAAACCAAGTTTCAGTTTTTGACAGGTGTCAACCTAACCTAAAGTGACAGTCGTACTAAATTTGACAGCTGTCAGTTTGCTACAACTTGACAGTATTAGCGTTTGCGTGCATAATGGCAGTTTAGGCACCAAACACGTTTAACCTGCCTTTCTCAGAAAACACTATATCAATCAAATTTCGGTTTTTGGCAGCTGTCAACCTAACCACGACTGATAATTGTACTTAATTTGACAGCTGTCACAAAGTGAAAGCTGTCAAAAAGTACAAATGAATGAAATGAAAAGTACAAGTAAAATTTTCCAAGTTTTCACGTAAATGTTTAGGCACCAAACAGTTTTAACATACAATATCTCGTAAACTACTTCACTTTGGAAGAATTAAATTTTTGACAGCTGTCAATTTACTAAATTTGACGGTTGACACTTTGATACATCTAAAAATATTAAAATTGGACTAAAATTTGACAGCTGACAGGCGTCTCTAAGTTCTGGTGTCTCTCCAATTCTTTTTAAGCACCAAAAACGTTTAACGTACAATATCTGAAAAAACTATTGCAACAATCAAGCAAACGTTTTTGACAGCTGTCAATCTGATGCAAGGAAATTATTGTACTAGATTTGACAGCTGTCACATTCATACAACTGCCACTGGACGTTTCAAAAGCGAGTTTTCAGGTAAATGTGTACAGTTTAGACACCCAACACGTTTAACGTGTCATAAATCAGAAAATAATCCATAAAGTAAGCTTACATTTTTTTGACAGCTGTCAACCTAACCTAGAGTAATAATTGTACTAATTTTGACAGCTGACACTTGCTGCTACAGTTGAAAATATTGACCAATCCAAGAATTATTAGCCAGCAATGTTGGATATCTCAGAAACTGTTCCAGATACCATTTTGCGGGTGTAAATGTTGTACTATACCATTATTTTTCGATTTATTTACAACGTTTAGGTATTGAGGGTGTTCATCACTTAAGGAGTCACATTATAAACTTATGAAATCCCGTAGTAACGTTAAATTGTACATCATAATGTACCAATACAAAAAAGCTGGTTATAATTATTTCCGGTATGATTTCTTTTAGTTGCCCGTATGTGTTATTATGCGACAATGAATAATGGTGGATAATGTTGAAGTTTGTAATTAGGGTGATAAAGCAAAAGTTGCGGAAAATTGGTCTTGTCGTGTATCCTAGACAATTTACAGAGTGGCTCAATAATTCAACCCAAAGGACCACCAAAGATGGTTTATTTGCTTTAAATAATGAAGATCCAACAAAAAAATCAAAGAAGAAGAACTGAAGAAGACTTCTCTTCCAAGAAGAACAGATTTCAGTTCGTTTTTTTCCTTAACAGAATACAGAAGAAGTCTAAAGGCTTGTCAAAGTCAATTGACATTGTCCTTTTTTGGAAATTCTGTCATTTTTTAATTGAATTTCTTGAAACAGCAAAAAATAAGCCCAAAACCTAGATTTTCAGGTGGAGTGATGATGTGGCAACATTGCTTCAGTCAGTGAGCACTGTGACAGCTGTCAAAGTTAGTAGGCGTTGCCGCTTCTTGCAACCCTTCAACAGCTGCCAACGTTGCCGTTTTTTCCAAATTCTGCAATTTCTGCACACATTTCTCTAAACCACGAAACTCGTGTAAAAAACTGGATTTTCTGTCAAATTAGTCATGTGGCAACATTGCTTTACTTCAAAATTATGCAGTAAGCACTTTGACAGCTTTCAAAGTGAATTGACGTTGCCGTTTCTGACAAATTCAGAGCTGTCTAAATTTCTTAGAGCAACAAATTGATTTTCAAGGGTAGGGTGGTTGTGGTTGACAGCAGTCAAAGTTGCAAATTCTATCATTTTCAATCGAGAATCCTTAAAGCAACAAAAATCGTGCAAAAAACTGTATTTTCAGTGAGAGTAGTGATGTGGCAACATTGCTTCAGTTCAAATTTATTCAGTAAGCACTTTGACGGCTGTCAAAGTCAGAAAACGTTGCCGTTTCTTCCAAATTCTGTTCCTAAAACCAATTTTGGACTAAAGTTCTAGTTTTGGCTGTAAGGCCTCACAGTTGATGAAATTTTACCAATTTTAGTACTAAAAGCAGTGTGAAATCCCTGAAATTCAACTTTCAATGTTATTTCTTCTAGAATTCATAAAACTGGACTTTTCAGCATTGAATTTCAATTGAAATTTGGTGTTTTCAAAGTTTTCAGAGCCTGAAAGTTCTAGTTTTGCCTGTAAGACCTCGCAGTTGTTGAAATCAACCAATTTTAGTACTAAAAGCAGTGTGAAATCCCTGAAATTCGACTTTCAATGTTATTTCTTCTAGAATTCATAAAACTGGACATTTCAGAATTGAATTTCAATTGAAATTTCGTGTTTTCAAAGTTTTCAGAGCCTGAAAGTGCTAGTTTTGCCTGTAAGACTCGCAGTTGTTGAAATCAACCAATTTTAGTACTAAAAGCAGTGTGAAATCCCTGAAATTCGACTTTCAATGTTATTTCTTCTAGAATTCATAAAACTGGACTTTTCAGCATTGAATTTCAATTGAAATTTCGTGTTTTCAAAGTTTTCAGAGCCTGAAAGTTCTAGTTTTGGCTGTAAGACTTCGCAGTTGTTGAAATCAACCAATTTTAATACTAAAAACAGTGTGAAATCCCTGAAATTCAACTTTCAATGTTATTTCTTCTCGAATTCATAAAACTGGACCTTTCAGCATTGAATTTCAATTGAAATTTCATGTTTTCAAAGTTTTCAGAGCCTGAAAGTTCTAGTTTTGGCTGTAAGACTTCTTAGTTGTTGAAATCAACCAATTTTAATACTAAAAACAGTGTGAAATCCCTGAAATTCAACTTTCAATGTTATTTCTTCTAGAATTCATAAAACTGGACTTTTCAGCATTGAATTTCAATTGAAATTTGGTGTTTTCAAAGTTTTCAGAGCCTGAAAGTTCTAGTTTTGGCTGTAAGACCTTGCAGTTGTTGAAATCAACCAATTTTAGTACTAAAAGCAGTGTGAAATCCCTGAAATTCAACTTTCAATGTTATTTCTTCTAGAATTCATAAAACTGGACATTTCAGCATTGAATTTCAATTGAAATTTCGTGTTTTCAAAGTTTTTAGAGCCTGAAAGTTCTAGTTTTGGCTGTAAGACCTTGCAGTTGTTGAAATCAACCAATTTTAGTACTAAAAACAGTGTGAAATCCCTGAAATTCGACTTTCAATGTTATTTCTTCTAGAATTCATAAAACTGGACATTTCAGCATTGAATTTCAATTGAAATTTCGTGTTTTCAAAGTTTTCAGAGCCTGAAAGTTCTAGTTTTGGCTGTAAGACCTCGCAGTTGTTGAAATCAACCAATTTTAGTACTAAAGGCAGTGTGAAATCCCTGAAATTCAACTTTCAATGTTATTTCTTCTAGAATTCATAAAACTTGACTTTTCAGAATTGAATTTCAATTGAAATTTCGTGTTTTCAAAGTTTTCAGAGCCTGAAAGTTCTAGTGCTAAGATCGAAGTTGTTGAAATCAACCAATTTTAGTACTAAAGGCAGTGTGAAATCCCTGAAATTCAACTTTCAATATTATTTCATCCAGAATTCATAAAACTGGACATTTCAGCATTGAATTTCAATTGAAATACCGTGTTTTCAAAGTTTTCAGAGCCTGAAAGTTCTAGTTTTGGTTGTAAGACCTCGCAGTTGTTGAAATCAACCAATTTTAGTACTAAAAGCAGTGTGAAATCCCTGAAATTCGACTTTCAATATTATTTCATCCAGAATTCATAAAACTGGACTATTCAGCATTGAATTTCAATTGAAATACCGTGTTTTCAAAGTTTTCAGGATCTGAAAGTTCTAGATTTTATTTAAAGCAATTTTAGATCATTTTTACAGACATTTCTCAAATAATTTTGCAAGTTGTTGTGATAGGTTAGATTGACAGCTGTCAAATTTGACACAATCAGTGTCGTAAGATAGGCTGACAGCTGTCACTAGTCAAAACTGACATTAGAAACTTTCAGATAGTCGAAAAAATAGACACCAAAAACCTTTTACTGTATTTGCTATAAAAATGAGTGAACAAATCACTTTTCTACCCAAAAATTGTCAAGATTTTATGTTGGTAACCATGGAATTGTCAAATGATGTCTTAGAATAGTCAAAACTGTCTTTAGAATGTTAGTTTTAGAAGCCTGTCCATTAAGTAGTCAGACAATGTCAGAAATCGTTTTCCTCTCTTAACTTATNCTTNTTAANCACGCATGGAGTNGTGTNNGACNGATTTTCCCGCAGCNNNGACNTCATTNGCTCCGGACNTACNTGNCACTATGNCNNAACCAGTACAGAGNNGGNTGTANCCTGNNGCCACTTAGTANGTAATNGNAGATNCTNAGGACTGNATCTCGACNATNCCTTTTNGTNGNCTNCAATCGNATAGNTAGCTNCATCNACNTTTTGGGCNNATGCAGGGANCCGCTCGAGTTTCGCNCCNTGNNCTGAGGTGGTGNTCTTCGCTCGNNATAAACTTATCNCCCGCACACGTNGNNCNNGNNACTACNCGNNGGATTGCCGGCGNCGTNNCCCNGGCTATGGAGGCCTCCCGNATTANCNGTCNACCNGAGNTAGGNANAANCCTCATCTNCNACGGTTTGNGGGCNCTTNAGANNNGANNGNTTTNTCNNNTATAGCTGTNCCCAGTANTATNCACATGANNGGANCNGGACTNNNCACAGTNNTGNNTAACACTGAGTATTGTGTTGGAGTAAAAATCATTCCAGTTCAAAGCTATCAACCACTGTTGGGTTCGAGCAGGGTCTTTTGGAAAGTAAAAGACTGACACTTTTGGCCTTTCACCAAATTGCTTTTAGAAATTTGGCAAACAACCAGTGGACGGCATATTGTAGAGGCAATAGAATTTAAGTTAAAAAACCAACAACAAATTATAGAACAATGAAGGGAACAATAACAATAGTGATAACACAAATAAAAATGAACACAAACTACACTTTCACTAGAACAATAAACATATAAACAACAATTACTTTGGCAAGTAATCCCAAGTCTTGACTTTAAACCTTAAAAATTAATTTAATCATCCAAAAACTCAATTTCCACAATACAAACAAATGCAAACTGTCAATCCCATATTTCGGCCATATTGGAATTTTTGGCATGCACCTTCTTGGCTTTCTTGTACAGAGGGCGGTGGCTGAGATGATTGGCCAAAAGTATGCGGCGCAAACTTCTTTTGTTTCAAAGATACGGGGGGTTTTCGAAAATTGGTAGTTTTAAACCTCTTCTGTATTTCAGTTGCTCTTAAAGTTATCAAAAAAGGAGAACGGTTCCCGTAGAAGTTTTCATGTAGAATCCAATGGTGTAGTCAGTTTTTTTCTATTCCGTTTAGTTTTGACATATGACAGTAAGTTACATTTTTTTAAATGAAACATCCTATATATTTTTCCGTCATTTAATTCTGTTGATTTTTACCTTTTCAACGGTGTAATTACAACATATAAGTTTGTAGAGGTTAATCCTGTTATTTTCAAAAAAGCCCTTTGCTAAGCTAAAAAACAGGCCAATATCTAAAATACCAAACAAAATCGGAAATCATATAAACTAACACATCAGAAAATTAAATATTGTTAATAAATCTTATTAAAAATCTAAGTTACAAACACTTCTACCGTCACTTTAATAAGAAAAGTGGCCATTTCTATTTTCTACTATTTTTAAGGTAGAAGTTTGAAAAAACTGTTTATAAACGACATGTAACATGTTAATATGAACATAGCCAAATTTTGTTTCGACTGTGGGTATTTTTATACATATTATTTAGCACTTTTTTGTTAAGGAAACGCATTTTTTCTAATTACCAAGATTAACGTTTACAAACTTATATGTTTTAATACACCGTTGAAAAAGTAAAAATCAACAGAATTAAATGAACTAAAAATATATAGGGTGTTCCATTTAGAAAAATATAACTTACTGTCATATGTCAGAAACTAAACGTAATAGAAAAAAACTGACTACACCATTAGATTCTACATGAAAACTACTACCGGGAACCGTTCTTCCTTTTTTGATAACTTTAAGAGCAACTGAAATACAGAAGAGGTTCAAAAATTGCCAATTTTCGAAAAACCCCCGTATCTTTGAAACAAAAGAAGTTTGCGCCGCCCACTTTTCGCCAGTCATCTCAGCTCAGAAAAAGAGATCAGAACACGTATGCTACTTTTTTTCTATCTATTACCGTTTTCTCTGTACCCCGTAAAACCATCGAAAATGCAGCACCCTGTATAGGGTGTCTCAAAAAGCTTTGGAATCAATTATGCCACGCAAAGCCAACTTTAGACCACCTTGTCTAATGAATGTTTGACCAAAACAATATGTTTAGCTATTTTCATCACCCTGTGTATCTCTGAATTGCCTTACACGAATTCGGTGGGAAGAAAATGGGGTTAGAAAGGCATTTTTCAACGGAATTCGGTGCGAAAAGTGGTTTTATCATGAATATACAGGGTAAAGCAAAATACAATGCACTCGTGTCGATCATAATGGATGTTGTGTCAAAAAAGTCACGCTTTGTATATCCCGTCACTACCACAAACTGGTGCAGAAAGTGATTCTGAACATTTTTGTCCAAAATTTGCGTAACTTTAACCGTTTTTGAGATTTTTAATTTTTTTTTTTGGAAATTGCATTGAAATGTTTGTATATCCGCCATTTTTGGGGTTTCAACGATTGTAAAATGCTCAAAATGGCTGTTTTGAAATGCTCTTTCACCTCGTACTAACTGCATCACGATTGAAACATATACAAGGTGTTCAAAAAAACAATTAAATTTGAGACTAACGCTCTGTCAGTTGTGACCGCGTTTCCTCGACTCTAAGTGGGTGTAAACCTAGTCCACTGAATGGAGGAGGTTATTCTGAACATTTTCGGTCTCTTGCGAAATTTTCGTAACTTTAACCGTTTCCAAGATATTTGACTTTTTGCGGTTTTTTTTTTGAAAATTGCAGTAAAATTTTGAAAATTCGGTATTTCCGCTATTTTTGAGATTTCACCGTCGGTTAAAAGCTTAAAATATTCGTTTTGAACTGCTCTTTCACCTCGTACTAACTGCAACACGATTGAACATATACAAGGAGTTCAAAAAAACAATTAAATTTGAAACTAACCCTCTGCCAATTGTGACCGCGTTTACTCGGTTCTGAGTGAGTGTAAACTTAGTCCACTGGGTGCAGAAAGTCATTCTGAACATTTTTTGTCTCTTGCAAAATTTTCGTAACTCTAACCGTTTTCGAGATATTCAACTTTTTTTGAAATTGCATCAAAATTTTGAAAATTTTGTATCTCCGCCATTTTTGGGGTTTCAGCGACTCTAAAAAGCTCAAAATGTTCGTCCTGAACTGCTTTTTCACCTCATGCTAACCACAGCACGATTAAACATATACAGGGTGTTCTAAAAACAACTGAATTTGAGACTAACTCTAACCGTTTGCGAGATATTCGAATTTTTTTGAAATTGCATCAAAATTTTGAAAATCTCGATGAGTTTTAAGGATCGCAAAAAAACTCATTATTTTAGAGCCGTTTGTGCGGATTTAATTCAAACGTGACATTTCACAGATACAGGGTGTTCAAAATAACCAAAACTTTTTCCGGTTAGCACTCAGTGTATATAATATTAATTAATGTGCCGTATATTTCGGGAAAAACTTAACAAGGTGAAAATCAAAGTAAAAGTTTCAGCTTCGTACGTTTCTACGCAGTATTGTGACGTCATCCTAGTGTACTTTGACTTTTACCATACATTTGTTTTACAAAACGTACAAACCCAAAACCACGATTATATAATAGTTAAGAATTTCGTACGTTTAATTTATATTATAGTAACGAAAATAGGGAATTTATCGCTCAGTATTGTGTACAGGGTGGTCCACTTTTATTAATTAAACCACAAAACTGGCAGTTTACTCAGTTCAGACTGAAATAAAATGAACCACCCTGTACAATGTCTGGTCATCTGGAAAGACCGACTCCAAACATCACTAAAATCCAAAATTATCACATATACCGGGTGTGTGCGAGTTTCAAGAAGTCAAAATTGACATTTCTCTCTGTCACGCACAAAGTTGTCAAAAATGACACGCGTCAAATGTCAAAAGCGAGGTTATAGTGAGGTTAACTGAAAAACACTTGTTTTTCTCCGTTTTAGGCTTTTCTGACACACCCTGTATATTTTCAGTGCGTAAATCATTTAAAATGATCTATTCTGTGTGTATTTGTACTACTTAAGTTATTATTCAAGTAAAATCTTAAATTTAAGGTTAGTTTTACTCCTCTGTTTGTCACACACCGCTAACTGTCGCTTAACGCTACGCACTTTCGCTTAACTCTGCTCAAGGTAAGTACGAAGCAAGTTTGTTGAAAATCTATCAATTTCCCCGTTTTCTAACGCAATCGATCGGTTTTTCCAGGCACAGGATCCCGAAGGAGCAATGGTGGCTGAAACTGCGACCGCTTCTGCGCGTTTTGGCCAAACACGACTCCACCTACGAGGAAGAAGGCATGTATATGACGATTGAGGATCGTAATCTGCAAGAATCAGTGATTTAAGCTTGTTTTTTTGCTTTAAACTTAAGCTTAAACCCGTAGGAAATACGACTTAACTTACATATATACTCTCTCTCTCTATTACACTGAAAAAATTGAACCCGCAGTAGGAATAGTCACTTTTACGGACAGAGAAGCATTGCTTGTCACTTATTGGCAATATTCTGTCAAAATTTCATTAATGACAGTTGACAGACAGGACCGTAATTCACTCAACTGTCACTGTCACACAATTAGCATTTTTTCTTGTTCCAATTATTGCTTTGACATTTGACAGATGTCACATTTAGGAAAATTTTCAATTTTCTTTTGATTCTAGTTGGTTGGTTAAACTAGCAACATTTCATTAATGACAGTTGACAGACAGGACCGTAATTCACTCGACTGTCACTGTCACACAATTAGCATTTTTTCTTGTTCCAATTTGCTTTGACATTTGACAGATGTCACATTTAGTAAAATTTTCAATTTTCTTTTGATTCTAGTTGGTTGGTTAAACTTGCAACTTTTTCAGTTACTTTGATGATTGACAGCTGTCAAAATTAATCAGATTAGCGTTTCGTGGTTTTTTTTTAAATGTTTTGACGTTTGCCAGCTGTCAAAACCAGTAAACATGTCAATTTTTACAATTATTGTCTTGACATTTGTCAAAATTTGTGAAATATGGAATTGCTCTGACGTTTGACAGCTGTGACAGTTAGTTAAATTTTCTCTTTTTTGCACTTAGACGACGTCAAAGTTGTTCCCATTTAAACCAAAATAACTCACTTATTTGATACACCCTGTATACACTTTTATACGTCTATGGATAGCCAATCAAATGGGCTTTCCAACGATATGGCAACCTTGGTTTGTTGGTTGAACCGTTTAGCCGCTAGAGGGAGTCAAACTTAACCTAAATAATTTTCCAACATTTTGGAAACACTCTTCCATTCAAACCAAAATAACTCACTTATTTGATACACCCTGTATAGACTTTTATACGTCTATGGATAGCTAATTAAATGGGCTTTCCAACGATATGGCAACCTTGGTTGGTTGGCTTAATGGTTTGGCCGCTAGAGGGAGTCAAACTTAACCTAAATAATTTTGCAACATTTTGGAAACACTCTTCCATTTAATCCTAAATTACTCCCTTATTCGATACACACTGTATACATTTTTATACGTCTATGGATAGCTAATTAAATGGGCTTTCCAACGATATGGCAACCTTGGTTTGTTGGTTGAACCGTTTAGCCGCTAGAGGGAGTCAAACTTAACCTAAATAATTTTGCAAAATTTTGGAAACACTCTTCCATTTAATCCTAAATTACTCCCTTATTTGATTCACCCTGTATAGACTTTTATACGTCTATGGATAGCTAATTAAATGGGCTTTCCAACGATATGGCAACATTGGTTTGTTGGTTGAACCGTTTAGCCGCTAGAGGGAGTCAAACTTAACCTAAATAATTTTGCAAAATTTTGGAAACTCTCTTCCATTCAAACCTAAATAACTCTCTTATTTCATACACCCTGTATATAGTATATAATATTTTGTTTCTTACACTTCTTGAGCCATTATTTGAGGCAAATTTCACTAGATTTAGCAATGCTTATGTGTCTTGTAACATGATTGCTCCTCTAGCAGGTTTGATATATTCTAGTTTACTTATTCAGCAATATTAGACACTTATTACACTTTTTAGACTTCGTTGCTATATAGGAATTTTAAAAAATGTTATTAGAATTTGATAGTTTCATTACTTTTTCCTATACCTACAGGGTGAGCCAATAAATAGGGTACTTGCAGTGAAAATTCGGTTAAAATTGATTGATCTTTGACGTCAGAGGTACAATTTTTACGAAAAATTGCGAAACAAGTTTGACGTGCACAACAGTGTTTCAGGCCGATTTTCTCAGTTTTTAGTGTTTTTTTCGAAAAAACTCTATTTTGAGAAAAGAAAGTAGAAGTTCTAAGCTACATTTTGACGTTTGAACGAACCTGCTAACTGTCATAGGAACCAAGTTAGGAGCTGTCAAATTGTGACACAATCAATCAATATTTCTACTACAGTTACACCGTTGTGTTTCATGTCAAATATCTCGGTTATTTGTAATTTTTGAAAGAAAATTGTATTCACATAAAAGTAAGCTGAAATTACGGGCTATATTTTGACGTTTGATCGAATCTTCTAGCTGTCAAAGTAACCAAGTTAGCACGTGTCAAATAAAAACACCTGTCATTTTTAAAGAAACAGGAGAAAAGTGGCAGTTTGAAGGAAACGTAGAGAGAGAGATACAATTAACGAAGATAGAGAAAGAGCAATGACAGTTAACGAAACAAAAAGAGATAAATAAAGAAGAAAAATATTGAAGAAAGTAGGAAAACACAAAATAATTTAAAAATCTATGGAATCGACTATACATAGCAATTGGAATTCGATTACACCATTTTATCTGCATATTACGTCTATTGGGACAGTTTGAGTTTATGAGGAACGCACTATACCTTCAAATCAATGGAAGGGAGTATACTAAACTTTAATATTCAAGTTTGACGTAAATCACAGTGTTTCAGGCCGGTTTTCTCAGTTTTTAGTGTTTTTTTCGAAAAAACTCTGTTTTGAGAAAAGAAAGTAGAAGTTTTAGGCTACATTTTGACGTTTGAACGAACCTCCTAACTGTCATAGGAACCAAGTTAGGAGCTGTCAAATTGTGACACTTTCAATATTTCTACTACAGTTACACCGTTGTGTTTCATGTCAAATATCTCGGTTATTTGTAATTTTTGAAAGAAAATTGTGTTCACATAAAAGAAAGCTGAAATTACGGGCTATATTTTGACGTTTGAACGAATCTTCTAGCTGTCAAAGTAACCAAGTTAGTACCTGTCAAATTATGACACTTGTCTGGTGGTTTTTGAAGGAAAAGTAATTACTAAAAACCATATAAACAAGGTAAATTTAAGTCAGAAAATTAAGAAAAACACATGCAAGTACCCTAATTGGTGGTAATAGAAACACTCTTCCTTTCTTCAAATTGAGACTTTCGTCTAAAGGTCGATTTACACTGTAAAACATAAATTTTGACCGAAATTCCTGTTTCGCAGAGCACGGAGTACGATTTTGGGACTTGAGCGATTTGAAGAAAAACGTAAAAGAAGAAAGCAGATGGATGGAACCGGAATTAAGACCGGAATTCACTTGGGTGTCCCAAAATATGCGCAGAGAATTTTCCAGGTTGTACCATCAATTCGAAGGGCATTGATCACGTGGTACAGGCCCTTTGTGAACGTTTTTTTCTTACTAATAGTCTGTGATACGATATTGTGATATTTTGTTCAATTTTTTTACAAAAAAAACCGGATTTTTACCACTTTAAACTGCCAATTGCTTCATTGTTGCATATTAGGAAATTGCATCACTCTCATGACCAATTGGAATTAGTTGTGATGATTTACAGCTTGGGAGAAGGTAAGTTTAAGCTTCAGACAGTGTTGCCAAACCTTAATTGATATAACTTCCCCAAAAATTCAACTCACAAACCTATAAAATTCACTTAAAACGATTTAAAACTGTATATATTGTTTTTCAGCAGATATTTTTACTTTTATAGCTTCATAGGTGTTTGACAGTTTGCAGTATTTTGACAGATGCAAAGAAAACTCCTTCACATCATATCTGTCAAAAATTTTGTTCATCGAGCTCTAAAAAACACTGAATTTTAACAAATTGTACTAGTTTTAAGAAGGGTTTGTTATTTTATAGCTTTATGGTGGTATATGACATTTTTACCACCATTTTGACAGATGTAAATATGTCTAAAATAGACAGTTATACGTCACAAGTGTCAAAAAACAACTCATAAAACTATAAAATGCATACAAATATGATTTACACTGGTTGTATTGCTTTTTAAACATGTTTTGTAGTTTCATACCTTCATGGAGTGGTATTTGACAGTTAGCACCATTTTGACAGATGTAAATATGTCTAAAATAGACAGTTATACGTCACAACTGTCAAAAAACAACTCATAAAACTATAAAATGCATACAAATATGATTTACACTGGTTGTATTGCTTTTAAACATGTTTTGTAGTTTCATACCTTCATGGAGTGGTATTTGACAGTTAGCACCATTTTGACAGATGTAAATATGTCTAAAATAGACAGTTATACGTCACAACTGTCAAAAAACAACTCATAAAACTATAAAATGCATACAAATATGATTTACACTGATTGTATTGCTTTTTAAACATGTTTTGTAGTTTCATACCTTCATGGAGTGGTATTTGACAGTTAGCACCATTTTGACAGATGTAAATATGTCTAAAATAGACAGTTATACGTCACAACTGTCAAAAAACAACTCATAAAACTATAAAATGCATACAAATATGATTTACACTGGTTGTATTGCTTTTAAATATGTTTTGTAGTTTTATACCTTCATGGAGTGGTATTTGACAGTTATCACCAGTTTGACAGATGTAAATATGTCTAAAATAGACAGTTATACGTCACAACTGTCAAAAAACAACTCATAAAACTATAAAATGCATACAAATATGATTTACACTGGTTGTATTGCTTTTTAAACATGTTTTGAAGTTTCATACCTTCATGGAGTGGTATTTGACAGTTAGCACCATTTTGACAGATGTAAATATGTCTAAGATAGACAGTTATACGTCACAACTGTCAAAAAACAACTCATAAAACTATAAAATGCATACAAATATGATTTACACTGGTTGTATTGCTTTTAAACATATTTTGTAGTATTATACCTTCATGGAGTGGTATTTGACAGTTAACACCATTTTGACAGATGTAAATATGTCTAAAATAGACACTTACACGTCACAACTGTGAAAAAAAACAACTCATAAAAACTATAAAATGCATACAAATAGGATTTACACTATTTGTATTGCTTTTAAACATGTTTTGTAGTATTTGTAGCTTCATGGAGTAGTATTTGACAGTTAGCACCAGTTTGACAGTTGTAAATATGTCTAAAATAGACAGTTATACGTCTAATATGTTTTGTATTTTATAGCTTTATGGTGGTATATGACATTTTTACCACCATTTTGACAGATGTAAATATGTCTAAAATAGACAGTTACACGTCACAACTGTCAAAAAACAAACTCATAAAACTATAAAATGCATACAAATATGATTTACACTGGTTGTATTGCTTTTTAATATGTTTTGTAGTTTTATACCTTCATGGAGTGGTATTTGACAGTTAGCACCATTTTGACAGATGTAAATATGTCTAAAATAGACAGTTGCACGTCACAACTGTCAAAAAACAACTCATAAAACTATAAAATGCATACAAATATGATTTACACTGGTTGTATTGCTTTTAAACATGTTTTGTAGTTTTATACCTTCATGGAGTGGTATTTGACATTTACCACCATTTTGACAGATGTAAATATGTCTAAAATAGACAGTTACACGTCACAACTGTCAAAAAACAACTCATAAAACTATAAAATGCATACAAATATGATTTACACTGGTTGTATTGCTTTTTAATATGATTTGTAGTTTTATACCTTCATGGAGTGGTATTTGACAGTTATCACCAGTTTGACAGATGTAAATATGTCTAAAATAGACAGTTACACGTCACAACTGTCAAAAAACAACTCATAAAACTATAAAATGCATACAAATATGATTTACACTGGTTGTATTGCTTTTAAATATGATTTGTAGTTTTATACCTTCATGGAGTGGTATTTGACAGTTAGCACCATTTTGACAGATGTAAATATGTCTAAAATAGACAGTTACACGTCACAACTGTCAAAAAACAACTCATAAAATTATAAAATACATACAAATGTGATTTACACTGGTTGTATTGCTTTTTAAACATGTTTTGTAGTTTCATACCTTCATGGAGTGGTATTTGACAGTTAACACCATTTTGACAGATGTAAATATGTCTAAAATAGACAGTTGCACCTCACAACTGTCAAAAAACAACTCATAAAACTATAAAATGCATACAAATATGATTTACACTGGTTGTATTGCTTTTAAACATGTCTTGTAGTTTTATACCATCATGGAGTGGTATTTGACAGTTATCACCAGTTTGACAGATGTAAATATGTCTAAAATAGACAGCTACACGTCACAACTGTCAAAAAGCAACTCATAAAACTATAAAATGCATATAAATATGATTTACACTGGTTGTATTGCTTTTAAATATGATTTGTAGTTTTATACCTTCATGGAGTGGTATTTGACAGTTATCACCAGTTTGACAGATGTATTTATGTCTAAAATAGACAGTTACACGTCTCAACTGTCAAAAAACAACTCATCAAACTATAAAATGCATACAAATATGATTTACACTAATTGTATTGCTTTTAAACATGTCTTGTAGTTTTATACCTTCATGGAGTGGTATTTGACAGTTAGCACCATTTTGACAGATGTAAATCTGTCTAAAATATACAGTTACACGTCACAACTGTCAAAAAACAATTCATAAAACTATAAAATGCATACAAATATGATTTACACTGATTGTATTGCTTTTTAAACATGTTTTGTAGTGTCATACCTTCATGGAGTGGTATTTGACAGTTAGCACCAGTTTGACAGATGTAAATATGTCTAAAATAGACAGTTATACGTCACAACTGTCAAAAAACAACTCATAAAACTATAAAATGCATACAAATATGATTTACACTGGTTGTATTGCTTTTAAACATGTTTTGTAGTTTTATACCTTCATGGAGTGGTATTTGACAATTATCAAGTTTGTGACAGATGTAAATATGTCTAAAATAGACAGTTACACGTCACAACTGTCAAAAAAACAACTCATAAAACACACGTGACTGTTTTTAAATACTTTTTTCAACATTTTTGGTGCACTCTTCCATTCAAACCTAAATAACTCTCTTATTTTATACACCCTGTATAGACTTTTATATGTCTATGGATAGCTGAAGAAATGGGCTTTCCAACGATGTGTCAACATTGGTTGGTTGGTTAAATCATTTGGCCGCTAGAGGGCGTCAAAGTTAACTAACATCTGTACACTAACTTCTGTACGTAAAAATCCTAAATTCAGCCTTAAATTGTATCCAAACGTTATTACGCATGTATGTGTGGTTGCCTAAATCAGGAGAGTACGGTACGACCCCATCCAAGTCCAAAGACATGCGCAGTGAACGATTTGTCGCGTGTAGTACCACCTCGTGTTTCCCGAAGAACTGTTTTGTTTACCTGGGGCCAGTCTGCAATGTAATCGCGTGGTACCAAGTAGTACTGTACGACGGTTAATCTTCCGGCGTTAATGCTCTGTTTCTCCGTAATTTACTGTGGAAAAAACTGTAATTTTTCGGTTTGCAGCATAGTTTCGGCAGTACCCTGCGGCCGGCATGTGCGACCAAAGGAGTACCATGGAAGAACTGATCGAGAATGAAAATTTCAAAAGTTTTTACGCGAGAAGCGTGGCAGTGAATTCGCAGTACCGCCAGTCGAAATGTGCGGAAAAGTGTGAAAATTCCAGTGGTGGTACCAAGGAAATTCAACCGAATTGCAGTTTACCACAGGAACCAACTGTTCGCTACAGAAAGGTTAGTGCATTAACTTAATTCTTTAAGTGTAGCTCTGTTATTTGAGGAGTGACAACAAAATTGTAAATTAGAGAGTTGTAGGGAATTGTATGCTCTACAAAAAGGTTTCAAAGCATTTTTGCCCTAAAGGGTCGTTTAAGGAAGTTATAGGCCGAAAACTGTTTGCAAAGCACTCAAGTGCTTCAGTAACTCCTAAGTGTAGGTTCAACAGAGCGTAGCTCCGTTATTTAAGGAGTTACAGCAAAAATATAAATTAAATAGTTGTAGGGAATTTTATGCTCTGCAAGATTGATTTTAAGCATTTTTGCCCTAAAGTGCCATTTAAGGAAGGTACAGGCCGAAAACTGTTTGCAAAGCACTCAAGTATCAACCGAGCAATTTTTAACACTGAAAATAGACAAAAAACACGATTTTTGGACTAATTTTGTCTGAAATTGGATTTCAAGCACTAAAAACAGTCTAGAAATCTAAACAAAGATTGTTTAGCATAAAACTCTATTTTTACTACTAAAAATAGTCTAAAAGTTGACTTTTAAGCTGTGAATAGTCTTAACTCGATTTTTCAGTCTAAAAGCTCTAAAAACAGTCCAATTTTCTAAGAAATGCTTGAATTTTCAGTACTGATTAGTCTAGAATTCAATTTAATAGTGGAACAGCTTGAAATTACATTTTCAAGACTATAAAGAGTGTACAAATTGACTTTCAGGCCTGACAAGTCTGAAATTTAGTGAAAATAGTCTTGAAACTTGATTGAGCTGACTGAAAGCACTGAAAATAGTCCAGAGTTCTAAGAAAATTAGAAACAAAGTAAAAGTTAGTCTTCAAGTCAATTTTCATGAACCTAGCGTCAAAATCCAGTATTTCAGACTATTTTCATGACTAAAATACTGAAATTAGTCTGAAAATCATGAAAACTGATTTCAAACTAAAATTTCAAGCTTCTGATGTCAGTTTTCATTGATTTTGACGTCCAAATCAATTTTCAAGTGATTTTAATGCAAGTTTTATTCTTTTATGACAATATTTCATTGATCTAAAGTCACTTTTTGGAATATAAGTCAATTTTCATGAACCTAATGTCAATATTCTGCATTTCAGACTATTTTCATGACTAAAATATTGAAATTAGTCTGAAAATCATGAAAACTGTCTTCAAATGCAAGTTTCAAGCTTCTGATGTCAGTTTTCATTGATTTTGATGTCCAAATCAATTTTCAAGTGATTTGAATGCAAGTTTTATTCATTTATGACAATATTTCATTGATCTAATGTAACTTTTTGGTATATAAGTCAATTTTCACGAACCTAATGTCAATATTCTGCATTTAAGACTATTTTCATGACTAAAATACTGAAATTAGTCTGAAAATCATGAAAACTGTCTTCAAATGCAAATTTTATGCTTCTGATGTCAGTTTTCATTGATTTTGATGTCCAAATCAATTTTCAAGTGATTTGAATGCAAGTTTTATGCTTTTATGACAATATTTCATTGATCTAAAGTCACTTTTTGGAATATAAGTCAATTTTCATGAACCTAACGTCAAAATACAGTATTTCGGACTATTTTCATGACTAAAATACTGAAATTAGTCTGAAAATCATGAAAACTGACTTCAAACGCAAGTTTCAAGCTTCTGATGTCAGTTTTCATTGATTTTGATGTCCAAATCCAAATCAATTTTCAAGTGATTTGAATGCAAGTTTTATTGTTTCATTTATGACAATATTTCATTTTCAAGTGATTCTAAAGTCACTTTTTTTGGAATATAAGTCAATTTTCATGAACCTAATGTCAATATTCTGCATTTCAGACTATTTTCATGACTAAAACATTGAAATTAGTCTGAAAATCATGAAAACTGTCTTCAAATGCAAATTTTAAGCTTCTGATGTCAGTTTTCATTGATTTTGATGTCCCAATCAATTTTCAAGTGATTTGAATGCAAGTTTTATTCATTTATGACAATATTTCATTAATCTAAAGTCACTTTTTGGAATATAAGTCTATTTTCATGAACCTAATGTCAATTTTCTGCATTTCAGACTATTTTCATGACTAAAATACTGAAATTAGTCTGAAAATCATGAAAACTGTCTTCAAATGCAAGTTTCATGCTTCTGATGTCAGTTTTCATTGATTTTGATGTCCAAATCAATTTTCAAGTGATTTTAATGCAAGTTTTATTCATTTATGACAATATTTCATTGATCTAAAGTCACTTTTTGGAATATAAGTCTATTTTCATGAACCTAATGTCAATATTCTGCATTTCAGACTATTTTCATGACTAAAATACTGAAATTAGTCTGAAAATCATGAAAACTGATTTCAAACACAAGTTTCAAGCTTCTGATGTCAGTTTTCATTGATTTTGATGTCCAAATCAATTTTCAAGTGATTTGAATGCAAGTTTTATTCTTTTATGACAATATTTCATTGATCTAAAGTCACTTTTTGGAATATAAGTCAATTTTCATGAACCTAATGTCAATTTTCTGCATTTCAGACTATTTTCATGACTAAAATACTGAAATTAGTCTGAAAATCATGAAAACTGTCTTCAAATGCAAGTTTCATGCTTCTGATGTCATGTTTTCATTGGTTTAGAAGGTTAGAGTCACTTTTTGGTGTCTTAAGTTAATTTTTACTGTTGAAAAGTGAAAATGTAACTTAAAAGACCTAAAAAAAGTAGTTTTTTAAGTCTCCAGTCAAATTTTCAGTACTAAAGGTCTTTAATTGGGTTGAAAACTGTAAAAATGTTACAAAAAAGTTGATTTTTGGGTGTAAAAGTCAATTTTCAAGACTGTTATGTTGAAATTCGTCTAAAAAATCATGAAACTTGATTACAAAATGTAAATTTGAAGTTTTTACGACAAATTTCATTGTTCTGAAGCAATTTTTTGGTCTTCTAAGTCAATTTTCAAGCTACAAGTGTTAGAATTTAAGTCAAGAGACTTGAAAAGCTGTCTACAAGTTTGTTTTCATGAACTTAATGCTAATATCCGATATTTAAGATCAGTTTGTCACTTGACTGTCATTTAATTGTCCTGTCACATACGTCACCACTGTCAAATGTCACTCAAACGCGACGTTTTACAGCTCGATGAATTAAATTGTGTTTTGCATTAAAAATAGTCAAAACCTCATTCATGAAAGTGTAAAGTACTGTTAGAATAGTTTAAATTGATTATACTGTGATTGAAGTATGTTTTATAGTTTTACAGGTTAGTGGAGAGGATTTTGACAGTTGACATTTCAATGACAGACCAAATTAAATGTCAAATAAACCAGTTTTGCTTTGCAAACAGTCAAAACCCTATTCATGGAAGTGTAAAGTACTCTTAGACTACTTTAAATCGATTTTAGTGTGATTCAAGAGAGTTTTATAGTTTTACAGGTTAGTGGAGAGGATTTTGACAGTTGACACTTCAATGACAGACCAAATTAAATGTCAAATAAACCAGTTTTGCATTGAAAACAGTCAAACCAACATTCATGGAAGTGTAAAGTACTGTTAGACTACTTTAAATCGATTATACTGTCATTCAAGAGAGTTTTATAGTTTTTCAGGTTAGTGGCAAGGATTTTGACAGTTGACACTTCAATGACAGACCAAATTAAATGTTAAATAAACCAGTTTTGCATTGAAAACAGTCAAAACCCCATTCATGAAGTGTAAAGTACTGTTAGACTAGTTTAAATCGATTATACTGTCATTCACAAGAGTTTTATAGTTTTACAGGTTAGTGGAGAGGATTTTGACAGTTGACACTTTAATGACAGACTAGATTACATGTCAAATAAACCAGTTTTGCTTTGAAAACAGTCAAAACCAATATTCATGGAAGTGTAAAGTACTGTTAGATTACTTTAAATCAATTTTAGTGTCATTTAAGAGAGTTTTATAGTTTTACAGGTTAGTGGAGAGGATTTTGACAGTTGACACTTCAATGACAGACCAAATTACATGTCAAATAAACCAGTTTTGCTTTGAAAACAGTCAAAACCCTATTCATGGAAGTGTAAAGTACTGTTAGACTAGTTTAAATCGATTTTAGTGTCATTCACGAGAGTTTTATAGTTTTACAGTTTAGTGGAGAGGATTTTGACAGTTGACACTTAAATGACAGACCAAATTAAATGTCAAATAAACCAGTTTTGCATTGCAAACAGTCAAAACCTCATTCATGGAAGTGCACAGTATTGTTAGATTACTATAAATCAATTTTAGTGTGATTCAATAGAGATTTATAGTTTTATAGGTTAGTGGAGAGGATTTTGACAGTTGACACCTTAATGACAGACCAAATTAAATGGCAAATAAACCAGTTTTGCTTTGAAAATAGTCAAACCACCATTCATGGAAGTGTAAAGTACTGTTAGATTACTTTAAATCGATTTTAGTATCATTTAAGAGAATTTTATAGTTTTACAGATTAGTGGAGAGGATTTTGACAGTTGACACTTCAATGACAGACCAAATTACATGTCAAATAAACCAGTTTTGCTTTGAAAATAGTCAAAACCCCATTCGTGGAGGTGTAAAGTACTGTTAGACTGTTTTAAATTAATTTTAGTATCATTTAAGAGAGTTTTATAGTTTTACAGGTTAGGGGAGAGGATTTTGACAGTTGACACTTTAATGACAGACTAGATTACATGTCAAATAAACCAGTTTTGGACTGCAAACAGTCAAAACCTCATTCATGAAAGTGTAAAGTACTCTTAGACTGTTTTAAATCGATTTTAGAGTCATTAAAGACAGTTCTATAGTTTTACAGGTTAGTGGACAGGATTTTGACAGTTGACACTTCAATGACAGACCAAATTACATGTCAAATAAACCAGTTTTGCTTTGAAAACAGTCAAAATCAAATTCATGGAGGTGTAAAGTATAAAAACTAACTGGCTTTATAAAAAAGATAATAAAATGCATTTTGGACTGAAAAATTGATTATACCTTCTTGATCCCCTTAAAGCATTTAGGATAGGTTGGCTGCGTTCCAGATTTAAGTAAAAGCCTCATCAATTAACCAAAGTATTTTTAACTCAAAATCTCTGAATTTTCTATTATATTGCGTAGTATTAAAAGTGCATAATTCAGGAACGTGACATCCTGTTTTGTCACTTTTTCTCATCTTTTTTCGTGTCTAAAACCACTGGAAATGACCGAAACGTTATTTCGGTCCTGAGTTTTGAAAATAAATCACTAATATCCGGCTTTTTGATGGCGTTTCTCTCGTTTTTAGCTCTCACACTTCCCTCATTATGTAACGCACAATAATAATTAAACAATTCATAGTCATAATAATAATTAGATAGTAAATCTGTCCCTTGAGTTATTATTGCATTCACTTGAATTAAGTCATCCACAATGCCCAATCAAAATTAACACTTTCACTTCCCATGAGGTTTTGGGAAAATTTCGCGAAAGTACCATTGTATTTTCGGCCAATTATTTGCCAATTTTTCTTTTGACAGGAACAACGGATTTGTGCCTTTGAATCGAGTTATTTGCATTGATTAACGCAAAATCGTGGAATTTATTAGAGTGTGCCGAGGATGTTGCCCAACCTACGCCTCTGGTTTGTTTAAGACGTTTTAGGCACGCCACTGAGGTACTTTTGTAGGGCAAGGCCGCCGTTGGGACACCTGGCCCTTTTTGGCAGCAGATGCTGCTCAAATTTACAAGGAATCTTGATTATGGTTTTAGATGGTTCAGAAAATCAAAATTATTTTATAGTTTTATGAGGGAAATTTTGACAGTTGTGACGTTTGACTGTCAGTGTCAACTGTCTTTTGTTTTGTCCTAGAAACTGTCAAATTCAATGGCAAAAAGGTGTAAACCAACGAAACTTACTTGAAAAACTTACAAAATCAGTTTGGCTTTGATTTAATACATTTTATAGCTTTATGAATGCAATTTTGACAGTTGTGACGTTTGGCTGTCAGTGTCAACTGTCTTTTGTTCTGTTTCAAACCTGGAAACTGTCAAATTCAATCCCATAAAGGAACAAACCAACGTTACATACTTGGAAAGTAACGAAATCAGTTTAACTGCGATTGAATGTATTTTATAGCTTTATGAGTGCAATTTTGACAGTTGTGACGTTTGGCTATCAGTATCAACTGTCTTTTGTTGTGTTCTAAACCTGGAAATTCTCAAATTCAGTCCCATAGAAATACAAATCAATAAAACTGACTTGCAAAGTTACAAATCAGTTTGACTTAGATTGAATGCATTTTATAGCTTTATAACTGCAATTTTGACAGTTGTGACGTTTGGCTGTCAATGTCAACTGTCTTTTAATTTGTCCTATACCTGGAAACTGTCAAATTCAATTCCAAAAAGGTGTAAACCAAGGAAACATACTCAAATGTAGTAAGATCAGTTTGAATTTGATTGGACGCATTTTATAGCTTTATGAGGGCAATTTTGACAGTTGTGACGTTTGGCTGTCAATGTCAACTGTCTTTTGTTTTGTTCTATACCCGGAAACTGTCAAATTCAATTCCAAAAAGGTGCAAACCAAGGAAACATACACTCAAAAGTAGTAAGATCAGTTTGAATTTGATTGAATGTATTTTATAGTTTTATGAGGGCAATTTTGACAGTTGTGACGTTTGGCTGTCAGTGTCAACTGTCTTTTGTTTTGTTTTAAACCTGAAAACTGTCAAATTCAATTCCAAAAAGGTGCAAACCAAGGAAACATACACTCAAAAGTAGTAAGATCAGTTTGAATTTGATTGAATGTATTTTATAGTTTTATGAGGGCAATTTTGACAGTTGTGACGTTTGGCTGTCATGTCAACTGTCTTTTGTTTTGTTTTAAACAGTTTCAATTCCAAAAGTGAAACCAAGTACACTTAGGCAGTTTGAATCAATTTTGACAGTTGTGGCGTTTGGCTGTCAACTGTCTTTTGTTTTGTCCTATACCTGGAAACTGTCAAATTCAATTCCAAAAAGGTGTAAACCAAGGAAACATACTCAAAAGTAGTAAGATCAGTTTGAATTTGATTGGACGCATTTTATAGCTTTATGAGGGCAATTTTGACAGTTGTGACGTTTGGCTGTCAATGTCAACTGTCTTTTAATTTGTCATATACCTGGAAACTGTCAAATTCAATTCCAAAAAGGTGTAAACCAAGGAAACATACTCAAAAGTAGTAAGATCAGTTTGAATTTGATTGGACGCATTTTATAGCTTTATGAGTGCAATTTTGACAGTTGTGACGTTTAGCTGTCAATGTCAACTGTCTTTTGTTTTGTTCTATACCCGGAAACTGTCAAATTCAATTCCAAAAAGGTGTAAACCAAGGAAACGTACTCAAATGTAGTAAGATCAGTTTGAATGCATTTTATAGTTTTATGAGGGCAATTTTGACAGTTGTGACGTTTGGCTGTCAGTGTCAACTGTCTTTTGTTTTGTCCTGGAAACTGTCAAATTCAATTTCAAAGAGGTGTAAACCAAGGAAACACACTCGAAAGTAGTAAGATCAGTTTGAATTTGATTGAATGCATTTTATAGTTTTATGAGGGCAATTTTGACAGTTGTGACGTTTGGCTGTCAATGTCAACTGTCTTTTGTTTTGTCCTATACCCGGAAACTGTCAAATTCAATTCCAAAAAGGTGCAAACTAAGGAAACTTACTCAAAAGTAGTAAGATCAGTTTGAATTTTTAATTGGACGCATTTTATAGTTTTATGAGGGCAATTTTGACAGTTGTGACGTTTGGCTGTCAGTGTCAACTGTCTTTTGTTTTGTCCTGGAAACTGTCAAATTCAATTTCAAAAAGGTGCAAACCAAGGAAACATACTCAAAAGTAGTAAGATTAGTTTGAATTTGATTGAATGCATTTTATAGTTTTATGAGGGCAATTTTGACAGTTGTGACGTTTGGCTGTCAGTGTCAACTGTCTTTTGTTTTGTTTTAAACCCTGGAAACTGTCAAATTCAATTTCAAAAAGGTGCAAACCAAGGAAACATACTCAAAAGTAGTAAGATCAGTTTGAATTTGATTGAATGCATTTTATAGTTTTATGAGGGCAATTTTGACAGTTGTGACGTTTGGCTGTCAGTGTCAACTGTCTTTTGTTCTGTTCTAAACCTGGAAACTGTCAAATTCAATTCCATGGAAATACAAACCAAGGAAACATACTTGTAAAAGTAGTAAAATCTAGTTTGTCATTTGATTGAATGTATTTTATAGTTTTATGAGGGCAATTTTGACAGTTGTGACGTTTGGCTGTCAGTGTCAACTGTCTTTTCTTCTGTTCTAAACCTGGAAACTGTCAAATTCTATCCCATAGAGATACAAACCAACAAAACATACTTGTAAAGTAACACCAAATCAGTTTGGTTTGGTTGAATGCATATTTTTAGTTTTACAAGTGCAATTTTGACAGTTGTGACGTTTGGCTGTCACTGTCAACTGTCTTTTGTTTTGTCCTATACCCGGAAACTGTCAAATTCAATTCCAAAAAGGTGCAAACCAAGGAAACATACTTGTGAAGTAACAAAATCAGTTTCCCTTTGATTGGACGCATTTTATAGTTTTATGAAGGCAATTTTGACAGTTGTGACGTTTGGCTGTCAATGTCAACTGTTTTTTCTTCTGTTTTAAACTTGGAAACTGTCAAATTCAATCCCATAGAGGGACAAACCAACGAAACATACTTGCAAAGTAACAAAATCAGTTTCCCTTCGGTTGAATGTATTTTATAGTTTCATGAGGGCAATTTTGACAGTTGTGACGTTTGGCTGTCAGTGTCAACTGTCTTTTGTTCTGTTCTAAACCTGGAAACTGTCAAATTCAATCCCATAGAGATACAAACCAACAAAACATACTTGTAAAGTAACAAAATCAGTTTGGTTTGGTTGAATGCATATTTTTAGCTTTTACAAAATATTTTTTAAAACCAGATATAAACAATCATTTTTATAGCTCCATGAGTAGGGTTTTGACAGTTGGGACGTTTGTCTGTCACTATCGACTCTCTTTTGTTCTGTTCTAAACCTGAAAACTGTCAAATTCAGTCCCATGAAGGTACAAATCAACGAAACATACTTGCAAAGTAACAAAATGACTTTAATTTTGGTTGAATACATTTTATAGCTTTATGAGTGCAATTTTGACAGTTGTGACGTTTGGATGTCACTGTCAACTGTCTTTTGTTCTGTTCTAAACCTGGAAACTGTCAAATACAATTTCAAAGAGGTGTAAACCAAGGAAACATACTCAAAAGTAGTAAGACCAGTTTGAATTTGATTGGATGCATTTTATAGTTTTATGAGTACAATTTTGACAGTTGTGACGTTTTGCTGTCACTGTCAACTTTCTTTTGTTCTATTCTAAACCTGGAAACTGTCAAATTCAATTCCATAAAAGTACAAACCAACGAACCATACTTGAAAAGTTACAAAATCAATTTGGCTTTAGTTGAATACATTTTATAGCTTTATGAGTACAATTTTGACAGTTGTGACGTTTGGCTGTTAGTGTCAACTGTCTTTTGTTTTTGTCCTGGAAACTGTCAAATTCAATTCCAAAAAGGTGCAAACCAAGGAAACATACTCAAAAGTAATAAGATCAGTTTGAATTTGATTGGATGCATTTTATAGTTTTATGATGGCAATTTTGACGGTTGTGACGTTTGACTGTCACTGTCAACTTGTTCATTTGTTTCTGTTTTAAAACTTGAAAACTGTACAATTTTAGTCTTATGGAGGTACAAACCAACGAAACATATTTGCAAAGTTACAAAATCAGTTTAATGTAGGTTGAATGCTTTTTATAGTTTTATGAGTGCAGTTTTGACATTTATGACGTTTGCCTGTCACTGTCAACTTTTTTTTGTTTCTGTTCTAAACCCGGAAACTGTCAAATTCAATTCAAAAGGTGCAAACCAAGGAAACATACTTGAAAAGTAACAAAATCAGTTTCCCTTTGATTGGATGCATTTTATAGTTTTATGAGGGCAATTTTGACAGTTGTGACGTTTGGCTGTCACTGTCAACTGTCTTTTGTTCTATTCTAAACCTGGAAACTGTCAAATTCAGTCCCATGGAAGTACAAACCAACGAAACATACTTAAAAAGTTACAAAATCAATTTGGCTTTGGTTGAATACATTTTATAGCTTTATGAGTGCAATTTTGACAGTTGTGACGTTTGGCTGTCACTGTCAACTGTCTTTTGTTCTGTTCTAAACCTGGAAACTGTCAAATTCAATCCCATGGAGGTACAAACCAACGAAACATACTTGCAAAGTAACAAAATCAGTTTCGCTTTGGTTGAATGCATTTTATAGCTTCATGAGTGCAATTTTGACAGTTGTGACGTTTGGCTGTCAGTGTCGATTCAACCGGAAACTGTTTGATGCCATTTCCTGTGATTCGATCCCATAGAGGTACAAACCAACGAAACTTACTTGTAAAGTAACAAAATCAGTTTGACTGTGGTTGAATGCATTTTATAGCTTTATGAGTGCAATTTTGACATTTGTGACGTTTGGCCGACAGTGTCAACTGTCTTTTGTTCTATTCTAAACCTGGAAACTGTCAAATTCAATTCCATGGAGGTACAAACCAACGAAACATACTTGAAAAGTTACAAAATCAATTTGGCTTTGGTTGAATGCATTTTATAGCTTTATGAGTGCAATTTTGACGGTTGTGACGTTTGGCTGTCATTGTCAACTGTCTTTTCTTTTGTTGTAAACCTGGTAACTGTCAAAAACAATTCTATAAAGGTATGAACCAGGGAAACATACTTGCAAAGTAACAAAATGACTTTAATTTTGGTTGAATGCTTTTTATAGTTTCATGAGTGCAATTTTGACAGTTGTGACGTTTGGCTGTCACTGTCGTTCTGTTCTAAATCTGGAAACTGTCAAATTCAATTCCAAAAAGGTACAAACCAACGAAACATACTTAAAAACTGTGTCGAAAATGAGACACCCTATATACATAACAGGCCATAAAGTAGGCCTTGACAAGCAAAATTTAATGACGTAATAATATACAGGGTATCCCTTTCAAAATAACGCAGTTTTTGGCTCTTGAATGCAAGAACAACAAGTTTGACCCAGAATATCTCAGAAACTGTACAAAAAACAATTTTCCTATATTTCAAGCAGTTTATTTCATTTTAAGTAAAACAAGGTGGAACACTAGGAAATAAGCCTCAAATCCAGTTTCGTTTCGCGGCCTCATCAGTCATCCACGCAGTTTTTTCACTCTGTCTCGCATTCGCCTTCACCTTAAAATGTTTCCGGTCTTCAGACTTGAAATTGGCATCAGAAGAATCCATATGCGACTGTCCTTTATCCATCAAAATCAACTGCACGTGAGCTAGCGAATGAGCAAACTCGGTGCTTCTGGCAGCGTAATCCACTTCTTCCAAAAAGCCCTCCCATGTAAACGGTGCTGTATTCACTTTCAATTCCTTCAAATTTTTGATCAGTTCCTCGTAGTAAAACCGTAGAAACTCATCAAATTTCGATTTGACCGCTTGCAATTCCACGGAAGTGAGAAGGAAAAACACCACGTCCCTTGCAGGACTACCAATCATTGGACTCTGCAGATCAAGAATGATGTTCTTCTGGGGTTCTTCTTTGGTTACCATAACGTTGTTGCACCAAAAGTCCAGGTGGGTGATGGTTACCCATGGTTCCCTAACAGCCTGTTTGACATAAGGGAACGATTCCACCACGCTCTTCTTCACTCTATCCAAGTGAGGTTTGATTTCCGGTTCTTCCATGGATTCTATGGAGGTCATAAGAAACTGGTCCATCTTTTTCTTCCTATCACCTTGACCGCCAGTGAAAACTGGACAAAACGGTTCCAATTTGATTTCAAATAGAGCTGGATTGACCAGACGAATTGCCAGAGGAACTGCATGGAAGGTTGCCAAGTCTTTGAGAACACTGAAGGTGGCCGAAGCGTCGAAACCTTGGTGACGATCCACGTTGCCGTATCCTGTTCAAGTTTTAACTATACTGGGTGGTCAAAAAACATTCACAGAAAGGTCAAAATACGATTATGTTCATATTAGACTTACAGTGTGTCCAATTCACCAATAAGTTGCATTATTTTTGAACAGAATTATTGTGGACACTCTGTATAATTCCTACACTTAAATTGCACCTTTTAATTTGTATTTTTTTTCTGTTTTTCAATTTTCTATAAAAATTGTTTTTTTGGAAATTTTCGAATCATCTGAGATTGATTTACAATTTTTTATTTATCATTTTCACCCTATTTTTTCGTTTTCAAAAATTTTGAAAAAGTGTGTTTTTTCATGGAAATTGATTCTCTAGATTTTTTGGAATTGTGTTTTCACCCTGTTTTTCCATTTTTAAAAATTTTATAAAATATTAAAAAAAAATGTTTTTTCAAGAAAATTTTCAAAAATTAGTATCTCCAAATCTAGTAAAGGTACGGTCCTGATATTTTTACTGTAAACCAATTAGGGTTTTTGCAATTTCTCGTCAAAAATTTCATTGAAATCTGTTGAATTCCAGGACCGTACCGAGCAAAAATTAATGTTTGTGACCATTGAAGACACTTAGGAAGCAATTTTCAAAAATTAATATCTCCAAAACTAATCAAGGTACGGTCCTGATATTTTTACTGTAAACCAATTAGGGTTTTTGCAATTTCTCGTCAAAAATTTCATTGAAATCTGTTGAATTCCAGGACCGTACCGAGCAAAAATTAAGGTTTGTGACCATAAGCCTTGAAGACACTTAGGAAGCAATTTTCAAAAATTAATATCTCCAAAACTAATCAAGGTACGGTCCTGATATTTTTACTGTAAACCAATTAGGGTTTTTGCAATTTCTCGTCAAAAATTTCATTGAAATCTGTTGAATTCCAGGACCGTACCGAGCAAAAATTAAGGTTTGTGACCCTAAGCCTTGAAGACTCTTAGGAAGCAATTTTCAAAAATTAATATCTCCAAAACTAATCAAGGTACGGTCCTGATATTTTTACTGNATGCACTTTTGGAAANGTGAATGAATNGGTGGCANATAAAGCCCACAATNCACANANCCNACNTTGGCTNANTTCATNGCCNACNTNNCCNAGNNANCNNTTCNACCGACCTTNATTNATGTNTCCNCNGGATCAGANGNNANTAGCGTNCNTATCNNNGGACATAANGNCAGAATAACCGNCTCGAANNACGGTNNGGGCTGGGGNNAGTAGCGNCTNATTGTGAGTCCCTGCNCNTGCNGGGGANATTAGACTAGTGTANGCATNGAGGTTCCANTTNNGNANGGAAGGTCNAANACCCCGTCCGTACTACNNGNNAGCCNNGGNTNGGTNNNGGTNCCAGCTGGGAAAGCNNTGGGCNCCNNTANANGCTGAACNCTGAGNTTCCCACNGNTAGTCCCGNNGTTTGTCAGTNGGCANTGGTNTATNNCGCTCCGNCATGAGTATNCGGCATNNTCATANNNAGTATGTCTNTTNTNNCNTNANAGGATNANCACGTTTTTCTTTTATACTTTCTTGTCCTGTTTTGACGCCAATTTTGACAGTTGTGACGTAGTTGAAAGCTGTCACTTGACACTAAGACACTTTTTAACTGGATTTTGATGTTAAAACTGCCAAATAACCGCCCATGAAGCTATAAAGTACATTTCGTTTAGCGGAAATTACAATTTACACTTTTACAGCATCACGTTCATGTTTAAGACTAATTTTGACAGTTGTGACGGGGTCGACAGTTGTCACGTGACATTCAGACACTTTCTAACTTAATTGTGACGTCACAAGTGTCAAACACGCTCCCCTCACTTTTCTATGTTTATTTTGTCTTTGATATTCTTAAAAAAATTAAAATTTTTACTTTTATACTTTCTTGTCCTGTTTGACGCCAATTTTGACAGTTGTGACGTAGTTGAAAGCTGTCACTTAACACTAAGACACTTTTTAACTAGATTGTGACGTTAAAACTGCCAAATAACCGCCCATGAAGTTATAAAGTATATTTCGTGTACCGAAAATTACAACTTACACTTTTATAACTCCACGTTCATGTTTAAGACTAATTTTGACAGTTGTGACGTAGTTGAATGCTGTCACTTAACACTAAAACACTTTTTTACTGGGATTTTGATGTTAAAACTGTCAAATAACCTAATCATGAAGCTATAAAGTATATTTCGTGTACCGAAAATTACAACTTACACTTTTATAACTCCACGTTCATGTTTAAGACTAATTTTGACAGTTGTGGCGGAGTTGACAGCTGTCACGTGACATTCAGACACCTTTTTACTTAATTGTGACGTCACAACTGTCAAACACGCTCCCTCACTTACTCTAAGAAAAGTTATATTTTGTCCTGTTTGATATTCTTAAAAAAGCTTAAAACATTCTTACTTTTATAAGTTTCTTGTCCTGTTTGACGCCAATTTTGACAGTTGTGACGTAGTTGAAAGCTGTCACTTAACACTAAAACACCTTTTAACTGGATTGTGATGTTAAAACTGCCAAATAACCGCCCATGAAGCTATAAAGTACATTTCGTCTAGCGGAAATTACAACTTACACTTTTATAACTCCACGTTCATGTTTAAGACTAATTTTGACAGTTGTGGCGGGGTCGACAGCTGTCACGTGACATTCAGACACTTTGTAACTTAATTGTGACGTCACAACTGTCAAACACGCTTCCCTCACTTCTCTAAGTATATTTTGTCTTTGATATTCTTAAAAAAATTTAAACTTTTTCTTTTATACTTTCTTGTCCTGTTTGACGCCAATTTTGACAGTTGTGACGTAGTTGAAAGCTGTCACTTAACACTAAGACACTTTTTAACTGGATTTTGATGTTAAAACTGCCAAATAACCGCCCATGAAGCTATAAAGTACATTTCGTCTAGCGGAAATTACAACTTACACTTTTATAGCTCCACGTTCATGTTTAAGACTAATTTTGACAGTTGTGACGGGGTCGACAGCTGTCACGTGACATTCAGACACTTTGTAACTTAATTGTGACGTCACAACTGTCAAACACGCTCCCCTCACTTTTTCTAAGTTTATTTTGTATTTGATATTCTTAAAAAAACTTAAAACTTTTACTTTTATTCTTTCTTGTCCTGTTTGACGCCAATGTTGACAGTTGTGACGTAGTTGAAAGCTGTCACTTAATACTAAGACACTTTTTAACTAGATTGTGACGTTAAAACTGCCAAATAACCGCCCATAAAGTTATAAATTACATTTCGTCTACAGAAAATTACAGCTTACTGTTTTATAGCTCCACCTTTATGTTAAAGACTAATTTTGACAGTTGTGACAGGGTGGACAGCTGTCACGTGACATTCAGACACTTTCTAACTTAATTGTGACGTCACAACTGTCAAACACGCTTCCATCAAGTTTGTTTTGTCTTTGATACTCTTAAGAAAAATCAAAACTTTCACTTTTATAGTTTTATGTCCTGTTTGTCGTTCATTTTGACAGTTGTAACGTAGTTGTAAGCTGTAACTTAACATTAAGACGGTTTTTAACTTGCTTGTGACGTTTTTGACAGCTGTCAAAAATTTCAGCGTAATTCCTGTACTACTCTGTGAGGTGTGGCACGTTAAAGTTCTTAATTGACAAAACTAAAGATTCTTTATTAAAGACGTTTTCTTGACTTGTTTGGGTTAGGTTAAGCAGCTGTCACAAATTTGACACAATTAGTGTCGTAGGTTAGCTTGACAGCAGTCACTAGTCAAAACTGACATTAGAGGCCTAAAAAATAGACATTTTTGTCAAATCAACCCTTTGGTTTTATGTTCTAGGGAAATGACCGAACAAATCGTCTTTCGTGTGTCTGAGTTGTCAAGATTTAACGTTGACAGTCCAGAAAATGGTCTTAGACTAGTCAAAACTGTCTACAGATTTGTCAACTTTGACTGTCTGGCAATTGTCAAATGATGACAAAATTACTTAAACCGTCAAAACCAATCACTGCGGCTCGTAGGGCGCATCACAGTTGGGATATTTTTGGCACTTAAACAAAAATACTCGCCCAACTTATGACAGCTGTCAAATTTTGACAGAACACCTATTGTCAGCTTTATTTCAGCATATTTTATGCAGCTATCAGTACTTTGTCTAACTTGGGTTTACTAAAGTCCCTGGTTGTCTAGCTTCAGTTTAATTTTAACCGGCCGGTTAACTCTAAGATTTACTTTCAGATCTTAAAATTACCCATTAAGTTTAAATATTTAACTGGAGTTTAATCAGTTGTGTTTTTGTTATTTTTTGTTTTTTTCGAGCTTAATTTTATTCATTTTTTTGTCTATTTTTGAAAACATAGAGAGATTGATAGTTTAAGGTGTTAAAATTTAATATTTTTTACGATCATAAAGCTCTAAATTAAATCTTAGGGAACGTGAAGGTCGCAAAAAAGCCGCCCTTAACCTGGTGCAGAAAGGAATCACCAACCTGGTGGTAATTGGTGGGGATGGTTCCCTAACTGGTGCCGATCTATTCCAGCAGGAATGGTCTGCGCTACTGGACGAACTCCTCACCGATGGCAAGATCAATCAAGATCAAAGGAAAAAGTACCATCACCTGTTTATTGCCGGATTAGTGGGTTCGATTGACAACGATTTCTGCGGTACCGACATGACAATTGGTACTGACAGTGCCTTGCACAGGTAGAGTACTCGTGTGTTAACAGAGCTGTCGCAATTACTCAAAAAAGGTACTTGAATTACCATCATTTCCACTCGTTTGAAAATAACTCTTTCTGACGCCCTCAAGGGCAAAATGTCTCTTTTACGTTTTGATAGAGAATTGAATTTTCTACAATTTTTGTCCCTTAACATTTCCCTGAAATTTGCCATGCGGCCGAGTTACGGTTGATTGAAGTTCTTGCTAATAAATTCGAATCAACGGTTTTGCCGCGTGTATGACGTAGACGACTTCACTGACAGTTGACAGAATCCTGCATCTTTCCATTCGTTTTTAGGTTATATTTTTATTGAGTTTAAATGATATTGACTGGTTACTTCTTGAAAGTAGGTTTTGGACTGGTTATTTTGACCATTTTTACTAATGTAATAATGGAATTACGAAAATTTGAAAGTTAGAACACAAAATATAAACGAATAAACACAACAACGTTAACATAACCTCAAATTTGGTTTTTTTGGTTCAATTTACTAGACCCTGTAGAAATTTCAGGTCCGTAACTGCCCAAATACCCAAATTATGGGTCAAATTGTGTTTCATGTCAGTTGAATGTGTTTTCTGTCACTTTTTTCAAAGTTACTGTCGTTTAACTAAATTTAGAATTTTTTGTGAATATTGTGCAGTACGTCCCTGGTTTTTAGGTTCAATTTACTAGTCCCTGTTAAAAATTTCAGGTCCGTAACTGCCCAAATACCCAAATTAACCAACAAATTGTGTTTCATGTCAGTTGAATGTGTTTTCTGTCACTTTTCTTCAAAGTTACTGTCGTTTAATTAAATTTAGAATTTTTTGTGAATATTGTGCAGTACGTCCCTGGTTTTTAGGTTCAATTTACTAGTCTCTGTAAAAATTTCAGGTCCGTAACTGCCCAAATACCCAAATTAACCAACAAATTGTGTTTCATGTCAGTTGAATGTGTTTTCTGTCACTTTTCTTCAAAGTTACTGTCGTTTAACTAAATTTGAAATTTTTTGTGAATATTGTACAGTACGTCCCTGGTTTTTAGGTTCAACTTACTAGTCTCAGTGTAAAATTTCAGGTCCGTAACTGCCCAAATACCCAAATTAACCAACAAATTGTGTTTCATGTCAGTTGAATGTGTTTTCTGTCACTTTTTTCAAAGTTACTGTCGTTTAATTAAATTTAGAATTTTTTGTGAATATTGTACAGTACGTCCCTGGTTTTTAGGTTCAATTTACTAGTCTCAGTGCAAATTTCAGGTCCGTAACTGCCCTAAATACCCAAATTAACCAACAAATGGTGTTTCATGTCAGTTGAATGTGTTTTTTGTCACTTTTTTCAAAGTTACTGTCGTTTAATTAAATTTAGAATTTTTTGTGAATATTGTACAGTACGTCCCTGGTTTTTGGGTTCAATTTCAGGTCCGCAACTGCCCTAAATACCCAAATTAACCAACAAATTGTCTAACCGTTTTACAACAAAGTTACTGCCGCTTTACTAACTGACGTTTACTGAAATGTTTAATAACCGTGACTTTCAGGACTTAAAAACCTTAAAAAGACTACTTTTAAATTGGAATTCAACACTAAAAAACCCAGTTTTAGAATAACATTGAAAGACTCATTTCGGAACTTTTTGGCTGTTTTTACTTCTGAAACTTCTGATTTTTGAGCTTAAATTGTTGAAATCGACTTTCAAGACTATTTTCACTAAGTTTCGGACTTGTAAGGACTGAATAGCCATTTGTACACACTCCATAGTGTTGAAAACTCCATTTCTGACTTCTTTCAACATTAAATTAAATTATACAGTCATCAATCCTGAAAATTCAAGTTTTTTTAAGGATTCTAGACTTTTTTAGTGATTTAAGACTGCTTTCAGCCTGAAAAATCGACTTTCAAGACTATTTTCACTAAGTTTCAGACTTGTAAGGACTGAATAACCATTTGTACACACTCCATAGTGTTGAAAACTCCATTTCTGACTTCTTTCAACATTAAATTAAATTATACAGTCATCAATCCTGAAAATTCAAGTTTTTTTAAGAATTCTAGACTTTTTTAGTGCTTTAAGACTGTTTTCAGCCTAAAAAATCGAGTTTCAAGACTATCTTCAGTAATTTTTTGTCTTGTCAAGCCTGAAAGTCAATTTGTACCCTTTCCACAGTCTTAAAAATGTAATTTCAAGCTCTTTTATTATTAAATTGACTCTTAAACACATCAGTGCTACAAATTTTAGCATTTCTTAGATATTTGGACTGTTTTTAGTGCTCTAAGTCAAGTTTCAGACTCTTCAGCAATGAAAGTAAAAAATTGACACTAAATTCTACGATACTAGTCTTAAAAACTGATTTTAAGAAATTAATTAGTCTCAAAATGGGATTTGGACGGTTTCCAAATGTTCAATTCGGTTCTACACCGGTTTCTGTACTAAAAGTTGAGTTTTACACTCTCCTTAGTCTTAGTAAAGTCGTTTCTTGCCTTAAAAGTCAACTTTTAGTATTAAAAAATGAGTTTTAAGGGCCACACGATTGATCGAAATGTGAAAAAACTAATTTTAAAACTGTTTGTAGTAGTACATAACAATTTTTAGACTATTTAGTACAAATTTGGGCTCTAGTAAGCTTTCAAGCCACTTTTCTAGGGTTTGAAGTCAATTTTAAAGACTGGAGACGTGAAATTAGTCTAGAAACTATGAAAACTAACTTGAAAGGCAAATTTAGCCAACAAGCCAATTTTCATGGTTTTGAAGCCAATTTTCAAGACTGGAACATTGAAATAAGTCTGAAAACCATGAAAACTGACTGGAAAGGCAAATTTTAAGCCTTCAAGCCACTTTTCTAGGCTTTGAAGTCAATTTTCAAGACTGAAGACTTGAAATAAGTCTGAAAACCATGAAAGCTGACTGGAAAGACATATTTTAAGCCTATTTTCATGGCCTTGAAGTCAATTTTCAAGACTGGAGACTTGAAATAAGTCTGAAAGCCATTAAAAACTGACTTGGAAGGAAGCTTTAGGCCTCCAAGCCAATTTTCATGGTTTTGAAATCAATTTTCAAGACTGGAGACTTGGCATAAGTCTGAAAACCATGAAAACTGACTGGAAAGACAGATTCTAAGCCTACAAGCCAATTTTCATAACTTTTAAGACAATTTTCAAGACTGAAGACTTGCAATAAGTCTGAAAATCATGAAAATTGACTGGAAAGATAGTTTTTAAGCCTACAAGCCAATTTTTATGATTTTGAAGTCAATTTTCAAGACTGGAGACTTGAAATAAGTCTGAAAACCATGAAAACTGACTTGAAAGACAGATTTTAAGCCTACAAGCCAATTTTCATGGTTTTGAAGTCAATTTTCAAGACTGGAGACTTGAAATAAGTCTGAAAACCATGAAAGCTGACTTGAAAGACAGATTTTAAGCCTACAAGCCAATTTTCAAGACTGGAGACTTGAAATAAGTCTGAAAGCCATGAAACCTGAGTTGGAAAGCAAATTGCAAGCTTTCAAGCCACTTTTCTAGTTTTTCAAGACTGGAGACTTGAAATAAGTCTGAAAACCATGAAAGCTGACTTGAAAGACAGATTTTAAGCCTACAAGCCAATTTTCATGGTTTTGAAGCCAATTTTCAAGAACGGAACCTTGAAATAAGTCTGAAAACCATGAAAATTGTCTTGAAAGGCAAATTTTAAGCCTTCAAGCCACTTTTCTAGGCTAAAAGTCAACTTTTAGTATTAAAAAATGAGTTTTAAGGGCCCCAACATCCGTCTTCATTTCTAGACCAGTTTTACAGCTTAAAATCCAATTTCAGACACTCAACGATGGATCGAAATGTGAAAAAACAAATTTTAAAACTGTTTGTAGTAGTACATAACAATTTTTAGACTATTTAGTACAAATTTGGGCTCTCACGAGTCCTTAGTCTAAAAAATTCGTGATTTTTGACTATTTTTCCATACAAATGTGAAATAAAAAATAGTGGGATTACAGTAGTTCAATCACTTATTGAAAGTAATTGATCGACAGCTCTGAGTGTGTTATTCCTCTGACTTATTAACGTTTTTCTGTAGGATTATCGAAGCTACAGACGCTATAGTGTCTACAGCTTACTCGCATCAGCGTACTTTCATTATGGAGGTTATGGGCAGGCATTGCGGGTAAGTTTCCCTATTTTTCGCCACAAACTGAGCTACAGCCCGGTTATCCAGGTATTTAGCTATAGTAGCTGCGTTAACTTCTGAGGCAGACTACGTTTTTGTACCAGAAAATCCTCCACCGGAGGATTGGCAGAAACGTTTGTGCGATAAACTTGAACAGGTTAAATTTACAGGTTTTTTTTGACTCTCATAACCCACGATTTAGTGTGCCTGTCTTGTCTGGTTTCTAATTATACGCAGGGTGTCCCTAAATTGTGCGGAAAAAATGCTACCACAACGTTGTTGAGGCTTGAATGTGACGATCTAACTTAACTTTCCTTAGTCCAAAGTTTTGTAGAGTGAAACTGTCTCAAAAAAACTAAATTAGTAAATGACAATTTTACCACGTGACACTCAGTCAAAGGCAGCTACGTCACAACTGTCAAAATTTATACCATAAAGCTGTAAAACCGTAAAAAAAACTTGATATTCGATCAAATTAAACTAAAGTGCGTTAATTGAATTTTATAGGTTTTAGGGCAAAATTTGCTTTTACTCGATTTATTTCATTTGAACTTTTATACGTCTATGGATAGCCAATGACATGAGCTATCCAAAAACGTAATTTTTTGTGCGTTAAAAAGATTACCGTTTGGCCGCCAGAGGGCTTCAAAATTTACCAATTTGCGTTGCAATCCAGATGCAACCAATTTTGACAAATGACGTAAATGATAATTATCACGTGGTACTGAATCAGTAGGCAGCTACGTCACAACTGTCAAAATTTGTATGTCAAAACTATAAAAGTTTAAAGCAAACTTGACACTTAATAAATTAACAGTCAGTTAGTCAATCTTCATGGTTTTCAGACTTATTTCAAGTCTAAAGGTTTTGAAAATTGGCTTCAAACTTATGAAAATTGCCTTAAAAAGCTTAAAATCTGTCTTTCAAGTCAGTTTTTATGATTTTCAGACTTACTTCAAGTCTCTAGTCTTGTAAATTGACTTCAAAACGATGAAAATTGGCTTGTAGGCTTAGAATCTGTCTTTAGAGTCAGTTTTCATTGTTTTCAGACTTATGCCAAGTGTCCAGTCTTGAAAATTGATTTCAAAACCATGAAAATTGGCTTGGAGGCCTAAAGCTGCCTTCCAAGTCAGTTTTTTAATGGCTTTCAGACTTATTTCAAGTCTCCATTCTTGAAAATTGACTTCAAAGCCATGAAAATTGGCTTGGATGCCTAAATATGCCTTCCAAGTCAGTTTTTATGATTTTCAGACTTCTTTCAAGTCTCTAGTCTTGTAAATTGACTTCAAAACGATCCCTAGAAAAGTGGCTTCAAAGCTTGCAATTTGCTTTCCAACTCAGGTTTCATGGCTTTCAGATTTATTTCAAGTCTCCAGTCTTGAAAATTGACTTCAAAATCATGAAAATTGGCTTGTAGGCTTAAAATCTGTCTGTGTTTCCAGTCAGTTTTCATAATTTTCAGACTTATTGCAAGTCTACAGTCTTGAAAATTGGCTTCAAACTTATGAAAATTGGTTTGGAGGTTTAAAATCTGCCTTCCAAGTCAGTTTTTATGGTTTTCAGACTTATTCCAAGTCTCCAGTCTTGAAAATTGGCTTGTAGGCTTAAAATCTGTCTTTCCAGTCAGCTTTCATGGTTTTCAGACTTATTTCAAGTCTTCATTCTTGAAAGTTGGCTTAAAAGTTATGAAAATTGGCTTGGAGGCTTAAAATCTGCCTTCCAAGTCAGTTTTTTAATGGTTTTCAGACTTATTTCAAGTCTCCAGTCTTGTAAATTGACTTCAAAACGATGAAAATTGGTTTGTAGGCTTAAAATCTGTCCTTCCAGTTAGTTTTCATGGTTTTCAGACTTATTTCAAGTCTTCAGTTTTGAAAATTGGCTTCAAACTTATGAAACTTATTTGTCTCCAGTCTTAAAAGCCATGAAAATTGGCTTGGATGCCTAAATATGCCTTCCAAGTCAGTTTTTATGATTTTCAGACTTATTTCAAGTCTCTAGTCTTGTAAATTGACTTCAAAACGATGAAAATTGGTTTGTAGGCTTAAAATCTGTCCTTCCAGTTAGTTTTCATGGTTTTCAGACTTATTTCAAGTCTCCAGTCTTGAAAATTGACTTCAAAGCCATGAAAATTGGCTTGTAGGCTTAAAATCTGTCTTTCCAGTCAGTTTTCATGGTTTTCAGACTTATTTCAAGTCTCCAGTCTTGAAAATTGACTTGAAACTCTAGAAAAGTGGCTTGAAAGTTAACAATTTGCTTTCCAAGTCAGGTTTCATGGCTTTCAGACTTATTTCAAGTCTCCAGTCTTGAAAATTGATTTCAAAACCATGAAAATTGGCTTGGAAGCCTAAATATGCCTTCCAAGTCAGTTTTCATGGTTTTCAGACTTATTTCAAGTCTTCAGTCTTGAAAATTGACTTTAAAGCCTAGAAAATTGGCTTGGAGGCTTAAAATCTGCCTTTCAAGACAGTTTTTATGGTTTTCAGACTTATTCCAAGTCTCCAGTCTTGAAAATTGGCTTGTAGGCTTAAAATCTGTCTTTCCAGTCAGCTTTCATGGTTTTCAGACTTATTTCAAGTCTTCATTCTTGAAAGTTGGCTTAAAAGTTATGAAAATTGGCTTGGAGGCTTAAAATCTGCCTTCCAAGTCAGTTTTTATGGTTTTCAGACTTATTCCAAGTCTCCAGTCTTGAAAATTGGCTTGTAGGCTTAAAATCTGTCTTTCCAGTCAGCTTTCATGGTTTTCAGACTTATTTCAAGTCTTCATTCTTGAAAGTTGGCTTAAAAGTTATGAAAATTGGCTTGGAGGCTTAAAATCTGCCTTCCAAGTCAGTTTTATAGTTTTCAGACTAATTTCACGTCTCCAGTCATTGTAAATTGACTTCAAACCCTATGAAGAGTGGCTTGAAAGGCTTACAATCTGTCTTTTCAAGTTAGTTTTCATGGCTTTCAGACTTATGCCAAGTCTCCAGTCTTGAAAATTGACTTCAAAGCCTAGAAAAGTGACTTGAAGGCTTAAAATTTGCCTTTCCAATAATTTTTCATGGTTTTCAGACTTATTTCAATGTTCCAGTCTTGAAAATTGGTTTCAAAACCATGAAAATTGGCTTGTTGGCTAAATTTGCCTTTCAAGTTAGTTTTCATAGTTTCTAGACTAATTTCACGTCTCCAGTCTTTAAAATTGACTTCAAACCCTAGAAAAGTGGCTTGAAAGCTTACAATTTGCTTTCCAAGTCAGTTTTCATGGCTTTCAGACTTATTTCAAGTCTCCAGTCTTCAATATTGACTTCAAACTTATGAAAAATGGCTTGGAAGCTTAAAATCTGCCTTTTATGTCACTTTTTTATGATTTTTAGACTTATTTCAAGTCTCCATTCTTGAAAATTGGCTTGGAGGCTTAAAATCTGCCTTCCAAGTCAGTTTTCATGGTTTTTAGACTTATTTTACGTCTCCAGTCTTGAAAATTGACTTCAAACCCTAGAAAATTGGTTTGAAGGCTTAAAATTTGCCTATCAAGTCAGTTTTCATGGTTTTCAGACTTATTTCAAGTCTCCAGTCTTGAAAATTGACTTCAAATCCTCGAAAATTGGCTTGAAGGCTTAAAATTTGCCTTCCAAGTCAGTTTTCATGGTTTTCAGACTTATTTCAAGTCTCCAGTCTTGAAAATTGGCTTGTAGGCTTAAAATCTGTCTTTCAAGTCAGCTTTCATGGTTTTCAGACTTATTTCACGTCTCCAGCCTTGAAAATTGACTTGAAACTCTAGAAAAGTGGCTTGAAAGTTAACAATTTGCTTTCCAAGTCAGGTTTCATGGCTTTCAGACTTATTTCAAGTCTCCAGTCTTGAAAATTGACTTCAAAATCATGAAAATTGGCTTGTAGGCTTAAAATCTGTCTTTCCAGTCAGTTTTCATGATTTTCAGACTTATTGCAAGTCTTCAGTCTTGAAAATTGGCTTAAAAGTTATGAAAATTGGCTTGTAGGCTTAGAATCTGTCTTTCCAGTCAGTTTTCATGGTTTTCAGACTTATTTCAAGTCTCCAGTCTTGAAAATTGGACGTATTTCAAGTCTTCTTCAAATGGAAAATTGGCTTGTAGGCTTAAAATCTGTCTTTCAAGTCAGTTTTCATGGTTTTCAGACTTATTTCAAGTCTCCAGTCTTGAAAATTGACTTCAAAGCCATGAAAATTGGCTTGTAGGCTTAAAATTTGCCTTTCAAGTTAGTTTTCATAGTTTTCAGACTTATTTCAAGTCTTCAGTCTTGAAAATTGACTTCAAAGCCTAGAAAAGTGGCTTGAAAGCTTACAATTTGCTTTCCAAGTCAGTTTTCATGGCTTTCAGACTTATTTCAAGTCTCCAGTCTTCAATATTGACTTCAAACTTATGAAAAATGGCTTGGAAGCTTAAAATCTGCCTTTTATGTCACTTTTTTATGATTTTTAGACTTATTTCAAGTCTCCATTCTTGAAAATTGGCTTGGAGGCTTAAAATCTGCCTTCCAAGTCAGTTTTCATGGTTTTTAGACTTATTTTACGTCTCCAGTCTTGAAAATTGACTTCAAACCCTAGAAAATTGGTTTGAAGGCTTAAAATTTGCCTTCCAAGTCAGTTTTCATGGTTTTTACACTTATTTCAAGTCTCCATTCTTCAAAATTGGCTTTAAACTTATGAAAATTGGCTTGAAGGCTTAAAATTTGCCTAACAAGTTAGTTTTCATGGTTCCCAGACTAATTTTCAAAATTGGTGTTTGGGACACTTTGAAAGTAGTCTTGGTCTTGGTTATGTCAAGTTAAATTTTGCAGTGTTGCCATATTTTAGGTTTCCTTCTCGAAAACAACACACCAACTAAAACTATTTTTAAGGAAAAATCACAGTTTCTCTCTTTGTTTACTGCTACTAAAAAAAGAGACAGAAAGAGTCTTTAAACTGGAACAATTTTCAGTGCAACAGCTTAATTTTCAAAGGTTCGTTTTCGTTTGGCACAAGACCGTTTACAAAACTGTAAATCTCATTAAAACGCTCGTTTGTTTCAAGCAAAAATCGACTTTAGTTACATCAACCGCCCTAAAAGTATTGTAGTATACAATGTGTTTAATACCAATTTTAAGATCTGGGAATACGTTATTTCCGAAACACACAGGGTGTCCAAAAAAAACAACGATGTAGGCTCTAGGGAGTTAGTTGGTGTTCCAAGTGTGACCTCAATATAAAAGTTGTTCTTTTGACACTCTGTATATCCGACTTTTGGACTAAGAAAAGTTGGGTTAGATCGTGATATTTAAGCCTCAAAAACATTGTGGTAGCATTTTTCCAGCACATTTCAGGGACATCTCGTATTTAATGAGTTTTTTTTTTACTAACACGTTGTGTAGTTTGTTGTGTTTTTGCCAGTTTTTGGTCTATTCCAGCTATCTTGCGCTGGTCGCTGCTTTGACGAGCGAAGCCGATTACGTTTTTATACCGGAAGATCCAGCTCCGATCGATTGGCCCGATAAACTTTGTAGAAAATTGCTACAGGTACTTGGCATTGTTTCATAACAGAAAGCGTAGCAAATTTCTGTTTTTTTTTTTTTGGGAGCATACAGATATGCAAGATCATAATCGTAAACTTTCGCAAGCGGTCAAAGTAAACTGGGATTACGAAAAGTGCGTTGTTTTCATTTCAACTTAACTTGGCCAATTTGTGTGACGTGCTTGTTCAATTTCAGCTTTTCCAACAATTTAAATGTAATTTACAGACTTCTCAAAGTTATCAGAAAGGTTTTACTGTCTTCTGAATCACTTCAGAACATTTGAGAGGCTTCTAGAACGTCTTAAAGGTTTCTAGCATCTTCTACAGCCTTCTGTAACGTTCCAACTCTTTCCACACCTTTGAAGAAGGTTCTAAAACTTGCCAGAACGTTCTGGAACTCTCTGAAACGTACTAGAACATCTAGAGCCTTCTGCAAGGCTCAGAAACTTTTGAAAATCTTGGTAGAACTTGCCAGAAACGTTTTACAGTTTTCTGAAACGCTTTACAACAGTCGAGAGACTTCTACAACGTCCTAAAGGTTTCTATCAACTTCTACAGCCTTCTGTAACGTTCCAACACTTTCCACACCTTTGAAGAAGGTTCTAAGTCTTACCAGAAGGTTGTGAACCTCTCTGAAACGTATTAGAACATCTAGAGCCTTCTGCAAGGCTCAGAAACTTTTGAAAATCTTGGTAGAACTGGTCAGAAACGTTTTACAGTTTTTTGAAACGCTTCAGAACTTTTCAGAGACTTCTAGAACGTCTTGAAGGTTTCTAGCATCTTCTATAGCCTTCTGTAACGTTCCAACACTTTCCACACCTTTGAAGAAGGTTCTAAAACTTACCAGAAGGTTGTGAACCTCTCTGAAACGTATTAGAACATCTAGAGCCTTCTGCAAGGCTCAGAAACTTTTGAAATCTTGGTAGAACTTGTCAGAAACGTTTTACAGTTTTTGAAACGCTTCAGAACTTTTCAGAGACTTCTAGAACGTCTTGAAGGTTCCTAGCATCTTCTATAGTCTTCTGTAACGTTCCAACACTTTCCACACCTTTGAAGAAGGTTCTAAGACTTACCAGAAGGTTGTGAACCTCTCTGAAACGTATTAGAACATCTAGAGCCTTCTGCAAGGCTCAGAAACTTTTGAAAATCTTGGTAGAACTTGCCAGAAACGTTTTACAGTTTTTTGAAATGCTTCAGTACTTTTCAGAGACTTCTAGAACGTCTTGAAGGTTTCTAGCATCTTCTATAGCCTTCTGTAACGTTCCAACACGTTCTACACCTTTGAAGAAGGTTCTAAAACTTACCAGAAGGTTGTGAACCTCTCTGAAACGTATTAGAACATCTAGAGCCTTCTGCAAGGCTCAGAAACTTTTGAAAATCTTGGTAGAACTTGCCAGAAACGTTTTACAGTTTTTTGAAACGCTTCAGAACTTTTCAGAGACTGCTAGAACGTTTTGAAGGTTTCTAGCATCTTCTATAGCCTTCTGTAACGTTCCAACACGTTCTACACCTTTGAAGAAGGTTCTAAAACTTACCAGAAGGTTGTGAACCTCTCTGAAACGTATTAGAACATCTAGAGCCTTCTGCAAGGCTCAGAAACTTTTGAAAATCTTGGTAGAACTTGCCAGAAACGTTTTACAGTTTTTTGAAACGCTTCAGAACTTTTCAGAGACTGCTAGAACGTCTTGAAGGTTCCTAGCATCTTCTATAGCCTTCTGTAACGTTCCAACACTTTCCACACCTTTGAAGAAGGTTCTAAAACTTACCAGAAGGTTGTGAACCTCTCTGAAACGTATTAGAACATCTAGAGCCTTCTGCAAGGCTCAGAAACTTTTGAAAATCTTGGTAGAACTTGCCAGAAACGTTTTACAATTTTTTGAAACGCTTCAGAACTTTTCAGAGACTGCTACAACGTCTTGAAGGTTTCCTAGCATCTTCTATAGCCTTCTGTAACGTTCCAACACTTTCCACACCTTTGAAGAAGCTTCTAAAACTTACCAGAAGGTTGTGAACCTCTCTGAAACGTATTAGAACATCTAGAGCCTTCTGCAAGGCTCAGAAACTTTTGAAAATCTTGGTAGAACTTGCCAGAAACGTTTTACAGTTTTTTGAAACGCTTCAGAACTTTTCAGAGACTGCTAGAACGTTTTGAAGGTTCCTAGCATCTTCTATAGCCTTCTGTAACGTTCCAACACGTTCTACACCTTTGAAGAAGGTTCTAAAACTTACCAGAAGGTGGTGAACCTCTCTGAAACGTATTAGAACATCTAGAGCCTTCTGCAAGGCTCAGAAACTTTTGAAAATCTTGGTAGAACTGGTCAGAAACGTTTTACAGTTTTTCGAAACGCTTCAGAACTTTTCAAAGACTGCTAGAACGTTTTGAAGGTTTCTAGCATCTTCTATAGCCTTCTGTAACGTTCCAACACTTTCCACACCTTTGAAGAAGCTTCTAAAACTTACCAGAAGGTGGTGAACCTCTCTGAAACGTATTAGAACATCTAGAGCCTTCTTCAAGGCTCAGAAACTTTTGAAAATCTTGGTAGAACTTGTCAGAAACGTTTTACAGTTTTCTGAAACGCTTCACAACAGTCGAGAGACTTCTACAACGTCTTAAAGGTTTCTAGCATCTTCTATAGCCTTCTGTAACGTTCCAACACGTTCTACACCTTTGAAGAAGGTTCTAAAACTTACCAGAAGGTTGTGAACCTCTCTGAAACGTATTAGAACATCTAGAGCCTTCTGCAAGGCTCAGAAACTTTTGAAAATCTTGGTAGAACTTGTCAGAAACGTTTTACAGTTTTTCGAAACGCTTCAGAACTTTTCAGAGACTGCTAGAACGTCTTGAAGGTTTCTAGCATCTTCTATAGCCTTCTGTAACGTTCCAACACTTTCCACACCTTTGAAGAAGGTTCTAAAACTTACCAGAAGGTTGTGAACCTCTCTGAAACGTATTAGAACATCTAGAGCCTTCTGCAAGGCTCAGAAACTTTTGAAAATCTTGGTAGAACTTGTCAGAAACGTTTTACAGTTTTTTGAAACGCTTCAGAACTTTTCAGAGACTGCTAGAACGTCTTGAAGGTTCCTAGCATCTTCTATAGCCTTCTGTAACGTTCCAACACTTTCCACACCTTTGAAGAAGGTTCTAAAACTTACCAGAAGGTTGTGAACCTCTCTGAAACGTATTAGAACATCTAGAGCCTTCTGCAAGGCTCAGAAACTTTTGAAAATCTTGGTAGAACTTGCCAGAAACGTTTTACAGTTTTTTGAAACGCTTCAGAACTTTTCGGAGACTGCTAGAACGTCTTAAAGGTTTCTAGCAACTTCTATAGCCTTCTGTAACGTTCCAACACTTTCCACACCTTTGAAGAAGGTTCTAAAACTTACCAGAAGGTTGTGAACGTCTCTGAAACGTATTAAAACATCTAGAGCCTTCTGCAAGGCTCAGAAACCTTTGAAGATCTTGGTAGAAGTTGTCAGACACGTTTTACAGTTTTTTGAAATGCTTCAGTACTTTTCAGAGACTTCTAGAACGTCTTGAAGGTTCCTAGCATCTTCTATAGCCTTCTGTAACGTTCCAACACGTTCTACACCTTTGAAGAAGGTTCTAAAACATACCAGAAGGTTGTGAACCTCTCTGAAACGTATTAGAACATCTAGAGCCTTCTGCAAGGCTCAGAAACTTTTGAAAATCTTGGCAGAACTGGTCAGAAACGTTTTACAGTTTTTCGAAACGCTTCAGAACTTTTCAGAGACTGCTAGAACGTCTTCAAGGTTTCTAGCATCTTCTATAGCCTTCTGTAACGTTCCAACACTTTCCACACCTTTGAAGAAGGTTCTAAAACTTGCCAGAACGTTCTGAACCTCTCTGAAACGGACTAAAACATATAGAGCCTTTTGTAAGGCTCAGAAACCTGTGAAAATCTTGGTAGAACTTGCCAGAAACGCTTTACAGTTTTCTGAAATACCTCAGAACATTCGGGAGACTTAAAGAACGTCTTAAATGTCTTTAGTATCTTCTATACCCTTCTGTAACGTTCCAACACTTTCCACACCTTTGAAGAAGGTTCTAAAACTTACCAGAAGGTTGTGAACCTCTCTGAAACGTATTAGAACATCTAGAGCCTTCTGCAAGGCTCAGAAACTTTTGAAAATCTTGTTAAAACTGGTCAGAAACGTTTTACAGTTTTTTGAAACGCTTCAGAACTTTTCAAAGACTGCTAGAACGTTTTGAAGGTTTCTAGCATCTTCTATAGTCTTCTGTAACGTTCCAACACTTTCCACACCTTTGAAGAAGCTTCTAAAACTTGCCAGAACGTTCTGAACCTCTCTGAAACGGACCAAAACATCTAGAGCCTTCTGCAAGGCCCAGAAACTTTTGAAAATCTTGGTAGAACTTGTCAGAAACGTTTTACAGTTTTCTGAAACGCTTCAGAACTTTTCAGAGACTGCTAGAACGTCTTGAAGGTTTCTAGCATCTTCTATAGCCTTCTGTAACGTTCCAACACTTTCCACACCTTTGAAGAAGGTTCTAAAACTTACCAGAAGGTTGTGAACCTCTCTGAAACGTATTAGAACATCTAGAGCCTTCTGCAAGGCTCAGAAACTTTTGAAAATCTTGGTAGAACTTGCCAGAAACGTTTTACAGTTTTCTGAAACGCTTCAGAACAGTCGAGAGACTTCTACAACGTCTTAAAGGTTTCTAGCATCTTCTATAGCCTTCTGTAACGTTCAAACACGTTCTACACCTTTGAAGAAGGTTCTAAAACTTGCCAGAACGTTCTAAACCTCTCGCAGACGTATTAGAACATTTAGAGCCTTCTGCAAGGCTCAGAAACCTTTGAAGATCTTGATAGAACTTGCCAGAAACGTTTTACAGTTTTTTGCAATGCTTCAGAACATTCGGGAGATTTTGAGAAACATCTTAAATGTTTCTAGCATCTTCTATAACGTTCCAACTTGGTCCAGATTTTTGAAGAAGCTTCCAAAACGTTCTGGAGTCCTTTGAAACGTTCTAGAACAGTGGAGAGTTATCCTGAAAGATCACATCGGCTTCTAGCACGTTCAAGAGCCTTCTAAAACAGACTAGAACGTTCTGTAAAGTTTGAAAACCATCCGGGTCGTTGTAGAAATTTTTTGGAAAAGCACCAGGTTTAGGTTCAGAAATATCGCCACGTCACGTGACACCGGTTCGTTTTTTAAATACGTTGATCACATGAACCTGACCCCGAACAAGCACAAACATTCGCGAATTTGAAAAATTCGTAAATAACATACGTCACATTTCCTTCTCGCTCAGTTCACGTGTAATAGAAAAGGAACGACGTTTACTATACGGGATTTGCATGCAAGTAGTGTGTATTTTTTTGTGGTTGGTTTTACTTTAGAAATTTGTGACGTCATCCTAGTTTACTTTGATTTTGTCCTATTACAGCGTTATTTTGGTTTAGAATTATTGTTTTAACATTTGCATGTTTCTACGTATCCTTATTAGTCTGCTGGTCAAATTAACTGTTTCTTTTGATGCCACTTTATTAGTATTAGATGCATCAAGCCAGTTTGTAATTTGGCTCACTCTGTATGTAAGTAATTTCCTGAAAAATTACTACAAAAACTGTTCAAAATTCTAGTGGAATACCAGTTGACACCTTTACTTTGGTTTACAGTAAATAACCGAGATATTTGATATGAAACACAACAGTGTAACTGTACTAGAAATATTGAAATTCACCTTTTGACAGCTTCTAACATGGTTCATATGACAGTTAGGAGGTTCATTCAAACGTCAAAATGTAAGCCGCAATTTTGGCTTTCAATTAACTAAACACAATTTTCTTTCAAAAATTACAAATAACCGAGATATTTGATCGGAAATAGAGCAGGACAAGTGAACAAGCTTTTTAAAGATCAGTCACAATTTGACAGCTCCTAACTTGGTTCGTGTGGCAGTTAGGAGATTCGTTCAAACGTCAAAATGTAGCCTAGAACTTCTACTTTCTTATCTCAAGACAGAGTTTTTTCGAAAAAAACACTAAAAAGTGAGAAAATCGGCCTGAAACACTGTTGTGCTCGTCAAACTTGAATACTAAAGTTTAGTATACTCCCTTCCACAGTATTTGAAGGTATAGTGCGTTCCTCATAAACTCAAACTGTCCCAAAAGACGTAATATGCAGATAAATTGGTGTAATCGAATTCCAAATGGCTATGTATAGTCGATTCCATCGATTTTTCAATTATTTTGTGTTTTTCTTCTTTATTTATCTCGTTTTCTTTCGTTAACTGTCATTGCTCTTTCTCTATCTTCATTAATTGTCTTTCTCTCTCCGTTTCCTTCAAACTGCCACTTTCTGTACTTTTTTTTTAAATGACAGGTGTCCTTATTTGACACGTGCTAACTTGGTTACTTTGACAGCTAGAAGATTCGTTCAAACGTCAAAATATAGCCCATAATTTCAGCTTTCTTTTATGTGAACACAATTTTCTTTCAAAAATTACAAATAACCGAGATATTTGATCGGAAATAGAGCGGTGCAGGTGAACAAGCTTTTTAAGGATCAGTCACAATTTGACAGCTCCTAACTTGGTTCGTGTGGCAGTTAGCAGATTCGTTCAAACGTCAAAATATACACTTCTACCTCCTAAACTGGCAACCCTGTAAGGTGCAACGTTGTCACTGAAAACTGCTCATAAACGTACTAGCATAGTTGTATACAAAATTGTACACTATCACAAATCACATTGTTTACGGTTGTCTGTCAATTTTTGACATATGACAGCTGTCAGCCGATTAGCTAAAGACATCTTTTTTGGAACTTTTTATCAATCAATATCAATTTACTAACTATTTAATATGAAAAATTTTTTTTGATTTTGGATTTCAGTGACGTAGTCAAGTTAAAATATGGTGGTTTAGAGAAATTTTGTGAGAAAATTAGAAAAACCTTGTTACCACTGTATCTAATTGTTAATTTGATCAGCAGCTTAATTTTGGCATTTTTGGTTTAATGTAAGTATATTTCACTTTTTTTTTTTTGAATTAGGAACGAAACGTAGGCCAACGACTGAATATTATCATCGTGGCAGAGGGCGCCATCGATCGAAATGGCCAGCCAATCACCGCCGAGGACGTTAAAAAAGTCGTGGTCGACAATTTGCACCAAGACACCAGGGTGACCGTATTGGGTCACGTGCAAAGGGGTGGAAATCCTTCTGCTTTCGACAGAGTGTTGGTAAGTGTTAAATCTGTTTTTTTTTTAACAAATTCTAGCTCTATGTTAAGGCTCTAGCACGTTTTAGAAGGCTCTGGAAACGTTTCAGAGGAACCTAGAAATCCTAGAAGCTTCTACAAAGATCCTGGAAGGTTGTCAAACTTTGCAGAACGTTCTAGTGGGTTTTAGCAGACTCTTGAACGTCCTAGAAGCCTATACAGGGTGGTCCAGTTTTAAGTGTCAGTTTGATAGCCAATCAAAAAATAAGTTGACTTGCATTATGTCATTTTTCTGAAAAATGTTTCCTAAGGAAGATACAGTCCTCCAAATTTCAATTTAAAAAATTCATTCAACATTCAAGACTTGTGAAAGTCCAAATTTGTACTGAATAGTCTAAAAACTTGCTTTTTACTATTGGGAATGGTCTTATGATTCGCTTTCTCAGATTGCCATCCTGGTTGAGTGTCTGAAACTGGCATTCAAGAACTAAAAAAAGTCCGGAAATCAAGACAAAGATTGTATTGTGCATGAAACTCATTTTTTACTACTAAAAATAATATAAAAGTTGACTTTTAATGCTAGAAATGACTTTACTAGGACTAAAGAAAGTCCAAAAGTATATTTTCAAGACTTTAATTGGTGTACAACTGAATTTTCTGGACTGGACAACAAGTCTAGAAGTAAATTAAATTTTCGGACTATTTTATTTCTAAAAATTAGTTCTCAAGACTATTATTGTAGCATTTGGTACCAAAATTTTTTACTTTTATTACTGAAGAGACTTGACTTTTTGAAATAGTCTTAAACTCGATTTTTCAGTCTTAAAAAGCACTAAAACCAGTCTGAATTTCTTAGAGGTGCTACAATTTATTGCACCTATGAGTGTAGAAGTCAATTTAATAGTGAAGAAGCTTGAAATAACATTTTCAAGACTATGGTCAGTGGACCCACTGGCTTTTAGGCCTGATAAGTCAAAAACTTTGTAAAGATAGTCTTCAAACTCGATTTGAGGGACTGAAAACAGCCTTAAAACACTAAAAACAGTCTAGTTTATTAAGAAATACCCGATTTTTTATCACTGAGGTGTCTAGAAATCGATTTAATAGTGACAAAGCTTGGAATGCCATTTTAAGTCTATGAAGAATGTAAAAATTGTTTTTTAAGTTTGCTATGTCAATAACTTGGTGAAGATAGCCTTGAAAATCGATTTTCCAAGCTGAAAGCAGTTTTGAAGTACTGAAAATAGTCCAGAATTCGAAGAAAATGAAAAGCAAAGTAAAAAGCACGAAAAGTCCGTTTTCAAGACAATTTTCATGAATCTAATGTCAATGTCCTGCATCTAAGACTATTTTCAAGACTAAAATATTGAAATTTGTCTTCAAATTATGAAAACTTACTTCAAATGCAAATTTTAAACTTCTGATGGCACTTTTCATTAGTTCAGTCACATTTTGGGGTTCAAGTCAATTTTTAAGGTTTAAATGTATGAATTTGTTGTAACAAATTCTTGAAAAAATAGTTTTTATGTCTACAAGTCAATTTTCAGTATTAAAGTCTTTTAGTTTGTCTGGAAACTATGAAAACTGGCTACAATAATATTTTTTAAACTTCTTAAGTGAATTTTCCGTTTCCAAGACAATTTTTAAGTTGGGTTAGGTTAGTTTTGGGTCTTTGACCGTAATAACGTGTAATAAAGTGCTTGTTCCAAATTTAATCAATATTGCTCCAACGGTCTGACAGTTATGACAAAAAAATCTATTTTTTAAACAGAAATTTAAAGGACTGTATTTTCCTTAAGAAGCACTTTTCAGGAAAATGACATAATGAATGTCAACTTATTTTTTAATTGGCTATGGATTGGTGAATTATTGACATTTAAAACTGGACCACCCTGTATAATGTTCTAGGATAAGTTGCAAATGTTTTAGCGAACTTGTACTGAGATCTGGGAGGTTTCAAAGCGTTTCCAAACGCTCTACAACGTTCTAAGTTGTCTTAGGACGTTCTGGAAGGTGCTAGATGCGTTTAGAATGTACTAGAAAACTGTAGAATGGCTCTAGAACGTTATGACAAGTTCTAAAAATGTCTGCAAATATCTGCATGGTTTAGAACGTCACTGGAAACGTTTTCAAACCCTGCAGAACGTTTTGGATTGTTCTACGAAAATGTTCCGGAACGTTCTAGAGACCTTCAGTTCCAAAAATGTCTACATAAATCTGCAAGATTTTAGAACTCCACAAAGAGCCTTAAAACTTTCTATGGTGGTTCTAGATAGTACTGGAAGTTATTAGGACGTTCTGGAAAACCCTTGAAGAAAAGAAAGAAAGGCTTTGGAGCGTTGCAAAAGCCTCTAGAACGTTTCAGGTTGTTTTAGAAAGCCTAAGAAGGAGTTTGAACCCTCTCGAACGTTCTGGAACTTTTCAAATAGATGTAGAACGTTCTTAAAATTTCTAGAAACTTTTGCAACGAGCCAGATGGCATTGTTTAATTTTCTACCACTTTTTATAACTTTTTGCATAAACGAACGAACGTTTTAGGGTTCTAGAATGGGTGCTGAAGCTGTAATGGCCTTAATGGAAGCGGACGAGCACTCGGAACCTTGCGTGATTTCATTGGATGGGAACCAAGCCGTTCGTTTGCCTTTAATGGAATGCGTCAAGCAAACTAAGGCTGTAGCTCAGGTTGGTATTTGTTTGTTAACAGTCTGCGACAAAATAACGCGTGTAACACCCACTTGGAGTGACCGGATCACATTTTTAAGTTCATTTTTGGAATCCTCGTTAAATTTCCTATCCAATAACCTAAAAAAACTGTTAAATATGTATTGTATTTGACGATTTTCGGACATTATCAGTCTTTATAACGTCAATTCTGACAATTTCTAGATGAAAACAGTCTCTGTGACGTCGTTTGACTTTAAGACACCAGAAATGCCTAAAAAGTCAATTTTGACAACTCCAAAACAGAAAAACTGTGATTGACACAACCGAACGTCAATTTTGACAACTCTAACACAGAAAAACATTTTTTACTGTATTTGACACTTTTTGGTCATTTGTTTTCAATCAATTTTTGGCGTCATTTCTGACAAAATTCTAGTCAGAAGCGGTCACTGTGACGTCATTTGACTAATTCAAGACACTAAAAAGGCTTCAAACGTCAATTTTGACAATTTTAACACCGAAAAACAATGATTGACTGTATTTGACACATTTTCAGTCCTTATGACATTAATTCTGACAATTTTTAGACGAAAACAGTCTCTGTGACGTCGTTTGACTACTTTAAGACACCAGAAATGCCTAAAAAGTAAATTTTGACAACTCAAACACAGAAAAACAGTTATTGACTGTATTTGACACTTTTCGGACAATTTTCAGTCCCTATATAACAGTAAAATAGTCGAGACAGTAAGGGAAAAAGCGCTGTCAAACTTCAACTGACAGTAGCTCAGTTTGAAGGACAGTTTCCGACAAAATCATCTGTAAAATCTCTCTGAATTTCCTATTCAATTTGTACAGTTAAGGAGAAAAACTCATTGTAGTGACTGACCAACGATCAAAATTTTTTTAAGCACATTTTTAGAATTTTCGACAATAACCTAAAACAAACAGTAAAATCGGACAAAATCGTCTGTAAAACTCACTTGTAGTGACCGGATCACCTTTTTAAGTCCATTTTTAGAATTCTCACTGAATTTCCTATTCAATAACCTAGAAAAGTACCAAGAAATCTGTACAGTTAAGGAGAAAAGCGCTGTCAAAGTTTGAACTGTAAAAAGTGACTGTTCAAATGACACTCTGCAACAAAATCGCCTGTCAAACCCATTTGTAGTGACCGGATCACCTTTTTAAGCACATTTTTGGAATTCTCGTTAAATTTTCTATCCAATAACCTAAAAAAACAGTAAAATAGTCGAGACAGTAAGGAAAAAATACGCTGTCAAACTTCAACTGTCAGTAGCTCAGTTCTAAAGACAGTCTGTCACAAAACCGCCTGTAAATCCCATTTGTAGTGACCGGATCACATTTTTAAGCACATTTTTAGGATCCTCATTACATTTTTTATCTAACAACCTAAAAAAACAGTAAAATAATCGTCACAGTCAGGGAGAAAAGCGCTGTCAAAGTTTGAACTGTAAAAATGACGGTTCAAATGACACTCTGCAACAAAATCGTCTGTAAAACTCACTTGTAGTGACCGGATCACCTTTTTAAGCACATTTTTGGAATCCTCATTGAATTTCCTATTCAATAATCTAAAAAAACACACAAGAATCGGAACAGTCAAGGAGAAAAACGCTGTCAAATTTTTAAGAACAGTCTGTTACAAAATCGCCTGTCAAACCCATTTGCAGTGACCGGATCACATTTTTAAGCACATTTTTGGATTTTCTATCCAATAATCTACAAAAACAGTAAAATAGTCGTTACAGTAAGGGAAAAAAGCGCTGTCAAACTTCAACTGTCAGTTTGAAGGACAGTTTCCGACAAAATCGTCTGTAAAACTCACTTGTAGTGACCGGATCACCTTTTTAAGCCCATTTTTAGAATCCTCAATGAATTTCCTATCCGATAACCTAAAAAAGTACCAAAAAATCTGTACAGTTAGGGAGAAAAGCGCTGTCAAAGTTTGAACTGTAAAAGTGCCTGTTCAAATGACACTCTGCAACAAAATCGCCTATCAAACCCATTTGTAGTGACCGGATCACCTTTTTAAGCACATTTTTGGAATTCTCGTTAAATTTTCTATCCAATAACCTAAAAAAACAGTAAAATAGGCGAGACAGTAAGGAAAAAAAGCGCTGTCAAACTTCAACTGTCAGTAGCTCAGTTCTAAAGACAGTCTGTCACAAATTCGCCTGTAAATCCCATTTGTAGTGACCGGATCACATTTTTAAGCACATTTTTAGGATCCTCATTAAATTTTCTATCCAACAACCTAAAAAAACAGTAAAATAGTCGAGACAGTAAGGGAAAAAGCGCTGTCAAACTTCAACTGTCAGTAGCTCAGTTTGAAGGACAGTTTCCGACAAAATCGTCTGTAAAACTCACTTGTAGTGACCGGATCACCTTTTTAAGCCCATTTTTAGAATCCTCATTGAATTTCCTATTCGATAACCTAAAAAAGTACCAAAAAATCTGTACAGTCAAGGAGAAAAGCGCTGTCAAAGTTTGAACTGTAAAAATGACGGTTCAAATGACACTCTGCAACAAAATCGTCTGTAAAACTCACTTGTAGTGACCGGATCACCTTTTTAAGCACATTTTTGGAATCCTCATTAAATTTTCTATCCAATAACCTAAAAAAACAGTAAAATAGTCGTTACAGTCAGGGAAAAAAGCGCTGTCAAACTTCAACTGTCAGTAGCTCAGTTTGAAGGACAGTTTCCGACAAAATCGTCTGTAAAACTCACTTGTAGTGACCGGATCACCTTTTTAAGCCCATTTTTGGAATCCTCATTGAATTTCCTATTCAATAACCTAAAAAAACACCAAAAAATCTGTACAGTCAAGGAGAAAAGCGCTGTCAAAGTTTGAACTGTAAAAATGACGGTTCAAATGACACTCTGCAACAAAATCGCCTGTCAAACCCATTTGTAGTGACCGGATCACCTTTTTAAGCACATTTTTAGAATCTCCATTAAATTTCCCATCCAATAACCTAAAAAAAACACTAAAAATTCGGTACAGTCACGGAGAAAAGCGCTGTCAAAGTTTGAACTGCCATAAACACGGTTTATAGGACAGTCTGCGACAAAATCCACCGTAAAACCCACTGGAGTGTTAATTAAGTTTGATTTTATTATTGATTTGTGCGATAATAAAAAATTGGAAATTCTCAGAAGTTTTCCAGAAATTTTAAGGTTATGTTAGAAAATCGATTTCCATAAAAGTTATCGATTAAAATAATAATCATTATTGCTAAAGTCATATTTGGAATTTTTTCAATTTATCTTTTTATTTTAACAAAAAGTAGTTACCACAATTTTCCGAATTTTTTTTCATTTGAAATTAATAAATAGTTGAAATCATAAATATCTCAAAAACCTCTTGATTCAGTCATTTAAGACACACTGAAAAGAGGAGAAATAAAAAAAACATGAAAAAATTTAGTTTTTCTCATTTTTCTCAGCAATTTTGAGGTTACGATGGTGACCTAAAGGAAACTGGTTTCAACATCTACAAATTTCCTATTGAACACTATCCTGCAGGACGTCAATTTTCGCTTAAAAATTGCAATATAATACGATTCCAACCGTTATATTTACCAATCAATATTTTGTTTCCTGGATTATAATTAATTTAATAAAAGTCACAACAAAATTTCAACAGGCTATGGCAGACAAAGAATGGGATAAAGCGGTGGAGTTGCGAGGAAAATCGTTCATCAGAAACTTGGAAACTTACAAACTGTTGACCCGTTTGAAGCCCCCAAAGAATGCTTTTGACGAACAGGGACGAGGCAGAGTAAGTTTCATATTTTTTTTATACTAAAATCATTAAAAACAACTTATTTAATGCTTCATAAAGGATCAGAAAGGTCCACTCCAAAAGGTATTATTATTACTACTGTACTTTTAAACACTAGTGCAATACTAGGAGGCTTTCGGCACTCGAATAAGCTTGTTCTGTTATGATTTGGCCGTTGTTTCATATTTTTACATTATACGGCAATGAAATCGATTAATTTTCTTATTTTACTAACACGTTTTCTTGATTTTTTTGATTTATTTTAGCGTGATACCCTCTGGGGCTCGGTGAGTATATTTTTTACGAAACTCCGCTCACTGTCACCTGCTTTTCTTATTTCTGTATATATTTTGTATCTATACAATTTCGTTTTTTTTTTAGTCTCTACTGCTTTTTTTACGCTTTTTCTATTTTTTTTAAGGTTTTTAGAAAGGTCAGCTTCTGGACTATATTTTCAGACTTTATCTTTAGTGACTTTTTGTCGGCAATAAGCGAGATATTAAGGGTTAAAGAGAAATTGGTCAAAACCACTTGTTTGGTGTGTAAGACTTGATTTTGACGCCCTCTAGCGACCAAACGGTGACACCTATGACTTTGTGTAGTCACATCTTTAGAAAGCTTAAAATCCGGACTGTATTTTACCTTAAATGACTTTTGATCGTAAGTCTTCAAATAAAGGAGATTTTAAGGCTCAAAGGGAAATTGGTCAAAACCACTTGTTTGGTGAGTAAGACTTGATTTTGACGCCCTCTAGCGACCAAACGCTGACAACTATGACTTTGTGTAGTCACATCTTTAGGAAGCTTAAAATCCGGACTGTATTTTACCTTCAATGACTTTTGATCGTAAGTCTTCAAATAAAGGAGATTTTAAGGCTTAAAGGGAAATTGGTCAAAACCACCTGTTTGGTGTGTAAAGCTTGATTTTGACTCCCTCTAGCGACCAAACGGTGACAACTATGACTTTGTGTAGTCACATCTTTAGAAAGCCTAAAATCCGGACTGTATTTTACCTTAAATGACTTTTGATCGTAAGTCTTCAAATAAAGGAGATTTTAAGGCTCAAAGGGAAATTGGTCAAAACCACTTGTTTGGTGAGTAAGACTTGATTTTGACGCCCTCTAGCGACCAAACGGTGACAACTATGACTTTGTGTAGTCACATCTTTAGGAAGCTTAAAATCCGGACTGTATTTTACCTTAAATGACTTTTGATCGTAAGTCTTCAAATAAAGGAGATTTTAAGGCTCAAAGGGAAATTGGTCAAAACCACTTGTTTGGTGAGTAAGACTTGATTTTGACGCCCTCTAGCGACCAAACGCTGACAACTATGACTTTGTGTAGTCACATCTTTAGAAAGCTTCAAATTTGGACTGTATTTTACCTTAAATGACTTTTGATCGTAAGTCTTCAAATAAAGGAGATTTTAAGGCTCAAAGGGAAATTGGTCAAAACCACCTGTTTGGTGTGTAAAGCTTGATTTTGACGCCCTCTAGCGACCAAACGGTGACACCTATGACTTTGTGTAGTCACATCTTTAGAAAGGTCAGAATCTGCTTTATATTTTGCGTTCAGTGACTTTTTGTGGTGGATCTGAAAATATGGGAGATATCAAGGGTCAAAGGCGAAAGTGGGCAAAACCATTTGTTTTCCTAAAATTTTCAATTCACCAACTTATTTAACCTCAAATAACTCGTTAATTTGATTCACTCTGTATAAACTTTTTTACGTCTATGGATAGTCCATAAAATGAGCTTTCCATTAACGTATGACAGTTGGTTGGTTGGTGGTACGGTTTGGCCGCTAGAGGGCGTCAAAGTTGCACTACCAACTTTTAACCTCAAATAACTCGCTTATTTGCTAAACTTTTATATGAAATTTGATGTAAGTAGCTAAAAAGGTGCAATTTTCTAGGGGATTTTCAAAACAGTCCACGATAAGCTAAATTGAGTAGGTAAAAGTGTTGAAAAATAAAGGAGACGTTCAATTTATCAAAAATAAATGACAGAACTAGAGGAAGCACTAGAGAAACCGAAAATTCCGTTCTGATGAAACAATTTTGATGTTTTTTAAGTTTTATTAAAGTATTTGTCTTTGCTTGCGTCACGTGACAGCTGTCATAACTGTCAAAACTCACTCACCAGTGACCTGAAAGTATAAAATGGCAAACAGATGCGTTTCTCTGAAGAATTGCATTGTAAGTTGTATTTACAGCTCCCTGGAGCCAAATTTGACAGTTCTGACGTTAGGAAACATTTTAATACTTTTCTTGCGTCACGTGACAGCTGTCATAACTGTCAAAACTCACTCACCAGTGACCTGAAAGTATAAAATGGCAAACAGATGCGTTTCTTTGAGGAATTGCACTGTAAGTTGTGTTTACAGCTTCATAGAGCCAAATTTGACAGTTGTGACGTTAAGAAACCCTTTTATACTTTGCTTGCGTCACGTGACAGCTGTCATAACTGTCAATACTCACTTACCAGTGACCTGAAAGTATAAAATGGCAAACAGATGCGTTTCTCTGAAGAATTGCATTGTAAGTTGTATTTACAGCTCCCTGGAGCCAAATTTGACAGTTCTGACGTTAGGACACATTTTAGTACCTTGCTTGCGTCACGTGACAGCTGTCATAACTGTCAATACTCACTTACCAGTAACCCGAAAGTATAAAATGCCAATTAGATGTCTTTCTTTGAGAAATTGCACTGTAAGTTGTGTTTACAGGTCCATAGAGCCAAATTTGATAGTTGTGACGTTAAGAATCACTTTGGTACATACGTCACTTTAACGTCACAGCTGTCTAATTTCGCACCATAGAACTATAAATACAATGTGCAGTGTGATCTAGCCAAGCGGTAGAACTATTTTGGATTGGCAATTTTGCGTCACAGCTGCGTGATATTTGACAGTTGTCAGTGACGTAAAAAACGTAACAAAGTGTCGTTAATGTCACAAATGTCAAATTTAACTCTATGAAGCTATAAATACATCAAGCATTTTATCAAAGAAATACAACTAATCTGCATATTTCAGTTTTATAATGTAGGCGCTGAATGAGTTTTGACAGTTGACGCATTACGACACACACGTTATTTTTAGTTAGGTTAAGCAGTGGTTCTCACTCATTAAACGTCACTTGTCACTATAGTCGTAGAAAATGCAAAGCACTGTTGATTTTTCACATTAGTAGTAGAATAGAAGCTACAGGGTGTCGATCAAATGTGGCGCCAAAATGTAACCAAAAAAAAAGTCAATTATTATTATAGTCACAGTAAACAGAAAAACATTTGGTAATCCAGTGTTGCCATACAGAGCATTTTTTCAACAAACACAGGAAATTCAGGAATATTTTAGTAAGCGGAAAGCTTACTTGAATGAGACGTTAAAAAGGAGCCTGGCACGGTCCCCCGTGACGTAATTAGAGACACTTGCGTAACGTAGTGTGCATTGTTGCCAAAGTTTCCTATAATAAAGTCTTGCTATCAATCAACTAATTTTTGTTTGTGAAATACTAGAAACATTCTGTATTTTAAAGTGAATATGCAAACCACCTGCAACGCCATTAGAATGTGATTCAGTTGACCCTGTGAACGTTGAAACTTTGACATTTGGTAAAAATTCATGTAAGTTCAGAGAGACTGGATTTTTCTACGTCACGTGGGACTTTTTCCTATATGGTGTACCAAATAAGTGACAATTGATTATTCAGTTAATTTTGGGCAATACATTTTTTAAACACCCTGTACTAAATTATTCTGTGTTTTACGCGGTAGAACCTAGTGGGAAATAGAAGAAATAGAAGCTTTTTTCTCGATGGAAGTAAATTTTGAACGCAGCTGAATAATAGTGGGGGGAAGTAAGGTTTACACTGTTGCTTCACAAACCACTTTCTCCTCTCTCAACTCAAAACTTTTTGTTGTAAAACTGCTTCAACTTTACCGAACCGTTTCGTTTCATTTGTCTTACTATGGCGGCCATTTTCTAGGAAGGCTACACAATGGCCGTTATGCACATCGGGGCGCCTTGTTGCGGAATGAACGCGGCCGTGCGCTCGTTTGTGCGCAACTGCATCTACCGTGGCGACACCGTTCTGGGCATCCACGACGGTATCGAAGGACTGATCGCTGGAAATATCAAACACATGAGTAAGTTTCAGCTTTTTTGCTACTTTTTTAATAGGAAAAAAAATTTAAGTGTGTAAATTGTACAGTTTTCGAGATATTTACAAAAAAGTACGAAATTTGAATGAGCAACTTTGTCGCCCTCTAGCGGCCAAACGGTTACACTTAGCCGCGCCAGCTTAACGTCACGTGATAGCCCCATTCATTGGCTATCTATTGTCTTTTGGTGTGTTTATACTGAATGTTTCGAATAAGCGAGTTACTAGCGATTTTAGGGTAAAGTGCACCAAAATTACTTTCTTGCAGCTTTTAGTTCCTTGAATCTCGTTGAAATTCCTGTTTTAGATTAAAATGCATCTCAGAAACTGAAATCCGGTGTCAAAATGACGCTAATTGGTACCATTTTTGAGATAACCTTGATTTTTGTCATTTTTGGGTCAAAAATAAATTTATTAATAATTTATGATTAAAATAACAAAAACACAGTCTAAATTTGATTTATCTTCAATTTTTAAACTATACATTTTGAGGGTCACGTGACTGTTTTTGACAGATGTCAACTGGTCTTTACAGTGTTGCAAGCTCAAAATTGCATAATCAATCTCATGTGACGTGTCTCTTTCAATTTCAGCTTTTGCAATTTTGTCTACATTTAATTTACCAATTTTGAAATTTTAGACAACATTTTGAGGGTCACGTGACATGTGACTGTTTTTGACAGATGTCAACAGGCCTTTACAGTGTTGCCAGCTCAAAATTGCATAATCAACGTCACGTGACCTCGCTTTTAACAGGAACACGCGGTTACCACTAACAGAGCGTTAGATTCAAGTTTAACTGTTTTTTTTTGTTTTTTGTACACCCTGTATATGATCAATCCTTTTGCATTTAGTACGAGTTGAAAGAGCAGTTCATGATGAACATTTTGAGCTTTTTTCGGTCGCTGAAACCCTAAAAATGGCAAAGATACGGAATTTTCAAAATTTTGATGCAATTTTCAAAAAAAAAGAAGAAAAATCGAATATCTCCCAAACGGTTAGAGTTACGGAAATTTTGAAGAATACCAAAATTGTTCAGAACGACTTTCTGCACCCAGTGGACTTGGTTTACAAATTTATATCCACGTAGAACCGTGTAAACGCGGTCACAACTGGCAGAGCGCCTAGTTTCAAATTTAACTGTTTTCTTTTTTGTTTTTTTGAACATCCTGTATATGTTCAATCGTGTCGCAGTTAGCATGAGGTGAAAGAGCAGTTCATGATGAACATTTTGAGCTTTTTCCGGTCGCTGAAACCCCAAAAATGGCAAAAATACGGAATTTTCAAAATTTTGATGCAATTTCCAAAAAAAAAAAGAAGAAAAATCGAATATCTCCGAAACGGTTAGAGTTACGGAAGATTTGTAAGATACCAAAAATGTTCAGAATGACCTTCTGCACCCAGTGTACTAGGTTTACAAGTTTATATTCACGTAGAACCGTGTAAACGCGGTCACAACTGGCAGAGCGCCTAGTTTCAAATTTAACTGTTTTTTTTTTGTTTTTTGAACATCCTGTATATGTTCAATCGTGTCGCAGTTAGCATGAGGTGAAAGAGCAGTTCATGATGAACATTTTGAGCTTTTTCCGGTCGCTGAAACCCCAAAAATGGCAAAAATACGGAATTTTCAAAATTTTGATGCAATTTCCAAAAAAAATAGAAGAAAAATCGAATATCTCCGAAACGGTTAGAGTTACGGAAGATTTGTAAGATACCAAAAATGTTCAGAATGACTTTTTACACCCAGTGGACTTGGTTTACAAATTTATATCCACGTAGAACCGTGTAAACGCGGTCACAACTGGCAGAGCGCCTAGTTCCAAATTTAACTGTTTTTTTTTTGTTTTTTTGAACTTCCTGTATATGTTCAATCGTGTCGCAGTTAGCATGAGGTGAAAGAGCAGTTCATGATGAACATTTTGAGCTTTTTCCGGTCACTGAAACCCTAAAAATGGCAAAAATACGGAATTTTCAAAATTTTGATGAAATTTTCAAAAAAAAAAAGAAGAAAAATCGAATATCTCCGAAACGGTTAGAGTTACGGAAGATTTGTAAGATACCAAAAATGTTCAGAATGACTTTCTGCACCCAGTGTACTAGGTTTACAAGTTTATATCCACGTAGAACCGTGTAAACGCGGTCATAACTGACAGAGTGCTAGTTTCAAACTTAACTGTTTTTCTTTTTTTTTTTTAACACCCTGTATATGTTTCATCGTGTTGCAGTTAGCATGAGTTGAAAGAGCAGTTCAAGTCGAACATTTTGAGCTTTTTCCGGTCGATGAAATTCCAAAAATGGCGAAGCTATGGAATTTTCAAAATTTTGGTGCAATTTTCAAAAAAAAGTTAAAAAAAGTCGTATATCTCGTAAACAGGTAAAGTTACCGAAATTTTGCTAGAGACCAAAAATATTCAAAATGACTTTTTACATCCAGTGAACTACGTTTACAGTTGCTGAAAACCCAAAAGTGGCAAAGATCCGGAATTTTCAAAATTTTAAAAAATTTGTTTTTTTTTTAACACCCTGTATTTGTTTAATCGTGTGGCGGTTAGCATGAGATGAAAGATTAGTTCAAGGCGAACATTTTGAGCTTTTTCCGGTCGCTGAAGCAAAGATACGGAATTTTCAAAATTTTGATGTAATTTCCAAAAAAAAAGAAGAAAAATCGAATATCTCTGAAACGATTAGAGTTACAGAAATTTTGCAAGACACCAAAATTGTTCAGAACGACTTTCTGCACCCGATGAACTAGGTTTACAAGTTTACATTCACGTAGAACCGTGTAAACGCGGTCACAACTGGCAGAGCGCCTAGTTTCAAATTTAACTGTTTTCATTTTTGTTTTTTTGAACATCCTGTATATGTTCAATCGTGTCGCAGTTAGCATGAGGTGAAAGAGCAGTTCATGATGAACATTTTGAGCTTTTTCCGGTCGCTGAAACCCCAAAAATGGCAAAAATACGGAATTTTCAAAATTTTGATGCAATTTCCAAAAAAAAAAAAAGAAGAAAAATCGAATATCTCCGAAACGGTTAGAGTTACGGAAGATTTGTAAGATACCAAAAATGTTCAGAATGACTTTTTACACCCAGTGGACTTGGTTTACAAATTTATATCCACGTAGAACCGTGTAAACGCGGTCACAACTGGCAGAGCGCCTAGTTCCAAATTTAACTGTTTTTTTTTTGTTTTTTTGAACTTCCTGTATATGTTCAATCGTGTCGCAGTTAGCATGAGGTGAAAGAGCAGTTCATGATGAACATTTTGAGCTTTTTCCGGTCGCTGAAACCCCAAAAATGGCGTAGTTACGGAATTTTCAAAATTTTGATGCAATTTTTAAAAAAAAGTAAAAAAAAGTCGTGCATCTCGTAAACGGGTAAAGTTACCGAAATTTTGCTAGAGACCAAAATTATTCAAAATGACTTTTTACACCCAGTGGACTAGGTTTACAGTTGCTGAAACCCCAAAAGTGGCAAAGATCGGGAATTTTCAAAAATTTGTTTTTTTTTTTGAACACCCTGTATTTGTTTAATCGTGTTGCAGTTAGCATGAGGTGAAACATCAGTTCAAGGCGAACATTTTGAGCTTTTTCCGGTCGCTGAAACACCAAAAATGGCAAAAATACGGAAATTTCAAAATTTTGATGCAATTTCCAAAAAAAAAAGGAAGAAAAATCGAATATCTCCGAAACGGTTAGAGTTACGGAAATTTTGCAAAATAACAAAATTGTTCAGAACGACTTTCTGCACCCGATGAACTAGGTTTACAAGTTTACATTCACGTAGAACCGTGTAAACGCGGTCATAACTGACAGAGAGCTAGTTTCAAACTTAACTGTTTTGATTTTTTTTTTGAACATCCTGTATATGTTTGATCGTGTTGCAGTTAGCATGAAATGAAAGAGCAGTTCAAGACGAACATTTTGAGCTTTTTCCGGTAGATGAAACTCCAAAAATGGCGGAGTTACGGAATTTTCAAAATTTTGATGCAATTTTCAAAAAAAAGTAAAAAAAGTCGTATATCTCGTAAACGGGTAAAGTTACCTAAATTTAGCTAGAGACCAAAAATATTCAAAGTGACTTTTTACATCCAGTGGACTAGATTTACAGTTGCTGAAACCCCAAAAATGGCAAAGATACGGAACTTTCAAAATTTTGATGCAATTTCCAAAAAAAAAGAAGAAAAATCGAATATCTCCGAAACGGTTAGAGTTACGGAAACTTTGCAAAATACCAAAATTGTTCAGAACGACTTTCTGCACTCGGTGAACTAGGTTTACAAGTTTACATTCACGTAGAACCGTGTAAACGCGGTCACAACTGACAGAGCGCTAGTTTCAAACTTAACTGTTTTTCTTTTTTTTTAACACCCTGTATATGTTCAATCGTGTTGCAGTTAGCATGAGCGGAAAAAGCAGTTCAAGACGAACATTTTGAGCTTTTTCCGGTCGATGAAACTCCAAAAATGGCGGAGTTACGGAATTCTCAAAATTTTGATGCAATTTTCAAAAAAAAGTTAAAAAAAGTCGTATATCTCGTAAACAGGTAAAGTTACCGAAATTTTGCTAGAGACCAAAAATATTCAAAATGACTTTTTACATCCAGTGAACTAGGTTTACAGTGGCTGAAACCCCAAAACTGGCAAAGATACGAAATTTTCAAAATTTTGATGCAATTTCCAAAAAAAAAGAAGAAAAATCGAATATCTCCGAAACGGTTAAAGTTACGGTTACAAAAAGGTTTAAAATGACTTTTTACACCCAGTGGACTAGGTTTACAGTTGCTGAAACCCCAAAAATGGCAAAGATACGGAATTTTCAAAATTTTGATGCAATTTCCAAAAAAAAGGAAGAAAAATCGAATATCTCCGAAACGGGTAAAGTTAACGAAATTTTGCTAGAGACCAAAAATATTCAAAATGACTTTTTACACCCAGTGGACTAGGTTTACAGTTGCTGAAACCCCAAAAATGGCAAAGATACGGATTTTTCAAAATTTTGAGGCAATTTCCAAAAAAAAGGAAGAAAAATCGAATATCTCCGAAACGGTTAGAGTTACGGAAGATTTGTAAGATACCAAAAATGTTCAGAATGACTTTTTACACCCAGTGGACTTGGTTTACAAATTTATATCCACGTAGAACCGTGTAAACGCGGTCACAACTGGCAGAGCGCCTAGTTTCAAACTTAACTGTTTTTCTTTTTTTTTTTGAACACCCTGTATATGTTCAATCGTGTCGCAGTTAGCATGAGTTGAAAGAGCAGTTCAAGACGAACATTTTGAGATTTTTCCGGTCGATGAAATACCAAAAATGGCAAAGTTACGGAATTTTCAAAATTTTGATGCAATTTTCAAAAAAATTTAAAAAAAGTCGTATATCTCGTAAACGGGTAAAGTTACCAAAATTTTGCTAGAGACCAAAAATATTCAAAATAACTTTTTACACCCAGTGGACTAGGTTTACAGTTGCTGAAACCCCAAAAATGGCAAAGATACGATATTTTCAAAATTTTGAGGCAATTTCCAAAAAAAAAAGAAGAAAAATCGAATATCTCCGAAACGGTTAGAGTTACGGAAATTTTGCAAAATACCAAAATTGTTCAGAACGACTTTCTGCACCCAGTGAACTAGGTTTACAAGTTTACAGTTCACGTTACGGAAATTTTGTAAGATACCAAAAATGTTCAGAATGGATTTCTGCACCCAGTGGACTAGGTTTACAAGTTTACATTCACGCAGAACCGTGTAAACGCGGTCATAACTGACAGAGCGCTAGTTTCAAACTTAACTGTTTTTCTTTTTTTTTTTTGAACACCCTGTATATGTTCAATCGTGTTGCAGTAAGCATGAGGTGAAAGAGCAGTTCAAGACGAACATTTTGAGCTTTTTCCGGTCGCTGAAACTGCAAAAATGGTAGAGTTACGGATTTTTTTTTTTAAAGTAAAAAAGTCGAATATCTCGTAAACGGTTAAAGTTACGAAAATTTTGCAAGAGGTCAAAAAGGTTTAAAATGACTTTTTACACACAGTGGACTTGGTTTGCAGTTGCTGAAAGCATAAAAATGGCAAAGAAACGGAATTTTCAAAATTTTGATGCAATTTCCAAAAAATTTTTAAAAAATAAAAAAACTAGAATATCTCGTAAACGGTTAAAGTTACGAAAATTTTTCAAGAGACCAGAAAAGTTCAAAATGTCTTTCTGTTCCCAGTGGACTAGGTTTCGGTTTCAGTTTGGGTTAGGTTAGTAACATAATTGTTATTTGCGATTACCTCAGACAACTTGTAACAAATGAAAATACCCATTTCTTCAGTTGGTTTAAGCTTTTAATGATTACTGCTACAGGTTATATTTATGCTGTTTTATTTTTTTAAACTTAGATTGGTCAGACGTAACCGGTTGGGTAGGTCACGGAGGTGCTTATTTGGGTACCAAACGTACACTGCCCGGGAACCGTATGGGTCTTATAGCGTCCAGGATGGAGGAGTTTGGTATTCAAGCTCTTTTGATTATCGGCGGTTTTGAGGTAATTTTCTAGTTGTATTATCTTCAAAAATTATTTTTTATTATACTTAACAGAAAATACTACATTTTCAACTGTTTATAAAATACAGTAAATATGACATTTTCGGAACAGCGCACGGAAATTTTTTCCCGATCCCTCTTTCCGTGCGCTTAATAATAAACATAGATATCCATGATACTAGATATCCTATGGCAACCCGAAGAAAAAAAAGAAACGAGTAATGTGTCTATAGCAACGATTTATTTATTAATGACAAATTTTATTTTCTGTCAGTGAAAATTAAGTATTTATGTATTTATTACATTTTGCAAAAATGAATTCAGATTGTGAAGAAAATCGGATATTCCCGAAAATATCTTACAACGAGCGGCCGAAGTGAGTGCAGATTTATTACCAGTGAAATCCAGGTTGAGATATGAACAAGAATATACAGTTTTACCGAATGGCGGACTCAGAAACGAATCAAAATTGTGAGTGACGATATTCTTTTAGTATATTTTTCTGAAAAAGCCAACACTATGAAATCCTCCACTTTATGGAGTCGATTCTCTATGTTAAAGAGTTGTTTGGCAATAAAAGAAAATACTCACCATCAATATCGAAAAACGATTGCTTTTTTGAAACGACAAGCTGTAGGATATATACCAAAGAAATCCAAGATTCTTACAGCAGAACAAGTAACCAAATTTTTATGTGAAGCTTCAGATGGAGAATATCTACTAGCAAAAGTAATTTTAGTGTTTGGTATCTTCGGTGGAAGATAATGGGCGTTTCCTTGTCGTGTTCTTACGAGATGGAAAAACTCACAGGTCAAGAAGTTTTACCATTACCAATGAAAATTGCAAATTCGATCCCTGTACAATTTACCGTAAATACGCAGATCTCCGCCCTAAACATATGAAGAGTAGAAGATTATTTGTTGCATACCGAACGCTCAACATGTTGGGTGCCATACTATCAGTGGTATTCCAAAACTTGTTGCAAAATACCTAAAACTAAAAAATCCCGAAGAATATACCGGACATGGGCTAAGGCGCTCTTCGGCAACCATGTTGGTGGAAAACGGCGGTGATTTGCTCACTTTGAAAAGACACGGAGGATGGCTTTCTTCCAATGTAGCAGAAGGATATATAGAAGAGTCCATACAAAGAAAAATTGAAGTATCACGGAAGTTGTTTAGCCCTTGTAACTTGGAAACTACAACATCTGTAACAGTCAATCAAGAGAACCAAAGCACACAGTCTTTAGTTCAACAAAAAGAAATGCAAAAGGGATTGAGCTTCAACAATAATACGAATTGTACAATAAATATTACTATTAATAATAACGGTTCTGTCCAAAATTAATTTTCTTAGATTTTTACTGTTTTAAAAATAAAAATAAATATTCCCGATTTTCTTAATAATTTTTTGCGATATTTTTTGTTTATGTTCTTGCATTTCTTTGATTTTCCGTTCTTGCAATTTGTCACGCGCGCACGGAAAAATCCTCATTTCTGTACTGATAATGAAATATACTATAATATATCTGTGAAAGTTAAAAAAAAATAAAATATCGCAATTTCTGCTCTGAGAGCCAAACTTGATAAAAACTCCTGTAAAAAATTACCAATATAATAATCAGGACATATTTGTCCAATCTCCTTTGGTAAATTTAAAAAAGAAAATATGTTTAAAAGCTTTATTTTTGTAAATGTAAGTGATTTTGTGTGAAATTTCAGGGTTTCCAAGCGGCCTTACAATTGAGCGAAAACCGCGACGAACACCACGCTTTCCGTATACCAATCATGGTGATACCGAGTACCATCTCGAATAACGTGCCCGGTACCGAATTTTCTCTGGGTTGCGATACCGCATTGAACGAAATCACCGAGATCTGCGACCGGATCCGTCAATCCGCTCAGGGTACCAAGAGGCGGGTGTTTGTTATTGAAACGATGGGCGGTTATTGCGGGTGAGTTTAATTAATCTTAAATTCCTCAGAATTTAGGTAAATTCCGACTTCGAACTGTGAATTTAATGTTCAAACCAAATTAGACAAATTAGACAAATTTTTTCAGTTTGGCAACATTGCAAACATTCTTCGAAGCAAATTAGTAAAATTTGTTAACTTTGGCTACATTGCAAACACACTTCAAAAGAAATTAGTCGGACTCGTCAGTTTGGTTACATTACAAACACTCTTCGAACCAAAATTGTACCAAATTACCAAATTTTGTCAGTTAGGCAACATTGCAAACAGTCTTCGATCTAAATTAGGAGAGTTTGTTAATTTGGCAACATTGCAAGCAAACACACTTCAAACAAATTAGTTGGATTTGTCAGTTTGGGCAGATTGGAAACACTCTTCAAACCAAATTAGTCAGTTTGGCAACATTGCAAACACTCTGTGATCTTAATTAGTAGAATTTGTTAATTTGTCAACATTGCAACAACACTCTTCGAACCAAAATAGTAGAATTTGTCAGTTTGACAACATTGCAACTAAATTCCGAGTTCGAAGTCGGAATTTAGTTAATTTCCGAGTGTGTTGATAGAATGTGACAGAAGAAGCTGACAAAAACGGATTCCTGTCACATTCTACAGGTCTTTCTCTTGATAATTATCTTCCCTCGTTTCAAGAATACGCACCGAATTACCACGAATTCAAAATTCAAAATTTCGCCTGACAGATGACACTAATGACAAAACTGTCAAATGGCCCTGTTCGAACAATAGTCAACAATGTTGCCAGGTCTACTGTTAAAACGGTATATCTCCCGTTTTTGTGGTTCTTTTACCGTTCTCCCGTTTTTTTTATATAATATAATCTACCGTTTTTATATACATTGTTATTATGTTGTTTGTGAAACTTTTTATATACTTTTTCAGTTTACTGAATAGGAAATGTAGTGAGGATTCTAAAAATCCGCTTAAAACAGTCATTTTCTTACTCCAAATTATCCTCTAAAACCACGTGATGTCTGTCTAAAGTGACTAATGTCAAAAGTGACTAAAGTTTGCAAGAATTACATTTTAACACAGTTTTCGAAACAAGACGATTTTTTTGAGATTTATGACAGTTATTTTGACAATTGTCACGTGACCGTCTAGTTAAATAGTGTTCTACAATCACGTGACAACTGTCACTAATGTCAAAAGTGCTAAAAAGTTGCAAAAATGAGGGTTTGGAAAAGTTTTCTTGCAGTAATCGATATAAAACGTGTTTCTGAGATTTACGACAGTTATTTTGACAATAGTCACGTGACTGTCTATCCAAATTATCCACTAAAACCACGTGATATTTATCAGTAGTGTCAAAACCACGTGACAACTGTCACTAATGTCAAAACTGTCAAACTATGCTCTAAAGTTGCAAAAAAACAGGATTTAGAAACGTTTTCTTGCAGTATTTAATATAAAACGTGTTTTTGAGATTTATGAAGGTTATTTTGACAATTGTCACGTGACCGTCTAGCTAAGTTGTGTTCTACAATCATGTGACAACTGTCACTAACGTCAAAACTGTCAAACTATGCTCTAAAGTTGCAAAAATGAGGGTTTGGAAACGTTTTCTTGCAGTATTTGATTTAAAACGTGTTTTTGAGGTTTATGACGGTTATTTTGACAATTGTCACGTGACCGTCTAGCTAAATTGTGTTCTAAAATCATGTGACAACTGTCACTAACGTCAAAATTGTCAAACTATGTTCTAAAGTTGCAAAAAACAGGATTTAGAATCGTTTTCTTGCAGTGTTTAATATAAAACGTGTTTTTGAGATTTATGACAGTTATTTTGACAATTGTCACGTGACCGTCTAGCTAAATAGTGGTCTACAATCACGTGACAACTGTCACTAACGTCAAAACTATCAAACTATGCTCTAAAGTTGCAAAAATCAGGGTTTAGAAACGTTTTCTTGCAGTATTTGATATAAAACGTGTTTTTGAGATTTATGACAGATTATTTTGACAATTGTCACGTGACCGTCTAGCTAAATTGTGTTCTACAATCACGTGACAACTGTCACTAACGTCAAAACTATCAAACTATGCTCTAAAGTTGCAAAAAACAGGATTTAGAAACGTTTTCTTGCAGTATTTGATATAAAACGTGTTTTTGAGATTTATGACAGTTTTTTTGACAATTGTCACGTGAATAGTGTTCTACAATCACGTTACAACTGCCACTAACGTCAAAACTGTCAAACTGTGCTCAAAAGTTGCAAAAATCAGGGCTTAGAAAAGTTTTCTTGCAGTATTCGATATAAAACGTGTTTCTGAGATTTACGACAGTTATTTTGACAGTAGTCACGTGACTGTCTAGCTAAATTATCCACTAAAACCACGTGATATTTCTCACTAATATCAAACGTGACAACTGTCACTACCGTCAAAACTGTCAAACTATGCTCAAAAGTTGCAAAAATCGAGTTTAGAAACGTGCAGTATTTGAAAAAACGTGTTTTTGAGATTTATGACAGTTATTTTGACAATTGTCACGTGACCGTCTAGCTAAATAGTGTTATAGAATCACGTGACAACTGTCACTAACGTCAAAACTGTCAAACTGTGCTCAAAAGTTGCAAAAATCAGGGCTTAGAAAAGTTTTCTTGCAGTATTCGATATAAAACGTGTTTCTGAGATTTATGACAGTTATTTTGACAATTGTCACGTGACTGTCTATATTATCCACTAAATAGTGTCTCACTAGTGTCAAACTACGTGACAACTGTCACTAACGTCAAAACTGTCAAACTGTGCTCAAAAGTTGCAAAAGTCAGGGCTTAGGAAATTTTTCTTGCAGTATTTGATATAAAAGTGTTTTTGAGATTTATGACAGTTATTTTGACAATTGTCACGTGACCGTCTAGCTAAATAGTGGTCTACAATCACGTGACAACTGTCACTAATGTCAAAACTGTCAAACTATGCTCTAAAGTTGCAAAAAACAGGATTTAGAAACGTTTTCTCGCACTATTTGATATAAAACGTGTTTTTGAGATTTATGACGGTTATTTTGACAATTGTCACGTGACCGTCTAGCTAAATAGTGTTCTACAATCACGTGACAACTGTCACTAACGTCAAAACTGTCAAACTATGCTCTAAAGTTGCAAAAATCGGGGTTTAGGAACGTTTTCCTGCAGTATTTGATTTAAAACGTGTTTTTGAAGTTCATGACAGTTACTTTGACAATTGTCACGTCACCGTTTAGCTAAATAGTGTTCTACAATCACGTGACAAATGTCACTAAAGTCAAAACTGTCAAACTATGCTTGAAAGTTGCAAAAATCAGGGTTTAGAGACGTTTCTTGCAGAATTCGATATGAAGAGTGATTTTGAGATTTATGACGGTTATTTTGACAATTGTCGCGTGACCGTCTAGCTAAATAGTGTTCTACAATCACGTGACAACTGTCACTACCGTCAAAACTGTCAAACGATGCTTTAAAGTTGCAAAAATCAGGACAAAAATCAGAACAGTGTTTTTGCAGTATTCGATATGAAGAATGTTTTTGAGATTTATGACAGTTATAACTAGTCACTGAAACAGTCACCTGACTGAATAACGTCTGTCAAAGTTCAAATTGAACAAATTTGGTTTCAAAAAATAACAGTCACGAGACCCTAATGAATACAGTTTTGACATTTCGTGGGACGTCAATTGAAATCTGTCAAGGTTCAAATTGAAAACAGTGTAAATTAGTGGAATGCCGCTTTATAGTTTCGTGATGCAAATTTAACTGTTTTTAGTAAGGGGATGCATCAAATGACAATGTCAAACTATCAATCATTCGTCAGAACTGTCAGAATTACAATCAGCAACCTATAAAATGATTCTATATTGTCAATCAACTTTCAGGGTTTCTTTATTGTTGTATTGTGTTGTTTGGATGGATTTTGACGGATGTGACATGTGGCTGTCAATTTTGAACGCTGCTTGATTTGTCACAAACGCGACACCTGTCAGAAATCCTCATCATAGAGCTATAAAGCTACAAAACATACACGAAAACAGTGTAAATGAGTATAAGTAAGCTGAATGTCACTTTATAGCTTTACGAATACAACTGTAACAGTCGTTAAGGTAATGACAGATCAAATGACAATGTCAAACTAACCACCATATTTTAAAACTGTCAAAATCACAACCATAAACCTATAAAATGATTCTATAGGGTCAATCAACTTTCAGGGTTTCTTTATTGTTGTATTGTAATTTTTGGATGGATTTTGACAGATGTGACATGTAGTTGTCAATTTTGGACGCGGCTTGATTTGTCACAAACGTGACACCTGCCAGAAATCCTGTTCATAGAGCTATAAAGCTACAAAAGACATGAAAACAGTGTAAATGAGTATAAGTAAGCTGAACGGCACTTTATAAAATTTTCTAAAATTATGTTAAAACGATGTCTTCTTGCTGATAATTTTTGACTTGTTGTGACAGTTATTTGGCCACTTTGTCCGGATTGGCCGGTGGCGCGGACGCCGCCTACATCTACGAAGAAAAATTCACCATCAAAGACCTGCAACAAGACGTCTATCACATGGCCACGAAAATGTCCGAAGGAGTCCAGCGAGGTCTTATTTTACGTAACGAGAAAGCTTCGGACAACTACAACACCGAATTCATTTACCGGCTCTATTCGGAAGAGGGCAAAGGACTGTTCAGTGCCAGAATGAACGTTTTAGGTTCGTATAATTTCCTTTTAAGCATTAACAGGTGTGGAAATTGGAAGATGGTTTAGTTGAGCCACTCTGTACACAGTTGCTGTGGTAAATTTGCCGTTCAAAGTCGGGATTCAGTTTCTTTGACCTTTTTTACGCAAGTTTCATCATTTCCACTGTTTTCGTATCTCTACTAATTTGGGAGATATTCCAGAAAAACAGTTTTAAGGACCAAAAACTTAATTTCCTTTAATAAGTGCTGCGATACTGTGACTGTCAATATCTCAGCTACTTTTTGGGTTACAGTGACGTTAAACCACTCAAAATATCCAGTTTTGTCTCCTTTTTCTCTTGGTATGATCCATTACAATCTTCGTGTTCTCTGGCGTACAGGGTGGACCCGAAAAGTGGAGGTGGCAAGGTTGGGCCACTCTGTATACAATTCCAGTAGGAAATTGGTCGTTCAAAGCCCGGATTCAGTTTCTTTAACCTTTTTTACTCAAGTTTCATCATTTCCACTGTTTTCGTATCTCTACTAATTTGGGAGATATTCCAGAAAAACAGTTTTAAGGACCAAAAATTTAATTTTCCATAATAAGTGCTGCAATACTTTGACTGTCAATATCTCAGCTACTTTTTGAGTTACAGTGACGTTAAACCACTCAAAAAATCCAGTTTTTTCTCCTTTTTCTCTTGGTATTATTGATTATAATCTTCTTGGCCTCTGGCGTACAGGGTGGACCCGAAAAGTGGAGGTGGCAAGGTTGGGCCACTCTGTATACACTTCCAGTAGGAAATTGGCCTTTCAAAGCCCGGATTCAGTTTCTTTAACCTTTTTTACTCAAGTTTCATCATTTCCACTGTTTCCGTATCTTTACTAGTTTGGGAGATATTCCAGAAATACAGTTTTAAGGACCAAAAACTTAATTTTCTTTAATAAATGAGGCAATACGTTGACTGTCAATATCTCAGCTACTTTTTGGGTTACAGTGACGTTAAACCACTCAAAATATCCAGTTTTGCCTCCTTTTTCTCTTGGTATTATTCATTATAATCTTTGTGGCGTCTGGCGTACAGGGTGGACCCGAAAAGTGGAGGTGGCAAGGTTGGGCCACTCTGTATACAATTCCAGTAGGAAATTTGCCGTTCAAAGCCCGGATTCAGTTTCTTTGACCTTTTTTACTCAAGTTTCATTATTTCCACTGTTTTCGTATCTCTACTAATTTGGGAGATATTCCAGAAAAACAGTTTTAAGGACCAAAAACTTTAATTTTCTTTAATAAATGAGGCAATACGTTGACTGTCAATATCTCAGCTACTTTTTGGGTTACAGTGACGTTAAACCACTCAAAAAATCCAGTTTTTTCTCCTTTTTCTCTTGGTATTATTGATTATAATCTTCTTGGCCTCTGGCGTACAGGGTGGACCCGAAAAGTGGATGTGGCAAGGTTGGGCCACTCTGTATACAATTCCAGTAGGAAATTGGCCGTTCAAAGCCCGGATTCAGTTTCTTTGACCTTTTTTACGCAAGTTTCATCGTTTCCACTGTTTTCGTATCTCTACTAATTTGGGAGATATTCCAGAAAAACAGTTTTAAGTGCCAAAAACCTTCATTTTCTTTAATAAGTGCTGCAATACGTTGACTGTCAATATCTCAGCTACTTTTTGGGTTACAGTGACGTTAAACCACTCAAAAAATCCAGTTTTTTCTCCTTTTTCTCCTGATAAGCTTCATTATAATTTCCGTGGCCTCTGGTGTACAGGGTGGTCCCGAAAAGTGTAGGTGGTAAGGTTGGGTCACTCTGTATACACTTCCAGTTGGAAATTTGCCGTTCAAAGCCCGGATTCAGTTTCTTTAACCTTTTTTACGCAAGTTTCATCGTTTCCACTGTTTTCGTATCTCTACTAATTTGGGAGATATTCCAGAAAAACAGTTTTAAGGACCAAAAACTTTAATTTTCTTTAATAAATGAGGCAATACGTTGACTGTCAATATCTCAGCTACTTTTTGGGTTACAGTGACGTTAAACCACTCAAAAAATCCAGTTTTGTCTCCTTTTTCTCTTGGTATTATTCATTATAATCTTCGTGGCCTCTGGCGTACAGGGTGGACCCGAAAAGTGGAGGTGGCAAGGTTGGGCCACTCTGTATACAATTCCAGTAGGAAATTGGCCGTTCAAAGCCCGGATTCAGTTTCTTTAACCTTTTTTACTCAAGTTTCATCATTTCCACTGTTTTCGTATCTCTACTAATTTGGGAGATATTCCAGAAAAACAGTTTTAAGGACCAAAAACTTAATTTTCCATAATAAGTGCTGCAATACTTTGACTGTCAATATCTCAGCTACTTTTTGAGTTACAGTGACGTTAAACCACTCAAAATATCCAGTTTTTTCTCCTTTTTCTCTTGGTATTATTGATTATAATCTTCGTGGCCTCTGGCGTACAGGGTGGACCCGAAAAGTGGAGGTGGCAAGGTTGGGCCACTCTGTATACAATTCCAGTAGGAAATTGGCCGTTCAAAGCCCGGATTCAGTTTCTTTAACCTTTTTTACTCAAGTTTCATCGTTTCCACTGTTTTCGTATCTCTACTAATTTGGGAGATATTCCAGAAAACAGTTTTAAGGACCAAAAACTTTAATTTTCTTTAATAAATGAGGCAATACGTTGACTGTCAATATCTCAGCTACTTTTTGGGTTACAGTGACGTTAAACCACTCAAAAAATCCAGTTTTTTCTCCTTTTTCTCTTGGTATTATTGATTATAATCTTCTTGGCCTCTGGCGTACAGGGTGGACCCGAAAAGTGGAGGTGGCAAGGTTGGGCCACTCTGTATACAATTCCAGTAGGAAATTTGCCGTTCAAAGCCCGGATTCAGTTTCTTTAACCTTTTTTACTCAAGTTTCATTATTTCCACTGTTTTCGTATCTCTACTAATTTGGGAGATATTCCAGAAAAACAGTTTTAAGGACCAAAAACTTTAATTTTCTTTAATAAATGAGGCAATACGTTGACTGTCAATATCTCAGCTACTTTTTGGGTTACAGTGACGTTAAACCACTCAAAAAATCCAGTTTTTTCTCCTTTTTCTCCTGATAAGCTTCATTATAATTTCCGTGGCCTCTGGTGTACAGGGTGGTCCCGAAAAGTGTAGGTGGTAAGGTTGGGTCACTCTGTATACACTTCCAGTTGGAAATTTGCCGTTCAAAGCCCGGATTCAGTTTCTTTAACCTTTTTTACGCAAGTTTCATCGTTTCCACTGTTTTCGTATCTCTACTAATTTGGGAGATATTCCAGAAAAACAGTTTTAAGTGCCAAAAGTTTTATTTTCTTTAAAAAGTGCTGCAATACTTTGACTGTCAATATCTCAGCTACTTTTTGAGTTACAGTGACGTTAAACCACTCAAAAAATCCAGTTTTGCCTCCTTTTTCTCTTGGTATTATTGATTATAATCTTCTTGGCCTCTGGCGTACAGGGTGGACCCGAAAAGTGGATGTGGCAAGGTTGGGCCACTCTGTATACAATTCCAGTAGGAAATTGGCCATTCAAAGCCCGGATTCAGTTTCTTTAACCTTTTTTACTCAAGTTTCATCGTTTCCACTGTTTTCGTATCTCTACTAATTTGGGAGATATTCCAGAAAAACAGTTTTAAGGACCAAAAACTTAATTTTCTTTAATAAATGAGGCAATACGTTGACTGTCAATATCTCAGTTAATTTTTGGGTTACAGTGACGTTAAACCACTCAAAATATCCAGTTTTTTCTCCTTTTTCTCCTGATAAGCTTCATTATAATTTCCGTGGCCTCTGGTGTACAGGGTGGTCCCGAAAAGTGTAGGTGGTAAGGTTGGGTCACTCTGTATACACTTCCAGTTGGAAATTTGCCGTTCAAAGCCCGGATTCAGTTTCTTTAACCTTTTTTTACGCAAGTTTCATCGTTTCCACTGTTTTCGTATCTCTACTAATTTGGGAGATATTCCAGAAAAACAGTTTTAAGGACCAAAAACTTAATTTTCTTTAATAAATGAGGCAATACGTTGACTGTCAATATCTCAGCTAATTTTTGGGTTACAGTGACGTTAAACCACTCAAAAAATCCAGTTTTGCCTCCATTTTCTCTTGGTATTATTGATTATAATCTTCTTGGCCTCTGGCGTACAGGTGGACCCGAAAAGTGGATGTGGCAAGGTTGGGCCACTCTGTATACAATTCCAGTAGGAAATTGGCCATTCAAAGCCCGGATTCAGTTTTTTTAACCTTTTTTACTCAAGTTTCATCGTTTCCACTGTTTTCGTATCTCTACTAATTTAGGAGATATTCCAGAAAAACAGTTTTAAGTGACCAAAAACTTAATTTTCTTTAATAAAGTGAGGCAATACGTATGACTGTCAATATCTCAGTTACTTTTTGGGTTACAGTGACGTTAAACCACTCAAAATATCCAGCTTTTTCTTATTTTTCTCCTGGTATAAGCTTCATTATAATCTTCGTGGCCTCTGGCGTACAGGGTGGTCCCGAAAAGTGTAGGTGGTAAGGTTGGGTCACTCTGTATACACTTCCAGTTGGAAATTTGCCGTTCAAAGCCCGGATTCAGTTTATTTAACCTTTTTTTACGCAAGTTTCATCGTTTCCACTGTTTTCGTATCTCTACTAATTTGGGAGATATTCCAGAAAAACAGTTTTAAGGACCAAAAACTTAATTTTCTTTAATAAATGAGGCAATACGTTGACTGTCAATATCTCAGCTAATTTTTGGGTTACAGTGACGTTAAACCACTCAAAAAATCCAGTTTTGCCTCCATTTTCTCTTGGTATTATTGATTATAATCTTCTTGGCCTCTGGCGTACAGGGTGGACCCGAAAAGTGGATGTGGCAAGGTTGGGCCACTCTGTATACAATTCCAGTAGGAAATTGGCCATTCAAAGCCCGGATTCAGTTTTTTTTAACCTTTTTTACGCAAGTTTCATCGTTTCCACTGTTTTCGTATCTCTACTAATTTGGGAGATATTCCAGAAAAACAGTTTTAAGGACCAAAAACTTAATTTTCTTTAATAAATGAGGCAATACGTTGACTGTCAATATCTCAGCTACTTTTTGGGTTACAGTGACGTTAAACCACTCAAAAAATCCAGTTTTTTCTCCTTTTTCTCCTGTATAATTGATTATAATCTTCGTGGCCTCTGGTGTACAGGTGGTCCCGAAAAGTGGAGGTGGCAAGGTTGGGCCACTCTGTATACAATTCCAGTAGGAAATTTGCCGTTCAAAGCCCGGATTCAGTTTCTTTAACCTTTTTTACGCAAGTTTCATCGTTTCCACTGTTTTCGTATCTCTACTAATTTGGGAGATATTCCAGAAAAACAGTTTTAAGGACCAAAAACTTAATTTTCTTTAATAAATGAGGCAATACGTTGACTGTCAATATCTCAGCTACTTTTTGGGTTACAGTGACGTTAAACCACTCAAAAAATCCAGTTTTGTCTCCTTTTTCTCTTGGTATTATTGATTATAATCTTCTTGGCCTCTGGCGTACAGGGTGGACCCGAAAAGTGGAGGTGGCAAGGTTGGGCCACTCTGTATACAATTCCAGTAGGAAATTGGCCGTTCAAAGCCCGGATTCAGTTTCTTTGACCTTTTTTACTCAAGTTTCATCATTTCCACGGTTTTCGTATCTCTACTAATTTGGGAGATATTCCAGAAAAACAATTTTAAGGACCAAAAATTTAATTTCCTTTAATAAGTGCTGCAATACTTTGACTGTCAATATCTCAGCTACTTTTTGGGTTACAGTGACGTTAAACCACTCAAAAAATCCAGTTTTTTCTCATTTTTCTCTTGGTATTATTGATTATAATCTTCTTGGCCTTTGGCGTACAGGGTAGACCCGAAAAGTGGAGGTGGTAAGGTTGGGCCACTCTGTATACAATTCCAGTGGGAAATTTGCCGTTTAAAGCCCGGATTCAGTTTCTTTAACCTTTTTTACTCAAGTTTCATCATTTCCACTGTTTCCGTATCTTTACTAGTTTGAGAGATATTCCAGAAAAAATGTTTTAAGGACCAAAAACTTAATTTCCTTTAATAAGTGCTGCAATACTTTGACTGTCAATATCTCAGCTACTTTTTGGGTTACAGTGACGTTAAACCACTCAAAATATCCAGTTTTTTCTCCTTTTTCTCTTGGTATTATTGATTATAATCTTCGTGTTCTCTGGCGTACAGGGTGGACCCGAAAAGTGGAGGTGGTAAGGTTGGGCCACTCTGTATACACTTCCAGTGGGAAATTTGCCGTTCAAAGCTGAGATTCAGTTTCTTTGACCTTTTTTACGCAAGTTTTGTTGTTTCGACTTTTTCCGTATCTTTACTAGTTTGAGAGATATTCCAGAAAGCAGTTTTAAGTGCCAAAAACCTTCATTTTCTTTAATAAGTGCTGCAATACTTTGACTGTCAATATCTCGGCTACTTTTTGGGTTACAGTGACGTTAAACCACTCAAAATATCCAGTTTTGTCTCCTTTTTCTCTTGGTATTATTGATTATAATCTTCTTGGCCTCTGGCGTACAGGGTGGACCCGAAAAGTGGAAGTGGTAAGGTTGGGCCACTCTGTATACAATTCCAGTAGGAAATTGGCCGTTCAAAGCCCGGATTCAGTTCCTTTGACCTTTCTTACGCAAGTTTTAATGTTTCGAATTTTTCCGTATCTCTACTAGTTTGGGAGATATTTCAATAGATACTATTACAGGTCACATGCAACAAGGAGGTTCCCCCTCTCCGTTCGACAGGAATTTAGGCACCAAAATGGCGGCCAAAGCGGTGGATTGGATGGTTTGTCAGTTGAAGAACAACACGGACCACGAAGGGAAAATCAACTGTACCGACCCGAACACAGCTTGTTTGCTTGGTATTGTCAAACGTCAGTACAAGTGCACCAGCTTGCAAACGTTGAAGGAACAAACCAACTTTGAGTAAGTGATTTTGGTTTTCTCGGTGTTGGTTTCTAGTCCACTCTGTAGGCCAGAGTTTTGCTTCACAGCCATTTTTTTTGCTGCTCACTGTGTATAACTTTTTACTATTTTGTGGCGAAAAAACGGTGTAGGACACGTATAATCGTTATTGGTTTATACCAAATTGATTTAAAGCTTAAACATTTAGTAAGGTGGCCTGGAACGAATGTGTATACAAATTAAATTAAATATAGAGTGTCCCAAGAAATATTTTCAGTTACTGGAAATGTCCACAAGGGGGCGTACCGATAATATGCTGGACAATACACAGGAAATATGTCATTTTCTATCAAAAGAATAGACAAACAGAACGTACTAAGAATATTTCACTAAAAGGTTGTCAAAAGTTTTGTGGGTCGGTAAAGTAGATTACTAGACTTTGATTGTGACATTTTTCTAGAATTTTCCCACTGAAACCTTGACCACTAGAGGGCGTCGAATGTAACAGATTTTTGTTTCAGATGACATAACTTTAATAAGCTGTCAAAATTTCAAATGTCAATTTAGCGCCTCGAATTTTTGTGGGTCGGTAAAGTAGATTACTAGACTTTTATTGTAACATTTTTCTAGAGTTTTCCCACTGAAACCTTGACCACTAGAGGGCGTCGAATGTAACAGATTTTGGTTTCACATGACATAACTTTGACAAGCTGTCAAAATTTTAAATTTCAATTTAGCGCCTTGAATTTTTGTGGGTCGGTAAAGTAGATTACTAGACTTTGATTGTAACATTTTTCTAGAATTTCCCCACTGAAACTTGACCACTAAATTGGCGTCGAATCTAACAGTCATGACATAACTTTAATGTGATTGTCAAAATTTAAATGTCAATTTAGCGCGTTGAATTTTTGTGGGTCGAAACTTTTATTGTAAACTATTTTTCTAGAATTTTTCCACTGAAACCTTGACCACTAGAGGGCGTCGAATGTAACAGATTTTTGTTTCAGATGACATAACTTTAATGAGCTGTCAAAATTTTAAATGTCAATTTAGCGCGTTGAATTTTTGTGGGTCGGTAAAGTAGATTACTAGACTATATTATTGCTTTAGAATTTTTCCAGTTTTGCCCTTCAGATGCATAACTTTAAAGCTGTCAAAATTTCAAATGTCAAGTTACAGAGCCTTGACGTAAAGTAGATTACTCTTTCATTGTGGATCCTTCTGCAAACAAGCTGTCAAGTAAAAGTCCAGGTAGTGTTTTGATGAAAATCGTTTTTTTTTGGAATTTTTGAAAGTTCATGTCAAAAATGTTGACTCCGTTTCATTTGATTGTAAAAATTCCTTGAAAATTCAAAAAATTTGTTATTTTTAGAAATCCTTTTCAAAGTAATCTAAAATTGATTTGCGTCAAAATGCTTTCATTTTGACTTTCTTTTGATTTTAAACTATTTTTCAGAATTTAAATTTGAAAATTGTGTGTATCTTAATTGAAATTTTGAAATTTTTTAAATAATCAAGAGAATCTCTCAGAGCGTGGCTCCGTTATTTGAGAAGTGACAGCAAAATTGTAAAATAGAGAGTTGTAGGAAATTTTATGCTCTACAAGATTACTTTAAAGCATTTTTGCCCTAAAAGGCCGTTTAAGAGAGTTACAGGCCGAAAACTGTCAGTGACTCCAAAGTGTAAGCTCAACAGAGCATAGTTCTGTTATTTGAGGAGTGACAGCAAAATTGTAAATTAGAGAGTTGTAGGGAATTTTATGCTCTACAAGATTACTTTAAAGCATTTTTGCTCTAAAAGGCCGTTTAAGAGAGTTACAGGCCGAAAACTGTCAGTGACTCCAAAGTGTAGGTGTCATCTGAGGAGTGGCAACAAAATTGTAAATTAGAGAGTTGTAGAGAATTTTATGCTCTACAAGATGACATTTGACACCTAAAAATGCCTATTTTAGCCTGAAAGCTAGTATTTTTACTTTTGACACTCAAAATTGATATTTCTGAGTCTGATAATTGAAATTTGCAATATTTTGGTCCAGAAAGTCAAAAAACGGCAGTTCTGCGCCATTTTTTTGACATTTGACACCTAAAAATGCCTATTTTAGCCTGAAAGCTAGTATTTTTACTTTGACACTCAAAATTGATATTTCTGAGTCTGTTAACTGAAATTTGCAATTTTTTGGTCCAGAAAGTCAAAAAACGACAGTTCGGCGCCATTTTTTTGACATTTGACACTAAAAAATGCTTATTTTAGCCTGAAAGCTAGTATTTTTACTTTGACACTCAAAATTGATATTTCTGAGTCTGATAATTGAAATTTGCATTTTTTTGGTCCAGAAAGTCAAAAAACGGCAGTTCTGCGCCATTTTTTTGACATTTGACACCTAAAAATGCCTATTTTAGCCTGAAAGCTAGTATTTTTACTTTGACACTCAAAATTGATATTTCTGAGTCTGATAATTTTTTGGTGAAATGGTTCTTGCTTAAAAATATTTTTTGAGTCCAGAAAGTCAAAAAACGACAGTTCGGCGCCATTTTTTTGACATTTGACACTTAAAAATGCTTATTTTAGCCTGAAAGCTAGTATTTTTACTTTGACACTCAAAATTGATATTTCTGAGTCTGATAACTGAAATTTGCATTTTTTTGGTCCAGAAAGTCAAAAAACGACAGTTCTGCGCCATTTTTTTGACATTTGACACTTAAAAATGCTTATTTTAGCCTGAAAGCTAGTATTTTTACTTTGACACTCAAAATATGTATTTCTGAGTCTGACTATTGAAATTTGTAATTTTTTGGTACAGAAAGTCAAAAAACGACAGTTCTGCGCCAGTTTTTTTTACTCTGAGACTTAAAAATGTATTTCTGAGTCTGAGAGTTAAAATTTACATTTTTTTGGTCCAGAAAGTCAAAAAACGACAGTTCGGTGCCATTTTTTTGACATTTGACATTTAAAAATGCTTATTTTAGCCTGAAAGCTAGTATTTTTACTTTGACACTCAAAATTGATATTTCTGAGTCATTACTATCATGTATGCCCTAAAAGGCCATTTAAGAGAGTTACAGGCCGAAAACTGTCAGTGACTCCAAAGTGTAGGTTCAACAGAGCATAGCTCTGTTATTTGAGGAGTGACAGCAAAATTGTAAATTAGAGTGTTGTAGGGAATTTTGTGCTCTACAAGATTACTTTAAAGCATTTTTGCTCTAAAAGGCCGTTTAAGAGAGTTACAATGTGATCAAGTACTTCCAAAATGTAGATTCGGTTAGGTTAGGTTAGACATTATTTTTACTTATTATTTCAAGTAATTAATTAATGTTGTCTCTTATTTCTCTATCACTATCGTGATCTCTCTCTTAATTTAGTATGCTTTCTCTTTCCCCTGTGATTGTTTTTATCTTTCGCTATTTTTGATGTTTCTTGGACTTTTTGAAAGAAAAAAAAGCAATATTTATGACTTTTTTTTACTTTTTAAGGTGTTTGGGTAACCAAAAAGTCTTTTTTCCTTTATTTATCCGAATAATGCTCTAGAATCACTACACTTTTTTTAGCTGGAAGGCAATTTAGGCAGCTTTCTTAAGCAAAACTTGATTTTACTCCAACTATAGTTGGATTTTTACCTTTTGAGAATGATGTCATCTTTTTCCATCTTTGTTTCTCGCATATCAAACATATGAAATAAACAATTTTAGCAAAAAAGGCACGTTGTTAATTTTGTCGTCCTGTCAAATTAAAAACGTTGACATTTACTGTCACTTTGATTTAAACGAATATCAAAGGTATAAAAATGCTGCGCTACAATGAGAAGGCCCAAATGCTAATTCTAAATGTGTTGCTTTTTTTCGAGTACGAAAAGAAACAGTTTCCAGATGTCAACTGAAACTTTCATGATCACTCATTTTTCAAAGCATTTGTAGGTTAAAATTTGTGATCTAATTCCAGACATGCGTGTTTTTTCACCTGCTTGACGTCATTCTCAAAGGGTAAAATTTTGACTATATTTGGTTAGCAAAAGTCGTTGGTTTGTACACAAATGTTCCAGGCCGCCTTAATAAATTTAGTAGAAATAAACAAAAGGGAAACAAATGCGATGTTTATGGTATTATTGCAGTCAGCGTATACCGAAAGAGCAATGGTGGCTGAAACTAAGGCCTCTTCTACGTATTCTAGCCAAACACGACTCAACGTACGAGGAGGAGGGAATGTACATGTCGATAGAGGATCGACTGGTCGACGTCACCATCTAAAAAAAAAAACAAAAACCACGTAGAACACTCTGTTTTTTAATTAGGAAAAATTGTTTAATGCGCTTTTTTTGGTTTTGGGTTTGTGCGTTTGCGCCGCAATGGGCCTATCCCACATATCATAAATTTTTGTTTTAATGACTGGAATCGAAGGAATAGGATCAAAAAACTAATTTTTCATATTCTTGAAGAAAAAATTATGATCGTAAATGTCCCTACATTAGTTTGAATTTGTCCATTAAATTTAAAAGATTTGTTTTGGCGCGCATGTGACGTACGTAATTCTGGGCGATTTTATTGGCTGTTGCACGCCATCTGTTTCACTTCTTGTCGCTGATTGGTTGATAGTGTAGTACGTCACCGGCGGCGGGCGTTTTAAACATGAGATTAATGTAGTTTTTATCATCATTTTTTTTCTATTTAGACTTAATATTTTTGAAAACAAAAAAATACGTGTATAATATTTTCAATCCGTCTTTGTAGTTATGAAATAAAAAAAAAATTGTGGGACAGGCCCATTGTTTCTCAGCCATCCAGTTACAGTTTTCTTCTATTTCAAGTTGTGAGTGACATGCTCAATTGCATGCGCGAGACAAAGACAAAAAACCTAATGGACACTCTAGTAGGCTGGTAAAACTTTGAAGCAATGTTGCCAGATCTGAATTCATTCACTTAAAACCTTCCTTGCTTTGAAATTGCTTTATGAAGCTTCTAAACTTTCTTTATCATTTTTCTTCTTACTTTAGCACCGTCAAAGCACTATACGTTGTACAGGGTGCTGCATTTTCGATGGTTTTACGGGGTACAGAGAAAACGGTAATAGATAGAAAAAAAGTAGCATACGTGTTCTGATCTCTTTTTCTGAGCTGAGACACCGCCTTCTTTACAAGAAAGCCTAGAATGTGTCTTTTAATGGCGGCGTTATCGGATTTTTTTTTGTACACAAACCTATGGAGATGCAGTAGAAAATATGTTTTTTTTTTTTTTTTCGTGTAGTTGATTAGAAGTTGTGAGTGAAAAATCAAAGAACGCTTCATTCCTGATCCAGATATGTATAGATATGGCTTTTTATATCCAATAAAGTCCAGCCAAAGCAAGTTTGGTTAGAACCCTTTGTCTTGGAAAGTACAACAAACTAATGTAAAAACTGCTCAATCAAAGAAAATTTGGAAATCCTTGAATCTAGGTAAGCAAAACTGGTAAATGGGTTTTATATTATTACCAAGACCTTTCTTTTAAAATGTAAATGTGCCAATAGAACTTCTAAAAGCTGTCCTGTTTCTTCAGAGTAAACCTTTGTTGCTCTCAAAATGCAGGCGGCCTCAAAATGTAACTCACATACCTATGTATGTAAGAGGCAATAAGTTTACTGAATGAGAAAGCATATTGTACTTACCACTGAGTATTGTGTTGGAGTAAAATCATTCCACTTCAAAGCTTTCAACCACTGTTGGGTTCGAGCAGGGTCTTTTGGAAAGTAAAAGACTGACACTTTTGGGCCTTTCACCAAATTGCTTTTAGAAATTTGGCAAACAACCAGTGGACGGCATATTGTAGAGGCAATAGAATTTAAGTTAAAAAACCAACCACAAATTATAGAACAATGAAGGAACAATAACAATAGTGATAACACAATAAAATGAACACAAACTACACTTTCACTAGAACAATAAACATATAAACAACAATTACTTTGGCAAGTAATCCCAAGTCTTGACTTTAAACCTTAAAAATTAATTTAATCATCCAAAAACTCAATTTCCACAATACAAACAAATGCAAACTGTCAATCCCATATTTCGGCCATATTGGAATTTTTGGCATGCACCTTCTTGGCTTTCTTGTACAGAGGGCGGTGGCTGAGATGATTGGCCAAAAGTAGGCGGCGCAAACTTCTTTTGTTTCAAAGATACGGGGGGTTTTCGAAAATTGGTAAGTTTTAAACCTATTCTGTATTTCAGTTGCTCTTAAAGTTATCAAAAAAGGAAGAACGGTTCCCGGTAGAAGTTTTCATGTAGAATCCAATGGTGTAGTCAGTTTTTTTCTATTCCGTTTATGTTCTGACATATGACAGTAAGTTACATTTTTTTAAATGAAACATCCTATATATTTTTCCGTCATTTAATTCTGTTGATTTTTACCTTTTCAACGGTGTATTACAACATATAAGTTTGTAGAGGTTAATCCTGTTATTTTCAAAAAAGCCCTTTGCTAAGCTAAAAACAGGCCAATATCTAAAATACCAAACAAAATCGGAAATCATATAAACTAACACATCAGAAAATTAAATATTGTTAATAAATCTTATTAAAAATCTAAGTTACAAACAGTTCTACCGTCACTTTAATAAGAAAAGTGGCCATTTCTATTTTCTACTATTTTTAAGGTAGAAGTTGAAAAAACTGTTTATAAACGACATGTAACATGTTAATATGAACATAGCCAAATTTTGTTTAGACTGTGGGTATTTTTATACATATTATTTAACACTTTTTTGTTAAGGAAACGCATTTTTTCTAATTACCAAGATTAACGTTTACAAACTTATATGTTTTAATACACCGTTGAAAAAGTAAAAATCAACAGAATTAAATGAACTAAAAATATATAGGGTGTTCCATTTAGAAAAATATAACTTACTGTCATATGTCAGAAACTAAACGTAATAGAAAAAAACTGACTACACCATTAGATTCTACATGATAACTTTAAGAGCAACTGTCATCTCAGCTCAGAAAAAGAGATCAGAACACGTATGCTACTTTTTTTCTATCTATTACCGTTTTCTCTGTTCCCCCGTAAAACCATCGAAAATGCAGCACCCTGTATAGGGTGTCTCAAAAAGCTTTGGAATCAATTATGCCACGCAAAGCCAACTTTAGACTACCTTGTCTAATGAATTTTTGACCAAAACAATATGTTTAGCTATTTTCATCACCCTGTGTATCTCTGAATTGCCTTACACGAATTCGGTGGGAAGAAAATGGGGTTAGAAAGGCATTTTTTAACGGAATTAGGTGCGAAAAGTGGTTTTATCATGAATATACAGGGTAAAGCAAAATACAATGCACTTGTGTCGATCATAGTGGATCTTGTGTCGAAAAAAGTCAGGCTTTGTATATCCCGTCACTACCACAAACTGGTGCAAAAAGTGATTCTGAACATTTTTGTCCAAAATTTGCGTAACTTTAACCGTTTTTGAGATTTTTTTGGAAATTGCATTGAAATGGTTGTATATCCGCCATTTTTGGGGTTTCAACGATTGTAAAATGCTCAAAATGGTTGTTTTGAACTGCTCTTTCACCTCGTACTAACTGCATCACGATTAAACATATACAAGGTGTTCAAAAAAACAATTAAATTTGAGACTAACGCTCTGTCAGTTGTGACCGCGTTTCCTCGACTCTAAGTGGGTGTAAACCTAAAACTNCTAGGTTNAGGCATANGGGTNTNGCCNNNCGGANNCTCGTTANNAATNNAAGGGNGNNCNCCNGAANCTGGACGNNCCTGGTGTAANTNTNTACCCGNGCTCCTNAAAGACAGTTTNAGTCTTCGGGACTNANNCNCNNNGGNGNNGCACCTANTCTCGGNGCGNTTTNTGAGTTTTATCGGATCCAA